>OZ018333.1:53104433-53704433 GCA_963969495.1 Ceratothoa steindachneri | reverse complement strand
ACCAGAGTAAAAAAATTTGTTAAAGGAAATAGTATCGTGAAAGTCCTTTTCTCCACTAGTAAAATGGCCAAAAAGGAAGGACTGCTTGGGTTTTGCCTAAGGGTATCACCGAGCACATAGAGACGAAAGAATTCATCCTGTCGACTGCTGCTAAAAGTTATATGCAATCAAGAAACACCATAGAAAGGACTGCACGGCAACTGAAGTAGCATGTTCCAACTGTGTCAAATTTGGGCACGGTTGGAAAGAATGCGGAGAACAAAAACAAAAGTGCATAAAGTGTGGAGGGGAAAACGGGGCCTTGCCCATGAAGTGTCCCATCTGCAAGGAAGCTATCCGTGCCAAGCGGGAGAAGCAATAACGAGAAGGAACTACGCGGAAGCAGCGGCCACGAAGAACGGGAAAACAATACCCCAAAGCTGGTGATGCCAAAGGAGGGAAGAGAGATAATGGCAATGGTCCTCTTCACTCACCTGGCAAACCTAGCTAAACCCGCCTCTTTCTCTGAAGAATTCAACCGTCTTCTAGATACGAACGTGACTAAGAAAAATGTCTGGTTCCCCGAAAATCCGGCCTCGGCAGAAGTATTGAATATTCAGTTCATCGACGTGCCTCAACAGGAACAACAGTCAAAAGAAACACAAAACCAAAGCCCAACAGAAGAGCCCAAAAAGAACCAACCAGAAAAAGAAGAAACTTCAGAGGGGAGAGGAAGAAACAAAGAAAGGTGCGAAGAAGAAAAGAAAAAGAGTGAAGAAGAAAAAAAGTAGAGAAAGAAAGCAACGGAGAAATAACCACGGATTAAGATGAAGAACATGAAAATAAATGCGCGGAAGTCCCCATAACCGACAAGAAGGAAGTACTCGAAAGAGTATACTTCTTCGACGCTGAAAACTTGGGCCTCAAGGTATTTGGTTCGCTTCTGTGCAAGCCCCCAAAAGAGGACGCAGAACAACTCCTGCACAGCATCGTCAGGGGAAAGTTCAAATGGACCTACGAAGGACCTTTGTCACCAGATGAAGTGAGAGCGTAAGGGTTAAAGGGCACGGTGTACATACGAGCATCGGATGTACACACCGTGAACATGACAACTTTTAAAGCTATTAAAAGTGGACAGAAGACGTCTGAAATAAAGTAATTAGTGCGTAAAAGTGACATAAGAACGAAATCAAGTGTTAATTCAAAGTGGTTAAAATAATAATAATGAGCCCAATGGTAAATTAAATAAATAAGAATATGTGTGACGAAATGAATAAAGTGCGTTATCGATTAGATAAAAGAAATAACCAAATTTAAAATAAATTAATAAAATATATTAAATTATTTAGTGTAAATTAAACAAGTAAGTGATTAAATAGGAAAAGCAATGTGACTTGAATAAAATTAATATAAACAGTTAGACTAACAATGTATATAAAAATGTTTACAACAAATTAACAAGGTAGTGTTTAAATAATGTTTAAATATTAAACAAAACAAAGAACAAAGTAATTAAAATAATGTGTAGTTAAAAATTAACGATATATCATAATCTTTTGAATATATGTATGTAATTTCTTTATGTATAAATCTTATAACTATTAATTATCAACTCTTACGAGTAAAAATATAGAAACAAGATTTGAATTGTATAGTAATAACTAAGTGATTTCCACGTCCTCTGGAACATTTATCTTCCTAATTGTACTAATAGCTTTCTATTCTATTCTTAAATTATATTTTCCACACAGTTCGCTATTTATCTTACATGCATGTGAAATCCCTATTGTAATTCATCTCTTAATAACTCTTGAGACCTTGATCAAGGAGATTGAGATATTTTCTGTTTATTCCCTGGGAACTAGTCCACGCTCCCGCCGAATAAAGTCGTTTGAATCCAGCTCTAAAATTCATTTTACCTTTTGAGGAAGCTTCGATCACCAATTTACCCAGCCTACTAAGCAAGAAGAAAGCTTTATTTTTGGAGTTGCAGCCTTGTGAATACAAGGCATTCACTGAGGAAGCAGCTAGGCAGCCGCCCAGCCGAGTCAAGAAAACCTTTTGGCTGCCTCAAGAGTGGTGCCAAAAATTCGGGGACAAATCCCCCCTTGATAATCGCACCACTCTCGAAGAGGCTTACTTTGGTTACCTCTACATCAACCAACTTACACCCATAGAATAACCAACAAAACAAAAGTAAAATCAATTAAAACACAGATAAAAAAGTATCCAAATTTATAAATAAAATAATAAACAAAGTAAAACAGAATTTAAAATGCAACGGTTACAAGAAACAAATAAAGACAAACAAAATAATGCAAACAAAACAAAACCGCCAAAACAGGAAAACTAAAAACTGACCTTTACCGTTGGAGCTGTTGACACAACTCACTTGGAATACTTGGACGAATTATGCAAATCGACAGCTTAAGTTCTTAGTGCCAGTTGTGATGCATTGCCCCTGAGCTGTTAGATGGCATTCATGTGCTATGTCTACTTTAAAAAGACCATGACTTCTGATGCCAGAGACGAGTTTGATAGCAGTGATGGAAGTTGGAGTGGCTGCTGTTGCGTAGCACAGGCTTGCTGTAGTTGCCTGACGTTTTTGTGCTAGTGCTGGGCAATCAATCAGAAAATGTGAGATGGTCATGGGAGTGGGGCATTGTGGCACTGCTTTGGAGCAGTTTTGGTGAAATAATGCCCGTGGGTGAGCTGACACAGACCAAGACTGAGTCGCTTGTAGCTCACCGGTCTGCGCCGTGTCAGGCTAGTAAAGATATTCATTCCAAGCTGAAGTTTGAAACTCATTTTGTAGTTGGGCAATATGGCCCATCGTCTTTGTCATAATGAGTAATAAAGCCTTCTTGCATTTCTTTTGATATCTGAGGCAGAGTACTGTGCCTTTGTAGAATATGGGAACTTCAGTGCACTTTTGGCTAGTTTGTCTGCAGCTTCATTTTCGGCAATTCCCATAAGGCTGGGGACCCAATTGATAGCTATTTTATTCTTGTTCATATTTTGAACTTCTGTAGATATTTTATCGATGAAATGATGTTTGTCAGTGTGCGGATTCTGTATGGACGTGATGCAGCTGGGAGAGTCACTGAAGATAACATAGGATCCAGGCTGTTTGGACACAAATACAATATATACATATATGGCAAAGAGTTCAGCAGAAAATATTGAGAAGCCTTTTGGGAGGAGTATTTTCATCTGACAGATTGTGCTATAGATTTTACATGCACTGAAACAGTCCAGTGAGGAACCATCCCAGTATATTGCAACTCTGTTCCTATAGTCATTGTGCAGCAGGTCAGTAGACAATTGTTGCCATTCTTCTGGGGCAAAGTTGTTCTTGGCTCTGATTCATATGCTGCTGTATGCTGGGAGGTCTACTATCCTGTATCGTGTTGATATTGAGACTGTCGCTATATCCTTGAAGTTGATATGTAAGAGTTTCAGCTCATCAAAGGCTTTTCCAATTTCTGAAAGTTTGCAGGGCTGATTGATGGAGCCTTGAATGGGGAAGTGCTAATTGACTAAATAGATATGTCTGAGAGAAATGCAATCTGCACCCCAGTACCTCATGACCAGACCCGACAGGAGACGCAAGTCGCTTTGACTAGAGATGGAGGGTTTATCTCTACGTTGAAGATTAGCTCGAGCACCAGATACCCCGGCCGGAAGAGAATCCACCTTCATATCTCCTTCCTTGATGAATATACTCTGATCACCTGCAGCATTGGAAGAATTCAAATTAGATGAATCGACAGTAGGTACCGGAAGAATCTCCACTAAACCAGTTTCTGTAGAAGGATCGACGTTGAGATCATCTTGCCTCTTATATAATGAATGATACGTTACCAGTCGGAGCCAAGTCATGCACTGATATCGTTGATTCGCGTCCATCGGCAAATCTTACATGAGCGTATTGTGGGTTTGCCTCTAACAACTAAACCTCATCAACGAGGAGTTCATATTTATTGGCGCGAACGTGACGTCGTAGTAAGACGGGTCCAGAAACAGATAACCAACTTGGCAACGAATGTCCACTGGGAGATCGATGCTGGTGCGAGAAGAGCCTCTCATGTGGCGAAGCATTGGTGGCTGTGCAGAGCAGAGATCTAATAAAATGAAGGGCGTCAGGCAGCACTGTTTCCCATTGACATTCTTGAAGGTTTTGGATGCCAGAGCAAGGGTTATGTGATTCCAGCTTATAGCATTATACCTCTCACACTACCCATTCCCTCGAGGATTATAAGATGTTGTTCGACTAGTGGCGATACCTAGATTGTGCAAGAATTCACGTAGATCCTTGGCCATAAACAAGGATCCGGGATGAGAATGCAGGTAGGAAGGCATACCAAATATCGCAAAGATCTGATTTAAACAATGGATTATAGTACTAGTAATCATATTCTGACAGGCAAATGCAAACGGAAAACGAGAATACTTATCCACTACCATGAGAATATAGCGGTTTCTGGAGTTCGAGGGTAGAGGCCCCCTGAAGTCCAAACTAAGACGTTCAAAGGGCTGCGTGGTCTTGATAAGGGGAGTTTGGTGCGGTTTGTAGAACCGAGGCTTCAATCCGGCACACTGAGGACAAAATGAGCAAGTCTTGTCAAAGTCGAGCGTGGAGCTCAGATAGTTTCTCGTTATTGACAGTAGCTCTACAGTGAGCACGTGAGAGAATGTCTCCAGGAATGTTGTATTTACCAGGACGGTACACGATGTCATAATTGTAGTACCCCAACTCGATCTTCCATCGTTGAATTTTATGATTCTTGATTTTTCCAAGCTAATTCGTACGGAACATAAAGCTGACAGACTGTTGGTCCGTAACTAAGGTGAAACGTCGTCCTGTCAAGTAATGAAACCACCTATTTACAGATTCCACAATTGCACGCCTCCTTTTCTAATGTAGAATGTTTGCGTTCAGTAGGTGTGAGGGTGCGAGAGAAAAGGGCAACTGGATGGCCTGCCTGATTCAGAGTAGCAGCAATGACTGTATCGGAGGCATCAGTCTCAACTACCAAAGGAATAGTTTCATAAATCGAGTGCACAGCAGCCTTCCCGATCTCATTTTTGAGATCATCGATGGCTTTCAGGGCCTCTGGACTCAGAGGAAAAGTCTTAGTGGCAACAAAAGGTCTGATCTTGTCATAGAATCGGGAAACCCACAGTGAATAATAGGAAAACCTACCAATAAGACGACGTAAGGAAGTACGGTCCTTAGGGATCGGTAATACCTTTAATGGACCTAAACGTTCAGAATCTGGTTTGAAAGAGCCGTGAGTTATTGTGTGACCAAGAAAATCTATTGATTCTTTTGAAATGACAGACTTAGTCTCGTTGAAGGTTAGGTTGTGGAACCGGGGAGCCTCTTGAAACTTCGCTAAGTTCTCATCGTGCTCCAGCTGGGTTTTTCCTGCCATGACAATATTGTCCACATAAGCATAAGTTCCATGCAGATCGTGTTGCTTGATGATGTTGTCAATAGTCCTTTGGAAGCAAGCAACGCCGTTCGTAACCCCAAGTGGCACTCTGCAAAATTGATATAGCTTGCCATTAGCTTCAAAAGCAGTATGTGGCTTGTCCTCTTCCCGTATAGGTATCTGGTGATAAGCACTTTTCAAGTCCAGTGAACTATAGTATTTGTAATGAGACAGTTCCGTGACAAGTTCGTCTATTCTTGGAAGAGGGTACGCATCCAAACGAGTGAATCTATTAATGATCTGTCCATAGTCAACAACTAATCTCTTTCGGTGGCGCTCATTCGACATAACAAGAACTTGCGCCCTCCATGGAGATGTGCTCTTCTCAATAATATCACCATGTAACATCTTGTTAATTTCAGACCTTATGAACTTCTTATCATCATCCCCAAACCTCCGAGATTTTGTTGCAACGGGTTTGCAATGAGGAGCAAGAGTTGAAAAGATACGAGGTGTATCCAACAAAGCAGACAGTACACTGCAAGTGGCACGGTTGGAGATATTTAGATCTTTCTTGGATCCACCAAAGTCTACAGTAACACTAGAGTGCTGGCTCATAAAGTCTTAACTAAGAATTACATCACAGCACAAGTCTGGCAGCACAGAAAGCCTTGTATCGTAGTAGCACAAACTCTTCAAATTGATGTCAATCGTGCAGCGTCCCTTCACAGGAGGCGTGAGTGACGCAGAGGCCATAGATACGCTTCCAGTCACTGGAACAACCTTCAACTTGTGTTTCTTGGCATAGCTACGTGAGATGAAAGATTCATTGTTCCCTGTGTCGATAAGAGCTGTCGCTTCATTATTACCAACCAAAACATACACAGTAGCTCGCCGTAGTAGTCCTGGGGAAGAAGCAAAGATTACCGCCAGTGTATAAGACTGAGTGGATGCAGAAGTAGAAAATGTAGTAGACCGGCACACCTTAACAAAGTGCCCCTGCTTATTACACTTATGACAAGTGATGTTTCTTGCAGGGCACTGTCCACGATTGTGAAGGGGACTTTAAATTGGCAGCAGCACAGGTCCCATCATGGCTGCGAGCAGGCTCAGATGCCGCAGCAGCACTTACACCAGGGATAGTATAACGAGAATACACTCTGAGGTCTTCTGAGCAACATCGAGTGCCCTGGCTTGATCAACAACCGTACTTAGGTCTAAAGTTTTGTTTTCAAGCAATCGTTGCCTGATTGTATGAGAGAGCAAGCCATTGGTGAAAGAATCCCGTGTGTAGTCATCCCGATTCTGTGAAGCAGTAACAGCCCTAAAGTTACAATCCTTGCCGAGCACCTGACGCTCTTGTAGATACTTATCTTTTGTCTCCCCTTCATGCTGCCTACGAGTAGCCAATAAATGTCTCGTGAACACTTCATTTTTCGGCTTTGCATAGAGGTCTTTGAAAAGATCTATAGTTGAATCATGAGTAGTACACTCTGCAATGTAACCATATACGACTGGAGAGACAAAATTGATCAATGTATCCAACTTGTTAGGATTAATGCTTGTGATGGATTCCAGGAATGCAGAGAGAGTACGATTCCAGTGATTCCATTCTCGTGCAGCAGTAGGCGAGTTGGGGGATACATCGAGGCGTTCAAGTCTCAGGAATTTACCCATCTTTAGATCAGACACAGCTTGTTTTTTTATTTTTATGAAGCTATGATAGGGCTCCCACTATTTATTTAAAGCACCAGTATAGCCTTTGGATCAGTACTGGCGGGCTTGTTAGTTGAATAAATTGTGGTAACCATAATAAAGCGTTAATACCTTTCTCTAGGCTTTATTCAACTAACAAAACATCAATACAGTCTGAAAATAAAAGAGAAACAATATAAGTAAACATTCCCATTCTAATCAGGTTAAGTAAACACAGTAATGTAGTGTAACTCATTAGGCAAGTATACATATAAGGTTACATGAAGCTTAGATCACCACAACTATTAATAACGAGAAACTATCTGAGCTCCACGCTCGACTTTGGTATTCTGGTGCAACCAGATTTACTCATTTCGTCAGAGTGAGAAATCTTCCTTATTTCGTTGAAGATGTGAAAAGGGTGTGCTCTGAATGCCCTCAGTGTGCCTGATTGAAGCCTCGGTATACAAACCACCCCAAACTACCCTTATCAAGGCCACACCACAGCCCTTTGAACGTCTTAGTTTGGACTTCAAAGGGCCTATACCTTCGAACTCCTGGAACCGCTATATGCTCACGGTAGTGGATGAGTATTCTCGTTTTCCATTCAAATTTGCCTGCCAAAACATGACTACTGGTACTATAATTCATTGTCCAAATCATATTTTTGCAATATTCGGTATGCCTTCCTACCTGCATTCTGATCGCGGATCCTCATTTATGACTAAGGATCTATGTGAATAATTGAACAATCTAGGCATCGCCAGTAGCTCAACAACACCTTATAGCCCTCGAGGAATTGGGCTTTGTGAAAGGTACACTGCTATAATCTAGAAGCACACAACCCTTGCTCTGGTATCAAGAACTTTAAGAATGTCAATGGGAAACTGTGCTACTCTACGGTCTTCATTCAATTAGATCCCTGCTCTGTACAGCTACAAATGCTAGGCCATATGAGAGACCTTTCACGTACCAGCTTAGATCTCCCAATAGCCATTCGCTTCACACTTGGTTATCCGTTCTTGGCCCTGGCCTTCTACGATGTCATGTTCACACTAGCAAATACGAATCCCTCGTTGATGAGGTTCAGTTGTTGGAAGTAAAACTCCAATACGCTCATGTAAGATTTGCCGATGGACGTGAATCAACGATATCAGTACATGACTTGGCTGCGGCTGGTAACCTCCCATTGAATAGGAGGCAAGAGGCTTTCAACATCGATCATTCTACAGAGACTGGTTTGGTGGAGATTTCTCCTATGCCTGCTCCAATTCATCTAAGTTAGATTCTTCCGATGCTGCAGGTGAGCAGAGTATATTCACCAAGGAGGGAGATATGGAGGTTGATTCTCTTCCTGCCAGGGTATCTGGTACTCCATCTAATCTACAACGTAGGGATGAGCCCTCCATCCTTGCGCATACTGGCCTGGAACAACTGCGCCGATCTACAGGGCAACGCCGCAAACCTTTTCGTTATAGAGAACATTGATTCTTCAAGGGAGGGGGAGAATATAGTGATCTAAGCTTCATGTAACTTTATATGTATAATTGCCTGACGGGCTACGCTACATTTATTGTCTACTTATAACTAATTGTGCATGTTGACATGATTAGAGTGTGTATGTTTACTTATATTATTTCTCTTTTCTTTTCAGACTGTGTTTATTTTTTGTTAGTTGGCTAAAGTTTAGAGAAAGGTATCAAAGGTTCTTCACCTCTACAACATTTTTTATATTGTTAAAGTGTACAAAGATATGTTTTAGAAATTGTACCGTATTTAATTCATATGTTTCCTTTAGAGACCACTTTAACTACTAGTCCATTACTGTAGTATAATATCCACCTTACATCATTACTATTCATTGGCCATTGCTAATAAAATACCATTATTTTTTCAATTTACCACATAATTTCAACTACTACCAAATTGCTATTTTAAAGTTTTTAATCTCACTATCACTTATCTAAACTCTTACGTAGTCAATTTATCTGATTATTTTCCAACTTTCCCTATTTCAATTGACCCATGAGGTCATCCAAATCATGTTTAACATTCTTTTACAACAACCCATTTATTAGCTATTTTTTTTTTTAAATTCATCCTTAAATCATTTAATTTACACATATACTTTTCATCGAAGAATATTTATAATATCTTTATTAAATAATATAAATAACACTTTCTCCTTTTAATTGTCGATTTTTCCTCAATCCTCTTTCGCCCAGAGTGGCCTAATGTCAACAAGTCTTTAAATACACTGTTACGATAAATTAATAGTAGCGTAGATAAAAAAATAATCCTGAATGTAATTATATTTTATTTATTTTTTGAATCAATTTCATTATAATCCATCAATAATTGAATCCATTGTGAATTATCCAAATGGATTTGTATTCTCTCTCGCGATTCTAGGCTTAAATTAAATTATTTGTTATTAGACTCATTCTCTTATTTCTTCCCCATTCTTACTTCTCTTCGAACAGTATAATAAGGTTTCTGAGCCGTTGTATATTATACACCCATCTCGATAAAAAAAACAACCTTAGAAGGAGACAAAGTTGATGTAGTTTGGTGAGATAGCAAGTGGGTGGCAAATATGCTAAGCTCTGCTTGACTGTATTTTGGGGGAGTCATGATAAAAGAGTCGACTAGCTCCGCTTCTAGTAAGAGGACTCACGACACCCGAGTCGACTAGGCCACCCTTACACTAGTCCCATCGACGCGGGGAAGGTTTTTGTAACTCGCTGCTTTCTCCCTCCGTTCTTTATTTTCCATCGCCCTTCTTCCTATACCTCTCTATCTACAGGAGTATTGAGGGGTAGATATTTTTTTCACTAGTCGAACATCGCCGGTCGATATCGGATGGAATGATGCATTCTTTTATTTATTTACCTTGAATCCCAGTCGATGGGTACCCTCTTGGGTAATGAGACCGTACTGTTGTTTTTAGTTGTTGTATGCAGAACAGATTTTTCAATATGTGAATATATAACTGTGTAGGTCTTTGTGGTTTTTCCATTCTTTTTCTAATCTTGATTTAAAGATATTTACAGTTTTGCTGGTTACAGTTTCTGTTGAGAGTTTGTTCCATATTGAAGTCACTCTTGTCGGGAAGAAATTGGCTCTTGGACCGGCCGAGCTCCGCACTTGGTACTTAAAACAGTGTCTTCTTGTGTTAGTGGTTTCCTATTTGAAGTTCGTCGTGTCCATTTGAAATCTTATATAGTTGTATAACATTTGACCTCTGTCTTCTGAAGTATAGGGTAGGTAGATTAAGGGCTTTTAGTCTCTCCGAATAGGAGATATGAGAGATACTGTGAACCATTCGTGTTGCTCTACGCTGTACCCTCTCTACCATATCTCTAACTCTTTTAGTTTTGGGAGACCAGATTACTGATGCATACTCCAGATGGGGTCGAATAAGACTCTTGTACAGGGGGAGGAAGGCATCTTTGTCTAGATATTGGAATGTATGCTCAATTGCCCCAAGTATTTTGTTGGTTTTGTAGACTTGAGCTTGGACGTGGTTACTAAAGCTTAGATTGCAATCAATAAGGACTCCCAGGTCCTTCTCTTCTGTGGTGTTCTGTAGTGTCTGATCTGTTCCATCATCTCTTGTCATTTTGTACTTGTGCTGGGGGTTGCTATTTCCCATGTGCATTACTTTGCATTAATCAGGGTGGAACTTCATTTGCATTTTAACTGACCATTCTTGTAGCATTTTCAAGTCTGCCTGTAAACAGCTAGTATGGGAGTTGCCTTCACAGTTTTACACAGCTGCATATATCTTTGTGTCATCTGCAAAGAGCGATATGAAGTTTTGTATAGTTTGTCAGGTATATCGCTGACAAATATCATAAAGAGAAGGGGGCCCATCACAGATCCCTGTGGTACGCCACTGGTTTCCAACATGATGCTGTACCACTTACTATCACTCTTTGCCTACGCTCCGTCAAAAAACCACGGATACACTGCAGGAGGTCACCGACGATACCAAGTGACTTCACTTTTCTAAGTAGTCTTTCATGTGGGACTGTGTCAAATGCTTTTGCATAGTCCAGGAAAGTGATATCCACTGGTAAGCAGTGACTGAGAGCCTCTGTCCATATATCCCGCGCTTCTAAGAGATTTGTTACTGTGGATTTTCCCTTAGAGAAACCATGTTGTTGGACAAATCTAAGATTATTGGCTTTGATATGTTGTATAATTGCCTCCGAGATAATTCTCTCTAGCATCTTGCATATTATTAAGGTAAGAGATACTGGGCGATAGTTGGCTGGGTCAGCCTTATTTCCCTTCTTGTAAATGGGAGTGATGTTCGCTTCGCTCCACTGTTCTGGAAGCTCGGAGTTGGTGTTGCTGGATTGGAATATTGCTGTCAGAGGTTTAGTTATTTCCTTTGCTACTTCTCTAAGAACTCGAGGGTGTAGGTCGTCATTTCCCGGAGATTTATCAGTTCGAAGTGAATTCAGTTGCTTAAAAATCATGCTCTCTGTAATTTCTGTTGTTCCTAGCGCCTCATACTGGAGGGGTTTAGGCTCAAAGTCTGGAATGTTACTTCTGTCCTCTTGTGTAAAGGTCTTAAAGTATTGCTCATTTAGTGTTTCGGCTTTATCCTTATCGTCACTTACAAAGTTACCATGTGTATCATTAAGGTCACCTACGTCAGTTCGAGTTTTCCTGCGGTTATTGACATAGTTCCAAAAGGTTTTGTTATTGGTCTTGGCCTCTTTTGCTAATTTTTTTTTTCAAATTCCCTACGGGCCTGCCTTGATGCATGTGTAGCTGAATTTCTAGCTTCTGTGTAAGCTTCCCAGTCAAGTCTGCTCTTTGTATTCAGATATCTTATCCATGCGTGGTACTTCTTCCTAGCTTTGCGGAAGGCATCCTTGTTCATTCATAGTGGTTTGTTCTTACTCTTTAAATTTTTTGTTAGTATATGATCCCTCACTGCCTTCATGATTCTGGATTGTAGTATACCAATGGCTTCTTTTGTCGACTTGCCTGCAAGCAATTCGTCCCATTCAATGCTTAGATCTTCTCTCATATTTTCATAGTCTGCCCGCTCGTAGTTCCATATTGACCTCTTCTTTTGCTGAGGTGTTGTGCAGAAGATGAATTTGAAGTCCAATCTGTCATGATCACTTGCTCCTAGTGGCTCATGATGTACTAGTTGTTCAATCATCCCTTGCTCATTACTAAACACGAGATCCTCCAATGTTGGAGTCTGCTCATTTCTATATCTGGTTGGCTGGGTGACGTGCTGATGTAAATATATATCTCGTACACATTCAACGAATCTGGATGTAGGATTGTCTGGATTTTCTATGTTCGGCGTTTGAGGTGATGGGTTCCAGGTGATGCTCGGATGATTAAAATCTCCTGTGATGAGTAGATGAGTTTTCTGTTTGTTAGTTGCCCACCTGAAAGTATCATGTAACGCTGTGTCTCATGTAGTTGCAAGTAGAGGCAAGCCGGATCTATAGATGACCCCTAAAAACAAGTTGTCGTTGTGACATCCATGTATAGTTACCCATGTGCAGTCTTGGAATGAGTCCATTGGTGGCTTGATCTTTTTTAGCATTAAGTGTAGATCTTACATATATACATGTCCCTCTGGTATTTTCTGCATATAAATCACTGGTGAATATATCGTATCCCTGAATTTGCATAAAAGATAACTCTGGCACTTCCCCATGTTTGGGTTTAATTTCTGTTATTAGTATTACATCATATTGCTTGTCATTTACTAAAGCACAGAGCTCGTCATATTTGTTCATAAGTGAGTTATCTGTATTGGTATATGATATTCTTAGTTCTGTTCGCTTGTTTCCACCACTTTTCCCTTTCTTATTACCCACCTTTTCTTTGGTTGTTTTACTCGTTGGTCCTTCAGTTGTTCCCTCAAGTTTTTTGACTCCTCCAATTGTTTCTTGGTTAGATCAGACGTATATAAATCTGGTTGTGGATAGGGTGCGAGCTCTTACGTAATTCTTTGGCCTTGATCAATATCTGCTTCCTCTCACTTAAGCTGGCCATTATTATCCTGAGTAGTCGGGCACGTTCACAGTTTGGCTTTCTTTTCCTTTGTGCATTATTGATGTTGATCTTAAGTTTTAAACTCTTCCTGAATAAGTTCGGTTACCCTGTTTATGTCACCCTCCTTCGAGTTTGTCTCAGGTAGATTATGTATGATAAGGTTAAATTTCCTAGCTTCTTGGTCTTCCTTCTCATTCAATTTTAGATCTAATTTGTCAGTCAATGATTTTGTTACCGTGTCAGTTGTTTTGCTGACTTTTTGCTCAATTAGCTGTTCTTCAGTTAATCTCCAAAGCCCTGTCTGTTGGGGGTTTACCTCTAAGCACTGCTGTGTTTCCTCTAGTCGAAGAATTCTGGCTTCTAAAGAGATGTTGTTGTCACTCAGTTCCCCCACTTTCTCTCCTAGGTTCATCTTCACATCGCTTAGTTCTTAGCTCACTTGGTTTATTTTCTCATTTACCTTCTGTATTTCTGTATTTCTTGTCATTGCTACTATACTCTGGTAGAGCTTTTTTGCCCCCCTTTTGCAGTTTTGGTAGTACCAGTGACATTCGTCTGGTTCATCTGTTAATACTTGGTACAGGCTGTCAGAAACTTTTGCGCATTTTGTGTGGAACCAGAGTACACATATTTCACATTCTATGGCCTTGTCACTCTCTTTTACCAACTCACCACATTTACCGCACTTATATGCTTCCCCTTTAGGGATAGTGTTATCTTTATCCATGTCTTTCTTATTATTTGTGGCATTTCTTTTGCCATTACATTCGGTTTTAAGCGTACTCACGTTAGCGCCACGGCGTCCACCTTCCGCCATCTTGAGTCTTTGTTTATCTTTTGTTTCGACCTCTCCGTGGCAGTGTTTTTTTTTAAACGGGACAAAAATTTGGGCCTTCGTGGCGAAATAATACTGTCCATTTATATCATATTCGCTTCAACAATAACTAAATTCCTTTTTTTGTTCACAAATCGTGTTCAAATTTCACAAAAATCATTCAAAACACAGAATTTGTAGGGAGCTTTGCTCACGTCCATCCGCACTCAACGATGGTGCAGCTATATTTATGCAATGACATGAGATAGTTACAGGAAAACTGATATAAATTATGCAAACCTTAAAGATAAATATCTTTATTTTTCCAGGCTACATTTTCAAAACATGAAAAATACATATGTAATTTTATTTTATAAATATGGGGTGATAATTCGACACAAAAGCATCGATATCGGTCCTACAGGTACATTTCAAGTTGACATTGATTTTACTTAGATGAGTGCTAGTTTAAAACCAAAGTCATTACTAACTTATTCCTTTCTATTTGTCTCACTCTTAGAAATTTTTGACTCTATAAATTACTCTTTAATTCTTATAATTCTCTCTTTTTATCACAATAAAAATTTGATTACCCTAATTTCTTTCCTCTAGGCACTGCTTAGATACTTTGAGAACAACCTAAACGCTCCTGTATTTTCTTGGAACGGGCGGGGGATTGGTTTCTTTTTCATCACGATTGTGACCGAAATAATATTATATCATTAGCCTTAATTATCCTGCTTCTAGTTGACCTTGTATCGATTTTGTTGGTTAAAATTGCACATTCTAAAACCTTTTCTCCAATATTTTTAGTAGATTCTCTCAATAAATTTTACTATTTTTGGGGTTGGCAACCTAATTACTGATATTATTTGGGATGTATTTTTTATTATTTTGTCTAACAAACTCCAGTATGCCTGCTGTTTGATATGATCAGCATTACCTGGTTGGATTCTTAACCTATTCCATTTAGCTATCTCCTGTTTTAAAAGAAGGAGTGCAAACTCAATTGTAATGATAACAAATCAGCCGTTTGAAGTTCGCCGTTAGAGCCGGGATAGCTATGCGATAAGGAATATAAACGTCATGCCAATAGAAACTGAGCGGGTCACGTTCGAAGGTCCTTCGAACAGGTAGCACGTGTTTGGTAGAGCTCTCAGAATATTTTGATTATTTGATATACTTTGGTGTGTGACATAAACATAAATATTAAGTTATAAAATCATATATTTGGTTAATATAACAAAGTTAAATTGTGGTTATTTTGTATAAATTGTGGTTATTTTGTTTTGGTGAGAAAGTGACTTTTGTTTACTTCGGGGCCATCTTGATTAGCAGGTTTTAAACTTGCGCGCACAAATTGGGGTCAAATTCTTGTTGTTTGTAAGTTTTTGTTTCTATTATTGTTCTTGTTTAAGTATGGCTGACTGTTTGGATGTAGAGAGTATGCCTTTTGAAAGTAGTGTGTATGTAGTGTGCGATGTCTGTGGTGTAGAGAGGAGAGTGAATGTGTCTGAGTGCCGTGTATGTGCTTTGACTGAGGAGGTGAGTCGATTACGTGTGGAATGCTTGAGACTGAACGATTTAGTGTCTGAAGTGAGAAGAGATGCAAGTGTACGTTTGAAGAGTCAGATTGGGACCAGGAGGGAGGAAGTTAGGCCTAGAACAGGGACTGGAGAGAAAGCAGTAAGTGAAGTAAGTGATGATGAGTGGTGGGTGAAAGTGAACAGAATAGATAAGTTAGGACAGGTTAGGTGTGTGAATGAGAGGGACATGGAACCTGTTAGGCTAACTAACAGATTTGATGCCCTGAGAGAGAAAGAATTTGAAAGAGATTTGCCTGGTGTGGCCGTGCCTGAAAGTAGAATAGGAGGTCGAATGAGTGAGAGCAGGAGGGAGGGTAATACTAGGCCTAGAGAGAATAGGAGAATGACTGAGGTGATTGTGATGGGTGACTCTCAGATTAGGTATTTAGATAGGAAGTTGAATGAAAGTAAATGGAAGGGAGTGAGAGTTTGTCTGCCGGGTGCTGGTGTAAATGATGTGTGTGAGAGGTATGATAGGTTGGTGTCTGGGTGTGAGAGGGAAGCAGTTGTGATTACACATGTCGGAGTAAACGATGTAAAGAAGGTGGGTACTTGTGAGTTACGACAGCGGTATAAAAGGCTGATTGAAAGGATGTGTGAAAGTAGAGTAAAAGGTGTTGTTTCAGGTGTGCTTCCCAGAATGGATGTGGGGATGGAATGGTTGTCTCGTGCAATGGGGTTGAATGAATATGTGAAAGGTTTGTGCGAGGAGTCAGGATTGGTATTTGTAGATGTTTGGAGTGGGTTTTATGGGAATAAGGGTTTGTATGCGATGGATGGACTCCATCTGAGCCGAGATGGGGTTGAGGTTTTGTGGCGGGAATTAGATAGTGTTATTAGGTCTTTAGAGGCGGGAAACTAGGTTTTGATAGTGGTCAGGGAAATTTAATGGCTCAAAGTGAGGCAGGGAAAGGAAGCAAACACAGATTTGTAGAAGGTAGGCAGGCTAATGGAAGTGCTTTAGGGTTAAACTACTTGAGTAGTGAAAGTGGTCAGGGAAATACAAGAGTACAGGGTCGGGGAAAGAGAGAAAGGAGATGCAGAGGAGATAGGCCCTCAGGTGCTTCAGGGATAGGTGGGCTGAGTTGTCTTTACACAAATGCTCGTAGTCTTAGAAATAAGAAGGATGAATTATTTAGTTATATCATTCATGAAGATATAGATATAATATGTATAGTTGAATCATGGGTTAATGAAAATATATTTAATGATAATGTCAGTGAATTTGAACTAGAGGGTTATACTATGTACATTAGTCAAAGGAGAGATAGGACTGGTGGTGGGTTGATTATTTATATCAGAAATAGCATTTCTTCAAATCTAAATAACTCTATAAAGCAAGGAGAAGGTGAATCATTATGGATAGATATTAAGGTTGGTAAAAATAGGAAAATACACTTGGGAGCTTTTTATAGACCACCAGGACAGACTGATTGTATCGATGAGTTAATGATTAGGGAAATAAGTGAAGGATGCAAAGAAGATACAGTTATTCTTGGTGACTTTAATTTAACTTCTGTAGACTGGGAAAATATGATAGGA
Source organism: Ceratothoa steindachneri (assembly GCA_963969495.1). Classification (NCBI taxonomy): domain Eukaryota; kingdom Metazoa; phylum Arthropoda; class Malacostraca; order Isopoda; family Cymothoidae; genus Ceratothoa; species Ceratothoa steindachneri. The sequence goes on along the minus strand of OZ018333.1, from coordinate 53,687,340 downwards.
AGAGATAGAGCAAGTTGTAAGTTTATGGAGTGTTTTGAGGATAACTTTTTGATCCAATTTGTTAATAAGCCAACAAGGGGTGCCAATATATTAGATCTAATTCTTTCAAATGATGATCACTTAGTTCAAGGATTGAGTGTAGGGGAATCATTGGGAAACAGTGATCATCAGATGGTTCGGTTTAATTTGCAAATAGTTAAGGGTAGAACAACGACAAACTCCACGAAAATTCCAAATTTTTATAGGGGAGATTACGATAAATTACGCAGCATGCTAAATCAGATTAGGTGGGATATAGAATTCCATGGAAAGAATACTTATGAGATGTGGGATATTTTTAAGACTATATTAAACATGGTTCAGGAACAGTGTATTCCGATGAAGTCTATTAGGAAGAAATGTAGGAAACCATTATGGTGGAACCAAGAAATAGCTAATAAAGTTTCAGAGAAAAAAAGGGCATACCAGAGATTACAAAGTGAGAGTAGTTTAGATAATTTAAACCATTATAGGTCAACCAGAAATGAACTAAATAAGATTATTAAGAAGACCAAAAGGACAGCAGAAATTAATTTAGCTAAAAATAATAATAAAGATCCTAAAAAATTCTTTAGCTATTATAGAATCAATAATCAATCTAACAGTGATAAAATAGGGCCTATTAAATATGAAGAGGTTTTGAAAGAATCTGATGAGGAAATAGTAGAGGTCCTTAATGATCATTTTGCTTCAGTATTCACAGAAGAGAAACCAGTTAGATTAATTGATGATAATTCTAGGTCAAGGGAAGTAGTGATAAATTCTATTAATATAGACAGAGAAGAAATTAAAGGGCTTATAATTCAGTTAAATACTAGTAAGGCATCTGGCCCTGACAACATTCATTCTAGGATACTCAAAGAAGGTGTAGAAAGTATTGCAGTAGCTCTCGAGAAGATATTTATTAGATCACTAGAGTCTGGAGAAATACCAAATGATTGGAAATTGGCAAATGTAGTGCCAATTTTTAAAAAGGGAAGCAAAGAGGACCCAAATAACTTTAGACCAGTAAGCTTAACTTCTATAGTCTGTAAAATTCTTGAGAAGATGGTTAAGAAGGGAATTTCTGATCATCTAGAGAGTAGCAGGTTAATTAATGATGCTCAGCATGGTTTTAGAAAAGATAGATCGTGTTTAACTAATTTACTGGATTTTATGGATTATGTAACTAAAGAATTAGATAGGGGTGAGAAAGTTGATGTGATCTACTTAGATTTCAGCAAAGCTTTTGATAAGGTTCCACATAGAAGACTAGTTCATAAATTAAAGCTGCATGGGATATGTGGGAACGTTTTAAATTGGATAACTGAATGGCTGAAAAATAGGAAACAGAGAGTTGTACTGAATGGAGTGAGGTCAGAGTGGAGGAATGTTATTAGTGGCGTACCTCAGGGATCAGTTTTAGGCCCTTTATTATTTATAATCTATGTAAATGATCTTGGGCAAGGTGTAAATAGCAAAGTGTCAATTTTTGCTGATGACACTAAATTGGCAGCTGTAGTCAAAGAGGTTGAGGGTAGCTTTAAAGTGCAGGGTGACTTAGATAAGCTGTTAGCTTGGGCTCAGAAGTGGCAGATGACTTTTAACCTTAATAAATGCAAAGTTATTAACATGGGGAGAGATAATAGGGAATTTAGCTATGAGATGGATGGATATTGGCTTAATTCAGTTGAAGATGAGAAAGACTTAGGAGTGGTAGTAGATAGGTCACTGAAATTTTCAAAGCAGTGTATTGAGGCAAAAAATAGAGCAAATAGGGTGCTAGGTTACATTAAAAGAAACGTTAGCTACAAGAGTAAGGAGGTCATCCTTAAACTATACAACTCTTATGTCAGGCCACATTTAGAGTACTGTATACAGGCATGGTCACCACATTTTAGACATGATATAAACTTATTAGAGTCAGTACAAAGGAGGGCAACAAAAATAATACCATCCCTGAAGCACCTTCAATATGAAGATAGACTGAGGGTATTAAATATGTTTTCATTTGAAAGAAGGTGTGTGAGGGGAGATATGATTGAGCTTTTTAAAATCTTTTCTGGGATGGATAAATTAGATTTCAGCAAGTTATTTGAGTTAGAAGGTAGTAATAGAACTAGAGGCCACCACTTAAAGATTAAAAAACAGAGGTGCAGACTGGATGTTAGAAAATATTTTTTCACTAACAGAGTGGTGGATTATTGGAATAGTTTGCCACCTGAGACTGTAGACAGCCCAAACTTGAATGTTTTCAAGCGCAGATTGGATGATTATATGGGGATGGAGGGTTAATTTCTTACTTTTTGGTATGTGGATATGTTTCTTGACTCATTCCTGTGGATGCAGTTTCTTTTTATTGTATATTTTGGGGGATTTTGATTTTGTTTTTGACAGACTCCTATGGAGGCTTTAAATTATATATTGTAGATGCATGGTTGGACATTCCTATGGATTGTTAAATTGTATATTGTAGCTGCATGATCTGATAAAATCCTATGGATGCATTATATGGGTGGGATTTGATGGATACGGATGACCTTTGATAGGCCCTTGTGGCTTTTGTCATCCGTTAAATTATGTTATGTTATGTTATGTTAACCTGCAAATCCATACCCCTCGGGCTTCCCTGCGTGTGTTCCCACAATATTGGGTAAATGTGGGCTCATGAGGTAATCCTGTAGTCGCCCGATCATTGTTATGAAAATTTCTATGATGCTGGCTACGTATAGCTATACCAGTTGGCTTCCCAGTGTTTATCCAACTTGTTTTTAAAGGACTGGAGACTTGTGGCTGTGATCACTTGATCTGGCAGAGAATTCCAGTCACTGACAATCCTCTGGCCAAATACATTTTTCCTCACCATCTTCTGGCAATGGCATTTAAATAGTTTATTGGAATGACCCCGCACTGCTGAATATTCCTGAGGTATTAAGAAAAGGCCAGGGTCAATTCTCTCCAATCCATTTAGAAGCTTGTAAACTTGAATCATATCTGGCTTTGTTCTGGAAGGTTGTCTTGCAGGAAGCTCTTGATTCTCATTGTAAGATTGGGATATAATACTGATTTGGGTGTATAGTTTTTCTTGTATTTATTTAATACATCAATCACTGTGTAATAAATACATTAGGGATTAATACTTTTGGGGAAGATAACTGGCAGCAATCCTGAGAAAGAATTTTTTTTTTGGTGAGTGTTAACTTTTTCCTTAGTAAATTTCTGAGAGTATGGCTGTTTGTATAGATGGTGAGAGCATGCCGTTTGAAAGTAGTGTGATGCATGTGGAGTTGAAAGGAGAGTAAATGTAACTCAATGCCGTGTGTGTTTTCTGGAAGGGGAGGTTAGGAGGTTGAGTGGGGAATGTAAGAGGTTGAATGATTTGGTGTTTGAGGTGAGAAGAGATGCAAGTGTGCGATTGAAGGGTGAGATTAGTGCTAAGAGGGTGGAAGATAGGGCTAGGACTGGGAACAATGTGGAAGTTGTGAGTGATGATGAATGGTGGGTGAAAATGGATAGGATAGATAAATTAGGACAGGTTAGGTGTGTGAATGAGAGGGACATAGAACCTGTTAGGTTGACTAACAGATTCAATGTCCTGAGAGAGGAAGAGTGTGAAAGTGATTTGCCTGGTGTGATTGTGGATGAAAGCAGGATGGGTGGTAGTGTGACTGAGAGCAGGAGGGAGGGTAATGTTAGGCCAAGACAGAATAGGAGAATGACTGAGGTGCTAGTGATGGGTGACTCTTAGATTAGGTATTTATATAGGAAGTTGAGTGATAGCAAGTGGAAGGGAATGAGAGTTTGTCTGCCGGGTGCTGGTGTAAGTGATGTTTGTGAGAGGTATGATAGGCTGGTTTCTGGGTGTGAGAGGGATGCAGTTGTGATTACGCATGTGGGAGTGAATGATGTAAAGAAGGTGGGTACATGTGAGTTACGTGAGCAGTATAAAAGGTTAGTTGAAAGGAGAGTAAAAGCAGGGTAAAAGGTGTTGTTTCTGGTGTGCTTCCAAGATTGGATGTGGGGGTAGAATGGTTGTCGCATGCAATTGGTTTGAATGAATTTGTGAAAGGACTGTGTGAGGAGTTAGGATTGGTGTATGTAGATGTCTGGGGAGGGTTTTACGGGAATAGGAGGTTGTATGCGATGGATGGGCTCCATCTTAGTCGGGCAGGTGTTGAGGTTCTATGGGGGGAGCTGGATAGTGTGATTAGGTCCTTACGGGTGGGAAACTAGAAGCTGTTAGAGGTAAGGGAATAACAGGAATAGAGGGCAGGTGTAGGAAATGGAAGGGATGCAGAGATAGAGGAATAGCTAAGGGAGAGGGCATACTGATGCATTATAGGGGGACTAATGCACAAGTGAATGAGCAGATAACTAGGAATAGAAAAGCACGATGCAATGAAGATGGGAATAATAAAAAAACCTTAAAAATATACTACACAAATGGTGGGAGTATAAGGAATAAGATAGATCTCTTAAGAGCGTTAGCGAGTGAAGAGAATTTTGATATAATTGCGATAACAGAGTCATGGCTTGATTTGGCAGGAAATCACTTTAAACCTGAGGTTGAGATTGAGGGCTTTAACATTTTCCATACAGATAGGAATAGGAAGAGAGGAGGAGGGGTTATTATTTATATTAAAGATAATCTCCAGTGTTGTGTAAACAGTACAATTAAATTAGATGATAACACAGAGTCATTATGGCTAAATGTAAAGGAAGATAAAAACAAGCTTGTCATAGGATTATTATACAGACCACCAAATCTTAGTAAGGAAGCTTCAAATCTTCTGTGGCAGGAGATTGAACGGGCATGTAGAAGTAAGCATGTGTGTATAATGGGCGATTTTAATTACAGAAATATAGACTGGGAAGCTCTTGTGAGTGATCAGGAGGCTGAGGAATTTTTGAATGTTGTCCAAGATAATTTTCTGAGGCAGATTATTAACGAACCCACTAGAGGTAATAATATACTGGATTTAGTTCTGACAAATAGGGAAGAAGTTATTTAGGATACTGAGATTGGAGGAAATTTGGGTAATAGTGACCATTGTGAAATTAGATTCAAGATGAAATGGAATGGTATTGATAGTAGCATGAACAATGTTAAAATTCCTGACTTTAGAAGAGCAAATTATAATGGGCTAAGGACTTACCTGGAGGCAGTTGTACAGAAACCAGGCAATGAAATCAATTCAGGAATAGATTCAATGATATCAGTTAGTGGAGACAATAATCACCAGGAGGAAGAGATTACAATTGAAGAGGAGTATGAAAGAATAATTGAGCAATTAATTACAGGTCAGATGATTAACATTCCTTATAAGGAGATTAGGACTAAAAATAATGACCCAAAATGGATGACAGATAAAATTAAGCATTATATTGGCATTAAAAAGGGCATTTATAGGAAAATAAAAAATGGAGAGGATCACTTAAGGCAGAGATATAATGAACTAGCAAGAGATGTTAAAAAGTTAGTTAGAGTAGCAAGGAGAAATTATGAAATTAAAGTGGCAAATAGGGCAAAGGAAGATCCTAAAAGTTTTTATCAATTATACAAAACTAAGTTTAGAGATAAAATAGGCCCAATTATAGATTCCAATGGAGAATTAGTGAGTGATAGGGACTCAATGGCTGGAATGCTAAATGACTTTTTTCTCTCAGTATTTACACAGGAGGATACTCTAAATATACCCGAGGTGTCAATGATCTTTCGGGGTAATGATGAAGAGAAATTAAAGGATATCTTGATCACAAAGGAGATAGTGACAAAGGAAATTGATAAAATCAAAAGTAGTAAAGCACCCGGTCCTGATGAGGTCTTTCCTAGAATTTTGAAAGAATGTAAGGATGTGTTAAGTGAGCCCCTAGCCTGCATCTTTAGAAAATCATTGGAGAGTGGCATTGTGCCAGTGACATGGAAGAAAGCCAATGTGATACCTATATTTAAGAAAGGGGATAAAACAAATATGTCTAATTACAGACCAGTAAGTTTGACATCAGTGGTAGGGAAAATGATGGAATCTATTATAGCAAGGAATATTAGGGATCACTTGGATAAGCATAAGTTGATAAAAGAATCACAGCATGGCTTTAGTAAGGGTAAATCCTGCCTGACTAATTTGCTGTCTTTTTATAGTAAGGTGTATGAAGCAGCAGATAATGATGAAAACTATGATATTTTATACTTGGACTTTAGTAAGGCTTTTGATCGAGTGCCACACTTACGGCTTCTGAGCAAAGTTAAAGCACACAGGATCGATGGCAGTATATTTAGGTGGATTCAGTCATGGCTTGGTGACAGACAGCAAAGAGTTAGTATAGATGGAGTTAAATCTGAGTGGGGGTGTGTTAGCAGTGGAGTTCCGCAAGGATCTGTTTTGGGTCCCTTGCTATTCTTAATTTATATTAATGATCTTGACATAGGTATAAGTAGTGACCTGAGTAAATTTGCTGATCATACTAAGCTAGGTAGGGCCATTAGGGCTGATTCTGATGCTGTTGTAATGCAGGAGGAATTGACCATTCTGTCCAATTGGGCTGAGAAATGGCAAATGAAGTTTAACATAGACAAATGTAGTGTACTTAGTATAGGTAGAAATAATCCACTGAATAGTTATAAATTAAATGGGAGAAATTTAGGGAGGACCGATTGTGAGAGGGACTTGGGCATTTTGGTAAGTTCAGACCTTCGTCCTAGAAAGCAATGCCTAAATGCTAAGAATAAAGCTAATAGGATATTGGGATTCATTAGGAGGAGTGTAAGCAATAAGAGTGCTGAAGTCATTCTAAAACTGTATCTGGCGCTAGTTAGGCCTCATCTAGACTATGCAGTACAATTTTGGTCACCATATTATAGGAAGGATATTGATTTGCTTGAGTCTGTGCAGAGAAGCATGACAAAGATGATTGGTGGGCTAAGGAACTTACCTTATGGTGAAAGACTCAGAAAACTAAATGTACATGCCACCCTCTGCCCATTTGGTAGCCCAAAATGAGAGAAAGGGTGCTCTTGCATCCCTGGCAGAATCTTTTGCAATCTAGCCGGGATGCTGTTCTGCCTGCATTCAATGCACATCGGGATCTGAGTCTCGCTTCATGCACAGACACTGCTCCCGGTCCTGACTATGTCCTATATGCCATGTTTTGACACCTGGGTAAGCGAAGCATGGCCTTTTTGTTAGATTTGTTCAACAGGATCTGGATAGATGTTATCCTCCCAGACTCATGGCAAATCTCTAACCTCTCACGTTACAAGTTGATGGAGAAGTTGGTAAATGTTAGATTAGCCTTTTTTCGAGGACAGCTGAGGATGCCAAAAGTTCCACTCTACATCGGATGCTCTGATCCGACTATAAAATGCTGTCTGAGAGGCTTTCCTTCATAGACAGCACTACGCCATGGTGTTTTTTGATCTAGAGAAGGCCTATGATACTACTTGGCGATACGGTATCATGGAGACTCTCCACATGATACAGGTGAGGGGACTCCTACCAATATTTATATCTGAATTTTTGTAAGGTCGTTGATTCCACATATGGGGGGGGGGGAGCCCTCTCTGGCCCAATGGAGCAGGAACGAGGTGTCCTGCAGGGAAATGTCCTCAGTGTCACAGTCTGCCCAGAGCATTAATGGCATCACCTCTGTGCTGGCGGAAGATGTTCTTGCTATGCTCTACATGGGCAACCTTTCAATCTCTGTTGGTGCAGCCCAGAAGTTAACTCTGGAGCTTTGACTAAAACAGGCATTTAACCTCGTCTCTTCACAGCCGAGCTGGTTGCAATACACTTGCTCAGTATGTGAGATAACGCGGCGTGCCCGGTTTGGAGACCACATTGTGATTTATAGCAACCCACAAACCGCCCTGCTTGCTCTTGGGGCATTGGAATCTCTGCATCCCCTGGTGAGGACTGGCCACCCAGACCAGCCTTTCTCTCTTCCTCACACCGATTACATTGCAGAATACGGTCAGCCCTCCAGGCGGTTTGGCACAAAAGATGGGATATGATCGAGGGGAACTTAAAGTTACATGCCATTGCGCTGCAACTGTTCCCATGGACTGACCCCTCAATGCCTGATGGCTTCAGGCTGCTTTCTGTCATCTTTGAATTGGATGCCTGCCATTTGATGGAAGGCTCACCTGTACCTTATTGTGATGACTGCATTGTTCCCCAGACTGTTCGGCACATTCTTTTTGAATGTCCCAGTCTGGGTGATCTTTCACATTATACGAGCAAGGTTGCTACCGCTTGTTCCTTGATCTTGGGACTGGTTCATTCACACAGACTCGTGGACTTCTTTATTTTGTTTTTGTTTTTAAGCCTGTGTTTAGCCTTTGTCTTATTTTTTATCTTTAGTGGTTTTTTTAATCTAGCCCAGTAGTAGTCTGTGATGTGACTACTAGTAGACAATCGCTAGATGACCTCTCAATTTTTTTTTTAGAAAATCTATGACTGGGCAACCAAACCATCATTTGGCTCTTCCTCACACCAACTATATGGTAGGAATCAGGGCAGCCCCCCCATCCCCTGCTGCTTGGCAAAGAAGATGGGAGACAGCTCAGGGGAATTTAAAGTTGCATGCAACTGTTCCCATAATACCAATTTTTTGGCAAAAATATTTTCCTACTCTGATTTCATCACAATTAAGGAAGCTAAAAAATATTGAAATTCAAACTGGTATTATATTAATAGTAACATTGACTGCTTAATAAATTTTATATATATGGATTTTCAAAAATATGCTTGATATAATAGGAGTTATTCAATTTGTTTTTAAGTGATTACACTTTTCTAAATGGGGCACCACCACTAAGTGTTAATCAAACAGACCACCACATTTTCCCGATTACATGCTAGATCTTCTGCCAATCCAAATGCCACTCCTGTATTTAGTATACATCTTATCCCGCTTCCACATGTGATGAGTGCATAAAATCTGCAGCTCCTCACGACCCCCTCACCTTCCTATTCTCCATCGTAATGAAAATCTTGTCAGTACCCCCAAGGTTGTTACACAGCTAATTGGCAGTTCACTCAGTTCAACCTTCATGGATTCCTTCTCCCAGACTTCATTTAGAGTTCTTACTCATGTAAGAACTTCACCTCCTTCATTTGACTTAATATCCTACACTCCTTAACAATTTATAATGATATTTTCCTCTCCAGAAACTTTACCCAATAATGGCATCATCCTTCTTTTTATCAAATCAGGGAAAGACCCACCTCAACAAACCACTGATGTGTGCATTGCTCTCTGTATGTCAACACCATTGCTATTGGATGGCTGGCTCGTCTATGGCAGTGGTCACCACCCTACTTTCTCAAGCTGTCAATTCTGTTGTACTTACCCCCCTCCCCAACAATTGCTATTAACTTTACTCAACTCCTAGAATATGTAAATATTTCTGGATTGCTGATTAAATTTATTATGCAGAGTTGGGCTTTATAGGGTCTTTCCATGTCAGTTTAACCAATGATTTTCCGGGCCCACTCAATTCTGATTTGGCTCATATTTGGTAAGTTTAAAGATTTCAGTGAGGCAAGTAAAACCATATGCGTCTTACTTAATATTCAAGCTTGCACCATTCGTGAGCTATGGCACTGTGAAGTTTGACGCCGGAGGTACTGCTTTTGGTCAGCAGTCAATATCTCTGCTCCTAGACAACCTAGAGACACCATTTTAAAGCTGTTGGAGAGCTCTACAGTTTTATTTAAATAACTTTTTCTGTATGAGGCCAAAAAATAGTATATATATATATATATATATATATATATATATATATATATATATATATATATATATATATATATATATCCAACACCCACAAAATTAGTTTAAAGCAATAATAAATAGTTCTCGAACATTCCAGTGTGGTTTACGTGACAGGAATGCTGTAGAACTTTCTAGAAAAATAATCTACTTCATCCACATGAAACAGTGGACTAAAATTTCAAACCGTGCGGCTAAACATATAGTCCATAAAGTAAAGAAGAATCCTTGAGTGACTTGATCTGAACTTCAGAAAGATTTGGAAGCAGTTGAGGACAAATGTATGCAAAAATACAATTAGAGCAGTTCTTAGGAATGAGGGATTCCATTCTTGCACACCAAGAAAGGCACCTTTGTTGAAACTAATTCATGTCAGAAATTGTCTGAATTTTGCCAAGGAACATTTAGAGAAGCCTGCAAGTTTTGGGGACGCTGTACTATAGTCTGATGAGACTAAGATTGAGTTATTTGGGCGGAGTAGTGTTAGTTACGTTTGGAGGCAGAAAAACTCATGACCTTAAAAACACAATCCCAACAGTGAAGTTTGAAGGAAGCAGCATAATGGTATGGGGCTGCTTCTCCTCTGCAGGTCCTGGAAGACTCCATATTATTGAAGGGAAAATGAATGCTCAGATGTATCGCAGGATTCTGAACGATAATTTCTTACAGTCTGCAGACAACTTGAATTTACCAAGAGGATGGACATTCCAGCAGGACAATGATCCAAAATATACAGCCAAGGGCACTGCAGCGTGGTTTCAGCAGAAGAAAATAAAGGTTATGGGATGGCCAAGTCAGTCGCCAGACCTAAATCCTATCGAAAGCCTGTGGCGAGAATTAAAACTAAAGATTCAGAAAAGGGACCCAAGAATTCAAATAGATTTAAGAAGAATGGGAGGGGTCAAGATATCTACAAATATTTGTAAGAACCTCATGTAAATATCCCAAACGGTTGGAAGCTATACTAGCGCTGAAAGCTCATATCACCAAATACTAACTGCTTTTCATAGATGTATTGGATACTTTTTGAAACGTTTGTTTGATATTTTTTGCCGTAATCATAGTAATGTTTTACTATTTTTGCAATTTGATACCAATTTGTATTCAACATACAAAATACATAATATGTTCAATTTTCAATTACTTTGCTGTTGTCTAACTATGGTAAATAAACTTTTGACCATGTATCGGATATTTGTTGCACCTACTGTATATATATATATATATATATATATATATATATATATATATATATATATATATATATATATATATATATATATATATATATATATATATATATATATATATATATATAAGCTTTAATCTTCAAGTTTTATGTTGTGATTGAATATGGTTAGGGCAGGGTACTCAGTTGAATATACCACCCCTCCACTCTTATGAAGTTATTCTGTGTGTGTCAGAAAGCAAAACTCATTTCTGAAGAATAGGTCACCTGTTTTGTAGATTGATTCATCATGAAAGAGAAGTTGAATGGAATACCACCCATGTGCCATACCACAGGGCTATTGGAAACAAACCGGAATAAATGGAACATATTTGTATGCTACATTTTTTTTTCAGCCTTTATACCTAAAAACTATTTATAACAGAAATATCTTATTTCATAAATTTCTAAAAATATTTGCAATTAACTTTTTGATTATGAACAAGATAAAAATTAAATTTTATTTTTTATATCAAAATTTTTTACCAATATAGTCATATTTGCTAACAACAAGATTTCTACTTTAAGAACAAATTAAATAATGAATCAAATTCTCAGAAAAAAATACATTACAATCATACAGTTAGTTATGTCAAAATATTAATTACTTAGTTTCAAAATTATAACTAGATCATGAAGAGGTCGCACTTGTGAAGTCCTTAAATTAGATCAAATTCTAACTTCAAAATAATTAATTTAAAAGAAAATTCCCTATCCTTTAAAGGTCACAAACTATTCAATATTATTGCTAAAAATTAAAACCATCTAACCAAGAGGAATAAAAATTTTTTAAAGTTGCTTTAAACAAATGACTCAAAAAGATTCCAGATGCACCAGAAGAAGTATCTGGTTCACACAATGTAGAAAATCCCCATCTAATTCCCTGATAGACCAATGCAAATTTTTTAGACAACTTGTTGCTCTGGTCGAAAAATTCTAATTTAGAAGATATTGACTTGATTTTCTTTAATATTTTCAGATTATAAACCCCACGAGGAACCTAAGTGTTGCAAAGGTTTGCCGTGACCCTTTCCAAAAGCATAAGAAGAGAGTGCGGAGGGGTATAAGAGACATGCTAAAATATTTGTTCAACAAGAATACAGAGTTGAATCTGAGTGAGAACCAAAAGGCCTGTACTGGATGTTTAAAGAACTTTAAAAAAACCTGAATCCCCCAAACAATGGTTGTTCCAAAAATTTGTCTGGAGAAGAGTCTAGTGAGAATGGAGATTGAACTCACTTCAGTAAATGAGGCACGTAAGTTTTGATGCAACCCCTTTAATAAAATCAAGATTATCAAGGTCTGGGAGTTCAAAGTACTCTAAGAAGATGAGAAAAATTACCCAAACTATAAAGAAGTTTGAGCTGGCATTAGACTTCCATAATATCTAGTAACTCAGATGACTGAGTCTGTGATGATGATGCAGCTTAAGGAGAAATTTCAAAAAACTACAAGCCGCAGTGAACAACTGATGATCCTTATTGTCCTTCCCAAGACTTGGACTAGAATTTGAATTATGGAAGAACTTGGCTTTTCCCAATATATGGCCAGACAAGCCAAAGATATGTTCAAAGATAAAGGAATATTTTTGACCCCAAACCCAAGGTTGACAAAAAAACCTTGAGGAATCCATGGTTAAATTTTTAATAAGTCCAGAAGTGATCAGAGAAATGCGAGGCCTAAAGGATTTTGTTTCAGTGAAAGGACATGATGGTAAAAGAGAAAGAAAGCAGAAATATTTAATTTGGTGCAACTTGAAAGAAGCACATGAGTTTTTCAAGAAACAGTACCCCACCTAGTATATTGAATTTATAGACTCACCGGGGTCATAATTTTGCTGGGGCCAGGGCAGGACTGCAGTCAAGTTTGAAGGGCTGTGAGTGGTGAGTGATGATGGGAGTTTTGCAAGCCAGCTACTATTCAAGGCACAGACTGGATCCTTGGAGGTGAAGGGGCGAATGTATAGATGGAATGCAGGAGAGGACAGATGTGAATGGTGGCTATTGGGGGAGAGAGAAGCTATAGAACATTTGATTGTAGAGTGTGTGGGCCACAGTCTCGAGAAATTGAAAGAAGAATTGGTGATAGAGCTGGGAAGAGAAAAGTGGGAGGAGGTGGACTGAGTGTGGAAAAAAAATAAAGATAAGAGAATACTAAGAGCAACAAAGAAATTTTTGCACTGTCTGTGTGGAAGAAAAGAAATGAACAAGGCTAATAAATTATTTCTTTTCACAGAAATACATGCCATATCCCGATACAAAGGGTAGCCCAACAACCTGAACCTGATAAGAAAATAGAAACATTTAACTATTATTGATTAGTGTTACTGAGTGAATAGTTATTAGTCAGTAAAATTACAAAATACTATGCCTACTAAGCGTCCGGTGTCAGCAGTGTGGGACTACTTTACGGTAGTCCATGGATGAGAGGAAGTGGCAACATGTAATATTTGCCCACTGGATTACAAGGGATTTCAAGAGGAAACTTGCAGTACTGCAATGCATTTGCTATAATACAGCTCATACAGCATCAAACTTCTCTTCATCTGTGAAGAATATATGCACTGACTGGGGATTAAGTAAAGTACATGTCATTGTGACAATGCCAGTAATCATTCTTGCAGTAAAAAATGCAGGATATCAAAGCATAGGATGCTTCTGCCACATCCTGCACTTAGTTGTCCATCATTCAGTGCTTGAACAAGTGGAGTTAAGCTGATGATTAACAGGTAATATGGATATGTTTATGTTTATACAATAAAATAGGAGAACTTAATAATCTTAAATTTGAATTATAATTGTTTGTTGATTTTGAAAAAAATTTATCCATCTTGATGATCTTTTGTATAACCAACTAATATTAATAATATGTCTGCCTACTGAAGTTGTACGGTATTTGTATTTTTCTTAAACCAGGGTGAGAACTCTTGTAAAGAAGTTGAGGTGACCAAAAATGAAAGCAATCTTCAATAAATATATAAAACAAGCTGGTGTGCCTATGAACAGTATGCTGTCGGACTGCAAAACTCGATGGAGAAGTGTCTACACGATGCTAGAGCTTGCCCTACAACAAAAACATGCAATAAAACTTGCTGAAGATGACCCAGATCTCAACATTGGTGCTGAGTCAAAGGTAACAATTTTACTAGATATTCATTATTCAGCACTCATATATAATTAATTCTTTGTAAAAAAAAATACTGTATTACTAAAAAGTGCTTTTTATACCTGATATAATTTTCATCATAAATAATAGTATATTTATGTGATATTTTTAATTCAGGTATCTGGAAGGTGGGGATTCAAGAGCACATTTTGTTAATGTGGAGCAAAATCCCTTGATGGTAGTAGCCACTCTTCTAGACTCGAGGTACAAAACTGCTGTTTTCCAAAACAAAGAATACAACCAAAGAGGAAAGGAAATGTTGCTCTCTTTAGTTATTTCAGAGCTAAATCGAGTAATTGCGGAATCTGCAGAAATGGTGATAGAGACAGCTGAACCTTGAATCCCCACCTTCCAGTCTGACGAGGTGAGAAAATAAAAATGCCTGATGAATAAGTATTAAAGTATACTGTTATGAAACTGTAGCTAAGAATATACCCCAAGATCGCAGCAAGCTAGGTATTAACTTATTCAATTCAAATGACATGGAGTCAAAAGGCACAAGAGCATAAGCTGTTAGGTAATATATAAATTGCTGTTAATTTATTCAGTTTTTTTGTTTGATATAGGAAGCTAGACTTATAATTTTAATTATACATTTTCACTTTTTCAGGAATGTACAGCATATTCCATGTCATGCTCATGGGATTTTGTTCTTAAGGACAGCTCAGACAACTGAGGTAGCAACTACTGAGCTCAACAAATACCTGAAAATGAAGCATATCAACATATGTGATGATCCGCTCACATTCTGGGCAGGGCACAACAGTGATCTTCCAAGGCTGTCATCTTTGGCAAGAACTTATCTGGGATCACCACCGAACTCAACAACTAGCGAAAGAATTTAAAGTTGAAAAACACTTCAGAAGGATTGTATCAAATTACTGCCAAAGAATGTTGAAACACTGCTGTTTCTGAAGTATAACTTGAGAGCCATTGCCTATGAAACTTCATTGCCAAGTGTTCCTGAAGGGTTCATTGCACCAAACTCTAAAGAATATGATGTCAATATAGACACAGGCACCGATCACTCAGAAGATGTGTATTGTTCACTCATCAAGTAATTTTTTTATTTCAAAGGAATTGATAAAAGGAAATAGTAAATATCTATTATTACAGTATATGAGTGCTTACACCGTTGAAAATAAAACTATTGTTTCAATAAATAATTTTTCAATTTCCACAAATGATTAAGGTATAAAAATGCAAACCCCGGTTTTGACACAATGGATGGCTGGGGTTAGCAGGTCAGTCTATAATTGGGTTTTTTCAATTTTGCAGGCTTACATCTAAAAGAATGTATATTACCAGGTGCCAGTGGTACACAAGCTGTCTATGTCTGCATTGCTCATTAAAACGTTGAATTAATAACAGCAATCACTCGATCAATGAAGACTATGCCAACAGGTAAGAGAGATCCCAATGAAGGCAGACCCATCTGTTGATGTAGAAGTTAAACCGAACACTATTACATTGTCACTATCACCACTGTTTGGCACTTGTGCAATGTAATCCACCTCAAGAAAAATGCTTGGGGGGGGGGGGTGCTCAGAAGGTAAAAGACATCCTAACCACAACTTTTGATAGAAAATGTGTCAATGAGGTGGAATTTAACCAGTGGACATTGACTGCAGATCAACTCTTAAAAAAAATAGTAACTGTCTGTCGATGACTTCATTGCAAGTTTTTGTGACAAACTCCAACTCCTTTTCAGATACGATTTCCTTGCAAAGACCCAAATAAAGTACTATCAGCAGCTGAAGTAAAAGCTTAGAATAGGAGGGTTCTTGGTAGTGATAGATTTTGCAGAAAACTATTCATTCATAGTGCAAGATTGATCACAGTCCTTTCATTGGAGCAATGTATGAGGGGCGGTCAATAAGTTTTGCAATTCGTATATAAGGAAATGAGATATGAGGAAAAGTGTTTTATTATTTTTCAATATAACTACCCTCGACTTCGATGCACTTGCGCCACTTGTCCCTGAGGCTTTGAATTCCCGACAACCAGAAATCTCTCGACTGCTGTTTAATCCACTCCTGGACGGCGAGCTGGACATCTTCATCATCCCTAAACTGGCATCCATGCAGTGCAGCCTTGAGATGGCTGAATAAAAAGTAGTCGCTAGGGGCCAGATCTGGACTGTAGGGGGGATGGTTGAGCTCCTCAAATCCGCACTCGCGCAGGGCAGCTTGTGCAACTCTGACCTTGTGGACTTTGATGACGTTGAATTCGATCATGGGGCGTGAGGTTTCTAGGGACCCAACGGGCAGAGACCTTGATCATGGTCAAATTGTCGTGGATGATGTTGATAACACTTCCATGTGATATTCCAAGTTCTCACTGGATTTCTTCGACCTTCACCCGTCGATTTTCGAGGATCATCCTCTCCACAGGGGCCATGTTGTCCTCGTTGGTCACGTCTGATGGGCATCCTTGATGTGGGTCATCTTCAAGGGACTCCTTATTCCAGCAAGCAATGGTTGCATAGGAAGGGGCAGTGTTGGTGTACACTGCAACCATGCGTTCATGGATCTCTTTTGCATTCTTGCCTTCCTTGGTCAAAAATTTGATCACTGCGCGGTGCTCAACCTTCTCCATTGTTGAAAAATTTGTGACTGACAATCTGCGATCGGCTACTGCTTCTTAAATAGATGAGGCAGGAGCGTGCGGCTGCAGGTCCTAACTTGTCATAACTTGTCCTAACACCCCCACAAACAGCCATCCCCCTTCCTCTGTTTTGCCCCACTGATTCACAAAACTTATTGACCGCCCCTCGTACAAGTACCCCTCCATCCATTAGTGATATACAGTTAACCCTCGATATAACAAATTTCGGATATAACCAACCAAATTTCCTGGCTGAACTCCATCGGGTGTAACAGGCAAGTGTTACAACCAGCCTGAGTGAGTGTTGGTGTGTCACATGTCTCCTACAGTGCAAGGTTCGTATCAATACTATGTTGTGTAGTCCACTTAACTTTATTAGTAATTACATACGTATTACATATCCATAACGAACTTGGTTTGTTATTTCCATTGCTTTTAATGCTCATCGGCTTTAACGAACGACCCCCACCCCATATAGTTCGTTATATTGAGGGTTTACTGTATTTCCAAAAGGATGAAGTTGACCAACACCAATTTCCAATTGCAACATTCATGACATCATCGCTGTTCACCTGTTTCAAACCTAACTTATTGAATTCCTGAAGATGTTGCTTCGTACAGTGAGTAAGATCTTCTATTTCAGTGATGGCTGTGCCATGCACTATAAAAACTGAAAGAATTTTCTCAACCTTGGACACCACAGACAAGACTTTGGTGTAGAAGCAGAGTGGCACTTCTTTACTACCAGTGATGGGAAAGGTCTGTGTGACGGTGTTGGAGGTTCCATAAAGCGCCACTGCTCACCATATAAAGAGCAGGAATGGCACCAAAAACTGCAATAATTTGGGTTTTTCCTCTCAATTTTATCAACAATTTTTTTTCTTCCATTACTACTGTAAATTTTTTTTCATTTAAAGTGTTGCAAATTTTTTCCCCCCCAAAAGGAATCTATAATTTGTATTGAAATTTGGTCCATTCACTATACTATAAAGAAAAAAATATTAATAGCAATTTTAAGTATCCTAATATACCTACCTATTTGGACTAAAGTTTATAGAGAAAAAAAAAACTATCTCTCAGTATTATTTCATGTGTAGTAATGAAAACCCAGGTGGGTTGGCTTATTTACTAATCTTTTCCAGGTACTCAAACTCCATACCATTCGTCCCATGAATGATGGAAGTGAAAGAATACTCCTGCTCCACTATTTCTCAAAGAAAACCCCAAGTATACCAATGAGTGCTCTGAAAGGGTACTGCATTGCAGTATATGACAACTGGTATTGACCTGTAATTGATACAGATGCCAATGAAGTATGTCTCAACTTCCTGGAGTCACAATGACCAGCACAATCATTTTTGTTTCCATCAAAACATAGATTTGCATCCAGTTTCCATAAGGTGTGGGGGGCTTGTTCTCCCAGTCGGAGTGTAGATAGGGAAGGCCTAGCTCATCCGGGGGCCTGGGGAAGCTGGTTCATTCTTCCTTTCCTTCCATGCACCCACTTTTCCCTAAAATTATCCCTTCTTGACTTTTTCTTAAGGGAATATGGCTCTGTCTAGTTTAGTACATATGGTAATTGGAGGGATTGATTACATCAGTGATCACTCCCATAAAATTACTAATTTTAAGCGGAGGGATCAATCATCCTATGTAATAACTCTAATTTACCCTACAATTGGGAATCATAATTGTATCTTTTGTTATCCCTCTCCCACCTATCACTTCCAAAGAGAATTGATTTCCTTTTTAGCTTCGATTTTTTTTTAGGATTCCTGATTTTATTTGTTTTTCTCTGTTGGACTCCACTTTTCTCCTTTTCATTCATAATTAAATTTTCTCCAGCAGAACTATCATCTTAACCAGGCAATTTGAAGAGAATGTGGTACTTCCCTGGTCACTAATATCACTACAATGTTTGGGTATACTTAAATGTTTGCACTATCCTTGCAATTTCCTTAATTATTTCTGCTTTTAAGAGACTATCTTAAATTACTAAGTGATTAAATATCTTAATAAACTATGAGTCTGAAGCTAGCTTCAGACATTTCTAAAAGAGAACTTTATGAAATTTGCCCCAAAGAAGTGGTGATTTATCTTGAACGAGTATCATTATCGAAGAATATAAAACCTTGTAATGTTCCATATGAAAATCATAAAAATGATCAGCATGATGTGTCTTTGTGTATAAATGATCATGCTGCAAAAGAAATATATGTCAAACCTGAAAAATATGAGCCACAAGAAAATTCTACACAAATGGATGAATATAAATTCAGTCCACCTAAGAACTCAGTCATTGAAAGAGATGATGAATTGGTATCAGGAGAGATGGTAATGTGTGGGGTAAGTGAGGTTTATATCTTTAGGTTAATTTCTGCAAACTACTTAGAATGGTTCTTAGTCACTTGAAAGTGAGCTCTTGCTAGCGTAATAGGATGTTCAACTTTCATGTCAAGGTACCAGGTTCATTTCCCACTGAGAGCAACCACCAAACACTTGTGTTTGTAGGGAGCTTTGCATGTTCAGGCCTTAGAGGGAGTGGGCCTCCTAAAGGACCTGATTATGCTTTTTTGATTTTATTTTCCGGATTTAATCTTTGTTGTTTTTAGTTTTTTTTGTTGCTTTAAGTTAGTTTGTCTTTTCACTTTTTAAATAGCCTATTATTACTAGGCTGAAAAATATTTTGCTGCTAGTTGCCTCTATTTAGCCCTAAATGGGGGGAAAAAATGTAGGGAGATTATCTGAAGCACTGTCAAAAGTATATATCTAGGCAGCTCCATTCACACATATAGCCAGTCATACCAGTACTCTCTTCTACCTCTTTTCACACATACATTCTTGCACATATCCCTTGGGGCCCCATAGGCTTCCCTGCTTTCTGGCTGGTGACAAAACTCAGTACTACTGCTCTTTCTAAACTTTGCCTCCTAATGAGGATTAATTCCTAGTGCTTGCCTGTAATTATCATTCTGATCTTTGTAATTTTCAATATCAAGTTGTTGAACCTCATCTGTGTATGAAATGGGACACGTGGCACAATTAAGTAAGTTTTTGGTTATTTTACGAATTGTCACAAAAAATTAAAAATTAAATCCACCTTTGAATTTTTGCATAAAAAAAAAGGATTATTGGAATGAACACTCATCGAATGATGATCCTCTAGAAGAGGTGCCTGCCCCCTATCCACATCCACTTTTGGACTCTTCTCCACCGGAAATTAGTCTTTGCTCTTTCATAATTATGTAATGAGGAAATAATGATTTTTTTTTTATTTATCTCTTAAGCTACATTAAACCCTCATTGTAAGGACCTAAAGTTAGATTACTGTAAATGATTAAAGTCAAGTTTGACCACTATAGGCAGGGTCAGTACCACCTGTCCCAAGTCCTGTGCCTCCTCCATTATATATAATTATTTAAATTGTTGGCAGTATGCTCCGGCTCACCCCAGCACATGAATATATCTTGTTGATATTTATTTGTTGCAGATTGTTGTCATTATTTTTGTTTATTAACTTGGGAGGAGATTAACTTTTTAAGATATATATATATATATATATATATATATATATATATATATATATATATATATATATATATATATATTGTCTTTTCAATGGCTGTGCCCTCACTGGTAGCCACCAGTAGCATAACAAAATTTTAATCCCACAATGAGCAAGGGTTGGCCTTTGTTCTACAGAAGGTGTATGATAATGTGTGGTAATATGGTAACATGTCCAAATGCCTGGGTTTCATGTTTTAGCCAAAACCAAGGCATAGCACTCCTACCACTATCACAGACATTATCCCAACCCAGATTGTGCCTTAAATAGGGCTCACTTGGATATGGTGGACTGTCACTGATTCCTTGGGCTTGTATTCAACAGACTCCTCACATTGGAGGTGCATATTTGTAGCCCATCTCTCTTCAACCTGTAACATGGAGATTCTATGCATTCAGCTAATGAGGCCCCGTTAGGGTTACTCTACTCTTGTTGCCTTTCCCATGTCTCCTACAGAAAGCTTTCTTGTCAATAGAGGAGAGATGCTAGTTGATTTACTTCATGCACAACTTCAGGTTAAGGAAATTCCTTTGTATGTTTGATGCTACTCTCAAACTGGTGATGTTGATAATTATGCTAGATAGAGCTGCTCCCTCTGAGTTCACACCCCAGGCTTATAACTAGTTGCAGGGAAGCCTAATTCTTTAGGGCTGTCCCTGGTTCCCTCCCCCCTAGCTAATTGCAGCAGAATATTGGCAGTTACCAACGCATCTCCACCTTTTGAGGGGCAGTCAGAGTTCAGGTTGCAGGACTAGGCTTAAAGAGATAATGACTCAGATACATCCTGCATGGTCCACATAGGTTTCTGGCCCCTTTGACAATACAAACCAGCTAATAGAACATTCATGGATGGAGTCGGTTTTATTTTTGTCCTAACAAATTCTTTATTCCTAAAAATAACTAGAACTTTGCCCTAGTAGTGCTGGTGACACAAAAAGTTCACACCTAGCCTTTGACTAAAACCAGGGCTCGGCCAGCATGACTTTCCAGTAAGGCAAAATACTCATGCTCTAACCCCCCCGAAGGTGGTTGTCTTTCAGGGTTCCTAAAGCTGTCCCCTTAAAGGATGGCACCAATGGAGTTTAGGCTCCCACACCCCCATCCAAGGCTGGAGATGTGGGCCCCTCACCTCCGAAGCCCCTGCATACTGAAGCTTTCCAGGAGCAGGAAGAAAAAGATGCATAGCAAGCCCAACCTCTCCAATAAGTCCTTGAAGATGATAGCACCTAAGCTAACAATGCCCGGAGTTCGGACTTTTGGAAGCATACAGCCATTCCTGTGAGTGTCTTCTCTTCAATGTGGGCCCCTGCATCTTTCCTTGAGCTAGGTCTGGAGGGTATATTTCTTCAATGGAATTGTCATGGACTCCGGGCCAACTGAGAGGAACTATAGAGGCTCATTCCCTTGTAACTATTTTATTTTATTGCAGAAAACCATGCTGGGCCCAAGCCCTGCCCATCCTTACAGGGTATAATGGTTCTGCAATCCCACCATCATTGGATGGGGACTTGCCTACAGATGTGTTTTATGCATTGTAACTGAGCATGTATTCCAGAAGGTGGACTTAATCCACAACAGCAATCTCTGTCTGGTGCCTTGTGCCTTCCACACACATCCCTCATTGAGACCCTATTTGTTAATGTAGTGGAGATGACACTTGCTCTGCATTATACACAGTTCATTTTGCACATATACACACATTCCTGGCACCTCCCTCAGTCGGCAATGGCTCTTTTGAATCTGTGGCTGATCTCAGCGGTGTCTATGGCAATGAGAGACATTAGTCATACCCTTAACACTGCATTTAGGGCTAGTAAACTCCTTTGAGAGCTTAGTGTAGCTCTTGGGTCTGTGGCGCTGCTGGTTCTGTCCAGGTTGCCACCATGGAGGATACCACTTTTGACTATTTGTCACCACAGCACTAGCATTATTGAGTTTGACCTTTTGGCAGCACACTTCATATTATGCTAGATCCATGACAGTGTATACTGATGGATCCAAGTCGCAGGAGAGGGTCAGCTTCTGCACTGTATCCCCTTTGTTTGAAGTTGGCAGGGCTCTAACAAGCACTGCGTGTCTTCATGGCCGAGCTGGTTGCTATGCTTGACCTGGTAGGGGAGATATCACATGCCTGATTCGTGAGTTAGATTGTACTCTTTATGGACTCGACCCATT
Organism: Ceratothoa steindachneri; assembly: GCA_963969495.1. Lineage (NCBI taxonomy): Eukaryota > Metazoa > Arthropoda > Malacostraca > Isopoda > Cymothoidae > Ceratothoa > Ceratothoa steindachneri. The sequence continues at coordinate 53,664,808 of OZ018333.1, read as the reverse complement.
ATTATTTATTGTTTACATTAATGACTTGGATAATGGAGTGTTTAGTAGGATCTCTAAATTTGCAAATGACACAAAGCTAGGAAGCCGAGCCCTTTCGAGACCCGATGTAGAGCAAATGCAAAGGGACCTTAATAAAATTGTGGAATGGGCATCGGATAAATGGCAAATGGGCTTCAACATAGATAAATGCAAGGTCATGCATTTAGGATGTCATAACTTAAAAGTAGAATACCATATGAAAGACCAAATTCTCGAATCCGTTAACTTAGAAAAAGACCTGGAGATTTTAATCTCGGAGGACCTTAAAGTATCAAAGCAATGCACAGAAGCTTGCAAAAAAGCAAACCGAATGCTAGGATATATTGCTCAGAATTTTACTTTCAAATTGAAAGATATAATCATGCCACTATACAAATTGCTCTGCACTCACACCTTGAATATGTGGTCCAATTTTGGTGTCCCTCCCTAACTAAGGATAAAGCGTAGTTAGAAAGAGTGCAACAGCGGGCTATGAAACTAGTTCTTGGAATCTGAAACAAACCGTACGAAGATAGACTCCGCTCATTAAACCTACTATCACTTGAAAGTAGATGATTACGTGGACAATTGATTGAGGTATTCAAAATCTTAAAAAAGGATTTACTAATATTGATTACAGACTATTGTTCGAGATGGAAGTAAGGGCCAACACATGCCAAAATGGTTTAAAATTAGTGAACAAGTGATTTAACTCTACTATAGCTCAAAATTACTTCATGTTTAAAATCACGCAAACGTGGAATGGCCTTCCCAACCATGTAGTTGAAAGCACATCAGTTAATATGTTCAAAAACCAACTTGAGTACTTCAATAGTGTAAATATAACGTAGTAGGAGCACAGATTAAAATGTCATATATTATAAGGAGTTGATTAAAATGAAATGCTGAATAGAAAGATGCCAGCGACGCCTCCAATGCATGGAGTGAATGTGAATTCACCTTTTCTTTTTCTGTCTGTCCTATAAGTATATTATTTTCATCACTTTCGCCTGTGGGAGAAGAGTACTCTCCCCCCCCCCCCTGGTTCAAAGAAGCGTGTTCGTGTATTTGAGGGATAGCTGAACCTGCATGTCAAGGGTACACATGTAGATAAGTGTGTACAGCAGAATTGAAATAATTATAACAAGCATGTAAAGAAACGTCAAATGATACACATGTAGATAAGTGTGGACAGTAGAATAGAAATATATATATATATATATATATATATATATATATATAAATCATGTAACAAATATATATACAAAGGGTACACATGTACATAAGTGTGTACCGTAGAGTTGAAATAGTTAACCCCCCAAAATATATATAAAAAAAAAAGCATGATACACTAACGTTAGAATGTGGTAGTTAATATCTTCTGTAAGCGTACTGGCCTTGATCGGATCTTAGGGTCTTTGCTGGTTCTTGTTTCTGTAGTTCTTGTGGCACTCTCTGATTCACATTATTTTGTGATGCTACAGTTTCTGCAAGCTTGGTGGATGTTAAGAATGTGTGGGAATTTTAGGGAATGAGCACACCAACAGGTGTGCCAAAGAGTCTACAGGGACTGGGCAACCAGACCAGTGTTTGGCTCTTCTTCACCGACTTCATGGCAAGAGTCAGGACTGTCTGGCAATAAAGATGGGGGATGGCCAAGTGGAACTTAAAGTTGCATGCCATTGAGCCACAACCCTCCATTGGATCTACCCCTCCCCCACACTGCAGCAAATGTCTTGTCTTTGAATTGGGCACACTAGCGGGACACCCTACCATTTGAGGGAGTGAGTGCTTGCCTGCACCATATTGCCACAACTGCATTGTCCTCTGGACTGTTTGGTACATTCTTATTGAATACCCCTTGTACTAGGGATGGATTCTTGCAAACAAACTTGTGGACCTTTTGACTCTCTTTGATGTTAGTTGCATGATCCTGTGCTTGGAATACAGAAGCCTCTCCCTGACTCCTATGCATGCTTCCTGAGAGTGTTCTGGCCTTGTCATTGGAGAGGGGTTCAGCCCTGTATCTACTTTTTCCTGTCCTTAAGTATGTCTTTCCATGGCTGTACTGCACTGAGTTGGGTGTTGTGGGGGCCCGGGCCGCAGCTGCTTAGCACGATGGTCTTTGCACCCTCAAAGGGAAAATCCTTAAGGCATCCTCCCATTTTTAAAATGATGGTTCTGGAAAAATAAACCAAAAATTACTACTCAGAATTTTTTTGCTTCTGCTCCTTGTAGTTCTAGATCTTGTTCCAGTTCTTCTTGCGGCTGATCAGTTTTTCTCAGAGGGGCATTCTCTCTGAGATCAACCAGAAAAATTGCAAATTAACACCCTCATCTCTCAGATTTTACTGAAATTTGGTTTATAGGAAATCTTTGGGCCCTAAACCCATTTCTGAAATCTTAAGGTCAATCTGACCAATGGTTAAGGAGATATGGCCTTGGGCATTTTGAAGTCACTAACATTTGGTGACCCATAACTAGGGTAATAATGGTCATAATTATATAAAAGTATATACAGTAAGCCCGCAATATAACAAATTTCGGATATAACCAACCAAATTTCCTGGCCAAACTCCATCGGGTTTAACAGGCAAGCGTTACGACCAGCCTGAGTGAGTGTTGGTGTGTCACATGTCTCCTACAGTGCAAGGTTCGTATCAATACTATGTTGTGTAGTCCACTTAACTTTATTAGTAATTCCATACGTATTACATATCCATAACAAACTTGGTTTGTTATTTCCATTGCTTTTAACGAACTTTCACCCTTAATGAACGACCCCCGCCCCATATAGTTTGTTATATCGAGGGTTTACTGTATATATATATCTAGAACCAGAAAAAGACAAGGAATTCAAATATGAAAGTTTTAGAACTCTAGGTTGAAAAATCATATATTTGCTAAAATTTGAGGTCAAGATTTTGACCTCTGGGGTATCAAAATTGAAAATTTTGTAGAAATTATAAAAATGAAGGCTTTGGCTATTAGAATCAGTAAAAAAAAAAGTTTGTTTATGCTAGTATTTTTCAAGTAATTAACACATAAGTGAGCACTATATTTTTAAGTTGTCTGTCAATTCTACATATTTTTCACACTTAAGCTCTTAAAGTGACCTATAGAAATTGAAATTATAATTTTTTTTGTATATAGAAAACAGTCAAAGGTCTTGGCTATTAGAAACAATCGTAAAAAGGTTGTTTATGTTATTACTTTTCATGTAACTAACTTATGTTTACACTATATTTATAAATTACAGGTCAATTTAGGAATTTATTTTAGCTATCAGTTTGACTTGACCTAAATCTGCAAGAATAAAAAAGTGATATTTCACTGATAATCCTCACTGACAAAATAATTACAATAATGATAGGGAAGACCTGTTAACTAATACAATTTTGGCATATTCTATACTTTCATCAATTTCTTTCTGAGAAAAAATATATTTAATTCTGCTACCTCCTCTTAGTGTAGGACAACTCATGATGGTTAATATATGATGTCTTGGCACTTCACATGAAACCTTATTTGATGGATAATGATATGCATTTGCTCCTGATGTCCCAGATAGATGTAAAAAGTTCAGTGTGTAATCGTCAAACTCCTCACAATATTCCTCCACAATTCCATACCAAACTTCTAGTTCTCTGCAAACTAGCACAAGCAGTAGCTCTCTTCACTGTTTCCCCAATCCCATCACATGCATTTCTGCCATGGGATGTAGCAAAGAAGTGCCATTCACAAGACAAACCAAAATCCTCTTCATAGTAACAGAGATTTTGAAGTTGTATCTGTTCTTATATTGGCCAGCAGATCCATCTGAAAAATAGTACACCTTCAGTTGTGGGTTAATGAATTTAATATAGTTCATAAGCTTTATTATAAATGAGTAAACCATTATAGTGTTGTGTTTTAGTGATGGAGATAAGAAACAGACACTAAACTGGTTAAGTTCCTGGTCTGCAGACGATCTATAACACTGGTCAACAAATTTTAACTTTTTTTTTTGCTGACTTAAGTTTGAGACCTGTTCTTGGGGACTTTGAGGTCACTGAGTTTAAAAATGGTGGCAATAGTTTTCTTCTATCATGTCAAGTTTTTTTATTTATGGACTGGTTGTCCATATTGGTCCCACTCATAGTAGCAGGCTATTTTATGACCAAGTGAATGGATGTGGAGACATTTGGTATTCTTCTTATTTTATTTTATCTATGTATTTAGACTTCTCTTTATGCCTCAGTAGTATGGCTTCATTATGAAGGAAATGTTTGAATTCCCTTGACTCGTTTTGCTATATATGTGGTTGCTTTAGTGCACCAACTCAAAGAATGAACATTAGTATCTTTGTGAAAAGAGCATACTTGGCTTACTTTAAGATTAAATTAGGTCATCAGGATAAACTGTGGGCCCTGCACAATGTTTGTAAATCTGTAAATGTGTCGAAAATCTATGTCAATAGACAAAGGGCAGAAGGAAACAACTAGGATTTGGCATTCCTATGGTGGGGCGAGAGCCCCAAAACCATGTAAATAATTGCTACTTTTATCTCACAAAGATTTCTGGTTATACCAAGAAAACGCAACATAAAATAAGTTACCCAAATCTTGCTTCAGCAATTCATCCAGTGCTTCATTCAGATGAAATTCCACTACCTGTATTTAAGGAACTTCCTTCTTTGGATGATGTAAGTGATATATGTGAATCTGATGTAAGCAATGAACTTGACAGTGATCCAGACTTTGTACATATATTGACCCAAGAATGTGGAAACTTCAGCCAATTAGAACTGAATGATTTAGTTAGAGACCTAGGCCGGAGAGGAATCTCTTGGCATTCTTTAAAACTGAAGAAGATTTTGTTTACTGTTGTGACGTGGTGGGACTGTTAAACGTGATGGGTGTTTCAGAGTATGATCCAAGTGAATTGAGAATTTAATCGATAGTTCAAAGAAGTCTAAAATGTGTTACTCCATAATGGAAACTTGTTCGGTGCATTCCTATTAGTCACTCTGTGCATTTAAAAGAGAAGCATGAACACATAGGTAGTAGATTTACTCAAATGTGATGAACACAAATGGATCATGTGTGGATCTAAAAATGGTAAATTTTTGACTTGCCAACAAGGAGACTATACAAAATATCCATGTTTCCTGTGCTTAGGGGATAGCCAAGCCCTTGGCTTGGCTATCCCCTAAGCACCAACTACTTGTTGAGCCAGAGAAAATCATCTTCCCACCCCTTCATATTAAACTAGGGCTGATGAAACAATTTGTGAAAGCTCTTAATGTGGAGGGTGACTGTTTCAAATTCATATGTACAATATTTCCTGGCTTAAGTTATGATAAAATAAAAGCTGGAGTTTTTGATGGGCCACAAATCAGAAAGTTAATGGAAAACTAAAACTTCTCGAGTTAGATGTCTGACATAGAAAAGGAAGCATGGGATTCATTTGTGGCTGTTGTGAAAGGATTTCTTGGAAACAAAAAGGCTGCTAACTACAAGGATTTGTAGATACATTACTTGATAGCTTTCATCGTTTAGGTTGCAACATAAGCATAAAGGTTCATTTCCTCAAGAGCCATCTTGATGAATTTCCTGCTAATCTTGGCAATGTGAGTAATGAACATGGAGAGCATTTTCATTAAGATATCAATATTATGGAGGAGAGATATGAAGGCCGATAGAACACAAACATGATGGCAGACTACTGTTGGAATACTCAACGAGACTAGACATCAAACACTCCAGACACTCACAAGCGAAAATTTCTTCTATGAATGTATAGGTATGTGTATGATTGCTTGTGTTTTCTCCATTATATTAGAAAAATAACCTGTATGTATTTAGTAATAGGTGATGTTATCTTACAATTCATTTATCCTTTCAAATTCTGTTGAAATTTTAAGTTATGGTTTGAAGCTATAACACTTAGGAAACTATCCTTACCAAGTAAATACATGCAGTAGGTCGTAAAATAGGAATATCCTGTAGAATGAAAACCTGATGTATTACAAAAAAATGGACGCCATATTTGAAATCAGCATGTCAAAATTAGTTAAAAACAACCACAAAACATCAGTCAGCAAAAAGTGTGTTGACCAGTGTAATAGATGACAAAAGGGTGAACTGTACATTATGAATTGTCCCAGGGTAATCCTTGGGCAGTATCTTGGACAATGAAAGAATAATTTTCAGAGAAATCACCTAATATAACTGCCTCGCTCTGAAGTAGTAGTGTTTCTTTCATCTGTTTTAAGTACTGTGATTGCTGCTGTGCAACAAAATGATGACGAACCATGAGGGATATTTTCATGCTTTATGATAAGTATTCATGAAGTGGCTCCACTTTGTCTACCATTGTACAACCGTCAACAGTCACCCATTGCTTGTAAGGTATTTCATTTGGAACTGATTTGCAGATGGACAACATTCACATGCACTATGCATTGCCTGCTGCCGCAATTCTCAGTTTCAGCATTGCTTTTTGCCAAGTACGGTAAAGCAGTGGAATGATCTTCCTGCAGAAAGTTATGCAGGAAGATCTTAATATCTTCAAACGAGGTTGCAATGCTAGATTAAGGGTGGGTGCTACTGCCTCATAATTTTAATATTGATTTGATTTTAATAATTTTAAGCTTATTTATTTACACATTTCAATTTCTTTCTTCTTTATTCATTCTTTCTTACTTGACATATGGACACTGTTCTGTGGGAACTTGTTTTCAAGTTCATGGCCACTAGGCTTTTCCCACAAGAATTTTGTGTTCATTATCTCAAATAATAATAATAATGTCAAGCAACTCAAGAAAGTTTAGAACATCCTCTTCTCCTGGGCAATCTTTGCAAAGTTGCATCATGCGAGCTTCTCTCTCTGTACTGCAGACACTGTAATTCATAAGATCTTTGTATGAGACCTTTTTCTCCCAATGCAGCCAGCTGTAATTTTGGGTTTTGATGATATGTGCAGACACAGGCAGAATGAGTCCTACCACTACTGGCAACCACACAATATGATGGCTGTAATTTAACAAATGTGGATTCCTATTTTGGGATTCTTTTTATCATTTTTATATAGTTCAAATAACTCTTAAATTCCCAAGGACAAGTCATTTTTGTACCTTCATTGCACCTTCAGCACTTATAACTTTCACAATCATTTTTGCCAGGACACTTACACCTAACCTCATCTGACTCATAGAATCTTCTAACTATATCTTTGTATTCTTCAGATATCACTTTTCCTTTCCTCATTTTTGGAATCTTTGGAAGGATTCCAACTTATGATTTTAGTGAATGGCTTTTTTTCACCATATATGTTGTAGTTTGAAAGAAACTAGCAGTTCTTTAAATTGTGTATGGGGAGAGAGTCAATATTTGTAGTTTGCGATTATGACATTTGCTCTCCAGGAATGACTGTTTCAATTCATTTATTATTTTTTCTAGATGTCTTTCAGATTCTGTTTCTGGTTTTAAAGCATCATTTACCCCCTCGCTAATATGAACAGCATAACTGACTTCTAGCCTCTTTTTCAAGTGTTTCTGGCATCTGATAGCTTACCATAAGCTTTGCGCTTTTTCTGGCTCAATGACAACCCTTCTGAAAAGAACAAAAAAATATATAAAAAAATTGTTATACAGAGCAAAATTTTCATATTGTGTAGACTAAGAATAAATCATTCAAAGTAAAAGCTATCCAATTATCAATTTTCTTTTATACAGTACCTTAAATTCTATTCAATGGGCTATATAGATCAAACACACCTTTCTGGTGAAATATAAAAGATATTATCTTAATACTTACTTTTTTGGCTGGTGTTTGGTCCAAAAGTGCTAGAGCTGGTTCAATTGAAGTTGAAGGATTTCCTCCAACAAGCAATCACTGTCCAGATCTTGAACTGAAGATATGTTACTCAAATCACTGAATGAAGATGATTCAATTGAATCTTGCTCAGTCTCATTGTTTTCAGTGGTTCTAAGTATTGTGGGTTTTTTCATTATTAGTGTGCAACAGCTCACACACCATCAATGAGTCTTTTTTCAATCTTGCAACATATTTTTCAATAAACACATCAGTCACTTTTCTAAGATTGATTGTGACGCGCTTCTTGTGTTTTTTAGTAGGGTCTTGGCAGTATTTCAAGTGCTGAAACATTGTATTTTGGTGAATAGGCCTAATAGCCGAGATGTAGATTTCACTAAATAATTTCTATAAATCTGTAATTTTAAGATGTACAATAAGATGACACTTTTTAAAATATAGTTATACACAATATTTTAATTCTTGATATTCTCTGAGGCTCATTGAAAAACAATAACCCACCACACACTGCTGGCTGAAACTACTAACTTGTAGACTAGGAACTACAACCATCTGTGTTGATTCTGTACAAGTAGCAACATGTTGCAACAGGATTATTTAACCTACATATGAGCTTTATCTTCCCCTTTCACTACTTTAAATAAACTATATATCATTGGCAGTGAATTACAATTTTTATTGAACTCTTTAAAGTTCAAGAACAAATTGATATCAAAGCTATAAAATTTCAATGATTTGACAAACAATTTGTAAATATGGTGTTCACTATAAGTTAATTACATGAAAAATACCAAGATAAACAACCTTTTTGCTGTTTCTAATAGCCAAGAGCTGAACCTTTGTTTTTTATATTAAAAAAAGGTAATTTTAATTTCTATAGGTCAAATTAGTTTGAAAGTGTGAAAAATATGTAGAATTGATAGACAACTTATAAATATGGCATTCACTAATGTGTTAGTTACATGAAAATTGCTAACATAAACAAACTTTTTTTTTTTACTGAATCCAAGGGCCAAAGTATAGGACTTCATTACTCTCATCTATTAAATTTTTTCAAAACTTAACCTCAAATTTTGCAAATGTATGATTTTTCTATTTTTCACCCTAGAGTTCTGAAACTTTCATATTTGGATTCCTTGTCTTTTTCTGGTTCTAGATATATATATATATATATATATATATACACTTTTATATAATTATGACAATTATTACCCTAGTAATGGGGGGCCAAATGTTAAGGTCAATCCAACCATTGGTCGGATTGAGCTTAAAATTTAAAAAATTGGTTTAGGGCCCCAAAACTTCTTATAAACCACCCCATAAGGGGCGCGGCGATTTGCCATTCTGGCCGCCGTACTGACGGGATCCAGCGCTCCGTCCAGCCCCAGCTTATCCTCTCTTCCTGCCCTCAGATAGCCTGTATTTCTCCCCTACTCCATCGCTTTTCATACAACCTCTCCCACAACTTTCTCTAGTCAGGGTAGATGCTGACCTTCTTCTCAGCCAACTGTCCCGGATCGGGGCTGGGGGAAGGAGGGGACAATGTTCCCTAACTCCTGAGCTCCGGTTTGTGATGTTTTTTTTTAAACAACTTGCTATATCCCCACCCATACCTTCCTCATATCCCTTTTCCTTTCCTCTTCACACTCAGTTTTACGCCGTGTGCAAGGTGGAGCCGCCATGCTGATGGACTGCCAGGCCACCAGACAGGAGGGGTGGTCCCAAATGGCGGCGCCTAGCTCTGCCAGGCCTATAAGCACCTCTTGCAGCGTGGGCAACTGCGAGAGGTGATGAGCTATTGCTTCCTGTGGTACAAATAGGGTAACCATGCCCATGGATGAGTCAACAAAAAAAACAAACCCCTTTAACTCCCCCTGAAACAACGACGGAGCCATCCTCGGGCAGCTCCAGCGAAAAAATGGAGGTTCCCCCCACACCCCCCCAGCTGTGCATGCGCAGGGGACCCTCCATATTTCTCTTCCAGAGAGGAGGCTTACTCCTCTTCTTCGCCTATGGGTGCAGGGGACTCCCCCTCACCCCTTTCTCTGGAGGTGCTTTCAGGCACCTCCAGGCCCCTTCAGTCGCTTCCCTCAAAAAGACCTGCTGGCAAGAATATTAAACCTTGCCAGGGTCAAGGCCTGTGCCTCCCCACACAAGACTGGTGACACTGCCAAGGGGACCTGCAATGTCTTGGGAGGGGATGGCCAACTGGAGGCCCCTCCTGAGGAAACCCAGCCTCAGACCATAGGGCCTTCCATGGAGGGGAATCTGGGCTCAGCGCCAAACACCGAACCAGAATCCGCCCCTATGCAACGTCCTCCTCAAACGGCTAGTGTTTCTGAGGCAGTACAAGGAGGGGAGGGATCTCCTCCAACAGGTGTCCCTACGTCTACCAGGACCTTCTCCATTTCAGAGAAGCTCCAGGCTGAGGCTGGTCTATTTGGCCTGGGGGCTTCTGCCGGTGGAGGTGAGAAGCGGGTTTATTCCCTGCCCTCCTCTCCAAAAAAGAAAAGGACAAAAAAGACAAAGAAGATTCGGCGCTCCTCTCCATGCGTGGGGGCTGCGGGGATGGATGGGTCTGCTGCCACTTTGGCAAGAGACCAAGCCAAGATCGGCACATCTGGCCCCTCTGCCCTTCAGAGGTTACCTGGCATTTTTGAGCCCGGTGGCTTCAAACGCTTCCTCGTTATTTGCTCCACTGATGGCACCATGTTATCCAAGGGGAACATGATCCATCAGAGGAGAGGATTAGCTAGTGCAATTGGTAGAGAGCTGAAGGTGACCCATTTCTCGGATGGGAGCCTTCTGGCGAATCCCGCCGAGGCGGCCAAGATAAGTGCTCGTCAGACACTTGCTGGCACCCCGGTGAGTGTGACGCTGCACTCTACCATGAACTTTGTGAAAGGAATAGTTTATACGAGGGAACTCATTGACTACTCCATTGAGGACATCACCTTAGAGCTGGCCGACCATGGGGCAGTCAAGGTCGAACGTGTGATGATAAAACAGGGAGGGGCCTCGAGACCCACCCCTACACTCTTCATCACGTTCCACTGTGATCAAGCTCCCTGAGCCGGTTGGTACCGCTACCGCATGAAAGCATTTGTGCCACTGCCGTGGCGGTGCTATTAATGTCGGAATAACCCCAAGTTTGTGTAAATTGCTCCAAGGCTGCACACGACAAGTCTAAATCGTGTGTGGCCAAGTCTGTCAATTGCGGAGAGCCGCACCCCGCTTCTTTGAAGCAATGTGGTGCATATCTCCTTGAGAAAGAAATCCTGGCCATTCAGGCCCAGGATCAACTCTCATTCCGCGAGGCTAAGGACTTGGTTCTGGCACTCCCGGCTCTGCCTGGGACGTCATATGCATCAATAGTTAGAAAGGCACCCTCTGCTCCTGGCCCATCCAGGCCAACGAGCATGGTTGTTTCCGTGCCCATTCGGTGCCCTTCTGCAGGCTCTACTCAACCTGGCGGCAAAAGGCGTTCATACCCAGCCCTGGCTAAAACCAGGGCTCCCCCCTCTTCCCCCAGCATGACCGTTTCCCGTAAGGTGAATCGGCCACGCGCCTCCACCGAGTCATTAGACTCACAGGGGGTAACACCCCTGAAGTTGGTCACCAGGCCATCTTCTGGGGTTCTAAAGCTGTTCCCCGAAAGGAGGACAGCAACAAAGGAGCTTTGGCTCCTTCGCCCACACCTAGTGGTGGAGCGAGTGGCTCATAGATGGTCTTTTCTGGAAAAGAGGGCCCCCCACCTCCGAAGCCGCAATGCCTGCCTAAGTTTTTGAGGCGGAGGGAGGAAAAGACTCGCATGGCGAGCCCAACCTCCCCCAATAAGTCCTCGAAGGCGACAGCGCCTTCAGCGCTTTGTCCGGCCAACAGCGCCCGGGGTTCTGCCTCCGGGAAACGTACGGCCATTCCCGTGAGCGTCTTCTGTTCGAGGAGGGCCCCCGCATCTCCTCCAAGCTAGGCCTGGAGAGTATATTCCTTCAATAGAGTTGCCGTGGACTCCGGGCCAACTGGAATGAGCTGCGTGCCCCCTTGCTTCCCCTCCCGGGGTATAAGGGTCTTGCGATCCCACCACCACAAGATGGCAAGGCTGGGGGATGTGCAGTTTACACTCGGCATGATGTCTCCGTTCTTCCTTTCTCTTTAGATACCTCCTTTCAGGCAGTGGCTGTGCAGCTGCACCTGGATAGGAGGTATACTCTGATTTCTGTGTACATTCCACCGTCAGCTGACTTCGATGCGGGGGACTTCCGCCGCGTCGTGGCACGGTTGCTGAGGCCCTTTCTTTTGCTTGGAGATCTGAACGGCAGGCATCCTCTCTGGGAAGATTACTCAATAAATCCCAGGGGACAAGTCCTTGCTGATCTGATCGAAGAGCTTGAGATGGGTGTCCTAAACGTGGATGAGTTTACGCATCACTGTCCGAGAACCGCTTCATTTTCTTGCCTTGACCTATCTTTGTGCTCTTCGGATGCACAGCCTGATTTTGATTGGGGGGTGTTCGATGACCACCATGGTAGTTAGTGATCACTTTCCCTTTCAATGATCATTTTTTAGGGCAACTGCCGCCGCCTGAGAGCCCACCTCAGTGGTGCTTGGCGCGTGCGCGGTGGTTGGCATTTCAGGAAATGACTGAATTCTCTATCGCAGTCCAAGAGTTTAGGTCGGTAGATGAGGCCATTGAGTTCTTCTTCGGCAACCTCATCGCCGCAGGCCTGACTACTATTCCTAGAACGTCTGGCCGTTTTGCACACTGACCACTCCCATGGTGGTCGGCCGAGTGTGAGACGTCCCTCAAATATAAGCGTTATGCCTAAATGCGCTATAAGCGCCGCCCCAACGATTTCACTGCGGGTGAATTTCGTCGGGCTAGGGCTAGGTTCCGGTATATTTCGAATCACGCCCGCAGCTCTTCTTGGCGGGCGGGCATACGTGTCTTCACTTAACGGGAAGACCCCTTTAGCAGAGGTGTGGAGGCGAGTCAAAAGGATTCGGGGCAAGTTCTCGCAGGACCCCCCTCCCGTTCTCCGTGAGAATGCAACCGCAATCTCGGACCCCGCGTCCGTGGCGGGATCCTTAATGACCGCTGGGATGCTGCTCCGCCAGCATTCAATGCACGTCGTGGTGTCGCGGAAGGCCGCCTGCTGGACTTTACCTCCAGAGGCGGAGAACCCTTCAACGACAGGTTTACTGTGAGTCTCTCCGCTCTCGCTTCGTGCGCGGACATCGCCCATGGTCCGGACGAAGTCGCGTATGCCATGCTTCGACACCTGGGTGAGCGAGGCATGGCCTTTCTGTTAGATTTGTTCAACAGGATCTGGGTGGAAGGTCTTCTCCCAGATTCCTGGCGAATCGCTACTGTGCTCGCCTTTCGCAAGCCCGGGAGAGATCACTCTACTCCGACTGGTTTCCGCCCAATCTCTCTAACCTCTATCTCCTTTTTCCTGGACAGCGGAGGCCATCTGTCTTGTGGACTGCAGCTTCCGCAAGTTCCACTCCACGTCAGATGCTCTGCTCCGACTGGAAAATGCCGTCTGCGAGGCTTTCCTTCGTAGACAGCACTACGCCACGGTGTTTTTCGATCTGGAGAAGGCCTATGATACCGCATAGCGATACGGTATCATGGAGACTCTCCACATGATGGGGGCGAGAGTACGCCTCCCGGTCTTTATATCTGAATTTTTGCGAGATCGTCGATTCCGCGTACGGGTGGGGGGAGCTATCTCCGGCCCAAAGGAGCAGGAAGAGGGTGTCCCGCAGGAAAGTGTCCTCAGTGTCACACTCTTTTCTATGAGCATCAACGGCATCACCTCGGTGCTGCCAGAAGATGTTCTCGCTACGCTCTACGTGGACGACCTTTCGATCTCTTTTGGCGCGGCCCAGATGCCAACTCTGAAGCGTCGACTCCAACAGGCATTGAACCGCGTCTCTCGCTATGCCGAAGCGCACAGGTTTCGGTTTTATTTGGCCATGACTAAGGTGGTGCACTTCTGCCGTCATCCAGGGCTCCACCCCGACCCAGATTTTTTTCTTAGTGGGGTGCACCTGGATGTGGTTGAGTCGCACCGCTGCCTTGGCCTTGCATTCGACCGACGCCTCACCTGGGAGGCTCATATTCGCAGCCTTAGGGTCTCTTGTACCCGCGCCATGGATATTCTCCGTTCCGTGACGTTCAGCGCTTGGGGCGCTGATAGGGCTACTGCCCTACTTTTTTATCGATCCTATGTTTGTTCGAAGCTCGACTATGGATGCGAGTTTTATGCATCCGCAGCCGAGCGTTTATTGCGGAAGGTGGATTTGATCCACCACACCGGCCTCCGCCTTGCGACCGGTTCCTTCCGCACTTTCCCCATTGAGAGCCTGTTGGTCGATGCTGGGGAGATGCCACTCGCTCTGCGCCGCGTGCAGTGGTTCACTCGCCTTTACGCGCGAGCCCGGCGCCTCCCTCAGTCGCCAACAGCTCTCACTGCATCCGCAGCTGATCTCGATGGTGCCTATGCCGCCGAGAGACGCCAGTCATACCCTAAGCCTTTTGGGTTTACGGCCAGGAAACTCCTTCGAGAGGTAGATATAGCTCTCGGGCCGGTGGCGCCCCTGGTTCTGCCCAGGACGCCACCCTGGAGGGTACCACATTTGGCTATTTATCGCCACGCCTCTGCTCCCAAAGCTTGTACGGCGCCGGGAGTATTGCGTTCGACCTTTTTTGGAGCACACCTCGTGTCACGCTGGAACCGTGCCAGTGTATACGGATGGCTCCACGTCCGAAGAGGGGTTCGGCTTCCACGCCGTATCCCCTCTGTTTGAAGTCAGCGGGGCTTTACCAGGCGCTTCGTCTGTCTTCACGGCCGAGCTGGTGGCAATACACCACTCGGTACGGGAGATTACGCGACGTGCCGGTTCGGAGGCCGGATTGTGATCTATAGCGACTCACAAAGCGCCCTGAGTGCTCTCGGGGCATTGGAATCTCCGCATCCCCTGGTTCGCGATATCCGTGACGCCACGGTTTTGGCGAGCCGGGCAGATGTCGAGATTATCTTCTGCAGGGTTCCTGTACATGTAGAAATTGCGGGGAATAAGCGCGCCAAAGAGTCCGCGAGGACTCTGCGACCGGACCAGCGTTTCGCTCTTCCTCACACCGACTACATGGCAGGAATACGGGCAGCTCTTCGTACTGCTTGGCAAAGAAGATGGGAGACTGTTCCCATGGACCTATCCCCCAATACCGCGAATCGGGCACACTTGTGTGACGTATCGCTATCTGATGGACCGCTCGCCAGCGCCCTACTGCGACGACTGTGTCGTCCCCCAGACTGTTGGGCACATTCTTGTCGAATGTCCCAGTCTGGGTGATCTTCGCGCACGATACCTGTCCCTATACCGAGATGGGCGGGGTCGCTACTACTTGTTCCTTTTACTCGGGACGAGTTTGTGCACATTGACTTGTGGACTTGACTTTTTTTAAGAAGGTTTTATTTTTTTTCTTTGTTTGTTATTGTTATCCTTGTAGGTTGCACGCTCCTGCACTGGGGTGAGGTGGACTTTCCCCTGCTGCCGGAGATTGCTTCCTAATTCTTAAGTTTTTCACATTTTTATCATTGTTATGTTTTCATATTTTTATTTTAAAGTAGCCTAGTTCTAGGCTGTCGTGTTTCTGGCGACTTATGCCCCAGTGGGCAGTTGCCAGATCGGCTCTATAAAAAAAAAAAAAAAAATCAAAGCTGACTAGCCAAGGGATTATTTACATTTATAGACAACAGTGAGCGGTTGGTGGCATTCAAGTGAATACAGCAATGATCCTAATGTTTTATCATCGGGATCGCCCATCGCATATTAAGGCAGGCTACTTACAAATGCCAGTCAAACCCTGAGACACTGCTTAACTTACCATGGATTGCACACTGGCTTACCAGGGTCACTCCTGTGACCTTTCCTGCCATTGTACCAACTGTGGAGAGCCCCATAATGCATCTTCTTCAAAGTGTTGCATAATTCTTTTTAAAAAAGAGGTCTTAGATGTCTGTTATTCTGCTAAGGTGGATATGCGGGAGGCCTGTCGACTAGTCCAAGAGAAATTTATCTTCCGCGGCATCAGGTTCTCTGATGTTCTATGCATGGCAGCGGACTCTCATCCCACTCGCCCAAGTAATATTACTTCTGTTCCGCCAGCATCCTGGGATGGAGCACCATCACCCTCCACTGTCTCACCAAGTCTGGTTCTTTAGTATACCCCCTTCCCCTCCCTATTGCCCCTGAGCTGGCAGTGTGTGTCCACACCAGATACTGATGCCATTCAAGGCTATATTGAATCTACTGAGGTGCTCCACTCTGACTTAGTCATGACTGAGGAGTCTTAGCCCAAGCATAGGCCTCTCCCAACTCTTCTCCTCCCTCTAGGAAGCTAACTTGCAAAAATGGCTTTCCTGCCTCCCATACTATCTCAACTGTGGTCTATCACAGGTCTGAGTGAAGGCAGTAATTCTTCAATAGAACTCTCAGGGGATCCTTCCCAAATGGGAGGCATTCTCTTCTTTACTATCTGAGGTGGCTCATGCTGGTGTCTCACTCCTGGTGAACACTAACCACTTTTGCACATCTTCAGCTCTGCGGACTACTACTCTTTAAGCAATTGCAGCTCATGTTCATTGTACAAATAGAATTTATACTTTTTGTTCAATTTATATTTCCCCGGATGAGCCCCCTTCAAGGGCTCAGTTTTTAGATTTTTTATCTCGGCTTCCTACCCCATTTCTGGTTCTAGGTGACTTTAATGCCAGACACTCCATATGGAGTGATAAGAGTGAGCAACCATCAAGGCTGTCTCCTTGAATCTCTTTAATCCACTAATTTTTTTAGCATTCTTAACTCTGGTCATGTCACCTCCTACCATATTCAAACATTCTTTCAGTTGGCTCTGCGCACTGTATCTTATTTCAAGTGGTCTGTTTTAGATGAACTGCATGGCAGCAATCATTTTCCCATTCTCTTGAAACACAGGACCCCATCCCCTTTATATCCCCCCAGATGGAATGCTGTAAGGGTTGACTGGTAAAAGTTCCACGATGCTTCCTTTACCAGTAAACAAATTGAAGATTTTGTAGATACATTATTATTTTTACTGCTTGATGTTGCAGAGCCTGCAATTCCTCGATCCCGCCAGGGCAAAACCCAACCAATTTGAGCCATTCACCAGCAAACTTTATATCAGGTGCGCATTGACTCCTGGAAGGCATGTGTCCTTATCTTACACTACCTCTTAAGCTCAGATGTGGAAATAAATAATAAAATCTGTGGTTGGTATGCTGGTCATTCCCCCCCTGGCATTGACATGAATGGTTCTATCATCTGGATCCCACCAGCGTCGCTAATAATATTTGCTTTCTTTTTTGCCAATATTACTAATGTTGATGAGCACTACCCGGTAGAGTTTAGACATATCAAACCTAGGCTGAAGTGCAAAGCCCTGTGTTTCTCAGCAGTGGACAGGAGCCCTACAACTTTCTGCTCACTACTGCTGAGACATGTTCAGCACTGTCTTGCTGCGCCACCACGACTCCGGGCCTAGACAAGATCTGATATGAATTTTTCAGGCATCTCCATTCCTGTATGAAAACACTCCTACTAGATATTTTAACTGGATTTGAGTGGAGTATGGCGTTAGCCCTACCAGTAAATTATGGAGAAATTTTGAAGGCTTGCTTGCAGTGGTTTCTGGAATACCATGACCTTCTAACTACATACCAGTGTGGCCTCCATAAGAAGCAGAATATGATTGAACTTCTTTTGTTCCTGTGAAGCTTTTACTAGTGGCTGTCTTCTTTGATATCAAGAAGGAGGGTGTTCCCCAGCAAAGTGTATTAAGTGTATTGCTATTGCAAGAAATATCTTGATATACTCTGCCCAAATGGGTGTCTACATCCTTATTTGTAGATGACTTCTCTGCCTCACCTCCCACTGCCAAGCCCTTCATATAGGGTTCCATTTCTCCACCTCAAAGATGAAAGTGATGCACTTTCACTGAAAGTGGGGGCAGCAAGTTAAAGTCCCCTTGTTCCTACAGGTGTTCCCTTGGAGTTTGTGTTAGTGATACGGTTCCTGGGGATGATTCTAGATTCCAAACTTACTTGGTGTCCTCATCTTCATGACCTGTGATAAAGATGGACCTAATAAAGATGCTCTCTCATACATCTTGGGGGGGGAATGATAGTTGATAGGCTCATGGTGTGGAGGCTATACACCTCTCTCGTCCAGTCCAAGTTGGACTATGGTAGTGAGGTGTAGTCCTCAACCTCTCCCTCATTTCTCTGTATGCTGGATCCTATCCGCAACTTGGCCCTCCATCTATCCAGTGGTGCATTCCGCTCTTCTCCTATATCAAGCTTTTATGTTGGGGGTGTTGTATTCATGCTCCATCACTACCCCCTCCAGGTCTGTCTATGGTATATTTTCTGTATTCAGAAGCTCCCCTGCTCAGAGATCTACAAGAGCATCTTCTCTCCAGCATCTGTTGCCATGTTTTCCATTTAGGTCTATGCAACTCAGTCTTGCCTTTCTCATTTCTGCCCACCCCTCAGTGGACTGTCCCCTTTTCAAATATTTGCTTGACTCTCTTTGACATGCAGAAGTGTCTGGTTGACCCATATATGGAACATGAGACATCTCACACTTCATCATCTCATCTCTTCACAGATGGATAAAAAACGGATGAAGACTTACAACTTTTATCTGCCTTGCATTTAACTAACTTTACAGTTTTTATTTATTCAAGAAGCGTATTATATGCTCCTCTTTAACTTCTCTTTAACATCTCCAAAACACATTCCTGGTTGGTCAAAAACTCTTCCATATACAAAGTAGAGTTTTGTTGGGCTCCTAGTCATGTTGGAGACCAGGGTAATGAGTGGGCCAATGAGGCAGCTGCATTAATAACAAACTGCATTCCGTTAGCCCCTCAGCTTTACTGTGGGCTAACAGTTATCAACTTTGTCAGAACTCTGAGGTGGTTTTTTATCACCTGCAAATCGACCACACACACACACACACACATGAGCATTTAATGAGTAGTCATGGGCCCTACATCACTTCCTTATGCTCCCTCTGTTCTTCCCGTATATAAATACATCATCTTTTGGTCGACTGTCATCCCCAGTCTGCCCAGTAAGGGGCGTGGCAATTTCCCTTTCTGGATGCTGTGCTGATGGGACTCAGCGCCCCATCCGGCCCCAGGTTAGCCTCTTCTTTCTGACACCCTATTTTCATACCCTACTTCCTCAGCTACCCTACAACCTCTCCCACAATTTTCTCTGGTTGGCCTCTAATTTGACAGGGTAGATATCGACCAGCTTCCTTTCACCCAACTCTCCCGGATCGGGGCTGAGGGGACACAATCCCCCTCACTCCTGAGCTCTGGTCTGGGGTGATGGGTTTTTAATGCCTTTCATCCCCACCCACACCTTCCTCACATCCTTTTACTTTCTCATTTCAATTTCTACCCATTTTATGCTGTGCCCAAGGTAGAGACGCCAGG
Organism: Ceratothoa steindachneri; assembly: GCA_963969495.1. Classification (NCBI taxonomy): domain Eukaryota; kingdom Metazoa; phylum Arthropoda; class Malacostraca; order Isopoda; family Cymothoidae; genus Ceratothoa; species Ceratothoa steindachneri. Next base: position 53,645,439 of record OZ018333.1, on the reverse strand, counting down.
CCACTAGGTGAGATGAGTGGCCTCAAATGGTGGCAGCTGGTTCTGCCGGCCCCATCCTCACCCCTCGCAGAGCAGGCTACTGCGTGGGGCGATAAGCGTATGCATCCTGTAGTATAAATAGGGTCACTATGCCCACTGGTTCTGCCGGTCACCATGCTGCCCACTGATGAATATATATATATATAAAAAATAATAATCTCCCTCTACCTTCCTCTGTAAAATTGTCAGAGCCATCCTTGGGCAGCTCCACCGAAAAATGGAGCCCCCTCCCCCCTGTGCTTTCGCAGGAGACCCTCCCAAACTCCTGAACCGGAGAGAAGGTTTACTCATCTCCTTTGCCTATGGGTGCAGGGGGCTTCCCCTCACTCCCTTCTGTAGCCACACTTGGGCGACTCCCTTTCTCCAGACAGCTGGATAGAGCCGACCCCCTTAGGGGGCTGGGAGAGACAGGGCCCATTGGCCGCTTCCCTCTGAAGACCTGTGGGCTTGAATACTGAGTTTAGAGGGGGGGTCACTGTATGTGCCCCCCTCTCTTCCCCAACTAAAGATGTTCTGACCAATGGGACCTGTGATGTCCTGGTGGGGGATGGCCGCATGGAGGCAACCCAGCGAGCCCAGGATCTTGCTAAGGCCAGTCCATCTGGCCTGGGGGCTCTTGTAGAGTGGGTTCATTCTCCACCCTCCTCTCCTAAAATGAATAAAAATAGAAAAATGACTTGGGGCTCCTCTCCATCTGTGGGGGATGGATGGGTCAGCTGCCACTACGGTAAGCGACCAGGTCAAGATCTGCACGTCTGGTCCTGTTGTAGCGGGCCGAAAATATATCTCTAATCCCAATCGATAATCGATCCAACCCGCTTCCTACACTGTCCGGACGTGAGAAATCGAGGGAGAATAAAACAGATTGTATATACAGTCCCTTTACTTACAAAAAAAAAGTACAATGATAATTACAGCTTATATTTACAACAATTTTATATTTACTAGGGAAGTGTGCACACTTCAAAATGAGGCTAAATTCCCCAATCCAAACACGATACCAAAAGAGAATTTTATAACCGGGAAATACAACAATTTACTTATATTCTACACAAAACAAAAAAACAACAACAACCGAACGAAAAGGGGGCACGCGCTATCACTTGTGTGCTGGAGGTGGGTGGTAGTAGGCTAACTTAGAAGGAGGCAGGATTGTCAACGAAGGCGGGTATGGCGGTTCAGGTGCTTAGAGAGGCACGAAAGCCCTCCGTCTCAGGGTGGGGCGGAGCACTCGTCTAGAGAACCCCTCTTGCTATCAGTCCACACTTCCACTCTCTGTAGAAGAGATATATCCTCCTTTTATGACCCATTTATTTATACATGGATGGCGAAACTAATAAGTGGGCATTACCCGAAAATATATCGACTAGCTTACCTCTTTCCAGAATATGACGCTTTGATAAAAGTTTATTTTAAGCAAAGTACAATATTATTATAGTGATATCTCAAAATTAGCTACTATCTTTCCAGAATATAATGCCTGGAAAGAAAGAAAAACATGGTAATCATTTTATACATAAAATAAACAAAAATAAAACAAACCCATTCCCATTCACACACATTCTTACAGAGGGAGGGAGAATGGCCCTTTTACACACACTCACATTCGCTCCACCACACCCCTCCTTCCTTAGGCCATTCGACCAGCCACTCACTAAACCCTTTCAATCACTCTTCACGGTACCACTTGTGCTCAATCGCACCCTCCTGCACCCATTCACACTCTTCTACTGGTCCCTGGCTACGCGTAGCAATTAGTCGGGGTTGTTCATCAGTCGTCCTGTCAGTCTCATCGTCACTATTTATCATCTCATCAACCATACTCTTAGCCCTCATTACCAGTTCTCCCATCTCACGACAGAATTCTTTCATACTCTTCCGTTCAGAACCCTCACTCTTCATACCCCCATTCATCAGCTCCTCACTCACATCTCTCATCCAACTCAAGGTACATTCTTGCGAAACAGACAGGTCACTCACATCCCCTGTATTCTCAACAGGCATACCAGAAACCCCTTCGACTGGTTCCCACCAGAAACCTGAAAAATCAGCCACTTCATCATTCACTACATCAAACTCATCCCTACTATTACCATTCGTAAAACCTGAAAAATCAGCCACACTAGGTTCATTCTGCCCAAACACACTGTCATTCATACTGTTCCCAAAACCAGAAAAATCAGGCACAGGCAGCTCACTCACTCGTCTACTTATACCAGCCAGATCACTCACCTGTTTACGCAAAAACTCAATCTCCCTTTCAAGATCCCCCATACCAGAAACACTCTGCTCAGACTTACTTTCATTCGTACTTGCATTCTTCCTTTCACTTTTGTTTGTACGCTTTCTACTCCTCGAGACTAAGACTAGCTCTTTCCCAGACAGATCCATACTATCACATTCAATCTCATCATCATGCACTTTACCTCTCTCTCTACACAGTCCATACACCGGATGGCTCACCAGGTAGTCAGGAGGTTCTCTCCATCTCCTTAACTGACTCTGATGAGCTCGTACTCTCTCAGTCATGCCATCATTCAAACTCTCCAAAACATACGTTACCCCATTTTCCCAAACTCTCACAACTCTATAAGGTCCATCAAACTTCTCACTCATCTTTGATACATTCAACCTACCCTTCACTTCTTTCACCTTCAATACTTTTGTACCTAATTCAAATGAACGGAACCTTTCATGCGCCTCACGCCATACACTCTTCTCACTTTCACTCAAACGAAACCTATCTTTCACTCGCCTTTCAAAATTCATCACAAACTGACATGGGGACATTCCAGTTGCACTATGCACAGTTGAATTATACGCCCACAACACTCTCCCCAGACACACATCCCAGTCATTCACTGTCGTACTCATCATTCTCAACATCTCACACAAGGTTCTTATAGTCCGTTCAGCCAATCCATTTGAAGACGGTACATACGGAGTTGTTCTCACATGCTCCACACCATTCTCTCTCAACATTTGCTCAAACACTTCCCCTACAAATTCAGGCCCATTATCACTCAGACATCTTCTAGGCTTCCATACACACATAGGAAAGAACAACTGCTCAACCACACGCGCAACATTCACACTCCTTTTATCTCTCACAGGCGCTGCATACACAAACTTACTTTTATGATCAACCATCACAACCATACTAACATTCCCAGCACTCGTACGCGGCAAAGACACACAATCAATCACTACCAATTCAAACGGTTCTTTCGCATCAACTTTCAACATCGGTGGTTTCACTTGCACACCTTGCACCTTTCGCTTCTGACACCTTTCACATGTAGTTGCAACATCATTCACAACAGTTCTCAGAAACGGATGGAACACACGCTCCTTCATACACTCCCACAGCTTAAACTTACCCATATGCCCATAATTATCATGCACAACCTTCACCAGACCAATCATACCAACTAAGGACATCACAGGTACATACATATCATCACCACCCTTCACATGCCTCACAAAATATACAACATCCATACAAACAACAAAATCCTTAGCATACCTTTTAAAATCACTTAAACACTCTGGCCATTCATTCAAATCAACACGCATCATTACACACCTCTTCAACTCACTAACAAAAGGACACATCTCTTGCATCTCTAGAATATCATCATCACTTAAAATCTCATTCTCATCATCCATGACCAACTCAATCATGCCACAAAATTTGACAACATTCTTCGCACACTCATTCAACTTCATCACCTCACATTCACCTTTCATAAGACGATCCTTATCAGCATCCAAAGACAAATCATTCAATCTCATAAAGTCTACACCAAGCAAGAAACAACAAGGCATTTGCTCACCTTTCAGAATCACAAAGTCATGCTTCACATTCACACCATTACCCAAACTCACTTTGAGACTAACCTGTTCCCATGCCACTATCATGCCATTCCCTAATCTACTTATGCGTAACTTCACAGGTTTATGCTCGCAACATCTAAACTCTTCATACTTACTCAGAATATTCTCATTCACTAAAGACACTTGCGCTCCAGTATCAATCAAACCACAGAACAACCTTTCACCAACTTTCACTCTTGCTTCCATCATATCAGGTCCACCATGTTCGCAATACACAGAAGGAACAAGCACACCAACATCAGCACTGATATCCACACCATCATCAACTCCCACATCATCACTCACCACACACTCATCTTCATCCAGACAATCATTCTTCTCTCTCATATATGAACACTTTTCAATCACCCAATTGTAATGCACACCGCTCAAACATTGCAGATGTACCACATTAGGATTCAAACCCTTCATCTTCTCATCCTTGTACACAATCGGCCTCTCACCACCAAAGTGCACATAAACAATCACTCCATACAAACGACTCACTACAATCAACACTTCCTGAAATGGCGGGACCCCTTGCATACACATCGCTCTCAATTCTTTCATGAAGTTCCGCAACTTTGCCATACCAATGCTTTCAGGCTTCCTACACACTTCATTCATTACCTCCTTCCTTAAATCATCTACACTATCGGGCACTCTCACATCTACTCCATCACTCTTCAAATCTTGCAAACCATTCCATACACTCTCAAACAAGGAATCACCACCACCCTTACTCTCTTTTCCATTCATAATCCCTTTCGGCAAATACTCAGGATCACTCACTCCACACACATTTTCATCATTCGTACCAGGATACCTTGACATCAAATCAGCCACTCCATTCCGTTCACCAGGCACATACTCAATCACATAGTCAAAGTCACTCAAATCTTCCAAAGTCCTTGCAATCCTACTATCAGCCCACTTCATACGCTGCAGATACACAAGAGGTTGATGATCGGTTTTTATCACAAACCTCACACCATACAAAAATGGACGCAACACTTTAAAACAATATCTTATCGCAGCCAGCTCTCGTTCCACAGTCGAATACTTTCGTTCTGCAACATTCATAGCCTTGGATACATACCCAATTATTCGCCTGACATTCTCTCCATTCAAACGCTGCTCTTGCATCAGAAAACCTCCCATACAATACCCACTCGCATCTGTATACAGTTCAAGCATTTTAGCATTTACACTATAATCTGGGTAAGCCAATTCAACATCTTCAGCCGCTGCCTCTTTCAGTTTCTCATACGCCTCATTCATCTTATCATTCCACTTGACAACCGTACTACCTTTCTTGCCCATCCACTCAGTCAGAGGCTTACTCACACCAGAACAATCACGTATAAACTTTCGCTGAAACTCAATCAAACCCAAAAATGACTTCAGTTGCTTCACAGTCACCGGTTTAGGAAACATTCGCACCTTCTCAACATACTTCGATGATTTTCGCAATCCATTCTCACTCACCATATGCCCAAGGAATTCCACTTCTTTCGCAAACCATTCACACTTCGCCACTTTCACCTTCACACCAACACTCTCCAACGTTCTCAACACATCATTCACCAATCTCATATGCTCCTCAAAAGTCTCAGTCATAATCAAAATATCATCTATAAACGCAATCACATTCTTACTCGCAAACTTACTCAACACAACATTCATTGCCCGCTGGAAGGCTCCGGGAGCATTAGTCAACCCAAAGCTGAGGTTCCGGAACTGGTAATGCCTCTTTGAGGAAGAGAAGGCAGTTACTGGCCGGCTCTCCTCAGCAATGGGCATCTGGTAATACCCCCGTACCAGATCCAGCTTCATAAACCACTCCATCCCATGCATACTATACACACACTCAGATACCACACACATCGGAAACCTTTCTTTCACAGTCCTTTCATTCACCTTTCGATAATCCACACACAGACGCAATCTTCCATCCGGCTTACATACAGGTACAATTGGACTATTCCATGCACTCTCGCTCTCTTCAATCACCCCCAATTGCTCCAATTCCAAGCACTGCTCCTCAATCTCATCAGCAACCGGATGTGGGAAATGCCTTGGCCGCTGATAGATTGGGGAATCCTCCTTCAGGACAATCTTGAATTCCGGGAGCTTTGCAACCCCGAAATCCAGATCACCCTTACTGAGGGCTCCCTTTCGTTCAAATATCATTCGATACACATCCTCCCTTTCATACTCAGTTAAACATCCATCCAATTCCACCATGCTCTTCACCTCATTATACATCCATTTGCATGTCTTTTCATTCGCAACATTCACCCTGATATCCGTACTATCGTCCATACCTACCTCATTGACAGTGGAGAGGTGGCCCAGTACATCTTCGACTTGGATTCCCCTAACCTGCCCTTTCACACTGGGGTCCGCCTGCACACATACAAAAGGATCATTCATTCTCATCAAGCCATCAAACACACAAGCAACACGCCTTACCTTATAACACGCATCCTTTCCATCCAATATCACAGTGTTCTCACTCACATTCAAACTAACATCCTTACTCTAACTCACTCTAACAGACACCCTTTCACCCTTCACAAGCCTTACATTCTCCATAGCAGTCACCTCAATACCAGTAAACACACTCCTCAAAACGCTACCATCTTTCCCTACATACAACTTATACACCCCATTTTTACCAATCTTTCTCTCAATCTGATCACTCGCAGGATGCACAACCATACGATTCATTTTCATAAAATCATACCCTAAAATCACACCATACTCACTACTCACCTTATCAATCACAGAAAATTCACACTCATTCATCATCATACCATGCATTCGAACAGGTGACCTTATCATTCCAATCACAGGCACTCTCCTATTACCAATACCTACCAAACTACCCTTGCACTCAGACAGGAGGGCTTTCTCGCTAACCTTGTCATACACATCTTTATACACCAAGCTCGCCTTGCATCCAGAATCTATTAAAGCCAAACACTCAATTCGATTCAATTCCACCTTAACACTCAGACACTCATACTTCCTACCAGACAGCACTTTCACACTAGACAGACTTACCAACACATTACTCACACTCATGCACCCAGAGGATACTTCAGCAGGTACCCTCTTACCATTCAGTTTCCCCGCTTCAGACTTTCCATTCACACCTTGCGCTCTCAGTCTAATCCAACACTTTTCACTTGAATGTCCTTCCATCGCACAATAGCTACATACATTCCTCTGGTCACGACACATCCTTGCATAATGACCAGCCTTTCCACAATTACCACATGCATATTTCATACTTTCCCCACCAGTTGCTCCACCATTCAATCTCGGACAATCTTTCTTCAAATGGCCTATTTCTTTACACTCGAAGCACTCTTTCACACTTTCCTGGCAATCCTTTATCATATGCCCTTTCTTACCACACCCAAAACACGCACCAGATGTCCACCTACATTCTGCCAACATATGACCTTTCCTTCCACACCGACGACATTCCACAATCTTTCTCCCACCATTCGGTCTCTCGTTTGCTGGGACATACCTCGGTTTCTCTCTCATATATCCGTTCCCACGCTTGAAATTCATCTGCCCCCTTCCATTCGACCACCCTCCATTTGCCCATCCATTCTGCCGGCCCAGGAAGTTTGACATCACTCCAGCTGGTGCAGCCTTCAGGGCATCCCTGTAGCTGACAAACTGCTGGGGTGGATGAAAGCTCCTGGGCTTCTTACCCCCAACATTCACACTGTACCATCCATCCTCTTCTAGATCGCTTTCATCATCAAATCGTCCATCTTCTAACAGTTCCAACACATCCTCCCACATCAACCGTTCACCTGTCAGTCTCACTCTCTCCTTTCTCTTTCCACTCAGCCATTCACTCACCTTTCGCGGGATCGTGTCCAAAAACTTCCTCATGGGTGGTTTACATTCATTTACATCATCATCACCATACCTCGTTCTTGCCATACTCTCAAGCCTATGTGCATACATATTCACACTTTCACTCTTCCCCATTCGAGCCTTCTCAAATTCATTCACCCTCTTATACTTCACACTCTCTTTCATTCGTTTCACCTGCCTAATCAATCTCTTCTTCACTACATCGTATTTTGGCTCTCCCACACTCGTTATCACTCGCAAGAACTCCAACACTTTCCCATCCAAACAATCTCCCAGAACACTCACCCAGTGACCCTTGTTCTGCGGGTACTTGAGCTTGCAGTACCGCTCAAAATCCCCGAAGAACTCATCCATACTCTTTCCCCCATGCAATCTAAACTTATCAATCCTTGGCACTTCCCTAATCAAAATTCCTTTCCCCACATTCACTTCACTCTCCGAAGAGCTACTCTCGGTCTCACTCATTCCAATCATATCGTCACTCTCTCCCTCATCTGAGTATAGCGAATCCACACTCTTCCCTCTCGCCTTCCTATCCTTAACCTTAGAACCATGCTTACTTCCTCTCTTACTTTTACTTTCCACTCTCTTCCATTCACCCCCTTTCCTACCACTCACAGTATCTTCTTTAGACTCAATCCTACTGCCATCCATTCCATTTAGCGGAGTCCCTTCAGTAGGAGCAGGGGTCAGGGTTGTAGGTCCTGGGACTGTTCCAGCCCCTGTCATCATGTTATACAGGTTCTGCATCCGTCGGTCCGTCTGATCCTGTCGGTCTCCCATTTCCTTCTTCATCTTATCAGTCTTTTCATTCATCCCTTTTATTTTATTCTCCATTTCCTCCATCATTCCCCGCAACATTTCACACTCCTCTTCTTTCTTTCCCAACTCCAGTCTCAATCGCACTACTTCTTCATTCAATGTTTCCGCTACAGCCATTGTTCCCAAGTTAGTAAAAAGATAGGAGGAGGGAAAAATCAATCAAACTACTTGTCACACTAATTGAGTATGGACTGCAATCCAATCCAGTCACGCTCCCAGTTTCGAAGTCTCACGTCCCTATTCGGGCGCCAAATGTAGCGGGCCAAAAATATATCTCTAATCCTAATCGATAATCGATCCAACCCGCTTCCTACACTGTCCGGACGTGAGAAATTGAGGGAGAATAAAACGGATTGTATATACAGTCCCTTTACTTACCAAAAAAAAGTACAATGATAATTACAGCTTATATTTACAACAATTTTATATTTACTAGGGAAGTGTGCACACTTCAAAATGAGGCTAAATTCCCCAATCCAAACACGATACCAAAAGAGAATTTTATAACCGGGAAATACAACAATTTGCTTATATTCTACACACAAAAAAAAAAACACAACAACCGAACGAAAAGGGGGCACACGCTATCACTTGTGTGCTGGAGGTGGGTGGTAGTAGGCTAACTTAGAAGGAGGCAGGATTGTCAACGAAGGCGGGTATGGCGGTTCAGGTGCTTAGAGAGGCACGAAAGCCCTCCGTCTCAGGGCGGGGCGGAGCACTCGTCTAGAGAACCCCTCTTGCTATCAGTCCACACTTCCACTCTCTGTAGAAGAGATATATCCTCCTTTTATGACCCATTTATTTATACATGGATGGCGAAACTAATAAGTGGGCATTACCCGAAAATATATCGACTAGCTTACCTCTTTCCAGAATATGACGCTTTGATAAAAGTTTATTTTAAGCAAAGTACAATATTATTATAGTGATATCTCAAAATTAGCTACTATCTTTCCAGAATATAACGCCTGGAAAGAAAGAAAAACATGGTAATCATTTTATACATAAAATAAACAAAAATAAAACAAACCCATTCCTATTCACACACATTCTTACAGAGGGAGGGAGAGGGTACTGAGAAAAGGGGTGGGATAATGGCCCTTTTACACACACTCACATTCGCTCCACACACCGTTGCTCCCCCAGGTGGGGAGTCCCTGACAAAGATGAAAAGTGCAAGTATGCCAAGTGGATCCTCGATTACATCAGGGCCCCTCATTTAGAGACTACCTGTCATTTTTTAGCCCGCTGGCTTCAAACGCTTCCTTGTTATTTGCTCCACTGATGGCAGCATGTTGGCTAAAACCAACTTGATCCATCAAAGGAGAGTTTTAGCTAAAGTGATTAGTAGAGATCCGAAGGTGAACCGTTTCTTGCATGGGAGCCTTTGGGCGAATTGCACATCTATGAGTGTGACACCGCACTATACCATGAACTTCGTGAAAGGAGTAAAACGTTTATGCGAGAGAACTCATGGCCGACCATGGGCCGGTCAAGGTCGAGCGTGTGAGAAAACAGGGAGGCGCCTCAAGACCCACCCTTACACTCTTTGTCACATTTGACTGCCATTTTCCTTGAGTCTGTGTGTGCCGGTTTGGTATCACTACCGCATGAAGGCATTCGTGCCACTGCTGCGTAGGTGCTACTACTATCATCGCTTCGCCTATGTTAATCGCTCATGTAGATGTGCAAAGTCAGGGTTTCCCGAAGTCTGTGTAAGTTACTCCAAGGCTGCATATGATAAGTCCAAATTGTGTGTGTCAATTGCTGAAAGCCGCACCCTGCTTCTTTGAAGCAATGTGTTGAATATCTCCGGTGTGAAGACTCAACACAATGGGGGCGATGGGAAACCCTCCCAATCTTTATATCTGAATTTTTGTGTATAGGTGGGTGGTGCCCTCTCCAGCCCAATAGAGCAGGAAAAGGGTGTCCCGCAGGGAAGTGTCCTCAGTGTCACACTCTTTGCTCTGAGCATCAACCCCCTTCCTCTCTGGGATCTTTAATCCCCTGGTTCGTGATATCTGTGACGCCACGGTTTTGGCGAGCCGGGCAGATGTCGAGATTATCTTCTGCTGGGTTCCTGGACATGTAGGAATTGCAGGGAATGAGGGCGCCAAAGAGTCCGCGAGGACTCTGCGACCGGACCAGCGTTTCGCTCTTCCTCACACCGACTACATGGCAGGAATACGGGCAGCTCTTCGGACTGCTTGGCTAAGAAGATGGGAGACGGTCGAAGGGAACTTAAAGTTGCGTGCGATTGCGCCGCGACTGTTCCCATGGACCTATCCCCCAATGCCGCGGCGGCTTGAGGTTGCTTTCTGTCGTCTCCGAATCGGGCACACTCGTGTGACGCATCGCTATTTGATGGAACGCTTGCCTGCGCCCTATTGCAACGACTGCGTCGTCCCCAAGACTGTTCAGCACATTCTTGTTGAATGTCCCAGTCTGCGTGATCTTCGCGCACGACACCTGTCCCGGTACCGGGATGGGCGGGGTCGCTACCGCCTGTCCCTTGTACTCGGGACGAGTGCGTGCACTTTGACTGGTGGACTTGTTGACTTTTTGGGGAAGGCCGGCCTTCTCCCTTTCATTTAACCAGGTTTAATTGTTGTTATTGTTATTGTTTTTGTTATTGCTTTGTTATTGTTATTTCTTTTTATTGTTGTTTCCTGTTGTAGGCTGTTTGTTTACGGCGACTTATGCCTAAGTCGGCAGTCGCCAGATAGCCCCTTAAATAAAAAAATAAAAAATAATCAAGGGTTGTTCCCAGAGAGGCTCTGGCCTTCTCGTGGACTGGGGGATCAGCCCTGGGCCCCTTAGGGGTCTCATGGTACTGCCAACAAGACTTTTAACATGCCCCTCTTCCCTTTTTTGCTTATTACATTCTTCCACTCCCCTTTATTTCTCCCTCTTCCTTCATCTATCTAGTGGTCCTTATGGATACTCTACCTCTGCTCATTTATGGATTGATTCTGAATTGTTCTTTTATGAAGGTGGAAGAGGTTGGGCATCTCCACCACCTTTGTCTACCGAATGCCCAAGGAGAAACCCATCGTTGGCCCCTTTTCTGCATGCGTAGGAGAACTTGGGTAGCTTCTTAGGTTTCTAAAGATGGTGTGGTGGATCCGTGTCCATTCTCCAAGAGGACATACCAGATGTAACATTGTATAGTTGCAGTAGTGCCAGGCCCTTGTTGGCCTCCATGGTGGTGAGTCCCGAGGGAGAATGCGAAGTTTTTTGTCTTTTTGCAATGGCTAGCCATAAACCAAAAACCTCCCCTTCTCGTAAGGGTTCTCGTGCCAACCGTTCCTTAGCTCCCCTGCTATCTTGTCATGAGTTAATCATTGGACACCCCACTTGCAAAAGTCGATGTGTTTGACGTCAATGAATCTTTTGAGCCCGGATGTGGTGATGTCGTAGTTGAGGTGTCATCCCACTCTCAACACAACCTTGTGCGAAATCTATCTTCGATAGCTGTAATTCCAGTAACTGTCTCACCCGTTCCGCGTCTGAATTTTGTCAAAGATGCCATCCGTTCAATCGAACTTAGGGACTACGACCTCACCCGCCTTCAGAGCAAGCTTAGTAACCAACGTGTCACACATGTACACAGGGTAACTAAAACATTAGGCTCCACTAGAGTCCCAACCGCCACACTGATTTTAACATTCGAACGTCAAGAACTGCTGCAGTATATTTAAGCTGGGTGCCTTCGTGTCCCAGTAAGTCCCTACATCGAACTACCCAGATGCTGCTTCAATTGCAATCAATTTGGACATGTTGGCTGTGCCTGTTGTCACCCCTGCTCCTGCGTGAATTGTAGCTCTTACTACCATGGCCCCGAATGCACCAAAACACCTTGCTGTGCCAACTGCGGAGCTACCTACATTGCTGTGTCAAAACTCTGCTCTATATTTTTATATGAAAAGGAGGTGCTCGCTTTGCGCAACTCCCTACGTCTAGATATAAGAGAGGCCCGCCAGCGTGCTCGAGCACAAACCTCACCACTCGGCCGGCTCTTCTCTGATGTTTTACGTGATGCTGGATGAAACTGAACATCATGCTCGAGTTCTGACCAGCCTGAAGCACTTCATCCTACATTTACTCGCAGCGTCGAAAACATTGAGAATATGCAGTCGAAGCATCGCTCTCACACCGAGATAACCAATGTAGCCCCCCTCTCTCCAGGAGCTCTAGCTGGGAGAGACACTTGAAGACATCAGACGCTATTTGAAAGAATCCTCAACATCGACCAGTCAAGGCCCCGATAACCAAAGCCCAGTTGTAAGAGGAAGGATTCCTCACCTGGGTCATCGATCACCAATAAGCGGGCAGCCTCTGGGCTGACTCTGCCAAATCCCGAGAATCTTCAATGGACTCTTTCCCTATGCCTGAACATTCTATGCCCTTAAGTCCGCCCCACCCTTCACATGAGTTAGGCCCCATCCTGATCCAAACGATATCAGATATACACTCAGCTCCACACACCTCGCTCAGATCGCCTGTTCGTTCCATTCACCCTTTTACCCATGATCCGATGGAAGCAGTTGATACTCCAACATCACCAATTACAGTGGTTGGACCAACTCCTCAGACACCAAAAATACCATCGAACCATAAATCCGGATCTATCCGCCCAAAATCCCTTTTCGATCTTCCTTTGCCGCCAGGTTGTGAGCCTGAATTACAATCAAGGGCCTCGGTCGGTTCTCCAAAACCCACGAAAAAAGCCCCAGTTACTGCTCCATCTAGGATCTCTCCCCCTGCAAAAGTAAGCTCCTCAAAATCAGCTCTCCGTCTCCCAAGCTCTTTGGGACAAACCTCAAATACAATATTGGCCACAAAAGAGAAAAAGATATCCACAGTGGTATCTAACCGTCCCACATAATATCTTCCATTTTACAATGGAATTGTCAAGGCATTCTTCCAAAGTGGGAAGAACTTAGAATTCTTTGGACGACTCTCCACCCCGCTGTTATTCATCTTCAGTACGCTCTGGGCCGTGCACAGTGCATTATTCGCCTGTGTGCGCGAGCCTGGCACCTCCTTCAGTCAGGAACAGCTCTCGCTGCTTTTGCAGCTGATCTTGACGGTGCCTATGCCGCCGAGAGACGCCAGTTCATACCCTAATCCCTTGTGCTTTAGGGCCAGGAAACTCCTTCGAGAGCTATGTATAGCCTTCGGACCGGTGGCGCCCTTGGTTCTGTCCAGGACGCCTTCCTTGAGGGTACCACCTTTGACAATTTGTTGCCACGCCTCTGCTCCTAAAGCTTCGAGCGCCGCGAGTATTGCGTTCAGCCTTTTTGGAACACACTCCATGTCACGCTGGAACCGTGCTAGTGTATACAGATGGCTCCAGGTCCAAGAGGAGGTCGGTTTCCACACCGTGTCCCCTCTGTTTGAAGTCAGCGGGGCTCTGCCAGGCGCTGTGTCTGTTTTCACGGCCGAACTGGTACCGGAGATAACGCGACGTGCCCGGTTCGGAGACCGGTTTATGATTTATAGCGACTCACAAAGCGCCCTGAGTGCTATCGGGACATTGGAATCTCCACATTCTCTAGTTCGCGATATCCGTGATGCCACGGTTTTGGCGAGCCGGACGGATGTCGAGATTATCTTCTGCTGGGTTCCTGTAGATATATAATTGCGGGGAATGAGGCCGTGAAAGAGTCCGCGAGTACTGGGCGACGAGACCAGCGTTTCGCTCTTCCTCACACCGATTACATGGCAGGAATACGGGCTGCCCTCCAGGCGGCTTGGCAAAGAAGATTGGAGATGCTCGATGGGAACTTAAGGTTGGACGCCATTGCGCCTCGACTGTTTCCATGTACCCGTACCCCAATGACTTGGCAGCTTCAAGTTGCTTTCTGTCGTCTCCGAATTGGACACATTCGCGGGACGCACCGGCATAAGATGGAGCGATCGCCTGCGCCTTACTGCGATGACTGCGTTGTTCCCCAGATTTTTCAGCACATTTTTGTTGAATGTTCCCGTCTGGGGGATCTTTGCCTGTTCCTGTACCGGTACGAGCGGCGTCGCTACCACTTGTCCCTTATGCTCGGGGCTGATTCGTGCACACCTAATTGCGGACAATACGGCTTTTTGGAGGAGGCTGGCCTCCTCCACTTTATTTGATTGTTGTGTGCCACATGCTTCTGCGCCGGTGGGAGGAAGCACGCTCCCCGACGTTGGAGCGTGCTTCCTTCTTGTTACCCCTTTGCTTTGTTGTTTTTTTTAGCCTATGATCTTTTTAATCCTTATTTGTTTTTTAATATAGCCTAGCCTAGTCGTAGGGTGTAGTGAGTATGGTGATTTATGCCCCAAGTAGGCAATCCCCAGATGGGCTCATAAAAAAATAAATAAATAAAAAAAACAAAACAGCCCAGGTCTGCCCTCCATCTGGAACGCTTCCCATCTATTTTATTGCTCCCATCGAACGATCGATTGGCTTCTTCTCTCTTTTATAGCCTCTAAATATACCTTTTTAATTAACTAGAAATGTAAATGTTAGTAAGTGTGTGTCTTTTTCTCCCTTGGTGCAGGGCATTTAGTCCCTCCTAGCTTTATTTTTATTTTAGGCTTTGCCTGGGCATGTCACTTGTTTATTGCCCCTGACCCCTCTTTATTTTAACCTTCTCTCTTTTTGCCTTCTGCTCCATAATCATTTTAGATTTTAATAATTTAATTATGTATTAATAATTTAGATTTTAGCTAATAATAATAATATTGATTTTTTCTCTTTTTTTTATTGGGGGGGGGGGATTTTGTGTATTTTGCATGTTGTTTTTTTTGATGTAGACAAGCAGCATTAGGCTCTAAAGTGAATATGGTGACTTATGCCCTTGTAGGCAGTTGCCAGTTAGGCTTCCCCGAAATTCATGATTGCTCAGATCAAAGTGAATGCAGGCTGTTGCATGCAACCGCTAGGAATTGGGAGTTGGATTGCAGCTTATCCTCACTCAGATTGCTTCCAAGTGGGGTGGTCCCACCCTAGGATTGTATCCAGGTGAGATAAGTCTCATCATATCCACTTGTAAATGACTCACTAGTCTATGACCTTTTTTCCTTTCCCTACAGGTGGTTAAAGTTTTAAAAGCAGCCTTGACTGCTGGGTGTGCTAGGGCTTTGGTAGTTGAGATATCTTGGTAAGTGGTAGTCCCTGGCACTTTTAGTAAACTGGATATTCTTTGGGATATTGGTTCATAGATTATTATTCACCCTAATATTTAAATAAAAGGTTCTTAAAAAAAATAAGCTCTTTTGCTTTATTTGCCAACCCTACATAACATTATGAATTCTAATTATTCTCATAATTATTTTTTAACCCTTTTTCATTTCTAGAATGCTGAAAATGTAGTTTCCAATCAGTCAGCCTCCGACTATATATCAATGAATTTGGATAAATTTACCTTTGAGAAAAAGATGATCCTCTCCACCAATTGCCAGTTTCAGACAAATGTAATGTGCTATGAGAAACACGTTAAGACTCTACCCAACTGGGCTGCCAATCTATTGAAATGCCCCCACTGTACTTATATTGCCTCAAAAATTGCTCAGCTTAAATCCCATTTGCATTCTCATATTCAGAAATCCATCAAGTGTTTGCATTGCAGTTATGAAACATTATCTCAGCTTAGTTTAAGTGTTCACATGAAAATACACAACAAAAAATTGTTTATATGCCATTCTTGTTCATACAAAACAGAAAATTTTATTGATTTAACAGTACACATAAAAGTGCATAAGGACATGAAACCATTTAAATGTCCTCATTGCCCATTTGTAACATCTCTTTTCAGTAGCTTAACGTGCCATTTGAAAACTCATTTAGTTAGTAAGGCTAAGATTCTACAGTGTGACCAATGTTCATTCCAGACCTCTCAAAAACCCTCCCTCTGTGGTCATTATAAAAGACATTCCCCAAGCTCTAAAACACAAACAAGTGAGAATTATTGTCACTGTGATCAGTGTTCATATCAAGCATCCACAAAGGAAGATCTTCAAGTTCATTATAAAATACATGAACTAGATACACAGGAGAAAACAGATGAGGAAAACATTTTAAACTGTGATTCCTGTTCATACCAAACTTCTAAGAAGCACATATTTGATGCCCATTGTAGAGAGCATACCAAGGATAAGCTCTTCAAGTGTAGCTATTGTCCTTATAAATCACCTTCATTCAGTAGACTGAGAGTTCATGAAAGAGTTCATACTGGAGAAAAACCTTTCAAATGTAAGTTTTGTGTTTATAAATCATCTACGACTGGTGGTCTAAGAGTTCATCAAAGAGTGCACACTGGGGAAAAGCCTTTCAAATGTAAATACTGCTCATATAAAGCAACTACTATTAGTAGTGTAAAGGTTCATGAGAGAGTGCATCGTGGAGAAAAGCCATTCCAGTGTCAGTATTGTCCTTATAAAGCTGCTTCTCAGGGCACCATAACTGTTCACGAAAGGGTCCATCGTGGAGAAAAACCATATAAATGTACCTATTGTCATTATCGGGCAACACAAAGTAGCCATTTGAAAACTCATTTGAGAACTCATAATGGGGAGAAGCCCTTTAAATGTAAACTTTGTAATTATGAGACAACTCAGAGCAGTCACCTTAAAATTCATTTAAGAGTCCATAAAACAGAAAAACCTTTCAAATGTAACTTTTGCCCCTTCTCGGCGAGGATAAAAAGCACTCTTAACTCTCATTTAAGAACTCACACAGGGGAAAGACCATATAAGTGTAACCTGTGTCCTTATGCATCAGCTCAACTTCATCCTCTCCATACCCATATGTCAAAACATGTGGATAAAAACACTCTACTGGATTGTAATTATTGTAGCTTTAGTACCAACCGTAAAAGATCTCTCTTGATCCACTTAAAGATCCATAGAGAAACCTTAACCTGTACTCACTGCCCTTTCCAAGGGTCCAGCATCAGGAATTTGCAGAATCACCTGCAGAAGGAGCATAGCAAAATCTAATCAAATGGTGCCATTTACAAGTCTTCTTTGATCTCAAGTAGATACTTTTATTAACATCAGTTACCTCTAATATTTATCATCCTTTGTTATTTTTTGTTTTGGTGTATATGTTTTTTGTTATGAAAAGTTTCCAATATTTTATACATTGTACTTTGAAATGTGATAATTTTTTAATAAATTAATTAAAGCTTGATAATTGCAAACATCGAGCTAGTGTTGGATAAATTTTCCTCAAGGTGGGAAAAAGGATTTTTATTTTTATTAGTGGTCCATGTTGCCTGCAAGTGTGTAGATGCCGCTGCTCCACCAGAAACCGAGTGGAGTGACACCCTCTGTCAGCAGGCCCCGTAAGGGGCACGACGATTTGCTCCTGTCCGCCGTGCTGACGGGACTTAGCGCCCCGTCCGGCCCCAGCTTGGCATCCCTTTTCTCCGGCTAATCCCTACTTCGTCTTCTGTACCAATTCTCTTTCACCCTGCATCGTCCTTCCATCTACGTTTATTTGTCGATCTCGGTGTATCAGAGCTGTCAGTCAGGGGGTGCGACCCTTTAGCTGGTCCTGCTTGTGTTGGTAGGTGGGTGCCTGAGCCACCGTGGCGCTCTTGGGGGGGTCTTTGCTTCACCAACCGATAAATTTCCGAGGCTGGCCGGCTATTTTTAAAACGATGGTTGGGTCAGGGGTCGACGGGCTTACCCTCCTGGTTGAGCCGGCGCTCCGAGAAGGTGTCTCGACGGTAGACAGTGACTGCCCTGCGCGAGTTTGCACCCCCTTTTTTATATACTCTACTTCATATCGGTACCCCGTAAGGGGCGCGGTGATTTGCCATCCTGGCCGCCGTGCTGACGGGAGTCAGCACCCCGTCCGACCCCAGCTTAGCCTCTTCTCCTTCCTTCAAAACACTTGTTTCCTTGCTTTTCATACAACCTCTCCCACAACTTTCTCTGGTCAGCCTCTAATTTCACAGGGTAGATGCTGACCTCCTTCTCAAGCCAACTGTCCTGAATATGGGCTGAGGGGGGAGGGGACAACGTTCCCTAACCCCTGAGCTCCGGTTCGGGATGGGGGTTTTTAACAACCTGATTCATCCCCACCCATACCTTCCTCACATCCCTTTTCCTCCTCTTCACAATCTATCTTTTTACGCCGCGTCTAAGGTGGAGCCGCCAGGCCACCAGGTGGGACGGGTGGTCCCAAATGGCGGCGCCTAGCCCTGCCAGACCTGTAAGTACCTCTTGCAGTGCGGGCAACTGCAAGAGGTGATGAGCGATTGAATCCCGTGAAAGATAGAGGGTCACCATGCCCAATGATGAAAAACAAAAAAATCTCCCCCTAAATTCCCTGTGTCACCAACGGAGCCGCCCTCGGGCAGCTCCACCGAAAAAATGGATGTCTCCCCCCCCCCCCTGTGCTTGCTCAGGGGACCCTCCATATCTCTCTAACCGGAGAGGAGGATTACTCTCCTTCGCTTACGGGTGTAGGGGACTCCCCCTCACCCCCTTCTCTGGAGGTGCTTTCGGGCACCTTCCTTTTTCCAACGGCAGTCCCCTGTATTCTTTCCAAGGGGACTGCCAAGAAAGACATCCTATAGCCAACCGCTCCCCATCGAAGCGGCTCGGTAGGTCAAACCCCCTTAGGGGGAAGAGGGAAGCCTTGCCCCTTCGATCGCTTCCCTTAAAAGACCTGCTGGCAAGAATATTAAACCTTGCTGATTTCAAGACCTGTGCCTCCCTACACAAGACTGGTGACGCTGCCAAGGGGACCTGCGATGTCCTGGGAGGGGATGGCCAACTGGAAGCCCCTCCTGTGATAGACATGGTCCTTGAGGAAACCCAGCCTCAGACGGTAGGGCCTTCCATGGGGAAGAATCCAAGCTCGGCGCCAAGCACCGAATCCACCCCTATGCAAGGTCCTCCTCAAACGGCTGGGGTCTCCGAGGCAGTACAAGGAGGAAGGGGGATCTCCTCCAACCCGTGCCCCTGCGACCACCAGGACCTTCTCCATTTTGGAGAAGGATCTGGCTGAGGCCGGTCCATCTGGGCTAGGGGCTCCGTCCTGGGGAGGTGATAAGCGGGTTTAAACCCCGCCCTCCGCTCCAAAAAAGAAAAAGGAGGGGGCTGCCACTTTGGCAAGCGACCAAGCCAAGATCGGCACATCCAGCCCCTGACTAAGATCAAAAGTGCACAGGGTGGAGCCCGATGACATCGGGGCCCCTGATTCAGAGGTTACCTGGCGTTTTCGAGCCCGCTGGCTTCCTCGTTATTCGCTCCACTGATGGCACCATGTTGGCCAAGAGCAACATGATCCATCAGAGGAGAGGATTAGCTAGTGTAATCCCGCCGAGGAGGCCAAGATAAATGCTCTTTGGGCACTTCATGGCACTCCGGTGAGTGTGACGTCGCACTCTACTATGAACTTTGTGCAATGAGTAGTTTATCCGAGGGAACTCGTTGACTACTCCATTGAGGACATCACCCTAGAGCTAGCCGACCATGGGGCGGTCAAGGTCGAACGTGTGAGGGGCCTCGAGACCCACCCCTACACTCTTCGTCACGTTCGACTGTGACAAGCTCCCTGAGTCGGTGCGTGCTGGTTGGTACCGCTACCGCGGCGATGCTATTACTGTCACCGCTTCGGCCATACGAATCGTTCTTGTAGACGTGCAAATTCGGGGTCACCCGAAGTCTGTGTAAATTGCTCCAAGGCCGCACGCGATAAGTCTAAATCATGTGTGCTCAATTGTGGAGAGTCGCACCCCGCTTCTTCGAAGCAATGTGGTGCATATCTCCTCGAGAAAGAAATCCTGGCCGTTCAGGCCAAGGATCAAATCTAATTCCGCGAGGCTAAGGACTTGGTCCTGGCGTGCCCGGCTCTGCCTGGGACCTCATATGCCTCAATAGATAGAAAGGCACCCTCTGCTCCTGGCCCATCCAGGCCAACGAGCATGGTTGTTTCCGCGCCCATTCGGAGCCTTTTTGCTGGCTCTACTCAACCCGGGCGCTCCCCTGGTAAAGCTGGCGGCAAAAAGGGTTCATACCCAGCCCCGGCTAAAACCAGGGCTCCCCCCCTCTTTTCCCAGCGTGACCGTTTCTAGTAAGGCGAAACAGCCATGCGCCTCCACAGAGTCGTAAGATTCACAGGGGGCAACACCCCTGAAGTTAGTCGCCAGACCATCGGCCGGGGGTCCTAAAGCTATCCCCCGTAAGGAGGACAGCAACAAAGGAGCTTCGCCCACGCCTAAAGGTGGAGCGAGTGGCTCGGAGACGGTGGTTCCTAGAAAAGAGGGCCCCCGCCTCCGAAGCCGCAACGCCCGCCTAAGGTTTCGAGGTGGAGGGAAGAAAAGACTCGCATGGCGAGCCCAACCTCCCCCAATAAGTTCTCGAAGGCGACAGCTCTTTGTCCGGCCAACAGCGCCCGGGGATCTGCCTCCGGGAAGCGTACGGCCATTCCTGTGAGGGTCTTCTGTTCGAGGAGCGCCCCTGCGTCTCCTCCGAGCTAGGCCTGGAGGGCATATTCCTTCAATGGAATTGCCGCGGACTCCGAGCCAACTAGGAGGAACTTTGGAGGCTCGTCTCTTCCTGTTTCCCGTTAGCTATCTTTTTGCAGGAGACGATGCTAGGCGCGTGCTCCCTGCCCTCCCTCCCGGGGTATAAGGGTCTTGTGACCCCACCAGCGCGGGATGGCCAGGCTGGGGGATGCGCGTTTCACACCCGGCATGATTGTCTCCGGTCTTTCTTTCACTTCAGATACCTCCTTTCAGGCAGTGGCTGTGCAGCTTCACCTCGATAGTAGGTATATTATCATTTCTGCGTACATTCCTGTGTCACCTGACTTCGACGCGGGGGACTTTCACCGCGTCGTGACAAGGTTACCGAAGCCCTTTCTTTTGCTTCGAGATCTGAACGGCAGGCATCCACTCTGAGGAGATTACTCCATAAATCGCAGGGGACAAGTCCTTGCTGATCTGATCGAAGAGCTTGAGATGGGTGTCCTAAACGTGGATGAGTTTACGCTTCCTTGTCCGAGAACCGCTTCATTTTCTTGCCTTGACCTATCTTTTTGCTCTTCGGAGGCACAGCCTGATTTTGATTTTGGGGGTGGTTGATGAACTCCATAGTAGTGAGCACTTTCCCATTCAAATATCATTTTCAGGGCAACTACCGCCTGAGAGCCCACCTCGGTGGTGCTTGGCGCGGTGGCCTGCATTTCAAGAAATGACTGAATTCTTTATCTCAGTCGAGGAGTTTAGGTCGGTAGATGAGGCTGTGGAATTCTTCTCCGGCAACCTCATCGCCGCGGGTTTGATAGTATTCTAGAACTTTTGGTTTGGCCGTTTTGCACGCCGACCACTCCTATGGTGGTCGGCCGAGTGTGAGACGTCCCTCAAACAGAAGCGTTATGCCTACATGCACTATAAGCGCCGCCCGAACGATTTCACTGTCGGTGAAATTCGTCGCGCTAGGTTCCGGTATATTTCGAAGCACGCCCGCTGCTCTTCTTGGCGGGCATTCGTGTCTTCACTTAATTGGAAAGAACCCTCTAGCAGAGGTATGGAACCGAGTCAAAAGGATTTGGCGCAAGTTCTCGCAGGACCTCTCTCCTGTTCTCCAGGAGAATGGGCCCACAATCTCGGACCCCGCGTCCGTGGCGGAATCCTTTGCGACCGCTTTCTCCGCATTCTCTTGCCGGGATGCTGCTCCGCCAGCATTCAATGCACGTCGTGATGTCGCGGAAGGCCGCTGTCTGGACTTTACATCCAGAACCCTCCAACTACAGGTTTACTGTGAGTGAGTTGCGCTCCGCTCTTGTTTCCTGCGCAGACACCGCCCATGGTCCGGACGTTATCCCGTACGCCATGCTTCAACACATGGGTGAACGAGCCATGGCCTTTCTCTTAGATTTATTCCACAGGATCTCGGGGGAGGGTCTCTTCTAAGATTCCTGTTGAATCGCTACTGTGCTCGCCTCTCGCAAACCGGGGAGAGATCACTCTACTCCGGCCGGTTTTCGCCCAATCTCTCTAACCTCTTGCGTGTGCAAGTTAATTTAGAAATTGGTAAATGTTAGATTAGCCATTTTCTGGACAGCGGAGGCCATCTGTCTTCTGCACAGTGCGGCTTCCGCAAGTTCCACTCCATGTCGAATACTCTGCTCCGACTGGAAAATGCCGTCTACGAGGCTTTCCTTCGTATACAGCACTACGCAACGGTGTTTTTCGATCTGGAGAAGGCCTATAATACCGCATGGCGATACGGTATCATGGAGACTCTCCACACGATGGGGGCGAGGGGACGCCTCCCAATGTTTATATCTGAATTTTTGCGAGATCGTCGATTCCGCGTACGAGTGGGGTGAGCCCTCTCCGGCCCAAAGGAGCAGGAAGAGGGTGTCCTCAGTGTCACTCCTTGTCCTGAGCATCAACGGCATCACCTCGGTGCTGCCGGAAGATGTTCTCGCTACGCTTTACGTGAACGACCTTTCGATCTCTTTTGGCGCGGCCCAGATACCAACTCTGGAGTGTCGACTCCAACAGGCTTTGAACCGCGTCTCGCTATGCCGAAGCGCACAGGTTTCGGTTTTCTTTGGCTAAGACTAAGGTGGTGCACTCTATCCGCCAATTCGCCACCCACGGCTCCACTTTGACCCAGATTTGTTTCTTAATGGGGTGAGGGGGAGTCCCCTACACCCGTAGGTGTAGGAGACGAGTAAGCCTCCTCTCCGGTTAAAGAAATATGGAGGGTCCCCTGTGCAAATAAAGGGGGGGGGACCTCCATTTTTTTCTGTGGAGCTGCCTGAGGGTGGCTTCGTTGATGAGCAAGAGGAATTGGGGAGAGATTTGGGTTTTTTTTATTTTGTCATACATGGGCATGGTGACCTTTTTTCTACAGGATGCAATCGCGCATCACCTCTCGCTGTAGCTCGCATTCCAAGAGGTGCTTACAGGCCCGGTAGAGCCAGGTGCCGCTATTTAGGACCACCCCTCCCACCTGGTGGCCTGCAGTCCATCAGCATGGCGGCTCCACCTTAGACATGGCGTAGCTATCTGAAGGAAGGAAGAGAGGCTAAGCTTCTGCCGGACGGAGTTTTGGATCCCGTCAGCACGGCGGCCAGGATGGCAAATCTGCGCGCCCCTTACGGGGAACCATGAGGAGAGTGCAAAGGCAAGGGGACAGGGAGCAAGAGAGGGACCGCAAGAAGACAAAGGAGTGGAACGACGACGGGACCTCGCCTCCCGGAGGACGTCAGAGAAAAGTTGGCCCGAGGGGCCGAGCTGCGCCCACACCCTACTACGAGCTTCATGAAAGTCTAGCCTGAGGGAGTCTCAAAGAGCCAGGACTTCCTTCTCCAAAAGGAATTCGGGACAAGAACGCCAAGCCGCGCTGTGGGAACCTCCACAATTAGCGCGACATTCATGATTCCCACAAGAGGAGCCATGATACGCCAACGCACAGGCCACACAGCGACGAGCCTGCCTACAATTGCTGCTCATATGGCCAAACTGGTGGCAATTAAAACGTCTGAGGAGCTTGACATAATGGGACACGAAGATAACCAGCACGAACAAACTTGGGCAGATCCTGATGCTCAAATGTAACGATAAGCGTAATCGTAGGAACCTTAGCGGGACCAACAGACATAGAAACCCTATAAACGTCCGTAACCCTCTAGGACAAAATTTTATCTTTTAGATAAGCGTACTCGTAGGAACCTTAGCGGGTCCAACAGACATAGAAACCCTATAAACGTCCGTAACCCTCTCGGACAAAAGTTTATCTTTTTTGTCCCAAAACATCATATTGCAATAATTCGTTGGACCGAATACAAAATTAAGGCGAGGGTGGGGCCCAACCGAAAACTCCGAAATAGAGGACACATCCCGCATGGCGCCACACTGCTCTTGCGAAGATACCTCAAACACTAAATCGCCACTACCAAGGGCCCGCATACGGCAGTCCGCACCACATCGGAACTCAAATTCCTCATTCAAATCAAAAACGTCAAATTTAGAAAGCGAGGACCCGGAACTCGAATTCAGCACCAGAAAACGAGGATAATCGAAATCAGGATCTATTTCTTCTGCAACCTACAAAAAAAAACAATAACAAACGAAAAAACAGAAAAGAACCTTAAATAAAGTGGAGAAGCTCGGCCTCCCCCAAAAAGTCGACAGGCAATGTGCACGAATCCGTCCCGAGTACAAGGGACAGGCGGTAGCGACCCCGCTTATCCCGGTACCGGGACAGGTATCGTGCGCGAAGATCGCCCAAACTGGGACATTCGACAAGAATGTGCCGAACAGTCTGGGGAACGACGCAGTCGTCAAATAGCGATGCGTTACACGAGTTTGTCCGATTCGGAACGACAGAAAGCAACCTGAAGCCGCCACGGCATTGGGGGATAGGTCCATGGGAACAGTCGCGGCACAATGGCACGCAACTTTGAGTTCCCTTCGACCGTCTCCCATCTTCTTAGCCAAGCAGTCCGAAGAGATGCCCGTAATCGTGCCATGTAGTCGGTGTGAGGAAGAGCGAATCGCGGGTCCGGTCGCAGAGTCCTCGCGGACTGTTTGGCGCGCTTATTCCTTGCAATTCCTACATGTCCAGGAACCCCGCAGAAGATAATCTCGACATCTGCCCGGCTCGCCAAAACCGTGGCGTCACGGATTACGCGAACCAAGGGATGCGGAGATTCCAATGCCCCGAGACCACTCAGAGCGCTTTGGGAGTCGCTATAGATCACAATCCGGTCTCCATACCGGGCACTTCGCGTAATCTCCCGTACTGAGTGGTGTATTGCCACCAGCTCGGCCATGAAGACAGACGCAGCGCCTGGCAGAGCCCCACTGACTTCAAACAGAGGGGATACGACATGGAAGCCGATCCCCTATTCAGACTTGGAGCCATCTGTATACACTGGCACGGTTCCAGCGTGACACGACGTGTGCTCCAAAAAGGTAGAACCCATTACTTCCGGCGCCGTACAAGCTTTGGGAGCAGAGGCGTGGCGACAAATAGCCAAATTTGGTACCCTCCAGGGAGGTGTCCTGGGCAGAACCAGGGTTGCCACCGGCCCGAGACCTATATCTAGCTCTCGAAGGATGACCTGGCCCTAAACCCCTTTGCTTAGGGTATGACTGGCGTCTCTCAGGGGCATAGGCACCATTGAGATCAGCTGTGGATGCAGTGAAAGCTGTTAGCGACTGAGGGAGGCGCCTTCTCGCGCGTACAGGCGAGTGATGCACTGCACGCGATGCAGAGCGAGTGGCATCTCCACATCATCGACCAACAGGCTCTCAATGGGGGAAGTGCGGAAGGCACCAGTCGTAAGGCGGAGGTCAGGGTGGTGGATCGAATCCACCTTCCGCAATAAACGCTCGGCTGCGGATGCATAAAACTCACATCCGTATTTGAGCTTCGAACTAACAAAGGATCGATAAAAAAGTAGGGCAGTAGTCCTATCAGCGCCCCAAGCGCTGAACGTCACGGAACGGAGAATATCCATTGCGCGGGTACCAGAGACCCTAAATATGCGAATATGAGCCTCCCAGGTGAGGCATCGGTCGAATACAAGACGAAGGTAACGGTGCGACTCAACCACATCCAGACGCAACCCATTAAGAAAAAAATCTGGGTCGGGGTGGAGCCGTGGATGGCGGCAGAAGTACACCACCTTAGTCTTGGCCAAAGAAAACCGAAACCTCTCCGCTTCGGCATAGCGAGAGACGCGGTTCAATGCCCGTTGGAGTCGACGTTCCAGAGTTGGCATCTGGGTCACGCCAAAAGAGATCGAAAGGTCGTCCACGTTAAGCGCAGTGAAAACATCTTCCGGCAGCACCGAGGTGATGCCGTTGATGCTCAGGGCACAGAGTGTGACACTGAGGACACTTCCCTGCGGGACACCCTGTTCCTGCTCCTTTGGGCCGGAAAGCGCTCCCCCCCACCCGTACGCGGAATCGACGATCTCGCAAAAATTCAGATATAAAGACTGGGAGGCGTCCCCTCGCCCCCATCGTGTAGAGAGTCTCAATGATACCGTATCGTAATGTGGTATAATAGGCCTTCTCCAGATCAAAAAAGCGATAGCGTAGTGCTGTCTACGGAGGAAAGCCTCGCAGACGGCATTTTCCAGTCGGAGTAGAACATCCGACGTTGAGTGGAACTTGCGGAAGCCGCACTGTGCAGAAGAAAGATGGCCTCCGCTGTCCAGGAAAAAGGCTAATCTAACATTTACCAATTTCTCCATCAACTTGCACACGCAAGAGGTTAGAGAGATTGGGCGAAAACCGGTCGGAGTAGAGTGATCTCTTCCCGTCTTGGGAAAGGCGAGCACAGTAGCGATTCGCCAGGAATCTGGGAGAAGACCCTCCACCCAGATCCTGTTGAACAAATCTAACAGAAAGGATATGCTCGCACACCTAGGTGTCAAAGCATGGCGTACGGGACATCGTCCGGACCATGGGCTGTGTCCGCGGAGGAAGCGAGAGCGGAGCGCAACCCGCTCACAGTAAACCTGTCGTTGAAGGGTTCTCCACCTCTGGAGGTAAAGTCCAGCCGGCGGCCTTCCGCGACATCTCGACGTGCATTGAATGCTGGCGGAGCAGCATCACGGCAAGAGAATGCGGAGAAAGCGGTCGCGAAGGATTCCGCCACGGACGCGGGGTCCGAGATTGCGGTCCCATTCTCCTGGAGAGCAGGAGGGGGGTCCTGCGAGAACTTGCCCCGAATCCTTTTGACTCGCTTCCACACCTCTGCTAAAGGGGTCTTCCCGTTAAGTGAAGACACGTATGCCCGCCAAGAAGAGCGGCGGGCGTGCTTCGAAATAGTCCGGAACTTAGCCCTAACCGACTAAATTCAGCGACAGTGAAATCGTTCGGGCTGCGCATGTAGGCATAACGCTTCTGTTTGAAGGCCGTCTCACACTCGGCCAACCACCATGGGAGTGGTCGGCGTGCAAAACGACCAGACGTCCTAGGAATGGTAGTCAGGCCCGCGGCGATGAGGTTGCCGGAGAAGAACTCAATGGTCTCATCTACCGACCTAAACTCCTCGACTGAGATAGAAAATTGAGTCATTACCTGAAATGCAGGCCACCTCGCCTGCGCCAAGCACCACCAAGGTGGGCTCTCAGGCGGCAGTTGCTCTGAAAATGATATTTGAATGGGAAAGTGATCACTACCATGGAGGTCATCGACAACCCCCGCATCAAAATCAGGCTGTGCATCCGAAGAGCACAAAGATAGGTCAAGGCAAGAAAATGAAGCGGTTCTCGGACAGTGATGCGTAAACTCATCCACGTTTAGGACACCCATCTCAAGCTCTTCGATCAGATCGGCAAGAAATTGTCCCCTGGGATTTATGGAGTAATCTCCCCAGAGAGGATGCCTGCCGTTCAAATCTGGATGCAAGAGAAAGGGCCTCGGCAACCGTGTTACGACGCGGCGGAAGTCCCGCGCGTCGAAGTCAGCTGACGGTGGAATGTACGCATAAATGATAGTATATCTCCTATCCAGGTGCAGCTGCACAGCCACTGACTTTGAGAAAGGAAGAACGGAGACATCATGCCGGGTGTTACCCGCGCATCCCCCAGCCCGGCCATCCTGCGGTGGTGGGGTCGCAAGACCCTTCCATCCGGGAGGGCGGGCAGGGTGCACGTGCCTAGCATGGTCTCCTGCAAAAAGATAGCTCACGGGAAACGGGACGAGACGAGCCTCCGCATCTCCTCCCAGTTGGCCCGGAGCCCACGGCAATTCCATTGAAGGAATATGCCCTCCAGGCCTAGCTCGGAGACGCGGGGGCCCTCCTCGAACATATGACCCTCACGGGAATAGCCGTACGCTTCCCGGGGGCAATGAAGATAGGAATAATAGAAAAACTTTAAAATATACTACACAAATGGTCGGAGTATAAGGAATAAGATAGATCTCTTAAGAGCGTTAGTGAGTGAAGTGAATTTTGATATAATTGCGATAACAGAGTCATGGCTTGATTTGGCAGGTAATCACTTTAAACCTGAGGTTGAGATTGAGGGCTTTAACATGTTCCATACAGATAGGAATAGGAAGAGAGGAGGAGGGGTTATTATTTATATAAAGGATAATCTCCAGTGTTGTGTAAACAGTACAATTAAATTAGATGATAACACAGAGTCATTATGGCTAAATGTAAAGGAAGGTAAAAACAAGCTTGTCATAGGATTATTATACAGACCACCAAATCTTAGTAAGGAAGCTTCAAATCTTCTGTGGGAGGAGATAGAACAAGCATGTAGAAGTAAACATGTGTGTATAATGGGCGATTTTAATTACAGAAATATAGACTGGGAAGCTCTTGTGGGTGATCAGGAGGCTGAGGAATTTTTCAATGTTGTCCAAGATAATTTTTTTAGGCAGATTATTAACGAGCCCACTAGAGGTAATAATATACTAAGGACTTACCTGGAGGCAGTTGTACAGAAACCAGGCAATGAAATCAAATCAGGAATAGATTCAATGATATCAGTTAGTGGAGACAATAATCACCAGGAGGAAGAGATTACAATTGAAGAGGAGTATGAAAGAATAATTGAGCAATTAATTACAGGTCAGATGATTAACATTCCATATAAGGAGATTAGAACTAAAAATAATGACCCCCAAAAGATGACAGATAAAATTAAGCATTATATTGGCATTAAAAAGGGCATTTATAGGAAAATAAAAAATGGAGAGGATCACTTAAGGCAGAGATATAATGAACTAGCAAGAGATGTTAAAAAGTTAATTAGAGTAGCAAGGATAAATTATGAAATCAAAGTGGCAAATAGGGCAAAGGAAGATCCTAAAAGTTTTTATCAATTATACAAAACTAAGGTTAGAGATAGAATAGGCCCACTTATAGATTCCAATGGAGAATTAGTGAGTGATAGGGAGTCAATGGCTGGAATGCTAAATGACTTTTTTCTCTCAGTATTTACACAGGAAGATACTCTAAATATACCCGAGGTGTCAGTGATCTTTCGGGGTAATGATGAAGAGAAATTAAAGGATATCTTGATCACAAAGGAGATAGTGACAAAGGAAATTGATAAAATCAAAAGTAGTAAAGCACCCGATCCTGATGAGGTCTTTCCTAGAATTTTGAAAGAATGTAAGGATGTGTTAAGTGAGCCCCTAGCATGCATCTTTAGAAAATCATTGGAGAGTGGCATTGTGCCAGTGGCATGGAAGAAAGCCAATGTGATACCTATATTTAAGAAAGGGGATAAAACAAATATGTCTAATTACAGACCAGTAAGTTTGACATCAGTGGTAGGGAAAATGATGGAATCTATTATAGCAAGGAATATTAGAGATCACTTGGATAAGCATAAATTGATAAAAGAATCACAGCATGGCTTTAGTAAGGGTAAATCCTGTCTGACTAATTTGCTGTCTTTTTATAGTAAAGTGTATGAAGCAGCAGATAATGATGAAAACTATGATATTTTATACTTGGACTTTAGTAAGGCTTTTGATCGAGTGCCACACTTACGGCTTCTGAGCAAAGTTAAAACACACGGGGTCGATTGCAGTATATTTAGGTGGATTCAGTCATGGCTTGGTGACAGACAGCAAAGAGTTAGTATAGATTGAGTTAAATCTGAGTGGGGGTGTGTTAGCAGTGGAGTTCCGCAAGGATCTGTTTTGGGTCCCTTGCTATTCTTAATTTATATTAATGATCTTGACATAGGTATAAGTAGTGACCTGAGTAAATTTGCTGATCATACTAAGCTAGGTAGGGCCATTAGGGCTGATTCTGATGCTGTTGTAATGCAGGAGGAATTGACCATTCTGTCCAATTGGGCCAAGAAATGGCAAATGAAGTTTAACATAGACAAATGTAGTGTACTTAGTATAGGTAGAAATAATCCATTGAATAGTTATAAATTAAATGGGAGAATTTTAGGGAGGACCGATTGTGAGAGGGACTTGGGTATTTTGGTAAGTTCAGACCTTCGTCCTAGAAAGCAATGCCTAAATGCTAAGAATAAAGCTAATAGGATATTGGGATTCATTAGGAGGAGTATAAGAAATAAGAGTGCTGAAGTCATTCTAAAACTGTATCTGGCGCTAGTTAGGCCTCATCTAGACTATGCAGTACAATTTTGGTCACCATATTATAGGAAGGATATTGATTTGCTTGAGTCTGTGCAGATTAGGGTGACAAAGATGATTGGTGGGCTAAGGAACTTACCTTATGGTGAAAGGCTCAGAAAGCTAAATCTACATACATTGGAAAGGAGAAGAGTCAGAGGGGAATTGATTGAAGTCTTCAAATGGGTAAAAGGGTATAATAAAGGGGATCTGGGTAAGGTTCTTATACTTAGTGAACATGACAGGACACGTAGCAATGGGTTTAAGCTTGATAAGTATAGGTTTAGGAAGGAGATTGGGAGGAATTGGTTTACAAATCGTGTGGTAGATGAATGGAATAGGCTTACTAGACATGTGATAGAAGCCTCCTATTTGGGTAGTTTTAAGAATAGATTAGATAAATATATGGATGAAACTGCTAGATGGGACGGACTTTTTTTATGTACATATGTATTTATTTTTCTAAGGAGTGGGGAGATTATATTTTGCGGTTGCATGAATGGACATAGTCCTCTGGATGCATTTTATGTATATTGTAGATTAGATCTGACGAACTCCTGTAAAGGGTGACAATGTTGATGACTTTTCTCTGGTAAGAAATCTTTTGTGTGTTGACTGAAACAGGAGCTGCCAAGTTAGCCATGAATGGTCTTTTGCAGTCTCCTTTTCTTATGTTCTTAACCCCGGGCGCTGTTGGCCGGGCAAAGCGCTGTCGCCTTCGAGGACTTATAGGGGGAGGTTAGGCTCGCCATGCGAGTCTTTTCCTCCCTCCGCCTCGAAACCTTAGGTGGGCGTTGCTGCTTCGGTGGCGGGGGCGGGGGGCTCTTTTCGAGGAACCACCGTCTCCGAGCCTCTCGCTCCCCCACTAGTCATAGGCGAAGGAGCCGAAGCTCCTTTGTTGCCGTCCTCCTTTTGGGGAACAGCCTTAGGAACCTCGGAAGATGGCCTAGTGACCATCTTCAGGGGTGTTGCCTCCTGTGAGTCTAACGACTCGGTGGAGGCGCGTGGCCGTTTCGCCTTACGGGAAACGGTCACGCTGGGGGAAGAGGGGGAAGCCCTGGTTTTAGCCGGGGCTGGGTGTGAACCCTTTTTGCCACCAGCTTTACCAAGGGAGCGCCCGGGTTGAGTAGAGCCCACAAAAAGGCTCCGAATGGGCGCGGAAACAACCGTGCTTGTTGGCCTGGATGGGCCAGGAGCAGAGGGTTTCTTTCTAACTATTGAGGCATATGACGTCCCAGGCAGAGCCGGGCGCGCCAGGACCAAGTCCTTAGCCTCGCGAATTGATTGTCGATCCTGGGCCTGAACGGCCAGGATTTCTTTCTCGAGGAGATATGCACCCCATTGCTTCGAAGAAGCGGAGTGCGGCTCTCCACAATTGACACACTTGGCCACACACGATTTGGACTTATCGTGTGCGGCCTTGGAGCAATTTACACAAACTTCGGGTTATCCCGACATTGTACGTCTACAAGAACGATTCGTATGGCCGAAGCGGTGACAGTAATATCACCGCCGCGGCAGTGGCACGAATGCTTTCACGCGGTACCAACTGGCACGCACCGACTCAGGAAGCTTGTCAGAGTCGAATGTGATGAAGAGTGTAGTGGTGGGTCTCGAGGCCACTCCCTGTTTTCTCATCACACGTTCGACCTTGACCGCCCCATGGTCGGCCAGCTCTAGGGTGATGTCCTTAATGGAGTAGTCAACGAGTTTCCTCTCATAAACTACCCCTTTCACAAAGTTCACGGTAGAGTGCGGCGTCACACTCACCGGGGTGCCATGAAGTGTCCGAAGAGCACTTATCTTGGCCGCCTCGACGGGATTCGCCGCATTCGCCAGAAGGCTCCCGTCCAAGAAACGGGTCACCTTCGGCTCTCTAACAATTGTACTAGCTAATCCTCTCCTCTGATGGACGCCACCCTGGAGGGTCCCAGATTTCGCTATTTGTCACTACGCCTCTGCTCCCACAGCTTGTACAGCGCCGGGAGTATTGTGTTCGACCTTTTTGGAGCACACCTCGTGTCACGCTTGCTCCAAGTCGGAAGAGCGGGTCGGCTTCCACGCCGTATTCCCTCTGTTTGAAGTCAGCGGAGCTTTTCCAGGCGCTGCCTTTGTCGTCATGGGCGAGCTGGTGGCCATACACTACTCGGTACGGGAGATTACGCGACGTGCCCGGTTCGGAGACCGGATTGTGATCTATAGCGCCTCACAAAGCACCCTGAGTGCTCTCGGGGCATTGGAATCTCCGCATTCCCTGGTTCGCGATATGCGTGACGCCACGGCTTTGGCGGTCAGGGCGGATATCGAGATTATCTTCTGCTGGGTTCCTGGACATGTAGGAATGGCGGGTATGAGCGCGCCCAAGATTCTTTTAGGACCGGGCGACCGGACCAGCGTTTCGCTCTTCCTCACACCGACTACATAGCAGGAATACGGGCAGCTCTTCGGACTGCTTGGCAAAGAAGATGGGAGACGGTTGAACGGAACTTAAAGTTGCGTGTTATTGCGCCCTGACTGTTCCCTTCGACCTATCTCCCAATGCCGCGACGGCTTCATGTCGCTTTCTGTCGTCTCCGAATCGCACACACTCGTGTGACGCATCGCTATTTGATGGGGCGCTCGCCTGCGCCCTATTGTGACGACTGTGTCGTCTCCCAGACTGTTCGGCACATTCTTGTCGAATGTCCCATTCTGGGTCTTCTTCGCGCACGTTACCTGTCCCGGTACCGGAACGGGTGGGGTCGCTACCGCCTGTCCTTTGTATTCGGGATGAGTGCGTGCACATTGATTGGTAGACTTCTTGTCTTTTGGGGGGGTGTATGGCCTTCTCCCTTTTATTTAATTAGGTTTTGTTGTTTTTTTGCTTTCTTATTGTTTTCTTTGTAGGTCGCACGATCCTGCGACGGAGTTAGGTGGATTTCCCAACGACGCTGGACCTTGCTTACTAATTGTTGTCATCTTTCAATTTTATCATTGTTTTCTTTTCTTTTTTTTATTTTAAAGTAGCTTCGAGCTAGGCTGTTTGATTGAGGCGACTTATGCCCGAGTGGGCACTCGCCAGATAGCCCCTTAAAAAAAAAAAAAATCTGCGGTATTCACTGGCCTTTCCGGTTGGCATCACCGATGTCATTGTCCAGGCGGAAGTTCACCCTGTTCCGTCTTCTTTGTCTCCTACCCCGGTCCATTCTTCCCTGCCCCTTACCTCTGTGCAGTCTTCTATGTCCCCTACCCCAGTTTCGTCTCCCTTGCCTCCTACTCCTGTTCCTTCCTCACCCTCTTAACCTGTTCCTTCCTCACCCCTTGACCCTGCTTTTTCCTCTCCATCTGATCTAATGGCCTCCTTACCCTCTGACCCTGTTCCCTTCTCACCCTCTGTCTATGTTCCACC
Source organism: Ceratothoa steindachneri (assembly GCA_963969495.1). Lineage (NCBI taxonomy): Eukaryota > Metazoa > Arthropoda > Malacostraca > Isopoda > Cymothoidae > Ceratothoa > Ceratothoa steindachneri. The sequence continues at coordinate 53,611,317 of OZ018333.1, read as the reverse complement.
TTCTGTTCCAACTTCTTTGCATCTTAGTTTTCGTCCGTCTCTGCTCGATCTCCCTTTTCCTCCGGGCCATGAGCTGTCCACGTTGGGGGTTTGGTTTGGCTCTCAGCTGTCGCCTCCCGCCGTTCACGCTGCCAAGTCCGTGCTAGGTGCGTGACTGGCTCATCGTAATTTGTCGTTTGTGCCTTCTGGGCCTTCTAGTAGTTGGGAACCTTCGACGGTCTCCGTCACTAGAATCCAGACGTTGGTGTCGAGACCCCTCTCCTCTCCGGGATATTTTCTTCAGGGGTTGTTACCGGAGAGGCTCTGGCCTTCTCGTGGCGATGGGGGTCAGCCTTAGGCCCCTTAGGGGACCTATTATGCTGCCAACAAGACTTTTAACGTGCTCCTCTTTCTTTCCTCCCCTATTACGTCTTCCACTGCCCTTTATTTCCCCCTCTTCCTTCACCTATCTAGTGGTCCTTATGGATACCAGTCCTTTGCTTCGTAATGGATTGATTCCGAATTGTTCTTTCATGAAGGTGAAAGAGGCTAGGCACCTCCACCGCCTTCGTCTACCAAATGCCCCAGGAGAAACTCATCGTTGGCCCCTTTTATCCGTGCGTAGGAGAACTCGGGCAGCCTCTTAGGTTTCTAAAGATAGTGTGGTGGATCCGTATCCATTCACCAAGAGGAGATACCGGACGTAACTGATTGTATAGTTGCAGTAGTGCCGGACCTTTGTAGGCCGCCATGGGGGGGGAGTCCCGAGGGAGAATGCAAAGTTTTTTTGTTTTTTTTGCAATGGCTAGCCATAAACCCAAAAACCCTTCTCGTAAGGCTTCTCGTACCAAACGTTCCTTAGCTCCAATTTCAGCCTTTCCTCCCTCGTTGGACCCCTACTCCAATGAAGTAGACCCAGAGCTAGATTATACTCGCTTTCTTGTCATGAATTCACCATCCGAAATCCCAATAACAAAATTCGATTTGTTTGACGTCAATGAATCTTTTGAGTCCCGCTGCGGTCAACCCCGCTGGATGTGGTCAAGAGGTAGTGGTCAAGGTCGTAGCCAAGGTGTCATCCCACTCTCAACACAACCTTGTGCGAAATCTATCTTCGATAGCTGAAATTCCAATAACTGTCTCACCCGTTCCGCGTCTAAATTTTGTCAAATGTGTCCGATCAAACGAGCTAAAGAACTTCGACCCCACCCGCCTTCAGAGTAAGCTTATTACCCAACGTGTAAGACACGTACACAGGGTAACTAAATCATTAGGCTTAACTAAAGTCCCAACCGCCACACTGATTTTAACATTTGAACGACAAGAACTGCCGCAGTATATTAAAGCTGGGTACCTTCGTGTCCCGGTAAGTCCCTACATCGAATTACCCAGACGCTGCTTCAATTGCAATCAATTTGAACATGTTGGCCGAGCTTGTCGGCACCCTTGCTCCTGCGTGAATTGTAGCTCTGACTACCGTGGCCCCGAATGCACCAAAAGCCCCCGCTGTGCCAACCGCGGAGCTACCTACAGTTCTGGGTCAAAACTCTGTTCTATATTTTTATATGAAAATGAGGTGCTTGCTTTGCGCAACTCCCTACGTCTAGATATAAGAGAGGCCCGCCAGCGTGCTCGAGCACAAACCTCACCACTCGGCCGGCTCTTCTCTGACGTTTTACGTGACGCTGGACAAAACCGTCTATCACGCGAGACTTCACACCAGCCTGAAGCACTTCATCCTACATTTACTCGCAGTGTCGGAAACATTCAGAATATGCAGTCGAAGCATCGCTCTCACACCGAGATATCCAATGAAGAGATCCAGCAGCTCTAGCTGGAAGAGACACTCAGGGTGAGACACTTGAAGACATCAGACGCTATTTGAAAGAATCCTTAACATCGACCAGTCAAGGCCCCGATAACCAAAGCCCATTTGTAAGAGGAAGGATTCCTCACCTGGGTCATCGATCACCAATAAGCGGGCAGCCTCTGGTGCTGACTCTGCCAAATCCCGAGAATCTTCAATAGACTCTTCCCCTATGCCTGAGCATTCTATGCCCTTAAGTCCGCCCCTTTCTTCACATGAGTTAGGCCCCATCCTGATCCAAACGATATCAGATATACACTCAGCTCCACACACCTCGCTCAGATCGCCTGTTCGTTCCATTCACCCTTTTACCCATGATCCGATGGAAGCAGTTGATACTCCAACATCACCAATTGCAGTGGTTGGACCAACTCCTCAGACACCGAAAATACCATCGAACCATAAATCCGGATCTATCCGCCCAAAATCCCTTCTCGATCTTCCTTTGCCGCCAGGTTGTGAGCCTGAATTACAATCAAGGGCCTCGGTCGGTTCTCCAAAAACCATGAAAAAAGCCCCAGTTACTGCTCCATCTAGGATCTCTCCTCCTGCAAAAGTAAGCTCCTCAAAATCAGCTCTCCGTCTCCCAAGCTCTTTGGGACAAACCTCAAATACAATATCGGCTACAAAAGAGAAAAATATATCCACAGTGGTATCTAACCGTCCCACATAATATCTTCCATTTTACAATGGAATTGCCAAGGCGTTCTTCCAAAGTGGGAAGAACTCAAAATTCTTTTGACGACTATCCACCCAACTTTTATTTGTCTTCAGGAGAATAAACTGGGTATACGGCCTTTTCCGCCGCTACCCGGCTTTCTCATTTTCAACTCTATTGCTCCTGCTGGAAGCTCCTCTCATGGGCGGGTGTCAATCATGGTATCTTCATCCCACCATGTTTCTCCCATCCCCCTACATAATAACCTCCAAGTTGTTGCCGTGAGGGTTTTTCTTACTAAGCTTTTTACCGTTTGCTCTATTTACCTACCCCCTTGTTTATCATTGTCAAGACCCAACATTTTAGGACTTATAAGACCAGTTGCCCTCCCCATTCTTATTACTAGGAGATTTTAATGCCCGTCACAAATTCTGGTGTGATATCACTCGAAATGCCACAGGCAGTGTTTTAGAGTCTCTTTTATTATCTGACTTTCTTTGTGTTTTAAATACTGCCGTTTTTTTCCGTAAGGGGCTTGGCGATTTGCCATACTGGCCGCCGTGCTGACGGGACTCAGCCCCCCGTCCGACCCCAGCTTGGCCTCTTCTCCTTCCTTCAGACACTTGTGTTTCCTCGCTTTTCATACAACCTCTCCAATAACTTTCTCTGGTCAGCCTCTAATTTCACAGGGTAGATGCTGACTTTATCAGCCAACAGTCCCGGATCGGCACTGAGGGGAGAGGGGGCAATGTTCCCTCACCCCTGAGCTCCGGTTTGGGATGGTGGTTTTTTAGCAACCTGCTTTATCCCCACCGATACCTTCCTCACATCTATCTTTGTTTTTACGCCGTGCCCAAGGTGGAGCCGCCATGCTGAAGGGCTGTCAGGTCACCAGGCGGCAGGGCTTTCAGGTCACCAGGCGGGAGGGGTGTCCTTAAATGGCGGCAGCTGGCTCTGCCAGGCCCGTACGCACCCTTTCTAGGGACGGGTTGGACGCAGATCACTACCGCCCTATAGCTCTCACCAGCTGTTTGAGTAAGTTGCTGGAAAAAATGGTATTGAAGCGCATAAACTGGTTCCTAGAAACCAATCACCTTCTCTCTCCATTTCAATGTGGCTTCCGCAAAGGTCATAGTACCCTTGACCTACTAGTACGTTTCGAGGGATCGGTCCGGAAAGCTTTCTCATTAAAGCACCGAGTCCTGGCCATATTTTTCGATATTGAGAAAGCCTACGACACAACAGGGAGATACGGCATCTTGAAGCAGCTATACGTTTGGCGGATGAGAGGCCTTTTACCGTCACTTATTCAAAGTTTTTTAGTATGTCGATCTTTCAAGGTACGTGTTGGAGACGCATACTCTGACCTGCAGCCCCAAGAGGAGGGAGTTCCTCAGGGCAGTGTTTTAAGTGTCTTATGTTTTATAATTGCCATCAATGATATTATTTCGTCTCTCCCAGAGGGTTTATTGGCAACTCTGTTTGTCGATGATTTAGCAGTATACTGTTCCTCAGCTCGCCATCCATCAGCAGCGCCTCGGCTACAACTGGCGGTCGATGCTGTATCCAAAGGAGCACAACTTAAGGGATTCCGCTTTTCGACGAACAAAACCAAAGCAATGTATTTCCACCAAGGCAGAGGGGTTCTTGTTCCACCATCTATCTCACAACAAGGCGAAGATATAGAGTTTTTCTCCGAGTTATCCAAAGTTATCCTGGTTACCACACCTACGCCGACTTCGAAAGGGCTGTATGCGGGCTCTAGACACTGAGAGTCCTCTCAAACACTTCGTGGGGCAGCGATCGACAAATATTGTGGACATTATACACAGCCCTCGTCCAATCCAAATTGGATTATGGCTGTCAAATTTACTCATCGGCTTCCCCCTTAGCCCTTAAAATGCTGAACTCCATTCGAAATCTCGGAGTTCGCCTTTTCAGTGGAGCCTTCCGTACTTTTTCTGTCAACAGCCTTTACTGCGAGAGTGGTGTACTCCCTTTGCCCTACCATATACTTCAAATCTGCATGCGATACCTCTGCCGAGTACAGCAAGCCCGTGTATCAGAGGTCTACAGATGCCTGTATGATGCCGAATCAACGGCGGCATATGATAAGTTGCCATCTTTACCCCGACCCTTGAACTTTCGCGGAGAAGATCATCTCTCTAACCTGGGTGCTCCAAGGGTCCTTACCCTTCCATCCTAACTGACCCCCTAGTTGGCGTGCTCCTTTCCCCACAGTATGTACCAATATGTGGAGGCTGGAGAATTCTTCCATGGACCCTCGGATCATTAAGACCCTTTTCTTAACGCATTCGACCTAACGCAAACAATGCTGCCCATTATACACGCATGGCTCTAATTAGGACGGTGGCGTGGGCGCCGCAGCCATCTAACCAGGAGGAGAATTCCTAATCTATCTTTGCCGCCAGCAGCATCCATTTTTCACCGCTGAACTTTCAGCAATCATTTTAGCCTTTAGATTCGTCCAAATTTTACCTTTTAGTGATTTTGTCATTTTTTTTCTGACTCAAGGAGTGTCTTACAGTCATTTAGATATTTTAGTGCGTCCCATCCCTTAGTCACCGAAATTTGCAACTGGCTGATCCAAAATGCGTCCCCATATAGAATTATTTTTTGCTGGGTTCCTGGGCAACGAGAGGGCTGGCCCGCTCAGCACATTCTGTGTCCCCTGAGAACTCGGCTGTGCCTTTTAGGGACTACTTTCCTTCAATAAGAATTTTTTTTTAACTGTGGCAGAATGAATTGGATGACTGTTCATCATCCAAACTATACAAAATTAAAAAATCTATTCACTATTGGTCCTTGAGTGGTCATAGAATGCGATCGTTGGAGGTGGCCCTTTGCCGAGTTCGCATTGGCCACACGAGACTTACTCACGGCCATCTTGTTTCGGGCGATGTTCATATCAGCTCTTGCTATCGTTTTTACGGTGGAGACCAATCCGTTGCCCACCTTTTATTGGATTGTAGCCATTTCGCCATTCTCCGGTTGTCCTGTTTCCCAACCCTTTCAACTATCCCTCAATATACCCGTCTTCGATTCATATTGGCGGAGGAATCTTTTAACCCATCGTTTTTTAAATTTTTGTCACAAAATGGTCTCATCCACCTTTTATAGATGATTTGCCTCGTTTTATCTTAGCTGCCATATAGAATCCACTTGGATTGGGCAGCAACCCACTGGCTCCTTACCTTAAACCTTATCCCACGCCACTTGAGGTGGTGATAGGCGCACCTTGCGGTCGCTTTATTCGGCACTGGTCCAATCCCGGCTCGAATACGGTTGCTATGTGTATTCTTCAGCATCTCCTTCAGCCTTGAAAGATACTTGACCCTGTTCGTTCGCGGGTGGCCCGTCTTGGTAGTGGAACCTTTCGCACCTCGCCTATCCCTAGCCTCTTTTTTTTAGGGTGGCGTGTTTCCCTTTCGATACCACCGGCTGCAGGTGTGCCTACGATTTCTGTTTCATGTTCAGCAATACCCTTCATCCCCAGTCCATGAGTGCCTTTTTGCCCCGTCCTTTTCGGCATCTTTTGTTCGGTGGCCATCTCTACCCCGGCCTCTGGGGCTCCGGGTTAAGGACCATCTCTTCTCCCTGGGTGTTCCCGGGACGTCCGCCCTCCTAAGGTGTGTACTGCTTTTTGGCATTTCGATAAAGGGTCTGCTGACCCTCGTTTATTAAAGTGCCTGTTTCTTGAACATCCGTGTCCTTATGCTCACCAACGTTCCATCTATACTGACGGCTCGAAGTCGGACCTCGGTGCTGGGGCAGCCGCGGTGTCCTCTACGGAGTCTCTTCAGTCTGCCCTACCTCCTGTAACATCCGTTTTTACGGCAGAGTTGACGGCTATTGTTTTGGCTTTTAATTTGAATTTATACATCGATTCTTCAGATTTTATTGTTTTTAGCGTTTCCCGGCCTGCGTTAGAGGCAGTTCGTTCTTTTACGTCCACACACCCTTTGGTTTTACGGATTCGCTCCTGTCTGGTCAGAAATGACTCCCGTTACAGGGTGGCGTTCTGTTGGGCTCCAGCTCCTGTTGGGGTCCCGAGCAACGAGGCGGCTGATCGGCTTGCCCTCGAGGTGCCGGATGCAGCCCCTTTGCCCTTTAGGAATTTCTACCCCGTAATCAGGGCGTATGTCTTTTCTCTGTGGCAGAGAGAATGGGATTCGTTTCCCTCTTCTAAGCTGTCCCTTATTAAACGCTGTCCGTTCCTGGTCCTCTAGCTCTCAGCGACTCCGGTCTTGGGAGTTTGCGAATTGGGCACACGCGACTCATCCATGGCTATTTAGTTTCAGGTGGAGGCTGAGTTGCCCCTAATTGTCCCTTTTGCGGTGGCGAGCTGTTGTAGCTCACATTTTAATAGTTTGTCCTCGCTTTTTTTCTCTACGAAATTCTTGCTTCCCTACCGCTTCTGGCGTCGCCTTTCCTACTCGACTTCGCTTTATTTTATCAGAGGACTCCCTTCGATTGTCTTCCCGCCTTACATTTCTATTTGGTTGAGGAATAAGTTCTTGCGGTTTTATCAAATCTATTCATTACCATTAAAAATTTTAGAAAAACTTTATTTTTAATAGATAACAATATGCAATTTAATCAATAATGCATTCTCCGTTGTTATTTACGACTTCTTCACAACGTTCAACTACTTTTTCGATGCCTCTGCAATAAAAATCTCTGGATTTTGACTCGAAGAATTCGTCTAACCAAGTTCTTAATTCCACATCAGTATTGAACGAAACGCTCCGCAAGCTGTTGGAGAGCGATCGGAATAGATGGAGATCCGATGGAGCCAATTCGGGCCAATATGGAGGATGAGGTAGGATTTCCCAATTAAGCGTTTGGGTGGCGTCTTTTGTTATATTTGCAATGTGAAGACGAGCATTGTCGTGATGCAGAATGACTCCATAACGTCGATGAGGTCACTTTTCACGAATAGCTTCAGCGAGCGATACATTTTTTGAACGTAGAGTTCTGCATTGACAATCTCGTTGTTTGCAAGGAGCTCATAAAGAATGCTGCCTTCACAATCCCACCACACACACAGCATCGTCTTTCGTGGATGAAGTCCTTGCTTTAATCGCGGAAGTGGTTTTTTTATTGGGGTTAATCCATTGTTTTCGATGGTTCATGTTGACATAAACACACCATTTTTCGTCGCTAGTGATGATGCGGTGAAGAAATCTGTCCTTATATCCACGAGTAGTTTTGTGACGAGCAAGCAAACCTGCGACAATCGTGGAGCGTTGAAGTTTGTTGCTTTCGCTCAAAGCGTGCGGAACCCATGCACCGAGTTTTTTAACTTTTCCCATCGAATGAAGGTGATTCACTACAGTTTTCTGATTACACGCCAATTGTACAGCCAATTCTCTAGTCGATTGACGAGGATTTTCATGAAGAAGGTCGTTCAATCGATCTTCATCCAACTTAATGGGGCGACCAGAACGTTCTTCGTCATTAAGATTGAAATGGCCATTTTTAAAACGTGAAAACCACCATTGAGCTGTCCTTTCTGATAAAGCATTTTCTCCGTACACAGCACAAATATCGCGACGAACTTTGACTGCGTTTGCATTGTTCCCATCTCGATTGAAAATGGATAACAACAAGTGTCGGAAATGCGGCTTTCTTTCAACTTGACATTCCATTTTGTGGGTACAGAACAAAAATTAAATTAACACAACTTTTAAATAAACCGCAATAAGTTATTATTCAACTTCAAGACGTAGCCTAAGCAAAAGCCTAATAGTCTACGCTGTTAAGAGGCTTAGCCTAAACTTTGCAAATTTTGCTCTCATTATTTATTATTGTTTCTTAATAAGTGCACAAATCACGTCAACTAAACTTAAATCAACACAACATAAAAAAACCGCAAGAACTTATTCCTCAACCTAATATCACGAAGTGGCGTTTTATCCCTTTTATAAATTCTTTCCATTTTTGCGTTTAGGTTTATTGTTCTATCTTTTATCCTGTGCCCTCCCCTGCGGCTGGCGCATGCCAATTGTTGTACTACTTTTTTCTAATCCTTTGCTTTTCCCCATTTTTAATGAGTGTCTCCCATACCTCTTCTGACTTTTTTCGGACGATCACGTTTTAACAGTGCTGCCATTAAGAATCCATTAGGATTGGGCAGCTGCCACTTTTTTCCCTTAAACTTAAACTCTGTCAGCAGGAGGACCTGCCGTTATCTATCATTATCAATCTTGCCCTCGTTACTTTCTTTCAGATACACCCCCACTATCTCATTGGCTTCCTTGCTATTGCACACTTCTAAAAACGAAAGAACAGCGTAAGAAAGTCTCGATAATGACTAGGTTTAAACAAAGTAGCAATTGATTTAAAAAGAAAAAAATATTCCTCTTCTCTGAGGTCTGTCTTTCTTAGGTTGGCAGCGGACCTTCTCGAGGTGACTGGGGTTAGCAGGTTTTCCTGTCACCACGAGGACTTTTATTATAACTCCTCCTGCCCCTGTTTCTATACTTTCTATCCTCTTGATACTGGTCAATATGATGGCTTGTGGTCATCTTGCTCAGGGCCGTTTTCTAATATTCCTATTTTATGTAGGTAAAAATAAACTTTGATTTACAAAAAAAATATTGCAACGAATACGGGCTAGCCAATGACCCTTGCTACCCTTCAACAATGTTCTCCCAGCTACTCCTTTTCCGCCGCTTTCTGCGACTCAAGCCATGATACCCCTTTCCTCCGCTTGAACTTCAATGTCTTCGCCTTGCTAATCCATCTACCCCAACTCCCTTGAGCTTCCCGAACCCCATCAACACGTGCAGTCTGAACGTCCGACTATTTTCTACTTTGGATCGATTATTTATAATGGATAATTTTACATTTAATTTAAAACGGAAGGTATGCTAATGGAATATTGATAATTTAATTATTTTATAGGAATGCCAGAGGGCATGGCTATAACACTATCCCCTTAAAAAAATTACCCCCCCTTTTTATTTAAGACCCGCTCTCCGTAACCCCGAAGCCTTCTGACGACGCGACCGGAGCGTGTGACAGTGCCATTGGTTAGGCTGCGGGGGCACAGATTCGCTGTAGCATTGCCAGTAGCGTTGGACGAGGCACCGACACGAGAGAAGGTTGATGGAGCAAAGGTGATCCGCTTGCTGGTTCCTTCTGAGATGGCGTATAGCGGGATATGGGAGTCTTGAGTCCCGTTGTCCGCTGACGGAGTGACCAGTGGGGGAGAGATTTGCTCCTGACTGACCACTTCTACCGACGAGGGTTCTTGCAACAAAAAAGGAGGAGGCAGCAAAAAAGAAGGTGGAGTTGGAGTAGCAGGGGTAGCTAAAAGGGTAGGGCTAAGGTTGTTTTGGGGGATTACTGCACCATAAAGGGGTATAGTAGGAGGAGAATGAGGTGATAGTGGTTCTAGATGAACATTTTCGGTATAAGCGGTTTGATGGCGTGGTGCCAGAGCACTATGTGAGTGCGAGATAATTGATGGCGTTTTGCCATAGCTGTGTGTGAGTGATGCAATGACATGTTACAAGCAGTTTGATGGCGTGTTGCCAGAGCACTGTGTGAGTGCCAAAGAATTGATGACGTGTTGTCATAGCTGCGTGAGTGACGTAATGACATGTTGCAAGTGGTTTGGTGGCGTGTTGCCAGAGCACTATGTGAGTGCGAGAGAATTGATGACGTGTTGTCATAGCTGTGTGTGAGTGACGTAATGGCATGTTACACGATTCTGGGCACCATTTTATAAAATTTGACTATTAGTGGGATTGATTTCAGTTGATAGATCAGCCTAGATAGCTAAATAAAAACCATTACCATAAATTTATTGAATTTGGATGGAAAAGTCGTCTGCTTATATTTAGGCCTAACGACTGACGTGAAATGAATTTAGAAAACTTCTGAACTAGGTTTATAAGAAAAACAGAAAATAAACAAAATAAATATATTTACAAAATCAACGAATTCATAATGAGAGAATTGAATTAGGTAATAACTAATGAGCGGTTATTACAATTATATGGATGAATGATATCATTTTAAATAGAGAATTGCTAAGGAATACAACGTAATGCAATGTATGGAAGTAACAAAAAGTAGAATGAATGTAAGTTATATAAAGTAACTAAGATGTAACTATGTGATAATTATGATGACTAAAATATGGTGACTATGATGTGGTAATTATGATGACTAAGATATGGTAATTATGATGTGGTAAAGTAACTATGATTTTTGAATAGCAATTATATATTATAGCAATGCCCTCTGGGCATTCCTATAATAAAATCCTCCTGGTAAACTTAAAATATATATATCATTTATTATGTATAAAATTCAAATCATTCAATTCTTCTTACTTAACTTTTGTTAATTAAATCATTTATGCAGATTATGTATAACTTAATAATTAATTCATTCATTCATTTATTTTAATTAACTTTTTGTCAATACAATCATTCAATTAATTTATCCATAACTTCTTGCAATTCAATTTTTTATGAACGTTCAATAATTCAAATATCCTGTGACGAAATACTGATTTCATTTAACGTACTACTGGTTCAAACAACATCTCTTAGAATTTCACGCACACACAAACACACACTTTCAGCTCAACCAAATTGAACACGAGTATTCCTCATTCGTCTCTTGCCATTCTCAGCATAAAGGTCGGTAATCATTCCTTCTACATTTAGTCATTTAACTCCAAACAAATCCTACTTAGTTTAATTCCTCATTCTCTCACACTTATTCTCTGCAAACTGCCATACGAGAGTAGGACCTAATTCTAGTCACTCCTCGTATTGCAGACCCCAATTCAGTCCATCATAGTCTCCTTCGTTTTCACCTTCACTCCACATATTACCTTACAACATATTCATTTCATATATTAGTTACTCTATATCTTGTTACTTTAAATCAGTTACTTTATTATATTTACTTAACCGCATCTACATTTTATTCCTAATTCAATTCTCATTGTGCTTTCTTTAATTCTGTGAGTATATTTATATTTGTTTAATTGGTTTTCTTACAACCCTGGTTCAGAAGTTCAAAATTTTATTTCACTTCAGTCGTAGGCCTAAACATTAGCAGACTACGATTCCATCTAAACTCAAAAATTATGGAAATGGTTTTCTAATAGGTATTTAGGTTTATTTATTAACCCAAAATAAATCCCATTAATAACCAAATACCATAAAATTACAAAATATTTGAGATTTTTCATCGATTATTTTAATTGGATAATTTTACATTTAATTTAAAAAGGAAAGTATGATAATGGAATATTGATAATTTTAATATTTTATAGGAATGCCAGAAGCCATTGCTATAGCACCAACGATTTTCTAACGTTTTATCGTCGGGATCTACCATCGTATATTAAGGTGGGTTACTAACGAATATCAGTCAAACCATTTATATTTGAGGCTCTGGTTCAATTACCATATGTTCGGTCACGTAAGCACCGCCTGCCGCCAACCCCGTACATGAGTGGATTGCACGCAGGTCTACTATGGTCATTCATGCGACCATCTCCACCGCCGTACTAACTGGCAAGGGTCCCATAGTGCATCTTTTTTAAAATGGCACTTATTTCTCGGGAAAATATGTCTTAGCTATTCGTGATTATGCTAAGTTGGATATGCTGGAGATCCGTCTAGTAGTCCAGGAGAAATTCATTTCCCGACCTCTGGTTCTCCGATGTTATTCTCGTGGCAGCAGACTCGTCCCACTCCCTACGTATCCAGTATACTACCTCATAAGTTCTGCCAGCGTCCCGGGATACAGCACCACCACCCTCCGCTGTATCCCCCTCGTCTTCATCCCCAACCCAAGTCTAGTTTCTTAGTATACCCCCCGCCCTCTCTGCGACCGTATCTTTTTTCAAGGGCTGGTCCCAGAGAGGCTCTGGCCTTCTCGTGGTGATAGGAGTAAGCCTTGGAGCCCTCGGGGGTCTCCTGGTGCTGCGAACCAGACTTTTAATATACCCTTCTTTCCTCCTCCCATATTATTTACTTTTACTGCCCTTTATTTTCCCATCTTCTTTCTCCTATTAATGGTCCTGACGGTTAGATGACTGCTTGTTTTGGGGGACTGATTCTAAATTGTTCTTTCACGAGGTCTGAGGAAGTTGGGTCACTCTACCGCCTTCGTTTGCCGATGCCCAGGAAGAAATCCATCATTGGACCCTTTTCTCTGCGCGTAGAACAATAGGGAGGCATATTCAATGTATTAAGATGGTGTGTTGAATCCGTATCCATTCTCCCCAAGAAGACATACCGGACGCAACAGAATCTAGAGTTACAGTAGCGTCGGGCCCTTGTAGGCAACCGTGGTGTAGAGTCCCGAGGAAGAATGTGAAATTATTTCTACTTGCAATGGCTTGCCATAAACTTAAAACTTTCTCATTCTCGTAAGGTTTTCACGCCAAACTTTCTTCAGTTCTCCCCTTCAGCCTTACCCCGCTTGTTGGATCCCTATGCCAACGATGAGGACCCATATTTAGATTATCTCCGCTTTCTGGTCATGGGTTCGTCATCTGACACCCCACTTACAAAAGTCGATGTGTTTGACGTTGATGAATCATTTGAATCCTGCTGTGGTTAACCCCGCCAGATGTGGTCAAGAAGTAGTGGTGATATCATGCTAGAGGTGTCATCTCACTCTCAACAGAATCTTGTGCAAAATTTGTCTTCGATAGCTGAAGTTCTTGTAACCGTTTCGCCCCATCCACGTCTGAATTTTGTCAAAGATGTGGTCCGTTCAAACGAATTAAGGGACTACGACCTCATCTGTCTCCAGAGAAATCTTAGTACCCAACGAGTCACACATGTACACATGGTGACTAAGACTGTAGGCTCTATTAGAGTCCCAACTGCCACATTGATTTTAACTTTCGAACGTCAGGAACTACCGCAGTTTATTAAAGCTGAGTATCCTCTCGGCACTCTCGTTCCTGTGGGAATTGTAGTTCTGATTACCATGGCCCTGAATGCACCAAAACACCGTGTTCTGCCAACTGCGGTGGGTACGGTGCACACAGTGCTGCGCCGAAAATCTGCTCAATATTCTTATATGTAAAGGATTTTCTCTTCTTGCGCGACTCTCTGCGTCTGGATGTGATAGAGGCTCGCCAACGTACTCGAGCACAACCTCCCATCTTGGCTGAAGGATCTCATCACCCATCTACTGTTAGTGTCGGGAGTATTCATGATATACCGTCGATTTCACTACCTGCATCTGATGCTTGTGAGCGCCTGTTTAGCTCTGCAGGACTAATTTTCACTCCAAAACGTTCGCGATTAGATAGCCAGAACTCTTAAAATCATTTGCCTGTGAAGCTGAAAAACAAAATGTGTCAGTAACTAATACCTTTGTCTATTTTTTTTACCTAATAATTAGTTTAGTTAATCAGACTTATATTCTGGAATTCTATTAAACTGGATAACTTTGTATAGTCACTTAGAATTTTCAAATAAACGACCTTCTGAACAATAGATGGATTTTACAGCTTGCTTGTTAAATTGCAGTTGCTATTTGTTTCACTTATTCCTTTATATTTGTTCATATGTGTTATAAGTTCATATGTATTAATGCTACTAATATTTTGTTTTGTTTCTCTTCTAGATGTATTATGAATATAGTTGATTAAACCATATAAAAAGGGGCAGTTTGAATATACCTTATAGGTTGTTAGGTGATTATTGCGCCAATACACTAGATAGCTTAAGTCACAATAAACCCCCAAACCTATATTTTTGTTATACAAGGGGAATGAAGTTAATTGCTAACGGGAAGTCTGAATTTGCAGACGAAATTTCCTTAGGCCTAAATCGGCAACGTCGTGGAAATACGTGTATTAAAACAAAGAGATACGAAAAATATATATTATGGGCAGAACAGTTATGATTAAAAAGTGAAATTATACAGTTTATGGTTAGGTTGAATTTTACGCGGGTGAATTAACTTTGCATGAGTTAATGATGTGATAGAACGGTCTGAGGCCGCTTTGATTCAGCCTCTATCACATGTTAAAACACATGCTTACCCACGTGTATCCTTCGAGAGGAAGTCGAAGGCGCGTTATCGCCCATCACAACCAATGTTTAATCAAGGAGGTTCACTCTCCCGTTTCGCCTCCATGCCTCGATCTCGCTAGATTGAATTAGGCTTATGGGCAGATAAGATATTTTCCCAGGCACCACCGGGACGTTCCCTCGAATTCCCCCCACCCAATTGTCCCCTCGCCATGGGGATGGCTCCGGCTATTTATACCATAGCTTTTCCCAATTGAAGCAGATAGGCCCTTGTGGCTTTTGTCATCCGTGAAATTATGTTATGTTATGTTTATCTTCGCGAGGCATCAAGGCGATCCGGTCTCCCTTGTGCACCTAGGAACTCTGCCGAGAAAACCCTTATTGTCCAGAAGAGGACAATATCCCTTGAGTGCCAAGGTTCGTGCCCTTCGAGACGTCGAGTCAACAAGGCCCCCCTGTTGTTCAGAAAGCTAACAACATTAGAACAGCCATTGTTCTTTGAGCCCGTTCGACAAGAAACGGTTCCTACCCACCTGCTGTTCAGAAAGAGAACAACATTAGAACAGCCCATTTTCTTCAAGACCGTTCTTCAAAAAACTGTTCTCGTTCCCAAGACATCACGTCAGGATAATTTAATTCCCCTTTTTTGACGTTCTTCAAGAGAACGCTTGGTTACAACAGTAACCTCCATTGTTCATCTACAATATCCCCGATATCTTGTCACAAGGATCACTTGTACTTCTTGGCCTCACTTCGCTATCACTCCTCGAAGACGGTCCTTCCCCCTCGTTAAGGACAACACCCCGAAGAACCCCTTCTCCTGGAAATAGCCAGTTGGACAGAAGATTTCGTCCCATCGCCTTCCTCTGCACGAAAACCTTGTAATTACGTAAGCTAAGCATTTCCTTTAATCCTTTAACCTTTTGTCAACGCAACTCTGTGTTTTAAACGGTTTAGCGAACCATTCCCCATTTTTGTTTGTTTGCCGTTTTAAATCTCTCAAAATCTTAATCCTCAGATTAATCAGATATCCCATGACCTTTTTCATTTCCTGTGTTTCTTCCAATTTTAATCTTCGTTTATGTCAACATTTTTGGTGTGTTGTTTGATAGTTTATTTAATAAAACTCTATTTTAGTAATGGTAGCCATATTATTTATCCTTGTGCTTCGTTCCACTTCTTAAGTATATTGAAGATAAATAAGCCTCTCCAGGCCCCCTTCCTTCCTTTTTGAACTAACCTCGGTCAATCAGATTACCACGCACTCGAAATATAGAATAAACCCCCTCAACGAATAGTTGTATATAGTATATCGTCAGGAGCCTATTATACGACAAATGAGAATTAGAGTAAATATTATAAATGTATGATAAATATTTATATGGATTGATAAATAGATTATATGAGCAAATATATTATATAGTTAAATGGATTGGGTCAATATTAAATAGATGGGGTAAATATTAAATAGAGTGATATGTATAAATAGATTGTGTGGATTAAATTGGATACATACTTGTAAATAGATTGTAATTTGGATACATATATAGATTAAATAAATAGATTACAACGGAGTTGGGAGGGTGTGTAAATGAGAGAAGAACCACGCATTAATTCGCGATTCTTTTGGAATATATTTAACTAAAATTTACTATTCAAGTATTACAGACCTGATTCCGATGGTCCGAGCAGCAAAGTAAATGAATCAAATGTTTGATTTTAATACACATTTGAGATCGGGCATATCAATCACACGATTTAAGTTATGGTTACGAACCCTTCCTGAAATAATAATAATAATATATATATATATATATATATATATATATATATATATATATATATATATATATTTATGATTAAATATTTCCACTTTTAGGGGTATACACCGCTACAATCTTACTACTCATTTCTATCATTACAATAAATACTTGTAAGGCATCTTTGCTCATCACTACTCATAACTATTGTAGCAGTGCCTGATTCTTATTAATCTGAAGTACTCCCAAAATAAACAAAATAATGTACGTCTATATAATGATTTCTGTATTACTCAAGATAATTAAAATCAATTTATCAATGAAAGTAACTTGTATATATATATATATATATATATATATATATATATATATATATATATATATATATATATATATATATATATATATATATATATTGTTTGGACTTCTCACTCCGCTTAAGTTAGATTTACATCAGATACAAGTTACTTTCATTGATAAATTGATTTTAATTATCTTGAGTAGGAATAATTGGTATTTTACCCCGACTAAAATCCACGTTGCGTCTGCAGTCCCGAACTATTTATACAAACGAGTGCCTTAAGCGCTTGTGTTGCGATACTGGAGTTAGCTTCTTTAACGTTTGGGATACATTTAAAGACCAACCTTCACTTTATCAAACGGACGGAATCCATTTAAGCGATGTGGGGAACAGTCGGCTGGGTAAGATTTTAGACCAGTCAGTACGTAGCATGTTAAGTAGGAGAGTTGCGGTGCCGCGTGATGCCCAGCGCTGGACCGGTCCTCGCTTGAAGGGGCAATGAGTATTGGGGAGCAGGGAAACGGAACCGATTCGCGTGTTATACAAGAGTACACTTAAAGCGCAAATTGAAATGTATATATTCAAATGTTCGTAGCTTAAAAAATAAAGTTGCCGAAATAAAAGCCGTAATTCTAGAGGGAGACTACGATCTCGAATTCTTAAGTGAGACTTGGATAGATACACATTCGGAGATCAGTGTTTGCGAATTTGATATACCAGGTTATAAAATTCATTATACAAATAGACAAACTGGTAGAGGAGGGGGCGTATTAGTGTATATAAAAGATGACTTAAACGCTATAACGATCGACTCGTCTACGGCAGATATGAGAAGTGAGGCCTTATTAATCCAATTATGTTGTAATGCAAAAAAATTAAATCAATTTAGCCGTCATATATCGTCCTCCATCTCAAATAGAAAGAGAAGATGCTGCACTCTTTGATATGCTTTCATCTTGGGTTAGAAAAGGGACCACATTAGTCTGCGGTGATTTTAACCATCCAAACGTTAATTATAGTAACCTAACGTCAGATAAAGCTGGGGAGAGACTACTAAATTTTATTCTGGAAAATTTTCTCGTTCAAAAAGTGGAGGAACCAACTCGTGATAATAATATCCTCGATTTAATCATGGCGACTGACGAGTCATTGGTAGAAAATGTTTGTGTAGGAGAGCATTTAGCCTCGAGTGACCATAATGCGATTAGATTCGTTGTAAACACGTGTGTAGAAGTAAAAACGAGTACTCAGCTCATCCCACGTTTTGGTAGCTGTAATTTTGATACTTTTCGCGAAAGGATTAAGGATGTAGACTAGGGAATGCGCTTCGAGAATAGGTCAGTAGGAGAAATGTACACTGAGCTTCGGCGTACACTCCTTAGTGTAAATTTCGACTTAGTAAAGTATGTGCGCCGTAAGAGCGGGAAGTCAATGAGAGCGCCGTGGGTTAGCCCACTAATATTAAGCTAAATTAAGGACCGAAATAGAAAATTTCAAATACATAAGAACAATGAGTCATTTATAAGTCGGCAAAATTACATAGATTCTCGAAGAGAAGTTAAACGGGCGGTTAGAGATACGAGGCGGAAATATGAAATAAAACTCGCGAAGGATTCGAAGAAGGAACCGAAACGGTTTTACGGCTATGTAAACAGTAGGAAACCCTTAAAAGGTTCAATAGGGCTGATTAAAGACAAAGATGGTCGTTTGACGGAATTTCCGGCGGAAATGTCTAAAATTTTAAATGAACATTTCACAAGCGTCTTTACTGTTGAAGATTCGTCTGAATTAGGATCGTTAGTTGAAGAAGTAGATAATAGTGATATTTGCATATCCGATATAACAGTTAATGAAGAGGAAATTCTTAAATATATCAACCTGATGAAAAAGTCGAAATCACCCGGGCTCGATGGCGTTTACCCCGCTCATTTAAAGGAACTTAAGAATGAGCTTGCGAAGCCGTTGCGTGCAATTTTCAATCGCTCATTAGAAGTTGGCGTAGTCCCTTTAGACTTCAAGCGTGCAAACGTTACACCAATATTTAAGAATGGGAATAGGTACGAAGCAACGAATTTTCGTCCTATTAGTCTAACTTCAGTAGTTGGAAAGCTTTAAGAATCGGTAATTAGAGATAGAATAGTGAGCCACCTCGAGCTAAATAATGTGATTAAAGATTCCCAACATGGGTTTAGGCAGGCGAGATCGTGCTTGACAAATTTGCTGGAATTCTTCCATAAAATGATTTGCGTTTACGACGAAAGCAAAGCTGTAGATGTAATCTATCTAGACTTTAAAAAGGCGTTTGACACCGTTCCGCACGAGAGATTATTAATGAAAGTTAAAGCAATCGGTGTGAAGGGTAAGATATTAAATTGGATTAGAAATTAGCGGAAGGATCGTTCGCAGCGAGTAGTTATAAATGGTGAATGTTCTGATTGGGTCAACGTCAGTAGTGGAGTGCCACAAGGCTCCGTTCTTGGCCCATTATTGTTTCTAATATATATAAACGATTTGGATAATAGCGTATTTGGTACGATTTCTAAATTTGCTGACGACACGAAGCTGGGCAACCGTGCCTATGTAAGATCGGATGCAGATAAATTACAAAAGGACCTAAACTTGATTGTCAGATGGGCAGATAAGTGGCAAATGCAGTTTAATTTAAGTAAATGCAAGGTGATGCATTTGGGTTGCCATAATTTGAGGGTGGGGGATACCATGAAAGGCCAGGTCCTCGACGTGATTAAATTGGAAAAAGACCTGGGAGTTTTAGTCTCAACTGACTTCAAAGTCACGAAACAATGCGCGGATGCATGTAAAAAAGCAAATCGTGTGCTGGGTTATATCGCGCGTAATTTCACGTTCAAATCCAAAGATGTAATTTTACCGTTATATAAATCACTTGTGCGTCCACTGCTCGAATATGCGGTTCAATTTTGGGCTCCATACTTAAACAAAGATATCGCGCAATTAGAAAGAGTGCAGCGTAGGGCTACAAAATTAATTCCCGAGCTGAGAAACAGGCCGTATGAGGAAAGACTCCGGGCATTAGATTTGCCATCTCTCGGATGCAGAAGATTACGTGGCCAGCTAATAGAAGTATTTAAAATATTGAAAGAATTTTCAAACGTTGATTATAGGAATTTGTTCAAATTGGATCATAGGGAAAACACTCGCCAACACGGATTAAAATTAGTGAACAAGCGATTTAACACTAATATAGCCCAAAACTATTTTACGTTTAAAATAACTCAAATTTGGAATAGGCTACCCACCCACGTAGTAGATAGTACGTCGGTAAATATGTTTAAAAACCGTCTCGACGCGCACTTAAATAATATAAATATAACGTAGTCTGAGCAGAGTAAATAAAAACGTCTTGCTAAAGGAGTTTGGAGCGGAGGAACAAAGAGAGTAAAAATGATGACTAAAAATGATGCCAGTGATTTATCTTGCATGTGTAGTTTAGATATCCATTTTCTTTTCCGCCTATCCTATAAATAGTCTTACTATCCTAAAATTAGATTTTAACCACTAGCAGTCGAGGGCTGCGGAAGTTGAGAAGAAAAACTTTCTATCACCCCATCACCCCTAGGTTGAAGTAGTTAATATGCATGACAATGTACACATGTAGATAAGTGTGTACAGTAGATCATATATTTAAAAAAAAATAATTAAAATTAAAAAAAAATAATAATATATATCATGCTAGAGATACACTCGTAGATAAGTGTGTATCGTAGTTATGGATGTAGTGTAGCGGACTAGCCTCGAGCGGACCTTAGGGTCTTTGCTGGTCCTAGATTCTGTAGTTCTGTAGTTCTTCTTCTTCTTCTTTTTCTTCTTCTTCTTCTTCTTCTTCTTCGTATTATCATTCTTCTTCTTCTTCTTCTTCTTCTGGCGTAGTTCCGTTGGATTTCAAGCGAGCAAACGTTACACCTATATTTAAGAAGGGGAATAGATTTGAAGCAACGAATTTTCGGCCTATTAGTCTAACTTCGGTAGTTGGGAAGCTTTTAGAATCTGTAATTAAAGATAGAATAGTGAGCCACCTCGAGGCAAATAAGCTGATTAACGATACCCAACATGGATTTAGGCGTGCGAGATCGTGCTTGACTAACTTGCTCGAATTCTTCCACAAAATGATTTGCGTGTACGATGAAAGCAAAGCTGTAGACGTAATATATTTAGACTTTAAAAAGGCGTTCGACACCGTCCCCCACCAAAGGTTATTAATGAAAGTTAAAGCGATTGGGGTGACTGGTAAGATTTTAAACTGGATTAGAAATTGGCTGAAAGATCGCTCGCAGCGGGTGGTAATAAATGGGGAATGTTCAGATTGGGCCAGCGTTAGTAGTGGGGTACCGCAGGGCTCTGTTTTAGGCCCTTTATTGTTTTTAATTTATATTAACGATTTAGATAAAGGCATACTTAGTCGGATTTCGAAATTTGCGGACGACACGAAGCTGGGCAATCGTGCCTATGTAAGAGCGGATGTCGATAAATTGCAGGGGGACCTAAACTCGATTGCCAATTGGGCGGACAAGTGGCAAATGGAATTTAATTTAAGCAAATGCAAGGTAATGCACTTGGGTTGCCATAATTTAAGAGTAGAATATACCATGAAAGGCCAAGTCCTCGACGCGGTTAAATTAGAAAAAGACTTGGGAGTATTAGTCTCAGACGATTTTAAATTCTCGAAGCAATGCGCGGATGCGTGTAAAAAAGCAAATCGCGTTTTGGGTTATATCGCGCGTAATTTCACTTTCAAATCTAAGGATGTAATTTTACCTTTATATAAATCCCTTGTGCGGCCACTTCTCGAATACGCTGTTCAATTTTGGGCTCCATATTTAATGAAAGATATCGCGCAATTAGAAAGAGTGCAGCGTAGGGCTACGAAATTAATTCCAGAGCTGAGGAATAGATCATACGAGGAAAGGCTCAGGGCTTTAGATTTGCCATCGCTAGAACGCAGAAGATTACGTGGCCAGCTAATAGAAGTATTTAAAATACTAAAGGGTTTCTCAAACGTTGACTTTCGCAATCTGTTCGAACTGGATCATAGGGGAAATACTCGTCAGCACGGGTTAAAATTAGTGAACAAGCGTTTTAACACTAGTATAGCCCAAAACTATTTTACATTTAAAGTTACTCAAAATTGGAATCGGCTGCCCACCCACGTAGTAGATAGCACTTCGGTTAATATGTTCAAAAATCGTCTCGACGTGCATTTGAATAGTTTAAATATAACGTAGTTGAGCACTGTGAATTTAAACGTCCTTGCAGAGAGAGAGTTTGGAGCGGAGGTTTAAGGATATGAAATTATGATGACTAAAAATGATGCCGGCGATTCTCTGCATGTGTAGCTTAGATGTCCCATTTCTTTTCCGCCTATCCTATAAGTAGTCTCTATCCCTAAATTAGCTTTTCACCACTAGCAGTCCAGTGGCTGCGGAAGATGAGAAGAAAAACTTTCTATCTCCCCCGACCCCTAGTTTGATTAGTTAAAATTGCACGATAATGTACACATGTAGATAAGTGTGTACAGTAGATAGTATTAAAAAAAAAAAAAAATAGCATGTTAGAGATACACTCGTAGATAAGGGTGTATCGTAGTTTTTGATTTAGTGTAGTGGACTAGCCTCGAGCGGACCTTAGGGTCTTTGCTGGTCCTAGATTCTGTAGTTCTTCTTCTTCTTCTTCTTCTTCTTCTTCTTCTTCTTCTTATTCATATTATTATTATTCTTATTATTCTTATTCTTATTATTATTCTTCTTATTATTATTATCCCCGTAAGAGGAGCGGAGATTTGCCATCCTGTCCGCCGTGCTGACGGGAATCAGCACCCCATCCGACCCAAGCTTGGCCTCTTCTCCTTCCTCCAGAACACTTGGGTTTCCCCCTGTTTCCTCGCTTTTCATACAACCTTTCGCACAACTTTCTCTAGTCAGCCTCTAAGTTCAGAGGGTAGATGCTGACCTTCTCAGCCAACTATCCTGGATCGGGGCTGAGGAGGGAGGGGACAATGTTCTCTAGTCCCCGAGCTCCAGTTTGGACATGGTGGGTTTTTAAAAACCTGCTTCATCCCTACCCATACCTTCATCACATCCCTTTTCCTTCTCTCTTCACACTCTATCAATTTTACGCCACGTCCAAGGTGGAGTCGCTATGCTGAGGGACTGCCAGGCCACCAGGCGGGAGGGGTGGTCCAAAATTGCGGCACCTGGCTCTGCCATGCCTGTACTCACCCCTCGCAGAGCGAGCCACTGCGGGGGTGATTAGCGTTTTCATCCCGTAAAAAAAGGGTCACCATGCCCATGGATGAAACCTTACCAAAACCAAAATCTCTTTCCATTTTCCCTTTAAGAACAACGGATCCGCCCTCAGGCAGCTCCACAGGGAATATAGAGGTCCCCCCTGTGGTTTCCTAGGGGACCCTCCATAACTCTTCACCTGGAGAGGAGGCTTACTCCTATCCAGTGCCTACGTTGTAGTCACAACGTGACTCAATTTAAAATCTAGCGGTCCCGACTTTGCTTTCACAGGGAACTGCCAGGAAAGCCAGCAGGCAGCCCATAACCGGCCGCTCCGCGTTGAAGCGGCTCGTTAGGGCAAACCCCCTTAGGGGGAGAGGAAGGGGAAGAAAGGCCCCATCGGCCGCTTCCCTCTAAGACCTGCTGGCCCAAATATTAAATTTAGCGGGAGTGAAGGCCTATGCCCCTTCCAAAGAACATGGACGAAACTGACATGACCTGTGATGTCATGGGGGGAGATGGCCAATTGGAGGTACCCCCTGAGATAGACAAGCTTCCTGACGCAGCCCAGCCTCAGAAGGTGGGGCCTTCCATAGGGGCATATTCGGGGTCGGAATCAAACACCGAGCCCGATTCTGCTACTGCCCGGGGCCCTCGCCAGAAGGGTCGGGCTGCTAAGACATCACAAGCAGTGGAGGGATCTCCTCCAGTCAGTAACCCCACAACTGCTGGGACCTTCACTATCTCGGCGAAGGACCTTGCAGAGGCCGGCACATCTGGCCTGGCAGCTCCTGCTTGGTAAGGGGAGAAGCGGGTCCATTCCCCGCCCACCTCTCCTAAAAATAAAAAGACTAAAAAAAAGACTAAAAAGACTCGGGACTCTTCTCCCTCCATGGGTGTGGCGGGGACGAACGAGGCCGCTAACGTCCTTGAACGCGACCAAGCCAAGATCGGCACGTCCGGCTCCGGTGCTCACCTGGGCGAGGAATCCAAAAATAAGACCAAAAGTGCGTAGAGCTGAGTCTCGATTACGTCAGGGCCCCTCATTCAGAGGTTACCTGGCATTTTCGAGCCCGCTGGCTTCAAACCCTTTTTAGTTATTCGTTTCACTAATGGCAGCATGTTGGCCAAGGGCAACAAGATCCATCAGAGGAGAGCTTTAGCTGGTATAATCGGTAGAGAGCTGAAGGTGACTCATTTCTCGGATGGGAGCCTTCTGGCGAATGCGACGAATCCCTCCAAGGCAGCCGAAATAAGTGCTCTTCGGACAATTGATTTCATCTCGGTGAGTTTGACGCCATACTCTACCATGAACTTTGTGAAAGAAGTAGTTTATGCGAGGGAACTCGTGGAATACTCTATAGAAGATATCACTCTAAAGCTGGCCGAACACGGGGCGGTCAAGGTCGAGCGTGTGATGAGAAAACAGGGAGGGGCCTCGAGACCAACCCCCACACTCTTCGTCACGTTCGACTGAGACAAGCTCCCTGAGTGGGTGCGTGGCGGCATTCGCGCCACTGCTGCAGAGGTGCTATTACTGTCATCGCTTCGGCTATACGAATCGCTCATGCAGACGTGCAAAATTTGAGGCCACCCGAAGTCTGTAAATTGCTCCAAGGCCGCACACGATAAGCCCAAATCGTGTGTGGCCACGTGTGTCAATTGTGGAGAGCCGCACCCCGCTTTTCGAAGCAATGAGGTGCATATCTCCTTGGGAAAGAAATCCTGGCCGTTCAGGCCCAGGATCCTCTCTCATTCCGCGAGGCTAAGGACTTGGTCCTGGCGCGCCCGGCTGTGACTGGAACGTCACACGCCTCAATGCTTAGAAAGACACCCTATGCTCCTGGCCTATTCAGGCCAACGAGCACGGTTGTTTCCGTGCCCATTCGGATCCCTTCTGCGGGTTCTACTCAACCCGGGCGCTCGCCTGGTAAAGCTGGCGGCACAAAGGGTTCACACCCAGGACCGGCTAAAACTAAGCCCCCCCCCCCGCCTTCGCTCAGCTGACCATTTCGCGTAAAGCGAAACAGCCACGCCTTCACGGAGTCGTTAGACTCACAGGAGGCAACACCCCTGAAGTTGTACGCCAGGCTATTTTCTCGGGTTCCTAAAGCTGCCCCCCGAAAGGAGGACGGACACAAAGGAGCTTCGGCTCCTTCGTCATCGCCTAGCGGTGGGCTGAGTGGTTCGGAGAAGGTGGCTCCTCGAAAAGAAAGTCCCCCGCCTCCGAATCCCCAACGCCTGCCTAAAGTTTCGAGACGGAGGGAGGAAAAGACTCGCATGGCGAGCCCAACCTCCCTCAATATGTCCTCGATGGCGATAGCGCCGTCAGCGCATTGTCCGGCCAACAGCACCCGGGGTTCTGTTTCCGGGAAGCATACGGCCATTCCCGTGAGGGCCTTATCTTCGAAGAGGGCCGCCGCGTCTTCTCCGAGCTAGGCCTGGGGGGCATATTCCTTCAATGGAATTGCCGCGGACTCTGGGCCAACTGGGAGAAGCTGCGGAGGCTTGTCTTGTCCCGTTAGCTATTTTTCTGCAAGAGACCATGCTAGGTGCGTGCCCTCTGCCCGCCCTCCCGGGGTATAAGGGTTTTGCGACCCCACCACCACGGGATAGGGGCCGGGCTCGGGGATACGCGGTTTACACCCGGCATGATGTCTCCGTTCTTCTTTTCACTTTAGATACCTCCTTTCATGCAGTGGCTGTGCAGCTTCACTTGGATAGGAGGTATATTCTTATTTCTGCTTCCATTTCACAGTCAGTTGAATTCGACGGCGGGGAGTTCCGCCGAGTCGTGGCACGGTTGCCGAGGCCCTTTCTCTTGCTTGGAGATCTGAATGGCAGACATCCTCTCTGGGGAGACTACTCAATAAATCCCATGGGACAAACCCTTGCCGATCTGATCGAAGAGCTTAAGATAAGTGTCTTAAATGTGAATGAGTTTACGCATCACTGCTCGAGAACCGCTTCATTTTCTTGCCTTGATCTATCTCTGTGCATTTCCGAATGCACAGCTTGATTTTGTCTGGGGGGTGGTCGATGACCTCCATGGTAGGGATTGATCACTTTCCCATTCAAATATCATTTTCTGGGCCGCTGCCGCCTGAGAACCCACCCCGGTGATGCTTGGCGCTGGCGCCATGGCCTGTATTCAGGAAATGACTAAATTCTCTATCTCAGTCGAAGAACGATTTCCCTGTCGGTGAATTTCGTCGGGATAGGGCTAGGTTCCGGTAAATTTCGAAGCTCTTCTTGGCGGGCATACGTGTCTTCACTTAACGTGAAGACCCGTCTAGCAGAGGTGTGGAGGCGGGTCAAAAGGATTCGAAGCAAGTTCTCGCAGGACCCCCCTCCCGTGCGCCAGGAGAATGGGACCGCAATCTCGGACCCTGCGTCCGTGGCCGATCCTTTGCGACCGCTTTCTCCGAATTCTCCAGCCGGGATGCTGCTCCGCCAGCATTCAATGCACGTAGTGATGTCGCGGAAGGCCGCCGGCTGGACTTTACCTCCAGAGGCGGAAAACCCTTCAACGACAGGTTTACTGTGAGTGAGTTGCATTCTGCTCTTGCTTCGTGCGCGGCACCGACCATGGTCAGAACGATGTCCCGTACGCCATGCTTCGACACCTGGAGGGAGCGACGCATCACCTTTCTGTTAGATTTGTTCAACAGGATCTGGGTAGAGGGTAATCTCCCAGACTCCTGGCGATTCGCCAGTGTGCTAGCTTTTCGCAAACCGGGGAGAGATCATTCCTACCTCAGCCGGTTTCCGCCCAATTTCTCTAACGTCCTTTGTGTGCAAGTTGATGGAGAAATTGGTAAATGTTAGATTAGCCTTTTTATTCTAGAGAGCAGAGGCCATTTGTGTTTCGCGCAATGCGGCTTCCTTCGTAGACAGCACTTCGCCACGGTGTATTTCGGTTTCGAGAAGGCGTATGATACTGCATAGCGATACGGTATCATGGAGCCTTCCACACGATGGGGGCGAGGGGACGCCTCCCGGTCTTTATATCTGAATTTTGGGGGAACCCTTCCCGGCCTAATGGAGCAGGAAGAAGGTGTCCCGCAGTGAAGTGTCCTAAGCGTTTAACTTTTTGCATTGCGCATCAAGGGCAATAGCTCGGTGCTGCCACAAGATTTTCTTGCTACGCTCTACGTGGACGAAATTTCGATCTACTTTTTGCGGGGGCCAGATGCCAACTCTGGAGCGTCGACTCCAACGGGCATTGAACCGCGTCTCTCGCTATGCCGAAGCGCACAGGTTTAGGTTCTCTTTGGACAAAACTGAGGTGGTGCACTTCTGCAGCTATTCACGGCTCCACCCAGAACCAGATTTGTGCCTTAATGGGGTACGCCTGGAAGTGGTTGAATCGCACCGTTTCCTTGGTCTTGTATTTGACGGACACCCTACTTGGGAGGCTCATATTCGCAGCCTTAGGGTGTCTTGTACCCGCGCCATGGTTATTCTTCGTTCCGTTATGTTCAGCGGCTGGCGTGCTGATAGGGCTACTGCCTTACTTTTTTATCGATCCACTGTTCGTTCGAAGCTCGACTACGGATGTGAGTTTTATTCATCCGCAGCCGACGACTATTGCGGAAGGTGTACTCGATCCACCACACCGGCCTTCGCTTGGCGACCGGTGTCTTCCGCATTTTCCCATTGACAGCCTGCTTGTCGATGCTGGAACGATGCTATTATCTATGCGCCGTGCACAATGCATTACTCGCCTGTACACACGAGCACAGCGTCTCCCTTTGTCGCCAACAGCTCTCAAAGCATCCACAGCTGATCTCGATGGTGCCTATGCCGGTGAGAGGCGCAAGTTATACCCTAAGCCCTTTGGGTTTAGCGCTAAGAAACTCCTTTGAGAGCTAGATATAGCTTTCGGGCCGGTGGCGCCCCTGGTTCTGCCTAGAACGCCTTCTTGGAGGGTACCACCGTTGGTTGTTTGTCGCCACGCCTCTGCTCCCAAAGCTTGTACAGCACCGGGAGTATTGTGTTCAGCCTTTTTGGACCACATCTAGTGCCAGTGTATACGGATAACTCCAAGTCCGAAAAGGGGGATCGGTTTCCACGCCGTATCCCCTCTGATTGAAGTCAACGGGGCTCTACTGGGCGCTGCGTCTGTCTTCACGGCTGAGTTTTTTTTGTTTTTTTATTAAGCGTTTTATGCCCTCTTTCACCCATGTATGGGTCTAAACAGGCACGGTATTTTATAGTGATTAAAATTTAAAAGCGTGAATAATACTCATGTGTTGTGAATGGTTATCTGATGGATGAAGTGAATTGAAATGAATGACTGGTGATAATTAAATTGTACATGAATTAAAAGGTTTTTAAAATTGAAAGAAACGAATTTTTCATAATTTATCGGGTTTTGCTTCTTTTCTTTTTCTAGATTTTAGTATATAATTTACTTTCTCTTAAGTATGCAATCTGCTCAGATGCTGCTGCTGGTTTAAGTGCATAGTCTCGTTGAGACAAAGGCACACTGGTTTTTTTTCCTGTGATTATTTTTTGTACAGATTCGAAGTTAGCCCGGAGGCCACGAATATTTCTTTGCAGGATTTGAGTTTGTTTTTCATATTCTTCGATATGTAGATCTATTTATGAGGCTTGTAGGCTCCGTATAGGGTAGAGCTACCGGACTTTGTATAAAGTTTGTGTGAAGTTTGTTTCGGCGTGCCCCGTGTTATCGGGTTCTGTATGTTTTTGTCCGTATTGTTAGTTTTCTTATTGAGATCTTCCTTATATTTTACCTGAGGGCGCTGGGGCTTTGGTTTTGTGTTGCGCCTGGTACTTAATAGAGGCATTTCTTTCTGGCTAGCGGGCGAGAGTTCTTTGTGAATACTGCATTGATAGTGGGGCTGTATGTCTGGAGGTATTTTCATTGGTATCAAGTTCCTTGTTTATTGCCAATTCTTCTGTAGTTGAATATGTGTACCTTGGTGGAGAGGTTGGTAATCTATGTGGTGATATTTGGGAAAGGAGAGAGTCTTTGGGGGG
The DNA here is from genome assembly GCA_963969495.1 of Ceratothoa steindachneri. Taxonomy (NCBI): domain Eukaryota; kingdom Metazoa; phylum Arthropoda; class Malacostraca; order Isopoda; family Cymothoidae; genus Ceratothoa; species Ceratothoa steindachneri. Next base: position 53,582,436 of record OZ018333.1, on the reverse strand, counting down.
CTTTATACTTCTATTTTGTGTTGGTGTGCTTGAGTAAGGCGGTACTGTTTTCTCGGCTTGAGATGCCGGGCAGTGGGAGTCTGGTGTCAAGGGTTGTGGGTTTGTGAGTTGCTTATGGAGGGGTGAGGGTAGCTCGCTATCGTATCATATAGTTTCTATACTCGATGAGCTGTTTCTTCTGGTTGATTTAACTTCTGGGCTTTTAGTTGGTGAGGAGGAGGAGGCGGACAATTTAGGTGATTATTGGTGGCTTCCTTTTTGTGATTGCGCTTTAGGTAGGTCCGTTTCGGGGTGCTTAGTGGTTAGTGGTTCAGTTTATATGTGGTGTGGTTTTAACTTTGGGCTTTCTAGTGGTCCTTGGCTTTTTTCCTTGGATATTGCGGTTTTGTTGAGGGCTGTTAGGTCCAATGTTAGTTTGGAAGTTAATTGGGTGGTTGGAGCTTTGGTGGTGGAAGCAATGCTAGCATAACTTCGAGTACTCAAAGTTCTTCCTTTCTCGGCCATGTCTTTCAAGGCTTGGTGTCTTTGGATGCCAAAACGGACAGTTCTAATCCGTACCTCCTGATAAAAGTTGAAGTGTGGACATGTTTGCTTGAATGCATGGTGGTTATCTCCACAGTTAATGCATTTTTCTTTTGTTTTGCATTGTTCGCTGTTGTGTCCCTTTTCGCTGCATTTGAAGCATAATTGTGGATCAGTTTTACAATATTTGGCCGGGTGACCAAACATCAGGCACGATCTACATTGAATTGGAGTGGGCAGTTCTTCCTGTATTCGGATTGTCGTTCCTGCGAATCTAATAGTTTCTGGGGTGGTTTGTTGTTTGAATGTTATTTTAGCGATTTTCAGCGGAGTTGAGTGTGTGGGCGATTTTCTCTCGAAGATGGACACAGAGTCTATTTGATGGCCGTCATCTTCAAACAGCCTTTGTATCCCTTGGCATATGAAGGCCTCCGTACTTTTGGGTCCAGGCATAAATCTGTTGAGTAGAACCGTGCCTACTCTCAGGTTGTGGTTATTTTTGTCCGTTGGTTTTATTTCATTATCACTTAAGGCGGTGAGGACCAATAGTTTTTTTTTGTATTTTTCGGACTTGGCTTTAACTGTAGCCTCTGTTCGGTCATTACGGATTTAGAATTCTGGCTGTGACTCTTCTGTAACGACTTTTAATGTTCTCGCAGTTCAAGTGCACATAATGGTTCATTTCTTGTGGTTTTTATCGTTATATATCTGGACCAGCAAGCCGGTCTGAATATTATTCTGAGGTCGTTTATTTTTTTGCGTTTTGATGTTGTTGTTTTTTTGTTGGGTATTTGTTTGTTGGTTTTGTAGAGTTGGTGATTTAAGAATATTATCCATGGCCAATAAGTAAAATTCAACACCCTTGCCCGTGGCGGCCCACACTGACCCCAACAAGGGACCGGCACTACTGGGCGCCTTTTACATGGTCCCAGCCTGTACCACTAGGCGGGGCGCTATACGCCTTCACTGCTACCCCTTGGGAACCTACACATAGAATGGTAGGTTTATCAGAGTAGCGAATTAAGCTTGGTGACAGACTTCTGAGCGGTTAGGGTCACCACGCCTAACATCGGGTCGTAGGAAAGTTCAGAGCGGTGTTTCCCAGTTATTGGCTGGGACCTAGATGAATTGCCTACCATGGCTAACGAGCAACATCTGCCCTGGTTTGAAGTCAGAGTTGTCCCTCTCCTAGGTGGAATGTCAACCAAGACTATGAGCACCACCTGCCCAGCCAGGTTATACCGCCTTGCACTCGGTCGTTGGACATAATTTCTGTATAAGCAGGGGCACCACGAGCAGGAAATGTGCCAATAATTGGTGTGCAGAGGCTAAGTAGCGCTAAAGGCTATATATTGCGCATGCAGCCCCAAAACCCCCTCACGGCTGAGTTGGTGGCAATACACCACTCGGTACGGCAGATTACGCGACATGCCCGGTTCGGAGACCGGATCGTGAATTATAGCGATTCACAAAGCGCCCTGGTTGCTCTCGGGGCATTGGAATCTCCGCACCCTCTGGTGGGCGATATCCGTGATTCCACGGTTTTAGTAAGCCGGGTGGATGTCGAGATTATCTTTTGCTGGATTCCTGGACATGTAGGAATTGTGGGGAATGAGCGCGCCGATAATGGCGCCAAATAGTCCGCGAGGACTCTGCGACTGGACCAGCGTTTCGCTCTTCCACACACAGACTACATGGCTGGAATACAGGCAGCTCTTCGGACTGCTTGGCAAAGAAGATGGGAGACGGTCGAAGGGAACTTAAAGTTGCGTGCCATTGCGCCGCGACTGTTCTCATGGACCTATCCCCCAATGCCGCGACGGCTTCAGATCGCCTTCTGTCGTCTCCGAATCGGGCACACTCGTGCGACGCATCGCCATTTAATGGAGCGCTCGCTTGTTCCCTATTGCAACGACTGCGTCGTTCCCCAGACTGCTCGGCACATTCTTGTCGAATGCCCCAGTCTGGGTGATCTTCGCACACGTTGCCTATCCCGGTACCGGGATGGGTGGGGTCGCTACCGCCTGTCCTTTGTACTTGGGACGACTGCGTACACAATGACTGGTGGACTTATAGACTTTTGTTGTTGTTTCTTTGTAGGTCGCACGTTCCTGCGTCGTGGCACCCCTATCCTTCCAGCTCAGGAACTTGCTTCCTCCTTGTTACGTTTTCTGCTTATTATTGTTATTGTTTTTCTTTCTTATTTTAAAGTAGCCTAGTGCTAGGCTGTCGTGACCGCAGTGACTTGTGCCCAAGTGGGTAGTCGCCAGATGGGCTCTTAAAAAGAAAAGAAAAAATTATTATTCTTATTAGTATTCTTTTATTATTATTATTCTCATTCTTCTTCTTCTTCTTCTTCTTCTTCTTCTTCTTCTTCTTCTTCTTCTTCTTCTTCAAATAAGCTGATTAACGATACCCAACATGGATTTAGGCGTGCGAGATCGTGCTTGACTAACTTGCTCGAATTCTTCCACAAAATGATTTGCGTGTACGATGAAAGCAAAGCTGTAGACGTAATATATTTAGACTTTAAAAAGGCGTTCGACACCGTCCCCCACCAAAGGTTATTAATGAAAGTTAAAGCGATTGGGGTGACTGGTAAGATTTTAAACTGGATTAGAAATTGGCTGAAAGATCGCTCGCAGCGGGTGGTAATAAATGGGGAATGTTCAGATTGGGCCAGCGTTAGTAGTGGGGTACCGCAGGGCTCTGTTTTAGGCCCTTTATTGTTTTTAATTTATATTAACGATTTAGATAAAGGCATACTTAGTCGGATTTCGAAATTTGCGGACGACACGAAGCTGGGCAATCGTGCCTATGTAAGAGCGGATGTCGATAAATTGCAGGGGGACCTAAACTCGATTGCCAATTGGGCGGACAAGTGGCAAATGGAATTTAATTTAAGCAAATGCAAGGTAATGCACTTGGGTTGCCATAATTTAAGAGTAGAATATACCATGAAAGGCCAAGTCCTCGACGCGGTTAAATTAGAAAAAGACTTGGGAGTATTAGTCTCAGACGATTTTAAATTCTCGAAGCAATGCGCGGATGCGTGTAAAAAAGCAAATCGCGTTTTGGGTTATATCGCGCGTAATTTCACTTTCAAATCTAAGGATGTAATTTTACCTTTATATAAATCCCTTGTGCGGCCACTTCTCGAATACGCTGTTCAATTTTGGGCTCCATATTTAATGAAAGATATCGCGCAATTAGAAAGAGTGCAGCGTAGGGCTACGAAATTAATTCCAGAGCTGAGGAATAGATCATACGAGGAAAGGCTCAGGGCTTTAGATTTGCCATCGCTAGAACGCAGAAGATTACGTGGCCAGCTAATAGAAGTATTTAAAATACTAAAGGGTTTCTCAAACGTTGACTTTCGCAATCTGTTCGAACTGGATCATAGGGGAAATACTCGTCAGCACGGGTTAAAATTAGTGAACAAGCGTTTTAACACTAGTATAGCCCAAAACTATTTTACATTTAAAGTTACTCAAAATTGGAATCGGCTGCCCACCCACGTAGTAGATAGCACTTCGGTTAATATGTTCAAAAATCGTCTCGACGTGCATTTGAATAGTTTAAATATAACGTAGTTGAGCACTGTGAATTTAAAACGTCCTTGCAGAGAGAGAGTTTGGAGCGGAGGTTTAAGGATATGAAATTATGATGACTAAAAATGATGCCGGCGATTCTCTGCATGTGTAGCTTAGATGTCCCATTTCTTTTCCGCCTATCCTATAAGTAGTCTCTATCCCTAAATTAGCTTTTCACCACTAGCAGTCGAGTGGCTGCGGAAGATGAGAAGAAAAACTTTCTATCTCCCCCGACCCCTAGTTTGATTAGTTAAAATTGCACGATAATGTACACATGTAGATAAGTGTGTACAGTAGATAGTATTAAAAAAAAAAAAAAAATAGCATGTTAGAGATACACTCGTAGATAAGGGTGTATCGTAGTTTTTGATTTAGTGTAGCGGACTAGCCTCGAGTTGACCTTAGGGTCTTTGCTGGTCCTAGATTCTGTAGTTCTGTAGTTCTTCTTCTTCTTCTTCTTCTTATTATTATTATTATTATTGATATTTTTATTTATTTTTTTTATTCCTATTATTAGTCTTATTATTATTATTATTATTCTACTATTATTCTATTATTATTGGTGCCCCTCCCTAAATAAGGATATAGCGCAGTTAGAAAGAGTGCAACGTCGGGCTACGAAACTAATTCCTGAAATCCGAAACAAACCGTACGAAGATAGACTACGCTTATTAAACCTACTATCACTTGAAAGTAGACGATTACGTGGACAATTGATAGAATTATTCAAAATCTTAAAAGGATTTACTAATATTGATTACAGACTATTGTTCGAGCTGGACGAAAGGGCCAACGCACGCCAAAATGGTTTAAAATTAGTGAACAAGCGATTTAACTCTACTATAGCCCAAAATTACTTCACGTTTAAAATCACGCAAACGTGGAATTGCCTTCCAAACAGTGTAGTTGAAAGCACGTCAGTTAATATGTTCAAAAACAGACTTGATGAGTACTTCAATAGCGTAAATATAACGTAGTAGGAGCACAGATTAAAATGAAATGATGAATAGAAAGATGCCAGCGACGCTTCCATGCATGGAGTGAATGTGAATTCCCCTTTTCTTTTTCTGTCTGTCCTATACCTATATTATTTTCATCACTAGCAGGCGACGCCTGCGGGAGAAGAGAGTACTGTCCTATCCCCACCCCCACCCCTGGTTCGAAAAAGCGTGTTATGTTAGTGTATTTGAGGGATAGCTAAACCTGCATGTCAAGGGTTCCCCTTTTAGATAAGTGTGTACCGTAGAGTTGAAATAGTTAAAAAAATATATATATATAAAACAAAAAGACAGCATGGAAAAAAGAGCATGATACACTAGCGTCAGAATATGTAAGCGGACTGGCCTTGAGCGGACCTTAGGGTCTTTGCTGGTTCTTGTTTCTGTAGTTCTGTAGTTCTTCTTATTTTATTATTATTACTATTCTTGTTCTCATTCTTCTTCTTCTTCTTAGTCTTCTTCTTATTGTTATTATTATTATTATTATTCTTATTAGTATTATTGTAATATATTTTTAGTATTATTATTATTCTACTTCTTCTTATTTTATTATTATTACTATTCTTGCTCTCATTCTTCTTCTTCTTAGTCTTCTTCTTATTGTTATTATTATTATTATTATTATTATTATTATTAATATTATTATTATTATTATTAATATTCTTTTCTTCTTCTTCCTCTTCTTCATCTTATTCTCATTCTTCTTATACCTCTTCTTCTTCTTCTTCTTTTTGTTATTCTTATTCTTCTTATTCCTCTTCTTCTTCTTCTTCATTTTGTTATTCTTTTTCTTATTATTATTATTCTATTTCTTCTTCTCCTTCTTCTTCTTATTCTTGTTCTTCCTTTTCTGCTTCATATTCTTCTTATTATTCTTATGATTAATAATATTATTCAAAATTATTATTATTCTTATTATTCTTTTTCTTTTCTTTTCTTTTTTTTATTTTCCTTTTTTCCTTTTTCCTGTTTTCCTTTTTCTTTTCTTTTTCTTCTTTTTTACCTTTTCTTCTTCATATTTTCTTCATATGCTTCTTCTTCTTACTCTTCTCCATATTATTATTATAATTATTATTATTTTTATTATTAGTATAATTGTTCTTCTCCATCTTTTTCTCCTCCTACTTCTTCTGCTTATTAACACTCTTATTATCTTCTTCTTCTTTTTCCTATTATTATTTATATTATTATTAATGATATTCATCTTCCTCTTCTTCTTCTTCTTTTCTTATTCTTCTTTTTCCTATTCTTCATTTTCTTTTTCTCTCTTTCCGTTTTCTTTTTCTTCTTCCTTTTCTTTTCTTCTTCTTCTTCTTATTATTATTATTCTTTTTCTTCTCCTTCCTCTTCTTTTTGTCTTTTTCCTTTTCTTCCCCTTTTTTACTTCTTCTTCTTCTTCTTCTTCTGCCTGTTCCTCTTATTATTTTATTATTATTATTATTCTTATTGTTTTTTATTCCTCTTATTATTATTCTTATTCTTCTTATTCCGCTTCTTATTATTCTTTTAGTTTAATACTGTTGTTGGTTTTCAGCATTCAAGCCTTTGATAGCTTATTTGCCGACAATGTAGTATTTGTATTTTGTAGTCACATTTTTCGTGTGTGGATGTATGGAGTTAGTGTGTTGTGTTTTGACGGTGTTATGTATACATTGGGGTTATGTCATTACGTGTACATAGTTTTGTGCTCGGGAACCGGCTTCTGCGTGAGGCTTTCGGCCGTAGCCACACAGGTATATTTAGCCTGCCGCCTGCTCCCTGGAGGTTTGGAATGACATCGTCCGTTAAAGTGGACCAGATCTTCTTGCCCAGTTTCTGGGTGACGACATTAATGGGCTCCAAGCGTTTCCTTCGATGCAGGATGCTTTGCTTGACATGGTCACGCCTTCTTACTTTATTAATAAGCAGAGAGGCAGTGTTCTGAATACGCTGGAGCCTTTTCATAGAGGTTTTGTTAGCCGCTTGGGAGACGACTGCGGGGTAGATCAGCATAGCCCGGACATACATCATATATAATTTTCTGATGTTAGCCGAGCTAAGATTTCTAAACCTGTAGAGCTTGGAGATTTCTCTCTTCGCCAGGTTCCACCTCTCCGTGTGGTGTCTCGAGTATCCATGGTCGGTGATTTTGAGGCCCAGGACAGTGCCTTCGGCGGAGTAGCCGTACTTCCTCCCATGTATGATGATGGGCCATGTCAACTCGCGGTTCAACGAGACAATTTTGAACTTGTCCCTGTTGGTCCTGATTTTCCATCGTCTCTCGTATCGGCTGATGTTGTTGATTTCCGCTATAGTACGGTCCGCCTGCGCCCTTGCTTTCCTCTCCGGGCACGGGACAATTTGTGTGACGTCATCTGCGTATGGCAGATACATCGTGTCATTGTGCACCGGAGTTGGAAGGTCGATGGTGAAGACCAAGTAAAGCAGAGGACTCAGGCAGCTACCCTGAGGGACGCTCGACTTTAATTCAAATTCGGGGCCTCTGTGCCCTTCAATCATGAGACATGCCCTTCTGTTTATGATGAAGTCATAGAGGATCCTTTCGGATAATGGATTTCAGCCGTGTTTATGTTCAAACGGTTTGAGCGTTATTAACCTTCTAAATCTATCGTGACGCTGATTGGACAATTATTGCAGTGCTTATGTCTAAAAGCTGATTGGTTAATTTGTTAACGCTAAGGTCTGTTATTTCAAAAATGAATATAAGTATGACGATTATATGTATCTCAATCCTGATTAGTTGAATTTTGTAGTATTATGAGTAGATGAAATGACTATTTATATGGGTGTACTTTTGTGGAAAATAGTCAGTACAGAAGGAGTTATCATTATTATTCTAGAAAAAAAGCTATCATTACTATTCGCCATTTCGAGGCTTATTCCAGCTATTTATCAAGGAATAAAGAATCCAGCTATATATATTTTCCTTTATCCCAAGAAAGCTCGTTGATCACATAACCCAGCCTACGAAACTACGAGAGAGAATTCGTTACCCACCTGACCTTTAGTTTTCATGCAGTCATACATTTTCTCACAAATGATATATCTGTAATATTTCCTTGGGCGGAGTGGATATAATGGGACCGCTTCTTTCATTAACCGTATAAAACCAAGATCTTCCAGGTAAGAAAGGGGAAGATGGTCCATTACTAGCATTTCTGCAATTTTACTATCCATGCTTTGCGTTTTTGCATTGTTAGCGTCTCATAACCTTTTATTTTCTAAGCACCTTTCCAGAGTAGCCTGCTTCATTCTTAAATTTGGCGTTGGAGAGCCTTTCCTCTTTTTACTCTCTTTTTTCTTCCTCTTACTTGCTCATAGCCTTATATTCTTCCGGTTGCTCGCTGTTCAGATGCTTTCTCAACCCAGATGACGTTTTTTCTTTTCGAGAATAATTAGAATTGCAAAGTTTACATTTTGCAATGTCACTAGAGATAATCTCGAAGTAATCCCAATCCACACTAGACGTGGACGCCATTACGCAACACGGTTCTCTTTCAAGGAGAGTTGATCGCGATCGTGGGTGACAGAAAAGGCTTACGACACACTGAGGCTACTGAGCCATTGTAGCCTGCTAGTAACCGTTGGAGGGTGGAGGAGGAAGACACCAACGTCTTCCCAACTTATGCGTTTGTTATGTTAAGATTTGTTCATTGTTTATAATTTAGCTCATATTTGTTCATGTATTGATTTTGCAAAAATATTCGAATGTCTGAATGGGAAGGCGAATACTAAAAACAGACGAATATTCGGTCCATCACTACTCGGAAACACCTTTGCTGTGGGACATTGCATTCATAATTATAATTTCACACACACACACGCACACACACACATATATATATATATATATATATATATATATATATATATATATATATATATATATATATATATATATATATATATACATATATATATATATATATATATATATATATATATATATATATATATATATTTATATATATATATATAAATATATATATATATATAAATATATATATATATATATATATATATATATATATATATATATATATATATATATATATATATATATATATTATATATCTATATATATATAGATATAGATATATATATATATATATATATATATATATATATATATATATATATATATATATATATATATATATATATATATATATATATATATATATATATATATATATATATATATATATATATGAAAGGATTAGCGCGTAAAAATAAACGAAGTGCTAATAATTATTAGCACTTCATTTATTTGGTGGGAACTTGTACACCTGACACAACATATGTGAGGTGCCCGACGTTTGTCCTGGTTACCCACTGTACATCCAAAGTACAGCTCATAAAGTTTCTTCACATGTTTAGTCAACTGTCTGTGGTATTGTCTTAATGTATGATCCACATATACAGTGGGTGCAATAAATATCTGATACATGGTCAAAAGTTGATTTACCATAGTTACACAACAGCAAGGTAATCAAAAATTGAACATCTTGTGTATTTTGTACGTTGAATACAAATTGGTATCATATTAAAAAAATAGTAAAACATTACTATGATTATGGCAAAAATGGTGATACTTAAATTGATGTAATGGAATATTGATACATGTAATATTTTATAGGAATGACAGAGGGCATTGCTATAAGGGTAATTTACGAGAAACTGGAGAATCACAGAAAGAGACAGATGTTATATTCGTGATTTACGCAAAAAATACCCGAAAAAAAAGTTATTCTCATTTTCGTTTTCTTTTTCATTGCTGTACAGTATAATTGATATCTTATAACTTACTACATATCCAATTTACTATAAGCTTTACTATTCTTTTATTCTAATTATTTTGCACTCTTTGTATTCTTTAATCATATGAGAAAGAAAGTTTTAACCCTTTCTCTCACGACTCATGAAAAGTGTTAAGAGTGACGAAAAGCTACTTTTTCTACCTCCATCAAAACATCGAATTCATTGGTACTTTTTTTTCTTTCTAAGCATATACTAAAACAAATGGTGAAAAATGTATATATTTTGGGGTATATGCCATATCTACAGTGTCGGTCTTGGGTTGTATGACGCTCTGGACGGACCTTGTCCCTGGCTCTCCGCCCCCCCTTCAACATCAACCCTCCCCAATACACACATAATACAATTGCTCACATTTAGATTCGTTTATTTGTCATATGCAGGTCAACACACGGTCAACAGCGCAATGAAATGCTTTGGACATGAAGAGCCAATCAACTCACTATGAACTTCTTATCATCATCTCCAAACATCCGAGATTTTGTTGCAATGGGTTTGCAATGAGGAGCAAGACTTGAAAAGTGATGGATGTGTAACCCTCCAGAGCAGACAGTTAACTGCAAACAGAAGGATATTTTGATCTTCATTGGACCCACCAAAGTCCACGGTAAAACTAGAGTGCTGGCTCATGAAATCTTGACCAAGAATGATATCACAGCACAAGTCTGGCAGAACAGAAAGCTTTGTATTGCAGTAGCACTCGCCCTTCAAATTGATGTCAACTGTGTAACATCCATTCACAGGAGATATGAGTGATGAAGAGGCCATAGATACGCTTCCAGTCGCTGGGACTACCTTCAACTTGTGTTTCTTGCTCGCTGTAGTAGTCCTGGGGAAGAGGCAAAAATGACAGCCAGAGTAGAAGACTGAGTGGATGCAGAAGTAGAAAATGAAGTAGACTGGCACACCTTAGCAAAATATCCCTGCTTATTACACTTATGACAAATAACGTTTCTTGCGAGATTATGATGCGGACCATCGCAGAAATAGCATCTGGAGTTTAAATTGACAGCAGTACATGTCGTATCAGCAGAATAAACAGCTTCAAATGTTGCAGCAGTAGAGGTCCCATCATCGGTGCGAGCAGGCTCGGATGTCGCAGCAGCACTTACATCAGAGACAGGAAAACGAGAATAAGACTCTGAGGTCTTCTAAGCAACATCGAGTGCCCTGGCTTAATCATTTAGGTCCTTTTTTTTGTTCTCAAGAAATCGTTGCCTGCTTGTATGAAAGAGCAAGCTATTGGTGAAAGAATCCCATATGTCGTCATCCCGATTCTGCGAAACAGTAACAGCCTTGAAGTTATAATCATTGCTGAGCAGCTGAAACTCTTGTAGGTATTCGTCTATTCTCTCGCCTTCATGCTGCCTAGGAGTAGCCATACAAATATCTCGAAAACACTTCATCTTGGGGCTTGACATAAAGTTCTTCGAGAAGATCTATAGCTGAATCATAGGTAGTAGACTCTGCAATGTACCCATATACAGTTGGTGAGACAAAATTGATCAGTGTATCCAGCTTGTTAGTATTAAGGCTGCAGGAAAATCGCAAGAATAGGATTGATTGCAGGAATGCCGAGAAAGTACGATTCCGACGATTCCATTCTCGTGCAACAGTAGGCGAGTTGGGAGATACATCCTGGAGTTCAGGTCTCAGGAATTTATTCATCTTGAGATCAGATGCAGTTTGTTAGTTGAATAAATTGTTTTAGGAATGAATAAGTCTTGATACCTTTCTCTAGGCTTTATTCAACTAACAAAACATCAATAGGGTCGGTGGGTAACGAATCATCTCTCGTAGTTTCGTAGCTGGATTATGTGATCAGCGAGCTTCCTTAGGATAAAAGGAAAATATATATAGCTGGAATCTTTATTCCTTGGTTAATAGCTGGAATAAGCCTCGAAATGGCATACAATAATGACAACTTTTCTTCTTGAATAATAATGATAACTCTTTCTGTACTGCCGTTTTTGCCACAAAAGTACACCTATATAAATAGTCATTTCATTCACTCATAATACAACAAAATTCAACCAATCAGGATTGAGATATATTTAATCGTCATATTTATGTTCATTTTTTAAATAACAGACCTTAGCGTTTACAAATTGACCAATCAGCTTTTAGACATAAGCACTGCAATAATTGTCCAATCAGCGTCACGATAGATTTAAAAAGTTAATAACACTCAAACCGTTTGCACATAAACACAGCTGAAATCCATTTTGCACGTCTTTAAGGTGACTTTTCAGACCACCGAAATGGCCCACAAGGCGGCAACGGAGGGACTCCTCATTTTCAACATGAGGATCCCAGGCAGCAACATCGAGCATGAAAAATATCATAGCATCCAGATGTGCTTCGTGTGTTATGCTCTGGAACAGCATACCACCGCCAACTGCCCGCAAAAAGGAACGATCTGGTGCAGCGAATGCGCCACACAGGGTCATAGATATGACTCCTGCAAAAGCACTAAGAAAATGTACATGAACTGCAAGGGACCCCGTCAAACGATGGCCCTTAACTGCCCCAAAAGGAAAGACATCATAAAGAGAATGGAAGAAGAAAAGTGAATGGATGGCATCAACTCCCTCACCGATGATCTTCCCCAACGACTTAAGTACCAAAATCCTAATCTGCATCACTCATGCAAACGTGGCAAACGCGGTAAAACCTGGATGCTATAGCCAGGTTTTAAACACGCTTCTAAAAGCCAATAACTTGCCATCCATCATCGTGCCTGATGACCCCGAGTGCTCTAGGGCATTCAAGGATAGTGTTATTGGGAATAACAAAGAAAAAGACACTAAATTGAAAGAGGTCATAGAGTCTCACTCATCGGAGGAATCCGAAGAAGAGGACGAGACAAATGACAAAGAGGAATTAGAATCCACATTTTTGGATAGTGACGAGGGCCCATGCACTCGCACAAGAGCGACGAAGAGTCGGTCAAAGACTCCTAGTCCTCCTCCGAAGAACGAAAAGCCTGGGCACTCCAGACCCGCCCCACAGACCAAGAAAAGTAAAAAGACGAAGAAGAAACACAGGTAAATACATCTCACAATGGAACCGAACTCACTAAGAATCATGGAAATTAACACCAACGGCTGGACAGCGAAAAGAACTCTCTACAAAAATTTGTTCAGGGAGATTGATGCAGATATCATCTTGATTTCTGAACATGGGATTGACACTCGTAGCTCCGAAATGAAGATCTGGAACTACGACGTGTTAATCACGAATTACTCTAAAGAGCGGTACGACGGTGCCGCCATCGCCATCAAAAGAGGGATCAAGTATAAACTAATAAGAAACTTGGAAGAATCCTATCTTGCAATAGAGGTCGAACTCGATATAGGAAAGCTGGTCATCGCCACCGGGTACCAGCCGCTGAGACGAGAATATTTGCCAATCCATACTCTCTCTGGCCTATTTGGCAGAAGGACCCCCACCATATTATTGGGGGATTTTAATGCCAGATGTCCGGAATCTGGGTACAGGACCTTCAATTGAAATGGAAGGTGCCTGGATACTATAATGGACTGAAATATGGTCCATAGAATAGGCCCGGACTTCCCAACCTATACTCGAGAAAGAAGTGCCACAAAACCAGACATTTGTCTGGCTAATCGTCAGTTGCCGTTCAATTACTACATGGAACCAGTCCAGGTACCATGTAGTGATCATATAGGGATCCTACTTACCATCAACAGGAACCCTATACAAGTCCCAGCTCCAGTCAAAAAAGACTACAGGAGAGCAAACTGGGCACGGTACGCGGGTCTCCTTGAGGCCTATCGCCCACCAAATCTGGACGAGGCAATTCTCGAGGAGATAGACGAGGCACTCGACGGCCTCAACGAACATCTTATGAATGCAGATAGGGCTTGCATCCCCCAAACCCAGTATAAAATCATCTTCTCATACAGGTGGACCGGGTACATGAAAGAACTCTACAGAGAATTGAGAGTCATGTACGAGTTAAATATCAGAAATGCATCAGAAGATTCGCTACAACGAAGTAGAGAGATCAAGGAAGATCTCAACCAGTTGATCCTCGAACAACAACAGAGACAATGGGACGATGCGATCGAGAGCCTCGATCAAGATGCATCTCCCAAGGACTTTTGGAAGAAAGTCAAAAGTCTCAGAGGATCATCTGGCAAAAAGAAGAAAATGGAAATCCAAAAAGAAGATGGATCCATTGAAACAGAAGAGAGAAACATCGAAGTAATACTCCGGCGTTATTGGGAAAAATTATTGAGCATATCGGAAGAAGAAAACGAAGATTTTGATATAGAGTTCGAAAACCACATCGTAGACGAGCTTAACACGGAAATACACCGAACGCATCCTCATCACCAGGTGGATAGACTGCGTGACGGAGACGCCGAGATCACCGAAGAAGAGATCCTTGGCGCACTCCGCTCACTCCGACAAAAAGCCCCAGGCCAATCGGGGATTACGAAGGTAAACTTCGAAAAGCACCAGCCAACAGCATCGAAGGAATGAAACGTATTTTTAACGCATGTCTGAATACAGAGTACTTTCCAGATGCTTACAAGACGGCAAGATGATCTTCTTGCCCAAGCACGGAAAGGACCCTACGTTGAGAGAGAGCTACCGCCCAATTTCACCCCTGGAATTTGGCGGGAAACTCTTTGAGAAGATCCTCAACGGGAGACTGGTGTCTCACCTGGAAGAAAACTCCCTCTACAACCCATGTCAATTCGAGTTTAGAAAAAAGCGAAATACGGAAATGGCAATCAATGTCATAACGGAAAAGCTTTCCCAAGCCAAACGGGACAGGAGTTATGTGGATATCGTTTGTCGGGATGTATCAAAGGCGTTTGATAAGGTGTGGCAGCGGGGCATGCAGTATGAGATCTTACGGTTGGGTCTAAGTAAAAACTTAGAAAGAACTCTGTGTGACTATGTCATGGAGAGAGCGGCGTATGTCAGTCTAGGGTGCACGGACGGACCAAAGTTTCCGCTCACTGCGGGCCTCCCGCAGGGGGGGTGTCTGTCCCACACCCTTTACTCGATATACACCGCGGATGTCCCAGCCCCTGTGTACCCCTCTTCCCTCAATATTCAGTATGTCGAGGGTTTCAGCCAGATAATCGTATCTCCATGGAGGAATGCGCCTTGGCAAGCTCGCATGACAGCGATGGAAAGCGCGAACCTTAACAACTACGAGGCTCAGTGGAATATAAGAACAAACCAAGAGAAATTCAAGGTGGTCCCCATCGGACGCACCTTAAGGGCAGACGTGCGTGTGGGGGATGCGCGATACCCCTACACCAACGAATGCAATGTACTCGGTATGAAAATCACCTCTACCGGGTACAAGAAGCACGTCGAAGAAAGAATTTCTCGAGCCTCGGCTGCTGTCAGAACTCTATATACATTTAGAAATCTACGTGAAAGCAACAAGAAGAAGATTTGCAATGCCCTTGTAAGATCTACGTTGCTTTACCCCGCCTCCACACTCTCATGTGTCTCAAAAACACAAAAGAGGCAACTTCAAGTAGTGCAAAATAAATGTATTAACCTAATCACGGGTACACGCAGGCAAGAAAGAAGACGGCAAGAAGATCTGCACAGAGAGGCGGGGATAATTCCCATTAACAAAGTAATAGAAGAACGGACCCGGAAAATGCAGGATCTGGTTAATCGGGAACTGAGTGATGAAATCACCCAGATGATTAACCAGAACAGAAGAGCTAACTGTCGCGCCAGATTTCCCAGCTCCGCCAACCGAGTGGCTGGCGGGGACGAAGTGCCGTTCTACACATAATTATAATGAGATGTATTACCTGAAAAAAACTCAAAGAAGAAGAAAACCAAACTTGACAAATCAACCCACAACTAAGAAAAATCACCGATAAAGACAACCGCAAATCAAGATTACGAAAAAAAACCCGATTTCGACAATAATCACCAACTTGAAGAAACAAGAAAACTAAAAAACACACGCACACAAAAATACCAAAACATTAATCACGCACTTAAATGTATGAAAAAACACATACAAAATAAGCAATGCATAACATACACCAAATAAACTAAAAATTATTTAGACAAATGGCTTGAATGGCATAAGTAATTATTTATAATTATTACAAATCTACAGTAACAACAAAGAATGCACGCAACCAATAAAATAATAAAAGTGATAGGTCTGATCACCAGACTCTAGGCATCTCTTTGCACCCTACCACACTTCTTTCTCTTTTCTCCGCTTGTCTATTTTCTCTATCTACCCACACACCCTATCGTCCTCCCTTACATGCACCGCCTTAACTGAATCAGAATCAGAATTTTCCGAATTTTTAGGCAGTCAATCAAAGCTCGGATCTAGCACACGATACTGAATGTGTATTCTCGCAAAGGAGGTAAAGTCAAGCCTAAAATGATAAACGTTCCCCCAAAATTTTGTGTGAACCATTTAAATTTTTCATACTAATGTTTACTTGGTTCAACCCCCACAAGGATGCTGGTGTTTATGCCAACCTTCCTCAATCTCAGGAAATATGGCCGCTATCGAGCCGTCCTGACCACAGTGTCTGTGTGTAGCGAACAGGACAAACCTCCCTGATGTGGATGCCGAGGAACTTGAAACTGCTGACTCTTCCTAATTCAGCGTTGTCGATGTAGATGGGGGTGATGAATGTCTCCTAAAGTCCACCGTCATCTCTTAAGTTTTGTTGACATTCAGGGAGGGGTTATTGTCCTAGCATCAGCTGGCTAGTGTTTACACCTCATCTCTATAGGCAGGCTAATCGTTATTTGTGATGAGGCCCATGATGGTTGTGTCGACAGCAAACTTAAGATGGAGATAGAACTGTGCCTGGATGTACATCCACGTTTGTGACTTTGTACGAAAAATATATTTTTATTAAAGATGTATACCAAAGGTTTATGCAGTCATAAATTAAAAAGGATACTTGAATATGAGTAAAATTTAATTAGAATAGATAAAACATCAAATAAAACAAAAAGTATTAAATACAACACAAATAGAATAGAAAGTTCTTTCTGCAGTGCACAAATCCTTCAAACACGATAATAATATTAATGATAAGTAATCATAATAATAATAACAACAACAACACTTAGATTTATATAGTGCCTTTCACGAAACCCAATGACGCTTTGCAAACAAAATCAACAGAAACAGTAACATAAATATACAGTGGAGAAACAGTGTCTGTCAGGCATAGGCGTTGTTAAAGAAGCAAGTTTTGAGGAGTTATTTTGAAAAAGTCCAGAGATGGGGCATTGCGAAGGTCAGAAGGGGAAGAGTTTCATCCATATATAATAATACACCTAAAAAGAATCATTCTACTAACTGCACCATTATAGCAAACACCCCAATTCACATTTTGAATGAAAAACATAGCTGATGAGCAATTGGATGGTTAATAATGATGATTGCAAGACCAGTAAGGCGTTCTTGTGACATTGTCGACCTCAGGAAAGATTTGATGAGCTTCAGCTCTAGAGAAGCTCCTCTCTGCCTCAGTTACATTTATAGGTAGTGTGAGTGTAATTCGGAGGGTAGTCCACAAATTTGTGGAAATTTCTGAGAGCTCCCTTTCATGAATAAAATTAAGTATCTCAAGCAGAGACATGGCGTTTGTTGGAAGGTCAGGCAGGTTCATCAGCTCCTGCACAAGCTCTTTGCCATCCAAGTCAGAATGTCCATTAAAGTGCAATGCAGCACTAAGAGCCTCACACCGTTCTGGCAGCTCCTCTTCTGAGACTTTGGAAATTTGATAAAATCTCAAACTTCTCTGCCATATTACCAAATGTGGAGAATCTTTCTTGAAGTTTGAAGTACTTAAGTTGCAACCTGTGATATATTCGATATTATGCAATAGTAAGAATGAATTGTGCGTTATTTGTAAGCAATTGGGTTGTAATTGATTTTTGACCTTCAATTTACCTAAGTGCACAGCAGTGAAATGACCCACTCCACCTCCTTAATGGTTTGGTTTCATCCTTTTCATGTGAGTAGTGAGGGAGTTCCGCCTGTAAAGGGCGCTCATTGCCACACATATCATGATCTGACGTGCAAATGAGAACTGAGCACAAATAAATATGATTTATTTTCTCATTCTCAAAGCATATAGAAACTTGGCTAAGTTAAAGCTAGGGGTGTTAATAGTTTAAAGGACATATTTGGAAAAGCAGGTATTAATCTAGCCTTTAAATATAATAATTCCTTAAACCAATTGATGATGGCCAGGAAACCCAAAGAACATCATAACATAGGAGTATATGCAGTACCATGCAACGATTGACATAAAGTTTATATAGGGGAAACGGGGAGAAATCTAGACAAGAGATTGTATGAACACAAAAGAGATATTAGAGTGGGCAGCGAAAGTAGTGGAATATTTTGCCATGTTAGAGACAAGAATCATACGATCGATTTCAATGGAAGTAAAATGTTATTTAAATCGGCTAACTATGTTAAGAGAAGAATCGTAGAATCGAGCTTGATATCGTCAGTTCCTAATTTAAATCTATCTGAGGGTCATTTTTCTTTTAATCCTGTAATAAGATCGCAAATAAACAAAATAGTAAAATGCCAGCCCTTCAATATGTTTAGGCCTACCCCCCCCTCCTCCCCAGATTAGCCACAAGTAGGGGATTGGGGAAAAAAGAGGGGATCTTGTGTTATGCTTATATGCATTTCTCTTATATTTTCTGCCCAGTGTCAGTTGAAAAAGGGTGTGAGATACACCGAAACTGTTCTGAATTAAATTGTCTTCGGAGAATGTGGTTTAATTCCTCATATATATATATATATATATATATATATATATATATATATATATATATATATATATATATATATATATATATATATATATATATCTGACAAATTCAAATGAATCTTTCAAACTGAATTCGTTGCGAGTGAGAGGTTCAATTATGGGGACTAGAAACTTGGCTAAGTTAAAGCTAGGGGTGTTAATGGCAGATAATATTGGGCGGAGAGGTAATCCTACCTTGTGAGTTTTTGGTAAACCATAGATAATACCTGGCGATGTACCCGAGGCAAACAGTTGGTTGTAAAAATCACAGAGAATATTTTTCTTTTTTAGAGAACGTAAAAAGTTGTTAATTTTGTTTTCAATTTGCAAGATGTGTTTAAATGGATCTTTATCCAGTTTAAGAAATTTACAGGAGTCCGAAAGAATTTTTTGCATTTTAGAAATATAATCAGACTGATTCAAAATGACCACACCTTTCCCTTTATCCGGTTTGCATATCACGATAGAATGATCTTTACGGAGGTTGGACAGTATATTAAAATCTTTGAAACTGAATACATGGAAGAAAACTTTAAAGCTGTTATATTTATAATTGAATCTATTGGCCAAATACTTAATATCATCTATGAAATTGGATCCTGGCTTTGACCTAGGGAGGGGATTAAGTCAGTGGCACAGTTTTTCGAAATACAAAAAGTAACGATAGAAATCTAATTTGAAGACCCTGAGTCTAAAATCTAGTCCCAGAGACAAGATAAGTTTTTCCTGAGGGGTCAGAACTTTGTTGGAATAATTAGAGATGACATCATCCCTAGAACAATTTTAATTGAAATTTATACCCAAGTTCGATAGTTTATTATTTTGGCGACAAATGGTAGCAGAATTATATTTATCCACTTGTGTATGTATAAAGCTATATAAGATTGTGTAATCCAACAGAGAAACTGAAGACTTAAGAGATGATGAGAAACGAGTAATATCTGAAGAGAATTTAGACACGAGCCGTTGCTTGTGGCGAATCTCTGGCAAAAGTAATTTAGATGTCCAAGATTTATTGAGCTCACCTTGCATTAGATCAGATCGATAAAGTTTGAAGCGCAGAAACTGCGGAACATAACTATAGCTCTTACATGTTGAAAGTATCATACAGAACCAACATTCCCATCTCCAAACCCGAACACTCCTCTATACGAGAACATTCACTAAAACTTAACCACCCGCTTGACCCTGATTCCTTTAGTATACTCTATTCTGCCTCCTCTTCTCTAAGTTTAAAAATTCTTGAATCTCTTTACATCAAACAAATAAACCCGGAACTCAATGATTATTCATCATCCTTTAAATTATTCACTATATAGACAAATGTAAAACCAACCACATCCCCCTTAATAGTTTTCTTTTTGCCTAATTCTGTCCGTAATATCAGTTTTTACTCCCAGCTTTATCGTTATAAGGTTAGTACTCGTGCAGAGAAATTTTTATTTCTATTTTAGTTTGTCCCATTAATATCTAAACGATCTGGTTTATGATTGGCTTTTCCTTAATTTAATGTTTTAGTCGTCCTTTTGACCTCTCCATTATTGATTATTTACTATTTAAACTTTCGTGCCTTAGTCAATCACTCAAAACTTAACTTAATCGAATTACTTGCTTCGCTCTAGAAGGCAGCAGAATTTCATATCAAAAGTCGACGCTGAGGAGATCTCACTTTAGATAATGGAGGAAACGGTTGAGGGAAGGGAGGCTCAAAACGCCCAGTTTCTTTTGCCTCATCAACCCTACGGGGAGAATTCGTTATAGAATTTTGAACCGGCACCAAGACGACTTGATGTCGTGCTAACCCCCCCCCCCTCCCCTCCCTCTACGGAGTCGCGAAGCTGAAATGAACTGATCTGCCACTCATCTAGTCTCGCCACAACTATGTCGGTCCACTTTGATAGACATAATTGGGGACGTAAAGGAAAGCAGGTTTGAGGATTAGCCCACTGTGGAACTCTACGGGAGAGACCGCCCGGTTACGAGGCGATGCGGAAAGCTTTGGGGAAGAGTTCGCTCTAATCTCTAAGGGTAGCTTCCGGCCAAGACCACAGGGGGACACACAACCGTCCCTGTGTAAGTTGGAAACAGCATCGATATCCAAACCCCAGATGGGGCGGCATCCCGGGTGGTGGTAGTTGATTCTATCACCGCCCATCATCAAGTCCGCCACTCATCACCCATCTGAGGGGCCTCGCCCGGGTCCACCCTCCATCATTCATCCCCCCCCCCCATTTGGCAGTTCAGTTCACGTAAGCTTAGAGACGAGGTAGAGGGAGTCTCCAAATAACCCTATACAGAAGACCACGAAGAAGAAGAAGTGCATCGTATTGAACAACAGCAAAATTACCCACAACGAGAGCATCTGTTACAACCAATAAACAGCGCTGAGGGGCCACTCTCAAGAAGAGATGGCCCAAGACCACACGACCCGGATTCCTCTGCGGGTTGTCGACGGGCAACCCAAGCCCAGCAGGGAATCCACTTTCGAGGCCGTGTACGGCAAACTGGGAATTGCCATGGTGAGGCTCCTGGATATATCGTCGGGCTACATCGCGATATGCGAAACAGAGAAGGATATCGAAGACATATCCAAGGAAAAGGCAGTCGAAGCCCTTCGAGCCATAGGACTGCAGCCAGCAGTGCCACCCCAGATCCTGGCGCACAGAAGCGTAGTATGCCGCCGGATCGACCCGTGGATTGGGCAGCATACCGCGGGAGAAATAAAAGACGAGATAGAGCTACGGCAGGCCTGGGCTAAGGTAGCCGAAATAATAAAATTTAAAAATAGGAGGGACGGCAGCGATTACACGCACGTGTTCAAGGTGGTCTTCTCGGAGACTACCATGGCACAGAAGGCGAAAGAACATGGTCTACTGATGTTCAACGCCAAAATTAGCGGTGAGCAGGTGGAAAAGGGAGAGTTAATCCCGGTCCAGTACTGTTTCAAGTGCTACAAGATGGAGACCCACGCCACCAAGGACTGCAAGGAGCCACGAGAAACTTGCTCCAAATGCAGCCAGCTTGGCCACATTGGCGCAATTGCGTCAGCACCACGGAGAAATGCGTGAGTTGCGGGCAGGGTCACCGAACAATGGCCATGTCATGCCCTGCAAAAAAGGACGTAATGAGAAAAAAACAGGAGGCAAAAAAGAATGAAGTTACGCGCAGGGCGAACACGTCCTACGCCCAGGCAGCAAAGGCAGCCATCTCAGAGGTGGATGACAGAAAAACGTACCTCAAAATTGAGAACGAGGGATCGACGAAAATCATGACGTGCATACTTCATGCGCACGTCATGAATCTGGCTCGCCCGGGCACATTCGCCACTGTGTTGAACCAGATGCTGGCCAAAAACGGGATGGAACAAATGTGGTTCCCGGATAACCCCCCTTCTGGGGATGTACTGCATTTGCAGATGACCCCAAAGGCCCAGCAGACTGCGGAGCAAGCTAGCGCTTGCAAACAGCCATCCAAAAAATCGATTAATGAAGCAGTCGAGGCGAAAACTCCTGCTCCCACCCAAATCAAGACAAGCACGGCGAAACACTCGAACTCGGAAACGAGCAGCTCATCGGAGTCTTCGGACTCCTCGGACGCGGAAGCAACTAAACCCCAGGAAAAGAAGGGAAAAAAGAAGAAAGCGAAGAGATTGAGGGCAAATTACATCAACCTGAGAGTATACGCCTGCGATCAATTCCCCTTCCCAGAGGAAATGGAACCCAGTCGTATCTTCCAAGGCATTAAAGCGAAGATCTTTAAATGGGAGTACGACTCTGAGGTAGACCCTGGAACAGTGGAAGAGGCCCTGCTCGCACAGAATGTTATCCTTCATCATAACACATGCGAGCAACTCTCTAACGCTGAATTCAGAAAGAAGAAGAATGGGAGGAAGAAGAACGTCACCCCAAAACACTAGGTGACTGAAAATGGAGAGAGTAAGCAACAGAATGAGGATTCTGACACTCAACGTGAATGGATGGGAGGAGAAGGCCACGGCATATGGTAACATATTCCGTGTGCTTGATCCCGACATCATTCTCATCACAGAGCACGGTATCGACACTACAGCTGGTCGCATTAAAATACCGGGCTACAGAGTAGTCATGAAGAACCATTCCCAGGAAAGGTTTGATGGTGCTGCAATAGCTGTCAAGAGGAACATCTCCTTTAAACAACTACCAGAACTCGATGAGTCCTTTATGGCAATCGAAGTACACACCCTGGTAGGAGACCTCGTGATAGCGGCAGCATATCAATCCCCTCGACGAGCATATCTCCCGTTATGTAACTTTTACACACTGTTCGGGCACCGCAGAATGGCATTCTTAGGGGGAGACCTCAATGCCAGATGCCGTGCGGCGGGCTATGGTAGCACCAACGATAGAGACCGAAACTTGGATTTGATTATGGAAAGAAAGAACATTCAAAGGATAGGGCCGGATTTTCCGACCTATATCACTTCCAAATCAGCAACTAAGCCTGACATAATCTTAACAAGTGAAGGCTTCCCTTTCAACTACCATAGTGAGCCAGGCCCAGCAGTCCCTAGTGATCACATAGCGATTCTCCCAACAGTATCTCTCGCACCAATCCAGCTCCCAGCCCCTCTCCGGAAAAACTACGCCATGGCCAACTGGGATCGCTACAAGCAGCGACTCAGTGACTATGCGCCAGCTGACCTCAGCACGGCGTCGTTAGAGGAGATTGACAGGGAGTTGGAGAGGATAACAACGTCCATACTAAACGCGGACCGCGAGAGCATACCCGTAACAGGGTATAAAACACCTCCTCAGCCCAGATGGACAGAGGAGATGAGAGATATCGCTCGCGTTCACAGGGAAGTGTACGAAGAAGTACGACGGGAGGGTCCCAGCCGGGAAAGGAGCTTGCTGCTTCGACGCCTAAGCTCAGAGCTTAGAGAGGCCATCAACCTCCAGCAGGAGGAGATATGGAACAACTTGATAGCCAAAGTCGACAGCGAGCTTAGCCCGGCTACGTTCTGGCGCCAAGTCAGGAACTTAAAGGGACTTACTCCAAGACCCAAGGCTCGGATAAAGGAGAACGGAGACTACTTAGAGAACCCGGTGGTTCTCGAGGATATGTTCAGGAACTTCTGGAAAAGCGTTTTCAGGATTACCCCCGAGGAAAACGCTGAGTTCGACCAGGAATTCAAAGGCCAACTGATTGAACAACTAAATCAGGAAATACATCGCACGCACCCACTACAGCAAGTCAACGAAGGCCGGGAGATGGCGGGCCATGGACGCCCCATAACATCAGAGGACGTCATGGCCACTGTTAAAGCCTTTCGACCAAAGGCACCAGGCTGGACGGGTATCACCAGAAACAACTTGGTTAACGCCCCACAGCAGATCATTCAGGGTATCGTTAATATTTACAACGCTTCCCTGAACACGGGCTACTTCCCAGGAGGTCTCAAGATTGCGAAGATGATCTTCATACCCAAGGGAGGTAAACCCCCTGATCAACTGGTAAACTACAGGCCAATTGCCCTGCTGGAGTTCATTGCAAAAGTCTACGAGAGACTCCTAGCTGACAGGCTTCAAGAACAACTTGCCGAGCTGGGAGCCCACAACCCTCAAAAGCACGGGTTCCGCAAGGGACGAGGAACGGAAACAGCCCTCGTCCTTCTAGCGGAGAAACTCGCTTGCAGTAAAGCTGAGAGGCGGTACGTAGACGTGGTGCTGCGTGATGTAAAGAAGGCCTTCTACAAGGTTTGGCTGAGAGGATTACAGTACAAGATCCTCAACCTCCAGCTTAACCCATTCCTGGAAAGGATCCTTTGCAACTATATCTCCGATAGGAGAGCCCGAATTTCAATCGAGGGCTGCAAAGGACCCGAATTCGAACTCGAGGCGGGAGTTCTACAAGGCAGCTGTCTCAGCCCTCTGCTGTACCTCCTGTACACAATAGACCTGCCTGCTCCAGTGAGGTACGATTCGATGTATCTGCAATATGCAGACGACATCACCCAAATCGTCCTGAGTCCATTCAGGAACTCTGGAAGCCAGGCGAGGGCGACAGCTGTCGAAATTGAAAATATCAATAGATATGAAATAAAATGGAAAATTAAGACCAACCGCCAGAAGTTCACGATCATTCCAATGAACCGCCGGAAAGTTGATGACGTCGTCGTCAATAACGAGAACTATCCGTACTCCAACGAGGGTAATGTCCTGGGCTTACGACTCTTCAAATCGGGATATAAGACGCATATGAATACCAGAGTCTCCCTAGCCAAACGAGAGCTGAAGAAACTTTACCGTTTCCGAGGCCTCATCAAAAAACTGTACATGGCTTTGGTACGCCCAGTCCTGGTGTACCCGGCCGTGATCACGCAGATGGCAAGCTGTACCTCTCTCAGAACGATGCAGAGAGTGCAGAATAAAGCTACGCTGCTGATTACAGGCACGCGAAGGATCGACCGTACTCGGCAATCGATTCTTCACCAAAGAATCGGTCTAAAGCCGATCAATACGGAGATCCAAAGGCTAGGGAGAAAGACATGGGACAAGATAGACCAAAATATACTCCCGAACATGAACCTGAATTTTAATATTCGTGCAAACCGGAGACGCGCTATAGGTAGAACTGCTCTGTTCCCAAGTAGTAGAACCTGCGCGAGAGAAGTGGCACTACCTATGTTTACGTAGTGTTAGTCCACTACTCTAAAGAACAAGGATTTTAAAACTCAAAAGTTTGACAATTAGTCCAACCAAATCAACAACTTTAAATACCGTTTGAAAAAAGAGGCGAAGTGCCCACAATAAAGTCCCCCCCCTCCCCCCCCCCCATATAAACATAGTAAGAATTAAAAAATTAAAACTAAATTTAAATATAAAAGAGGCGAAGTGCCCAATCTTAATAATCAAAAATTTAAGAATAAAAAGAGGCGAAGTGCCCAATTCCCAATACCCATTTGATAAAAAGATAACGAAACGAAGTCAACAAAATTCAAACGATGAAAAGAGGCGAAATACCCAAATTAAATAGATTACTGAGAACTCAAAATTGAGATTCACTCAGCCTGAAAGACAACCTTGAAAGGCTTGAATGCTTCGAAGGAGGAAATACCTATTACATAAATATATATATATATATATATATATATATATATATATATATATATATATATATATATATATATATATATATATATATATATATATATATAATATAACGGAGGAAACTGGCTGTCAAAGACAGTCAGCTACTTTTGGACGGAGGAATTTTTAATTTTTAAACAACACAAGAAGAATGGTAGTGATGCCCTAACACCAGGGCAAACTAGGAAACATATTCACACCTTTATAAACCTACCACACAATTTCACCACTTTAACCTAATTTGTAATTTGTAATTTGCTTCGCTCTATTCATTAATACCCGCTTCGATTACATACTCCCTGATCTAACTTATTTCGATTGTTATCCTGCCCTTATAATTCTCTCTTGCTGTGGTTTATAGTGAATTTTTTGTATTCCGCTTGATTCATGTTTATTATTCACTTTTACTGCTCATGGAATTATTTAATCTTTTTTTTCTCAGTCTTAATTAATCGATTTCTTCATGCCATGCTTTCGACTTTAGTGCTATAGTTTACAATTTTTGTATTTCGATAGTCAATTAATTCATGTTTATTATGCATATTTTAAACTCATGGGATTATTATTTAATTTAGTTATTTTTTAAGATATTACATCAATTTCTTATTAATAGATTTTCACCAATTTGCTTTCAACGGTTTAGGATTATATATTTCATTTTAACTTCTTGCTTTCGGTTATCATATTTGACTCCTGACAATGTTTTTATTGATGTGTTTAGTTATTCTTATAAAAATAATTCTTTGTATTTAGAATTCGCTGATGATGGTCATCGTTAATGACCGAAACGTCCGGAAAATTAAATGTTCAAAACCATCGCATATGTCTTCATATTCCTGCTACGAATAAGGTTCCCAATGAAGACGTTGTCCGTCGATTTCGCTGCTTAGAATCCACCTTCAAAAAACTTGAGAAGGCCAAACTGGATGTCCAATTTCTCTTAACATGTAAGAGCTATAGTTATGTTCCACAGTTTCTGCGCTTCAAACTGTATCGATCTGCTCTAATGCAAGGTGAGCTCTATAAATCTTGGACATCTTGAGATATTACTTGTTTCTCATCGTCTCTTAAGTCTTCAGTTTCTCTGTTGGATTACACAATCTTATATAGCTTTATACTTACACAAGTTGATGAATATAATTCTGCTACAATTTTTCGCCAAAATAATAAACTATCAAACTTGGGTATAAATTTCAAGTTAAATTGTTCTAGGGATGATGTCATCTCTAATTTTTCCAACAAAGTTCTGACCCCTCAGGAAAAACGTATCTTGTCTCTGGGACTAGATTTTAGACTCAGGGTCTTTAAATTAGATTTCTATCGTTACTTTTTGTATTTCGAAAAACTTTGCAACTGACTTAATCCCCTCCCTATGTCAAAACCAGGATCCAATTTCATAGAAGATATTAAGTATTTGGCCAATAGATTCTATTATAAATATTTCAGCTTTAAAGTTTTCTGCCCTGTATTCAGTTTCAAAGATTTCAATATACTGACCAACCTCCGTAAAGATCATTCTATCGTGATATCCAAACCGGATAAAGGGAAAGGTGTGGTCATTTTGAATCGGTCTGATTATATTTCTAAAATGCAAAAAATTCTTTCGGACTCCTGTAAATTTCTTAAACTGGATAAAGATCCATTTAAACACATCTTGCAAATTGAAGACAAAATTAACAACTTTTTACGTTCTCTAAAAAAGAAAAATATTTTCTGTGATTTTTACAACCAACTGTTTGCCTCGGGTACATCGCCAGGTATTATCTATGGTTTACCAAGAACTCACAAGGTAGGATTACCTCTCCGTCCAATATTATATATATATATATATATATATATATATATATATATATATATATATATACAGTGGCGGCAAGGCGGCTATCAATAAGGGTGTGGCCAGGAAAGGTACCAGTTAGTTAAGGTACCAACTATTTTTGTATATAGGCTACCTAGCTATTTAAGTACTATAATTCAAAATTTTAAATAAATCTCGCATACTAACCTTAATTTATTTATATAAGTAATCAGCTCTTCGGTTCTTCATCTAAGCCAAGGTATTAATTACTCTGCTGTTGTAATCTCCGAATTCGCTTATATATTCCTTATGAATGGATATGCATGCGAGACTGTTCAACCTATATTGTGACTTGGAATTTCTTAGGTCTTTATTCGCCTTATTGTTCTAAAGCATCACTGTGAATCAGCAGTTGAAATTGGTGTCACAAAGACTATTTCCAGCAATTTTGATACTTCAGAGAATGTTTCATTAAAGCTGTTTTCATTTATGAATTTCAGTAAGTTACTTATGGTTTGGAATTTTAGCGAAAGTATCATTTACATACAAAAGGGATTATTCACATTTTAATTTTACTTTATTAAGCATTGAAGAATTCTTAGAAATTAACTCAATATGATCGGTAGGAAAAGAGTTTCTCTAGAATTTAAAACCACCTGGATTTAATATGGCAAATGAATAAAACATATCTGAAGTTTGAAGCTCGCTTTTAATTCATATATAATTTTATTTACGCTTGTTCTGCACATGATTCCAAATAAGAAAAAGAAGGATGAGATGTTTTCCTTTTACGCCATTTTCTTTGCTGTGATGTTTAATTTTCTGTTATTGGTTTTGATTGGTCACTATCATTGGAATATTCGGACACATTTTCACGCAGGTGGAAAATAGCTATTGCAAAATTCTTGAGAGCTTCTTCAGAAGTAATGCTGTTTGTTTTTCTAAACTGTAAGAAAATAAGTTGCTCAGCTTCCAAAATTTTCTTGAATCCAATAGAAACACAAATGCTCTTCTGACCCCACCCTTCTTCATTTTGAATACTAGTAAAGCACTCTATTATTTGTTTTTTTGTTTTAACGTACTGCAATAATTATTCTAGATTGAAAATTCCAACGTGTCTCACACACTCTCTGAATTTGAACAGTACATAATTTCTGGAGCTTACTTTGGCACTTAGGTGAAATAGTAAAGAATGCACCAATTCCATTCAAAGTTGAAAAGAACAAGTTGATCCTTTTATTAAGAGAAATTATTTTCTTAATGATCAAGATTAATTTATGTGCATAGCAATGAACGTAATTAATCAACGGCTCATCGTCAGCTGTCTTGGGCCAGACTTGCAATTGCCCATATTTTGAGTTATTGAGTCACATTGTAAAAAGGATGATATGAAGCAACCGACGAGTCGCTTCAAGAAAGAGATAAGATATATGCTTAAATGGGCCTGAAGATGTGGGCCCTTTGCATTCGTTTGGAAGAGGCTTTGAAGAAAATTTTCTTATATATGCCCAATGCAGGCTTTGCATGCATTAAGAAGTTTTGATATGGAATTTATCTTGTATACTTTAATATTTTATTCATTTTGAGGGTGGGGCCCGGCCCCTCTGGCCCTAATATACAAACCGCCCATATATATATATATATATATATATATATATATATATATATATATATATATATACATATTAAAAATAATCAAGTTAAGACCATGTAGATAAATCAAAAATTAAAAAATAACTCAGTTTTAAAAGGCAAGAGTACCAAAGTATCAATCCAATGTAACCACCAATGAAACGAAAATTAAAAAAAAACAACAAAAGTAAATAATTAAAGTATAATATTGCTTACCGATGAAGTTCAGGTGAAATCACAAAGTGAAGAAATTATAATGGGAGTGGCTTGAAGAGGGATAGGATTTTGATTGGTTGGTTGTTGAATAAGAGAAAGAGTGTGGGGGAGTTCTTCGGGAGTTTGAACGTTATTGCAAGCTAAAATACCCGGAGAATAAGGGGCACTGGATGAATGTTTTATGGGAGTATTTGGATGGAAAAGAATTAGAATTCTTCCAGCTGATAACGAGTGCGGGTGAACCGAGGTATGAGGTAGTGAAGGAGTGACTGATAGGGCAGGTAAAACGAAGGAAAGATTTTTTTAAATAGTTTTTACGCACAGTCCTTATTTAGGCTCAGTGTGCTGAAAGAAAGAAGGAAAAGAGGCTAAGCTGGGGCCGAGCGGGGCGCTGAGTCCCGTCACCACGGCGGCCAGGAAGGCCAATCGCCGCGCTCCTTACGGAGTGCAGGGTGAAAGAGAATTGGTACAGAAGACAAATTAGGGGTTAGCAGAAGGAGAAAAAGAATGCCGAGCTGGGGCCGAACGGGGCGCTGAGTCCCGTCAGCACGGCAGCCAGGAGAGTAAATCGCCGTGCCCCTTACGGGGAAACGAATGAAACAGAGTTTGAAGTATAAAAGGGTGAATGAATTTGAGAAGGCTCTCATGGGGAAGAGTGAAAGTGTAAACATGTATGCACATAGGCTTGAGAGTATGGCGAGAAAGAGGTATGGTGATGATGGTGTGAATGAATGTAAGCAATTGATGAAACAGTTCCTTGATACGGTCCCGCTAAAGATGAGTGAATGGCTGAATGCGAAGAGAAAGGAGAGAATGAGGCTGACGGGGGAATGGTTGATGTGGGAGGATGCGTTGGAACTTATGGAAGATGGGCGATTTTAGGAAGAGAGGGATTTGGATGAAGATGGATGGTATAGTGTGAATGTTGGTGGTAGGAAGCCCAGGAGCTTTCCTCCATCTCAGCAGTTTGGTAGCTATCGGGATGCCCTCAAGGCTACCCCAGTTGGGGCGATGTCGAGCTTCCTGGGCAGCCAGAGTCGACGGATGAATGGGTGATGGGCAAGTTGTAGGGGACAGATGGCTGGCGTACGACAGAATAGGGGTATGAGAGAGCAACGGAGATATGTTCCGGCGAATGAACGGTCAAATGAGGGTAGAAAGGATTGTGGAATGCCGTAGGTGTGGAAGAAAGGGAGATGTGTTAACGGAATGCAGATGGACATCTTGGGGGGTGTTTCGGGTGTAAAAAGAAAAGGCATATGGTAAAGGACTGTCAAGAAAGTGTGAAGGAATGTTTCGAATGTAAAGAGAAAGGACATTTGAAGAGAGATTGTCCGAAGTTGAATGGTGGAGCGACTGCTGGGGGGGAGTATGAAGTATGCTTGTGATAATTGAGGAAAGGCTGGTCATTATGCGAGGATGTGTCATGACCAGAAAAATGTATGTAGCTGTTGTGCGATGGAAGGACATTCGAGTGAAAGGTGTTGGATTAGACTAAGAGCGCACGGTGTGAATGAAAAGTCTGAAGTGGGAAACTGAATTGTGAGAGGGTACCTGATGAAGTATCTTCTGAGTGCGTGAATGTGAGTGATGTGTTGGTAGGTCTTTCTAGTGAGAAAGTTCTGTCTGGTGGGAAGTCTGAGTGTGAAGATTGAATTGAACGGGGTTGAGTGTTTGGCATTGATAGATGCTGGGTGCAAAAAGAGTTTGGTATATAAGAATGTGTAAGACAAGTTAAGTGAAAAACCCTCCTGTCCTGGTCTGAGTGTAAAGGTAGGTTGGTAGGGATTGGTGGCATGAAAGTACCTGTGATCAGAATGATTAGGTCAGCTGTTCGAATGCATGGTATGTTGATGAATGAGTGTGAATTATCTGTGATTGTAAGGTGAGTAGGGAGTATGGTGTGGTTTAGAGTATGATTTTATGAAAGTAAACCGCATGGTTGTTCATCCTGTGAGTGATCAGATTGAGAGAAAGATTGGTAAAAATGGGGTGTATACGTTGTATGTAGGGAAAGATGGTAGTATTTTGAGGAGTGTATTTATCGGTATTGAGATGACTGCTATGGAGAATGTAAGGCTTGTGAAGAGTGAGAGGATGTCTGTTAAAGTGATTTGGAGTAAGGATGTGAGTTTGAATGTGGGTGAGAAAACTGTGTTATCGGATGGAAAGGGTGCGTATTATAAGGTATGGCGCGTTGCTTGTGTGTTTGATGGCTTAATGAGAATAAATGATCCTTTTGTATGTGTGCAGGCGGATCCCAGAGTGAAAGGGCAAGTGAGAGGGATCCAAGTTGGCGATGTGTTGGGTCGCCTCTCCACTATCAGTGAGGCAGGTGTAGATGATTGTCCTGATGTCATGGTGAATGTTGTGAGTGGACGTATGATGACGTGAAAGGATGGTGAAATTGGATGAATGTTTGACTTAGTATGAAAGGGAGGATGTGATCGAATGCTATTTGAGCTAAAGAGGGTCCTCAGTAAGGTTGATCTGGATTTTGGGGTAGCAAACTTAGCAGAATTTAAGATTGTCCTGAAGTAGGGCACCCCAATTTATCAGCGACCAAGACATTTCCAGCGTCCGGTTGTTGATGAGATTGAGGAACAGTGTGTGGAATTAAAACGATTGGGGGTGATTGAATAAATTGAGAGTGCATGGGATATTCCGATTGTGCCTGTACGCAAGCCGGGTGGAAGACTGCGTCTGTGTGTGAATTATCGAAAGGTGAATGAAAGGACTGTGAAAGAAAGGTTTCCGATGTGTGTGGTATCTGAGTGTGTGTATAGTATGCATGGGATGAAGCCGTTTATAAAGCTGGATCTGGTACGAGAGTATTACCAGATGCCCATTGTTGAGGAGAGCCTGCCGGTGACTGCCTTTTCGTCTACGAAAAGGCATTATCAATCAGTTCCAGAATCTCAGCTTTGGATTGGCTAATGCTCTCGGTGTCTTCCAGCGGTCAATGAATGTTGTGTTCAGTAAGTTTGCGAGTAAGAATGTGATGGTGTTTATAGATGATATTTTGATTATAAC
Source organism: Ceratothoa steindachneri (assembly GCA_963969495.1). Classification (NCBI taxonomy): domain Eukaryota; kingdom Metazoa; phylum Arthropoda; class Malacostraca; order Isopoda; family Cymothoidae; genus Ceratothoa; species Ceratothoa steindachneri. Next base: position 53,549,871 of record OZ018333.1, on the reverse strand, counting down.
TGAGAATTTTGAGGAGCATATGAGATTGATGGATGATGTGTTGAGAACGTTAGAGAGTATTGGTGTGAAGGTGAAAGTAGCGAAGTGTGAATGGTTTGCGAAAGAAGTGGAATTCCTTTGGCAATTTGGTGAGTGAGAATGGGTTGCGAAAGTCGCCGAAGTATGTTGAGAAAGTACGAATGTTTCCGAGACCGGTGACTGTGAAGCCGCTGAAGTCGTTTCTGGGATTGATTGAGTTTCAGCGAAAGTTTATACGAAATTGTTCGGGTGTAAGTAAGCCTCTGGCTGAGTGGATGGGCAGGAAAGGTACTACGATTGTCAGGTGGAATGATAAGATGAATTGTCATACCCGGAATATAGTGTGGATGTTAAGATGCTTGAATTGTATACAGATGCGAGTGAGTATTGTATGTGAGGTTTTCTGATGCAAGAGCAGCGTTTAAATGGGAGAATGTGAGGCGAATAATTGGGTATGTATCCAAGGCTATGAATGCGGCAGAGCGAAAGTATTCGACTGTGGAGCGAGAGTTGGCTGCAATAAGGTATTGTTTGAAAATGTTGTGTCCGTTTTTGCATGGTGTGAGGTTCGTGATTAAAACAGATCACAAATCTCTTGTGTATTTGCAACGTATGAAATGGGCTGATAGTAGGATTGCGAGGAGTTTGGAAGATTTGAGTGATTTTGACTATGTGATTGAGTACGTGCCTGGTGAACGGAATGGAGTGGCTGATTTGATGTCAAGATATCCTGGTGTAGATATAGGGGAGCAGGAATAGGGGAAAGAAAAATAATAACGTAGGCGAGTTGCGAACAGCTTTCCACGTCGTGGACCACTGTTAGCCAGCGGTGAACCACTCGGCCATCCTGAGACTCAAAAAAGACTCATTGAAACACGAATCTTTTAAGCCGCTCGCCTCCACTTCTCGTACGCTATACTGGTACGAATGATGAAAATGTGTGTGGATTGAGTGATCGTGAGTATTTGCCGAAAGGAATTATGAATGGAAAGGAGAGTAAGGGTGGTGCTGATTCCTTGTTTGAGAGTGTATGGAATGGTTTGCAAGATTTGAAGAGTGATAGAGTAGATGTGAGAGTGCCCGATAGTATGGATGACTTAAGGAAGGAGGTAATGAGTGAGGTATGTAGGAAGCCTGAAAGTATTGGTCTGGCGAGGGTGCGGAACTTTATGAAGCAATTGAGAGCGATGTGTATGTCAGGGGTCCCGCCGCTTCAGGAAGTGTTGATTGTAGTGAGTCGTTTGTAAGGAATGATTGTTTATGTGCACTTTGGTGATGAAAGGCTGATTGTGTACATGGATGAGAAAATGAAGGGTTCGAATGCTAATGTGGTGCATCTGCAGTGTTTGAGCGGTGTGCATTACAATTAGGTGATTGAAAAGTGTTCGTATATGAGGAAGACGAATGATTGTCTGAATGAAGATGAGTGTGTGGTGAGTGATGATGTGGGAGTTGATGACGGTGTGAATGCCAGTGCGGATGTTGGTGTGGTTGCTCCTTTTGTCTATTGCGAACATGGAGGACCTGATATGATGGAAGCAAGAGTGAAAGTTGGTGAAAGGTTCTTCTCTGGTTTGATTGATACTGGAGCGCAAGTGTCGTTAGTGAATGAGAAAATTACGAGTAAGTACGGTAGATTTAAATGTTATGAACGGAACCCTGTGAAGTTACAGATAAGTGGATTGGGGAATGGAATGATAGTGGCATGGGAACAGGTTAGTCTGAGAGTGAGTTTGGGCTGTGGTGTGAATGTGAAGCATGACTTTGTGATTCTGAAAGATGAGCAAATGCCGTGTTGTTTCTTGTTTGGTGTGGACTTTATGAGATTGAATGATTTGTCTTTGGATGCTGATAAAAATTGTGTTATGAAAGGTGAATGTGAGGGGATGAGATTGAATGAGTGTGCAAAGAATGTGTCAAATTTTGCAGTATGATCGAATTGGTCATGGATGGTGAGAAAGAGATTTTAAGTGATGATGATATTCTAGAGATGCAAGAGATGTGTCCTTTGGTCAGTGAGTTGAAGAAGTGTGTGATGATGCGTGTTGATTTGAATGCATAGCCTGAGTGTTTAAGTGATTTTAAAAGGTATGCTTAGGATTTTGTTGTTTGTATGGATGTTGTATATTTTGTGAGGCATGTGAAGGAAGGGGATGACATGTATGTACCTGTGATGTCCTCGGTTGGTATGATTGGTCTGGTGAAAGTTGCGCATGATAATTATGGGTAAGTTTAAGTTGGGGGAGTGTATAAAAGAGCGTGTGTTCCATCAGTTTCTGAGGACTGTTGAGAATGCTGTTGCGACTACGTGTGAAAGGTGTCAGAAGCAAAAGTTGCATTGTGTGTAAGTGAAGCAGCCGATGTTAAAAGTTGATGGGAAAGAACCGTTTGAATTGGTAGTGATTGATTGGGTGGCTTTACCGCGTTCAAATGCTGGGAATGCTGGTATGGTTGTTATGGTGGATCATAAAAGTAATTTTGCGTATGCGGCGGCAGTGTGAGATAAAAGGAGTTTGACTGTTGCGCGTGTGGTTGACCAGTTGTTTTTTCCTATGTGTGTATGGAAGCCTAGGAGATGTCTGAGTGATAATGGGCCTGAGTTTGCGAGTGAAGTAATTGAGCGAATGTTGAGAGAGAATGGTGTGGATCATGTATGAACGACTCCGTATGTACCTTCTTCGAATGGATTGGCTGAACGTACTATAAGAACCTTGTGTGAGATGTTGAGAATGATGAGTACGACAGTGAATGACTGGGATGTATGTCTGGGGAGAGTGTTGTGGGCGTATAATTCGACTGTGCATAGTGCAACTGGAATGTCCCCGTGTCCGTTTGTGATGAATTATGGTCTGACGTATGTTTTGGTCTAGAGGAGTAGAAAGCGTGCAAAGAAGAGTGAAAGGAAGAATGCAAGTACGAATGAAAGTAAGTCTAATCAGAGCCTTTCTGGTATGGGGGAGAGCGCGCGCTCTCTCTCTCTCTCTCTACATATATATATATATATATATATATATATATATATATATATATATATATATATATATATATATATATATATATATCTTTTCCAGCTTTGCCAGAGTAGAACAAGAAATCACGGCTACAAACTTGAACTGAAGCGTTACCAGCGTGATCTGTGTGGGAAATCTTTCACATAGCATCTGCGGCCATTGGAACGCACTTCAGTGGAAATTTTCAACAGCAGCTCTGTTTAACAGTTCAAGTCGAGATTAAGCAAAGTCTTGAAAAATAGCCACTTGGAGACTTGAAGCGTGGCGTGAGTGCTCTTCTAGAGCGCCAATATGACCCTTTAGAGGACTGGGCCTGCTCTACTAGGTCTACTAGGGTACCTCTTTTCCTTGTTACTCCTTGTTACACACACACACACATACCCTCTCTCTCTCTCTCTTTCTCTCTCTCTCTCTCTCTCCCCTCTCTCTTTCTCTCTCTTGGAGCTTGTGAGAGAGATTGAGTGCTTGCATAAGCAGGTGAGTGATTTGGCTGATGTAAGTAGACAAGTGAGTGAGCTTCCTGTGGCTGATTTTTCTGGTTTTGGGAACAGTATGAATGATAGTGTGTTTGGGCAGAATTAAGCTAGTGTGGCTGATTTTTCTGATTTTACGAATGATAAGGATAGAGGTGAGCTCGATGTGGGGAATGAGGAGGTGACTGACTTTTCTGGCTTCTGGTGGGAACCAGTTGAAGGAGTTCCTGGTATAGCCGCTAAGTGTAGAGAGGATGTGAGTGATTTGTTTGTTTCCCAAGAGTGTGCTTTGAATTTGATGAGAGCTGTGAGTGAGGAGCTGATGAATGGGGGGAATGAAGAGTGAAGGTTCTGAACAGAATAGTATGAAAGAGTTGTGTTGGGAGATGGGAGAGCTAGTAATGAAGGCTAAGAGTATGGTGGACGATATAATCGACAGTGACGAGGAGACTGACAGGACTACTGACGAACGACCCCGACAGATTGCTACGAGTAGCCAGGGCCCTGTAGGCGAGTGTGAATGGGTGCAGAAGGGCGTGATTGAGTATATAAAGTACCGTGAGTAAGGATTTAGAGTGTATTGTGAGTGACTGTGGTCGAATGGCCTAAGGAAAGAGGGGTGTGGTGGAGTGAATGTGAGAATGTTTGAAGGGCCATTCGCCCATCCCCTTTCTAGCTGACCTCTCCCTCCCTCTGTAAGAATGTGTGTGTGAATTTGAGAGATTTTTTTTTACATATATATATATATATATATATATATATATATATATATATATATATATATATATATATATATATATATATATATATATATATATATATATATATAATTTCATGTTTTGTTTAAAATGTCTTTATCTCTTTGCATAAGCCACTATTATTTTGATAAGAACTCCAAAATTTAATCCTGAAATTTGTTAAGAGTGGCTGAGAGTATAGGATTTGGAGTAATAACGTAATTATCCATAAGTAAAATTCTCGTGGACGGAGGGGTTTTTATAGCCTCTAGACCGCGATATATCTCATAATAAATAACTAAGCTGGGCTCGAAGGTGCCAGGCTTTTAAAAGTACACCCAATTTTGGTCACAAGAGTGACTGCCGGCAAGATTTCATACCCGTGGGGACCCTAAATCGTAAAGCGTGATACCACGTAAGCTAAAGGCCTTTTTTTTTGTTTCTTTTTTGTATTTGTTTGCTCATTTATCTCTTCTTATGTTTAGTCAATATTTTGTTTGGTGAGAGGATTGATTATTTTTGTATATATTTAGAACGTGATTACATAGCAAATTTATCGATCCATACTTTTTTGTTCGTGTATATATAAGTAACGAGAGCTCAAATATATTTAGCTATATTTTTGTAAATAAAGGACTGTATAGACAATCTGTTTCATTTCTCCCTCGATTTCTCGCATCCCGACTTAGTTTAGGAAGCGGGTTGGATAGATTGGGTTAGAGTGTATGTTCGGTGCCCACTAAAATGTTAAATTAAAAATAAAAAAAATCACGCCATTAGAAGTATAATTATAGGGGGGGGGGCATTCCTTATATTTATTTATTTCTTGACTGAAGTGCCCCTTGAAACTTTATCTTGCATTTTATCTGACTCTTGTATTCTTGTAGGCTGCGTTAATTCGTCTTTAAGTTGGCTGGGTTAATTCTTGATCTTATTTTTCTTGATGTGATGGTTCCTTCCAAATTATGATGACGTGATGACTTATTGATGCTTCTTGACGATTTTAATGGGATGAGATGAGTTGAGACCAGTTAGCCCTTGAAGTCGTGATGATTTCTTGAGAGTTGAGGAGGTCTTGATGAGATGAGATGAGTTAGCCCCTTGAAAGTCGATTTCCTTGAGTTCCGTTTTCTTTGAGCGCAGTATTCTGGATTAGTGAGTCCTTGAAGGATTCTCCGTTTTCTTCGAGAATTTTCTTTGTAAAAATTGTAGACTTTGAGGTTCGATCGTGGGTCTTTTGTATCCCGAGGCAAGCACTCTACCAATACGCCACTGCGTAGTCCGATCTGGCTTGGTAATTTAATGGGCTATTTATATTCTTGCGTTGGAAGGAATTTTTTTCTCTCTCTCTGATACATCTTCGCACCCCTACACAATTTCAGTCTTGTGCCAGAATTGGAAATACTTCAGATTTGGGACGCACGGTAGGTGGCGCTGTTAGTAGGCTACAATTTTGGGCTACAATATATCTCTTATGACGTGAGACGGTAGCTTCAGATCTGACCAATTACGGTGTTATATATTTTTTTGTTTTGGGGATTTGTAACTTTTAGTCTCTATTATTTACTAATTATCTGCGCCTCTGCTCGTTTATAGTTTTTTCTAAGTTAGGTAAGGTTTCTTGTTTTCTTTTATTGTTTTTTGTTTGTTTTCGTATTATTGGTTTCGCAGTGAACGATAACAGCTTCTTACTGGCAACGTCGTAGCTGTAAATAGAACCCGCTTGCCGCCTACGGGAGTACCAGGAGGAGAGGGACTGGTTCTTCTCCCCACCAATATGGGTTCAGGAGAGGCCAGTCCACTCAGGCGGCCGTGACTATCATTCACGACAGAATACAAAAAAACCCCCGCCAGGTACATCAGAAGACTCTCTCCATCAGTAAGGACGTGGAGAAGGCCTTCGATAAAGTGTGGCACGAGGGACTCTGTTGGAAACTCGCCAACAATACGGAGTTACCTCTCTGCCCCAGAAGGTTCCTCTCGCACTACCTCACTGAACGGAGTTGCCACATAAAATACAACAATACCGTCTCCTGACCCTTTACACCCTCCCCCAGGCGTTCCCCAAGGAAGCGTATTGGCACCCACACTATATATTATGTTCAAAAACGACACCCCACGCCCACCTGAAAACTGCTGTCACACATACACAGTGGCCTACGCCGATGGCGAGACCATTCTCGTCAGCGGCCGAGGTCCAGAAGAAATCGCGCTCCACGCACAAACAATACTAATGATAAGACAGATTACCAGGATAAATGGCTGATTGCCACGAATCCTCAGAAGACACAGCTGTCACTCTACGGCGCTAGAGATCACTTCATGCACAACTTACAAATCTCTTCACACACACCAGACATTAACCACCTAAACCTCAAAAGGCTCGAATACACTCAATGTATAAAAATCCTTGGGGTAACTTTCGACAAGACCCTCAGATTAAATATACACCGAAACATAACACAAGCAAGAGCCTTACGAACAAACACATCGCTGAGCAGGTTCTACTCTGCAGGCAAAAAACTAAAGCTACACCTTTACAAAGCACTCGTGCAACCTATTCTCGCGTACGCCCCACTATCACTCGTAGCCGCAAGTGACACGCTTAAGCCCGTGATCATCCGCAACCCATACCGTTCTTCATATAACCAAAAGGCATCATGAATAACGCGTTTCCGACCGAGCAGACAGCCTCGCCTTCCTGACCTGACTCCAACCGTCGTCCAGTCACATAAACCACACGACCAACGGATCCACACGAACACCACGCATCGGTGTATAGCCACCGACCTATCAACTCTTGCTATCTTTTCTCAAGGGATTTCCGCAACCTTCCTCTATGACTACCTGATCGCCTGTGTTACACACAAGGATCCCCCTCTGTCCTTTCTATAAACAAAAGTAAGTAAGTATTTGTTTCTCTTTCGTTATGGCTTTTTCGTGCTCTAGTTGTGCTTCATCGTTATTCGAATTCGGGTTTATTTTGCATGACCGCAAAAAACTTTTAGATTATTTAGAGGCGCATAAACTAATCAAGAAACCTATAAAAGTAATAAGTATTGTTTGTCAATAGGTTAGGTTTTTCTTCCAGTAAAAAGTTGGGTAGGTCGGGCAGGTGTTGAGGTTCTATGGGGGGAGCTGGATAGTGTGATTAGGTCCTTACGGGTGGGAAACTAGAAGCTGTTAGAGGTAAGGGAATAACAGGAATAGAGGGCAGGTGTAGGAAATGGAAGGGATGCAGTGATAGAGGAATAGCTAGGGGAGAGGGCATACTGATGCATTATAGGGGGACTAATGCACAAGTGAATGAGCAGATAACTAGGAATAAAAAAGCACAATGCAATGAAGATGGGAATAATAAAAAAACCTTAAAAATATACTACACAAATGGTCGGAGTATAAGGAATAAGATAGATCTCTTAAGAGCGTTAGCAAGTGAAGAGAATTTTGATATAATTGCGATAACAGAGTCATGGCTTGATTTGGCAGGTAATCACTTTAAACCTGAGGTTGAGATTGAGGGCTTTAACATGTTCCATACAGATAGGAATAGGAAGAGAGGAGGAGGGGTTATTATTTATATTAAAGATAATCTCCAGTGTTGTGTAAACAGTACAATTAAATTAGATGATAACACAGAGTCATTATGGCTAAATGTAAAGGAAGGTAAAAACAAGCTTGTCTTAGGATTATTATACAGACCACCAAATCTTAGTAAGGAAGCTTCAAATCTTCTGTGGCAGGAGATTGAACGGGCATGTAGAAGTAAGCATGTGTGTATAATGGGCGATTTTAATTACAGAAATATAGACTGGGAAGCTCTTGTGGGTGATCAGGAGGCTGAGGAATTTTTGAATGTTGTCCAAGATAATTTTCTGAGGCAGATTATTAACGAACCCACTAGAGGTAATAATATACTGGATTTAGTTCTGACAAATAGGGAAGAAGTTATTAAGGATACTGAGATTGGAGGAAATTTGGGTAATAGTGACCATTGTGAAATTAGATTCAAGATGAAATGGAATGGTATTGATAGTAGCATGAACAATGTTAAAATTCCTGACTTTAGAAGAGCAAATTATAATGGGCTCAGGACTTACCTGGAGGCAGTTGTACAGAAACCAGGCAATGAAATCAATTCAGGAATAGATTCAATGATATCAGTTAGTGGAGACAATAATCACCAGGAGGAAGAGATTACAATTGAAGAGGAGTAACATAACATAACATAACATAATTTAACGGATGACAAAAGCCACAAGGGCCTATCAAAGGTCATCCGTATCCATCAAATCCCACCCATATAATGCATCCATAGGATTTTGTCAGATCATGCAGCTACAATATACAATTTAACAATCCATAGGAATGTCCAACCATGCATCTACAATATATAATTTAAAGCCTCCATAGGAGTCTGTCAAAAACAAAATCAAAATCCCCCAAAATATACAATAAAAAGAAACTGCATCCACAGGAATGAGTCAAGACTTATGAAAGAATAATTGAGCAATTAATTACAGGTCAGATGATTAACCTCCATATAAGGAGATTAGGACTAAAAATAATGACCCAAGATGGATGACAGATAAAATTAAGCATTATATTGGCATTAAAAAGGGCATTTATAGGAAAATAAAAAATGGAGAGGATCACTTAAGGCAGAGATATAATGAACTAGCAAGAGATGTTAAAAAGTTAGTTAGAGTAGCAAGGAGAAATTATGAAATTAAAGTGGCAAATAGGGCAAAGGAAGATCCTAAAAGTTTTTATCAATTATACAAAACTAAGGTTAGAGATAAAATAGGCCCACTTATAGATTGCAATGGAGAATTAGTGAGTGATAGGGACTCAATGGCTGGAATGCTAAATGACTTTTTTCTCTCAGTATTTACACAGGAGGATACTCTAAATATACCTGAGGTGTCAATGATCTTTCGGGGTAATGATGAAGAGAAATTAAAGGATATATTGATCACAAAGGAGATAGTGACAAAGGAAATTGATAAAATCAAAAGTAGTAAAGCACCCGGTCCTGATGAGCTCTTTCCTAGAATTTTGAAAGAATGTAAGGATGTGTTAAGTGAGCCCCTAGCATGCATCTTTAGAAAATCATTGGAGAGTGGCATTGTGCCAGTGGCATGGAAGAAAGCCAATGTGATACCTATATTTAAGAAAGGGGATAAAACAAATATGTCTAATTACAGACCAGTAAGTTTGACATCAGTGGTAGGGAAAATGATGGAATCTATTATAGCAAGGAATATTAGAGATCACTTGGATAAGCATAAGTTGATAAAAGAATCACAGCATGGCTTTAGTAAGGGTAAATCCTGTCTGACTAATTTGCTGTCTTTTTATAGTAAGGTGTATGAAGCAGCAGATAATGATGAAAACTATGATATTTTATACTTGGACTTTAGTAAGGCTTTTGATCGAGTGCCACACTTACGACTTCTGAGCAAAGTTAAAGCACACGGGATCGATGGCAGTATATTTAGGTGGATTCAGTCATGGCTTGGTGACAGACAGCAAAGAGTTAGTATAGATGGAGTTAAATCTGAGTGGGGGTGTGTTAGCAGTGGAGTTCCTCAAGGATCTGTTTTGGGTCCCTTGCTATTCTTAATTTATATTAATGATCTTGACATAGGTATAAGTAGTGACCTGAGTAAATTTGCTGATGATACTAAGCTAGGTAGGGCCATTAGGGCTGATTCTGATGCTGTTGTAATGCAGGAGGAATTGACCATTCTGTCCAATTGGGCCGAGAAATGGCAAATGAAGTTTAACATAGACAAATGTAGTGTACTTAGTATAGGTAGAAATAATCCATTGAATAGTTATAAATTAAATGGCAGAATTTTAGGGAGGACTGATTGTGAGAGAGACTTGGGTATTTTGGTAAGTTCAGACCTTCGTCCTAGAAAGCAATGTCTAAATGCTAAGAATAAAGCTAATAGGATATTGGGATTCATCAATAAGAGTGCTGAAGTCATTCTAAAACTGTATCTGGCGCTAGTTAGGCCTCATCTAGACTATGCAGTACAATTTTGGTCACCATATTATAGGAAGGATATTGATTTGCTTGAGTCTGTGCAGAGAAGGATGACAAAGATGATTGGTGGGCTAAGGAACTTACCTTATGGTGAAAGGCTCAGAAAACTAAATCTACATACATTGGAAAGGAGAAGAGTCAGAGGGGAATTGATTGAAGTCTTCAAATGGGTAAAAGGATATAATAAAGGGGATCTGGGTAGGGTTCTTATACTTAGTGAACATGACAGGACACGTAGCAATGGGTTTAAGCTTGATAAGTATAGGTTTAGGAAGGAGATTGGGAGGAATTGGTTTACAAATCGTGTGGTAGATGAATGGAATAGGCTCACTAGGCATGTGATAGAAGCCTCCTCTCTGGGTAGTTTTAAGAATAGATTAGATAAATATATGGATGAAGCTGCTAGATGGGACTGACTTTTTTTTTATGTACATATGTATATATTTTTCTAAGGAGTGGGAAGATTATATTTTGCGGTTGCATGAATGGACATAATCCTCTGGATGCATTTTATGTATATTGTAGATTAGATCTGACGAACTCCTGTTAAGGGTGACAATGTTGATGACTTTTCTCTGGTAAGAAATCTTTTGTGTGTTGAATGGAACAGGAGCTGCCAAGTGTAGGCCATGAATGGTCTTTTGCAGTCTCCTTCTTTTCTTATGTTCTTATGTTAAACATGTAGACGAGCGGCCCGGCGGGAAAAATTATTTTGTGTAAATATTATCGTTCACACGTCTCTGAATATTAATGCGCGTTTGAGTTTTCTGACGTCATATCCCACCCCAACCCCTATTATAATTCGCAAAACGATTAAAAGCGCTGACATGATGTAGTTAAAGCATTCCCCTCTGTAAATGTCAGAACATTATAAAAATTAGGATTATATACTGGGGGGGCTGTGCCCCCCAGACCCCCCCCCCAATTTAATGAAACTCAGGATCATCGTAGTGCGGTCCACGCATCGTGTTTACCCCCCCATGAGCCGTCCCCTATAAATGTACTCCAAAAACGTGAAACATTTTGGAACACGGACGAAATAGTACATCTTATTGGCCAAGCCGCTTGTCTACATATTTACCAAAAGTTGTTGGGGGAAAAAAAAACTAAATTCAAGGGGTCTGCTCGTGGGGGAGATATCACTGTGGGGAGGAACCACCCTGCGATGACCCTGAGTTTCAATCAATTGGGGGGTCTGGAGGGCGCAGCCCCCCCAGTATATACTCATATACAAAGAATATAACGCCGTAATTGTTCACGGTAAATATGTAGATTATCGGCGCGAACGATGGTACGTACTATTTCGTCGTGTTCCATAATGTTTCATGTTTTTGGAGTACATTTAAGTTGACGGCTCGTGTGGGGGTAAACACAATGGGAGGACTACACTATGATGATCCTGAGTTTCATTAAATTGGGAGGGGGGGTCTGGGGGGCACAGCCCCCCAGTATATAATCCTAATTGTTTATAGAATAATAATTCAAAAAGGACTCAAACGCGCATGAATATTCCGACACGAGTGAACGATAATATTTACACACAATTTTTTTTCCGGCCGGGCCGCTAATCTACATATTTACCTTGTTCACATCTGACGCTACCGTCTGATGTCATAAGACATATATTGTAGCCCAAATTGTAAGTTTTTGGAGCAAGATTGGCTTATGAATAGATGGTGTTGACATCTCTGATTAGTTCCAGATAACTAATATTTCATTAACTAAATTTTTCTATATATATTTATAGTAATTAAGGTTTGCTGCACCTATTTATAATTGGGAGCTTATACAGGCCTACTGATTTCCCGTAGGTCTTTTGAAATGGAGGATGATCTCCTCTGATAATATAAACCTTCCATTTAAATACTTAATAGCACCTGTAAAAGAAAATGATAAATTTAATGACAAACCTCTTCAATTTAGCATTGCCCTTAAAAACAGTAATTTACTTAATGATATTCAACATCATGATGTAACTTTTACTGGTCGTACAAAAAATTGTATTATTAGTACCAGTACTAAGATTAAAGATATCTTCCCAGATAATGCAGGTTTCTTACTAGGTGAGTGGAAAGTAACTTGTAAATTACATAACATAACATAATTTCACAGATGACAAAAGCCACAAGGGCCTATCAAAGGTCATCCGCCTCCGTCAAAACCCACCCACAAAAAGCACCATCACCAGGGGAAGACAAAATCAAAGTCCCCCACAATATAATATAACATAACATATAACATAATTTCACGGATGACAAAAGCCACAAGGGCCTATCAAAGGTCATCCGCATCTGTCAAAACCCACCCACAAAAAGCACCATCACCAGGGGAAGACAAAATCAAAGTCCCCCACAATATAATATAACAGATGACAAAAGCCACAAGGGCTCATTATAGGTCATCCAAGTCAAACAGCCTCTTTTTTAAGGCACCCAAACTCCCAGGAAAACTACATCCATACGATTGCGTCCAGAAACAAGGGTATCACCAATCAAGGCTTGTCAAGAACTAAATCATGCAGCTATAGATATATACAAACAATATTAATATATACAAAACTTAGGAACCATCAGAACCTTCCCTCCCCATAAACTCATCCAACCTACTCTTAAATACATTTAAATTTGGACTACCTACTACCCTCTGCGGCAATTTGTTCCAGAAGTCTACCACTCTATTGGTGAAAAAATATTTTATTAAATCCTATGGGGTTAAACTTACCAGTAAACTTACCAGCCCTGCCAGAGCTGGTTAAGCAGCATCCAACGGTCTTCTTGTTAATGGAGTTGGCAGCCTTCTCAGACTTATTCGTAGCCCCGGACATTCTTCAAATAATTTGCCAATTTTTGATTTGAATGAATTTATTGACCTTGCATAGACCGTTTGGTCATCTAAATTGTTCCATTCATCAATAAGTCTTTGACTAACCTTCGAACAGGTAGCACGTGTTTTATAGAGCTCTCAGTCTGTTGATCTATTTTTCAGATTTTTCTATAGTTTGTTTGTTTTTTTGTTGTTTTTTTTCTCACCACAATCAGCGAAAGCTAAGTTGCTCTTCTTTTTTTATTTCTTATTGCTACTTAAATTCTTTCTTTGTTTGAATAAGTGATGGAGTTTGGGGATGAAAGTGAGCATGAGTGTCGGAATGTATGCATTGGTTGTGGTGTATTAGGTGAGGGGTATACATGTGTTGTATGTGGGCTGCGTGAATGCATTGTAGATTTAGAGGGGATGAGAAGGCAGGATTTAGACAGGATATGTAGGCTGGAGGGGTTAGTTGCTGAGCTCAGGAGGGAACTTAGTGTTAGGCCTAGAGCTGGGAATAGGTTAGGTGGTGAGGTAGGCCAGTTAGATGTTTCAGGTGAAGGTAGAGGGCCAGTGGAGGAGGTAGGATGTGATAGTTCTAGTGATAGTGAAGTTAGCCCCCTTAGATTAGTTAGAAATAGGCCTAGTGAGGATGGGGGACAGTGGAGAGTGGTTAGGAAACATGAAGCTAGGGAGGCTTCTCCTGTTCTTTGTGAGAATAGGGTTGCCTCTGTTGAGGTGGTTAGCCAGGGGGAGAATAGGTGTGTGAGTCAGAGGGACACAGATCCTATTAGCTTGACTAATAGATTCAGTGCCCTAAGGGAGTAAGTAACTGGAAGTGATATGACTGATGGGGGTGGGGGTGGAGTTCGAGTGACTGGTAGTTTGAATGAGAATAGGAGTGGGGATGGAGTTAGGTCTGTGGGGGTTAGGAATAGGAGTCTGACTGAAGTGCTTGTGATGGGTGATTCGCGAGTTAGATATTTAGATAGGAAGTTGAATGCAAGTAGATTGAATGGTTTGAGGGTGTGTTTGCCGGGTGCTGGAGTGAGAGATCTGTCTGATAGGTATGAGGAACTGGTGTCTGGCTGTGCAAGGGATGCGGTTGTGATTACACATGTAGGAGTGAATGATGTGAAGAAAGTGGGTGCATGTGAGTTACGTGAGAGGTACAAGAGGTTGATTGAAAAGGTGAAAGAAAGTAGAATGAAAGGTGTTGTGACAGGTGTGCTTCCAAGAATGGATGTTGGGGTAGAATGGATGTCTCGTGCAATTGGGCTGAATGATTATGTGAGGAGGATGTGTGAGATGGAAGGTGTCATGTTTGTGGATGTGTGGGATAGGTTTGTTGGAATGAAAGAAATGTATGCGATGGATGGACTGCATTTGAGTAGGAGGGGGGTAGATGTGTTGTGGGAGGAGTATGATCGTGTTATTAGGTCTTTGCGGGCGGGAAACTAGATACTAATAGTGGTCAGGGAATTATGAGAGGACATTATAGTACTGAAAGTAGAATGGACTTGGCAGATAACAGAAATAGGTTCCAAGGCGATAGAGGTGAGGTCATTCAAGTTTCAAGAGGTGCTTCAGGGATAGGGAGGTTAAATTGTTTCTATACAAATGCTCGTAGTCTTAGAAACAAGAAGGATGAGCTATTTAGTTATATTAGCAATGAGGATATAGATATATTATGCGTTACTGAATCATGGGTTAATGAAATAGAATTTAGTGACACTATAAGTGAATTTGATTTTCAGGGCTATAATATGTACATTAGTCAAAGGACAGGTAGGATTGGTGGAGGAATAATTATCTATATAAAAAACAACATTGTTTCAAGTTTAAATACTTCAATAAAGCAGGATGGAGTTGAGTCACTTTGGATAGATATTAGGTTCAGTAAAAATAGAATGGTGCATTTGGGAGCTTTTTACAGGCCACCTGGGCAGACTGATGATATAGATGAACTAATGATAAGGGATGTGAAACAGATGCAGTTATTATTGGGGACTTCAACTTAAACTCTGTGGACTGGGAAAATATGATAGGTAGGGATAGAACAAGTGGCAGGTTCATAGAATGCTTTGAGGATAATTTTTTGAATCAATTTGTTAATGAGCCAACGAGGGGGGACAATATATTAGATTTAGTACTTTCTAACAGTGATCATTTAGTTCAAGAATTGACTGTTGGGGAAGCATTGGGAAATAGTGACCATCAGATAGTTCGTTTTAACTTGGGAATTGAGAAGGGTAAAATAACTGAGAATGCTGAAAAAGTTCCAAATTTTCATAAGGGAGATTATGTAAAACTTCGAAGCTTGCTAAATTTGGTAGACTGGGATATAGAATTCAGAGGTAAAAATGCTTATGGGATGTGGGATACTTTCAAGCATATAATAAATGTAGTCCAAGAACAATGTATCCCAATGAAGGCCATTAGGAACAAAAGTAGGAAACCATTATGGTGGAATCAGGAGATAGCTAGAAAAATTTCAGAGAAGAAAAGGGCATATAAAAAATTACAGGTAGAAAATAATATTCAAAATTTAAGTGATTATAGAATGGCTAGGAATGAGTTAAATAAGATTATAAAGAAGAACAAAAGAGTGTCAGAAATTAAATTAGCTCAGGATAGCAACAAAGATCCTAGAAAGTTCTTTAGTTACTATAAAATTAATAACAAGTGTGGCAGAGTTAAAATAGGACCTATCAAATATGAAGGGTTTGTGAGAGAAACTGATGAGGAAATAGTTGAGGTACTAAATGGTCATTTTGCATCAGTATTTACAAAAGAGAAACTAAATAGTCCTATGTATAGTACTCATAGGTCAGGAAAAGAGGTGTTTACTAACATTTGTGTGGATCGGAGGATGATAAAAGGACTAATAGGTGATTTAGATACTACCAAGACCTCCGGCCCTGATAATATTCATTCTAGGATACTTAAAGAAGGGGTAGAAAGTATCTCAATAGCTCTGGACAAGTTATATACTAGGTCATTGGAATATGGAGAAATACCCGATGATTGGAAGAGAGCGAATGTAGTCCCCATTTTCAAGAAGGGTAGTAAAGAGGATCCAAATAACTTTAGACCGGTTAGCCTAACTCCTGTAGTCTGTAAAATTCTTGAGAAAATAGTTAAAAAAGGGATTTGCCAACATCTAGAGAGGGAGGGGTTAATCAGCGATGCTCAGCATGGGTTTAGATCAGGTAGATCATGTTTGACTAACTTACTAGACTTTCTGGAGTTTGTAACAGATCAAGTAGATAAGGGAGAGAATGTAGATATAATTTACTTAGATTTTAGTAAAGCATTTGATAAGGTACCACACAGGAGACTAGTTCATAAATTAAAAATGATTGGGATATGTGGGGGTGTTTCAAATTGGATAGCTGAGTGGCTGAAAGACAGGAAGCAAAGGGTAGTGCTAAATGGTGTAAAGTCAGAGTGGAGGGATGTTATCAGTGGGGTTCCTCAGGGATCAGTTCTCGGTCCATTATTATTTGTCATCTATATAAACGATCTTGGGGAGGCAGTTAATAATAAAGTGTCAATTTTTGCGGATGATACCAAATTAGCAGCTGTAGTTAAAGATATTGATGATAATTTTAAAGTGCAGGGGGACTTAAATAAATTGTTATCCTGGGCACATAAGTGGCAAATGACTTTCAACCTTGATAAGTGCAAAGTTATTAACATGGGAAAAGATAATAGAGAATTTAACTATGAAATGGATGGGCATTGGCTGAGCTCAGTAGAGGATGAGAAAGATCTAGGAGTAGTAATAGATAAGTCATTAAGGTTTTCTAAGCAGTGTATTGAAGCAAGAAATAGGGCAAATAGAGTGCTGGGTTTTATTAAGAGAAATGTCAGTTACAAAAGTAAGGAGGTTATTCTTAAACTCTATAACTCTTATGTTAGGCCACATCTAGAGTACTGTATACAGGCATGGTCCCCACATTTTAGACACGATATTAACCTTCTTG
This sequence comes from Ceratothoa steindachneri, assembly GCA_963969495.1. NCBI lineage: Eukaryota > Metazoa > Arthropoda > Malacostraca > Isopoda > Cymothoidae > Ceratothoa > Ceratothoa steindachneri. The sequence continues at coordinate 53,532,783 of OZ018333.1, read as the reverse complement.
AGTCAGTGCAATGGAGGGCAACAAAGATTATTCCTTCCCTGAGGCACCTTGAATATGAAGATAGACTGAGGGTATTAAATATGTTCTCGTTCGAAAGGAGGTGTGTGAGAGGGGATATGATTGAGCTGTTTAAAATTTTTTCCGGGATAGATAAATTGGATGTTAGCAAGTTTTTTGAGTTAGATGATGGAAATCGGACTAGAGGTCACCACTTGAAAATTAAAAAGCAAGGGTGTAGGTTGGATTTAAGAAAATATTTTTTCACCAATAGAGTGGTAGACTTCTGGAACAAATTGCCGCAGAGGGTAGTAGGTAGTCCAAATCTAAATGTATTTAAGAGTAGGTTGGATGAGTTTATGGGAAGGGAAGGTTGTGATGGTTCCTAAGTTTTGTATATATTAATATTGTTTGTATATATCTATAGCTGCATGATTTAGTTCTTGACAAGCCTTGATTGGTGATACCCTTGTTTCTGGATGCAATCCTCTGGATGTAGTTTTCCTGGGAGTTTGGGTGCCTTGAAAAAGAGGCCGCTTGACTCGGATGACCTATGATGAGCCCTTGTGGCTTTTGTCATCCGTTATATTATATTGTGGGGGACTTTGATTTTGTCTTCCCCTGGTGATGGTGCTTTTTGTGGGTGGGTTTTGACGGAGGCGGATGACCTTTGATAGGCCCTTGTGGCTTTTGTCATCCGTGTAATTATGTTATGTTATGTTATGTTAGAACTTTCTGATATTCAATCTTGATCTATCCCTAAAGATTTTCAGGCCATGACCTCTAGTTCTTCCTTCATCAATTATTGTAAAAAAATCTTCCTTTCTAAATCCCTCATAACCATGTGGTATCTTAAAAATCTCTATTAAATCACTTATATGTCGTCTCATTTCCAATGTCATAAGATTACAACTTCTTAATCTATTTTCATATGATTCATTTCTTAAATCAGTTATCATTTTAGTAGTTCTTCTTTGCACTTTTTCTATATTATCTATGTCTTGTTGATTAGTATGCCTCCACGCCTGTGAACAATATTCCAAAATAGGTCTGACTAAGCTTTTGTAAAGATTTATAATATTAAATTTTGACTTGTTGTCAATTGTTCTTTTTATTGTCCCCAGAACATAATTTGCTTTATAAACAATTTTGGCTATGTGCTCACTTGGTTTTAAAGTATTATGTACGATTACACCCAAATCCTTTTCTGTAACAGCACTTTCAATATTTTCTTGTGCTAGGCTATATACAGCATTTACATTATTAAATCCTACATTTATAGTTTTACACTTTCTAACATTGAAAATCATCTGCCAATCCCCTGACCATTTATGAAGTTTTTTTAAGTCTTCCTGAAGCACTCTAATTTCCTTATCATTTGAGCTAGTCTCGAAGATCTTTATATCATCAGCAAATTTTAGAATATTTGATTTAATATTTTCGTCAATATCATTAACAAATACTAGGAATAATATCGGCCCCAATACTGAACCTTGCGGCACGCCACTACTTATATTACTCCAAGTCGATTTTTGCCCTTGTATTACAACTCTTTGCCTTCTAGAAGTTAGCCATTCACCTATCCATCTCACTATTCCTTTTCCAAAACCATGACTCCTCAATTTGAGTAATAATCTATGATGAGGCACCTTATCAAATGCTTTTGCAAAATCCAGGTATATGATATCTACTGGGTACCCTTCATCAACATATTTAGTTACCTTTTCAAAAAATGTAAGTAGATTTGTCAGACAAGACTTTTTAGGTAAAAAACCATGTTGACTATCTTTAATTATATTCCTTTCTAATAGGTGTTTTAACATATCTTTTCTAAGTAATTTTTCAAAAACTTTGCTGACTTGGGATGTTAAACTGACTGGTCTATAGGACGATACTGAATTTTTTGGTGCTCTTGACCCTTTATAGATTGGAGTAATGTTTGCTTCCTTCCAGTCGCTTGGTATTTGTCCATGCGCATAACTGTAACATAACATAACAAAACATAATTACTCGGATGACAAAAGCCACAAGGGCCTATCAAAGGTCATCCGCCTCCATCAAAACCCACCCACAAAAAGCACCATCACCAGGGGAAGACAAAATCAAAGTCCCACACAATATAATATAACAGATGACAAAAGCCACAAGGGCTCATCACAGGTCATCCAAGTCAAACGGCCTCTTTTTTAAGGCACCCAAACTCCCAGGAAAACTACATCCAGAGGATTGCATCCCGAAACAAGGGTATCACCAATCAAGGCTTGTCAAGAACTAAATCATGCAGCTATAGATATATACAAACAATATTAATATATACAAAACTTAGGAACCATCACAACCTTCCCTTCCAATAAACTCATCCAACCTACTCTTAAATACATTTAGATTTGGACTACCTTTTACCCTCTGCGGCAATTTGTTCCAGAAGTCTACCACTCTATTGGTGAAAAAATATTTTCTTAAATCCAACCTACACCCTTGCTTTTTAATTTTCAAGTGGTGACCTCTAGTCCGATTTCCATCATCTAACTCAAAAAACTTGCTAATATCCAATTTATCTATCCCCGAAAAAATTTTAAAGAGCTCAATCATATCCCCTCTCACACACCTCCTTTCGAACGAGAACATATTCAACATATCTATATATTCAAGGTGCCTCAGGGAAGGAATAATCTTTGTTGCCCTCTGTTGCACTGACTCGAGAAGGTTAATATCCTGTCTAAAATGTGGGGACCATGCCTGTATACAGTACTCTAGATGTGGCCTAACATAAGAGTTATAGAGTTTAAGAACAACCTCCTTACTTTTGTAACTGACATTTCTCTTAATAAAACCCAGCACTCTATTTGCCCTATTTCTTGCTTCAATACACTGCTTAGAAAACCTTAATGACTTATCTATTACTACTCCTAGATCTTTCTCATCCTCTACTGAGCTCAGCCAATGCCCATCCATTTCATAGTTAAATTCTCTATTATCTTTTGCCATGTTAATAACTTTGCACTTATCAAGGTTGAAAGTCATTTGCCACTTATGTGCCCAGGATAACAATTTATTTAAATCCCCCTGCACTTTAAAATTATCATCAATATCTTTAACTACAGCTGCTAATTTGGTATCATCCGCAAAAATTGACACTTTATTATTAACTGCCTCCCCAAGATCGTTTATATAGATGACAAATAATAATGGACCGAGAACTGATCCCTGAGGAACCCCACTGATAACATCCCTCCACTCTGACTTTACACCATTTAGCACTACCCTTTGCTTCCTGTCTTTCAGCCACTCAGCTATCCAATTTGAAACACCCCCACATATCCCAATCATTATAAATTTATGAACTAGTCTCCTATGTGGTACCTTATCAAATGCTTTACTAAAATCTAAGTAAATTATATCCACATTCTCTCCCTTATCTACTTGATCTGTTACAAACTCCAGAAAGTCTAGTAAGTTAATCAAACATGATCTACCTGATCTAAACCCATGCTGAGCATCGCTGATTAACCCCTCCCTCTCTAGATGTTGGCAAATCCCTTTTTTAACTATTTTCTCAAGAATTTTACAGACTACAGGAGTTAGGCTAACCGGTCTAAAGTTATTTGGATCCTCTTTACTACCCTTCTTGAAAATGGGGACTACATTCGCTCTCTTCCAATCATCGGGTATTTCTCCATATTCCAGTGACCTAGTATATAACTTCTCCAGAGCTATTGAGATACTTTCTACCCCTTCTTTAAGTATCCTAGAATGAATATTATCAGGGCCGGAGGCCTTGGTAGTATCTAACTCACCTATTAGTCCTTTTATCATCCTCCGATCCACACTAATGGTAGTAAACACCTCTTTTCCTCTACCATGAGTACTATACATAAGACTATTTAGTTTCTCCTTTGTAAATACTGATGCAAAATGACCATTTAGTACCTCAACTATTTCCTCATCAGTTTCTCTCACAACCGCTTCATATTTGATAGGTCCTATTTTAACTCTGCCAGACTTGTTATTAATTTTATAGTAACTAAAGAACTTTCTAGGATCTTTGTTGCTATCCTGAGCTAATTTAATTTCTGACCCCCTTTTGTTCTTCTTTATAATCTTTTTTAACTCATTCCTAGCCATTCTATAATCACTTAAATTTTGAATATTATTTTGTACCTGTAATTTTTTGTATGCCCTTTTCTTCTCTGAAATTTTTCTAGCTATCTCCTGATTCCACCATAATGGTTTCCTACTTTTGTTCCTAATGGCCTTCATTGGGATATATTGTTCTTGGACAACATTTATTATATGCTTGAAAGTATCCCACATCCCATAAGCATTTTTACCTCTGAATTCTACATCCCAGTCTACCAAATTTAGCAAGCTTCGAAGTTTTACATAATCTCCCTTATGAAAATTTGGAACTTTTTCAGCATTCTCGGTTATTTTACCCTTCTCAATTCCCAAGTTAAAACGAACTATCTGATGGTCACTATTTCCCAATGCTTCCCCAACAGTCAATTCTTGAACTAAATGATCGCTGTTAGAAAGTACTAAATCTAATATATTGGTCCCCCTCATTGGCTCATTAACAAATTGATTAAAAAAAAATTATCCTCAAAGCATTCTATGAACCTGCCACTTGTTCTATCCCTACCTATCATATTTTCCCAGTCCACAGAGTTTAAGTTTAAGTCCCCAATAATAACTGCATCTGTTTCACATCCCTTACTTATTTCCCTTATCATTAGTTCATCCATATCATCAGTCTGCCCAAATGCACCATTCTATTTTTACTGAACCTAATATCTATCCAAAGTGACTCAACTCCATCCTGCTTTATTGAAGTATTTAAACTTGAAACAATGTTTTTTTTTATATAGATAATTATTCCTCCACCAATCCTACCTGTCCTTTGACTAATGTACATATTATAGCCCTGTAAATCAAATTCACTTATAGTGTCACTAAATTCTATTTCATTAACCCATGATTCAGTAACACATAATATATCTATATCCTCATTGCTAATATAACTAAATAGCTCTTCCTTCTTGTTTCTAAGACTACGAGCATTTGTATAGAAACAATTTAACCCCCTTATCCCTGAAGCACCTCTTGAAACCTGAATGACCTCACCTCTATCGCCTTGGAACCTATTTCTGTTATCTGCCAAGTCCATTCTACTTTCAGTACTATAATGTCCTCTCATAATTCCCTGACCACTATTAGTATCTAGTTTCCCGCCTGCAAAGACCTAATAACACGATCATACTCCTCCCACAACACATCTACCCCCCTCCTACTCAAATGCAGTCCATCCATCGCATACATTTCTTTCATTCCAACAAACCTATTCCACACATCCACAAACATGACACCTTCCATCTCACACATCCTCCTCACATAATCATTCAGCCCAATTGCACGAGACATCCATTCTACCCCAACATCCATTCTTGGAAGCACACCTGTCACAACACCTTTCATTCTACTTTCTTTCACCTTTTCAATCAACCTCTTGTACCTCTCACGTAACTCACATGCACCCACTTTCTTCACATCATTCACTCCTACATGTGTAATCACAACTGCATCCCTTGCACAGCCAGACACCAGCTCCTCATGCCTATCAGACAGATCTCTCACTCCAGCACCCGGCAAACACACCCTCAAACCATTCAATCTACTTGAATTCAACTTCCTATCTAAATATCTAACTCGCGAATCACCCATCACAAGCACTTCAGTCAGACTCATATTCCTAACCCCCACAGACCTAACTCCATCCCCACTCCTATTCTCATTCAAACTACCAGTCACTCGAACTCCACCCCCACCCCCATCAGTCATATCACTTCCAGTTACTTCCTCTCTTAGGGCACCTATTAGTCAAGCTAATAGGTTCTGTGTCCCTCTGACTCACACACCTATTCTCCCCCTAGCTAACAACCTCAACAGAGGTAACCCTATTCTCACAAAGAACAGGAGAAGCCTTCCTAGCTACACATTTCCTAACCACTCTCCACTGTCCCCCATCCTCACTAGGCCTATTTCTAACTAATCTAAGGGGGCTAACTTCACTATCCCTAGAACTATCATAACCTACCTCCTCCACCGGCCCTCTACCTTCACCTGAAACATCTAACTGGCCTACCTCACCACCTAACCTATTCCCAGCTCTAGGCCTAACACTAAGTTCCCTCCTGAGCTCAGCAACTAACCCCTCCAGCCTACATATCCTGTCTAAATCCTGCCTTCTCATCCCCTCTAAATCTACAATGCATTCACGCAGCCCACATACAACACATGTATACCCCTCACCTAATACACCACAACCAATGCATACATTCCGACACTCATGCTCACTTTCATCCCCAAACTCCATCACTTATTCAAACAAAGAAAGAACTTAAGTGGTAATAAGAAAAAAAAGAAGAGCAACTTAGCTTTCGCTGATTGTAGAGAGAAAAAAAAAAATGTAGAAAAATCTGAAAAATAGATCAACAGACTGAGAGCTCTATGAAACACGTGCTATCTGTTCGAAGGTCAGTCGAAGACTGACATAATTTCCAATGGCTTTGATATCAAATGTCTAAGGTTTCTAAGGACTATATTAAAAATTTGTTCATTTCCAGCTGCTTTTTCTGGATCTAAGTCTGCTAAAACTTTATGTATAGCAGTCTTGGATAAATCAACATCATTCAACATATCATTTCCATCATACATTATTTTTGGTTGTGGCATATTTTCTAGCTTTTCACTTGTAAAAACAGATGTAAAATATTCATTAAATTTATTTGCCATTTGGAGATACTCTGTTACAGTTTCACCATTTTCATTTTCTAAAGGTCCAACCTCCTCCTTAACAGTTAATTTGCTTCTTACATATTTATAGTAGATTTTGGGGTCTCTCTTAATCTGCCTTGAAATTTTACGTTCAAACTTTCTCTTGGCTTTTCTTATTTCTTTTTGTAATTCTTTAATTGCATTTTTATATCTTTCATTGTGCTGAAAGTCTGGATTTTCTCTATATCTTTTCCACCATCTAGTTTTGTTTTTTCTTTTTCCTGCTATTTGTATATTCCACCAAGGTGGCTTAGGTTTTGCTTTGCTTCTTATCTTTAATGGAACACATAAATTTATTTTTCTGTCATGTTCTTTTTTAAATAAATCCCACATTTCATATACATTTTTATCTTTAAAAATCTTGATCCAGTCAACTTTTCTAAATTCTTCTTCTAATTGGCAAAGATATGCTAAATTGCACAATATTGTGATCACTACTACTAAAATGTGATTTTACTTTAACATTGTCCACTAGATTATCATTTGAGGTTAATACTAAATCTAAAATACCCTTCCTGTCGCATTGGTTCTCCTACATGCTGCGTGAGAAAACTATCCATAGTTAAATCAAGAAAGTCCCTGGCTTCTCCCTCTGCATGCAAAGAGTCCCAATCCATCATCCTATAATTAAAATCACCTGCGATAACAATATTTTCTTCTCTTTGGCAAACTGTTCAAAGAATTTGAAATAAACTATCTTTTTCTACTTGTGATGCTGATGTACTCAAATAACATCCTCCAATAACAATATTGCTGTTGTTTACATTACTTTTTATCTTACACCATGCTGACTCCGTGTTTTCATTGTTCGTCAAGTCCTCTCTCTATTAATGTCGCTTTGAGTTCTGATTTAACATACATCAAAACTCCTCCTCCTCTGTTACCTGTCTGTCTATCTTTTCTAAATGTGTCATAATTTCTCAGTTTTATTTCTGCTTCCCCAATTTTACTTGATGCCCATGATTCAGTAATTATTATTATATCTGGGTCTTTTTCCTAAACATATACATATAGGTCAGGTACTTTATTAACTATACTTCTTGCATTAATCAAAACTGCTTTTAATTTTTTGTTTATCCTAGGACTATTTTCCTTAAAACTAAGTTTATTTACAATAACATCTTGCTGGCTTACTGATGCTCTCCTTGGTTCGGCACCTTTTGAACTACTTTTCCTCAGCTTATTATCCAGTTTTTTGGATTTTGAGAACCTTGTCTCTTCTCTTTTAGCTGATTTCTTAATTTAAAATCTTCCTCCTGCTGCTCCTTGGTTCTATCTGAGTCAACATAAAATACTTTTCCATTCTGGTATATTATCAAGTATTTTTGTTTTATTCAAAATTTTGTATTTCTGGTCCCTATCCTTCACTTTTACAAACATCATCTTCGGCTTATTTCTATAATTGGCCCATTTGCTCTAAATGAGAATGTAGTGGAAATAAAGAATGAATTAATATCTAAAGGCTACCCTATACTATCAATGTCTCGTATCAATATAAGAATAAAAAAAGATAATACTCCAACAAGTTGGATAAACACTGGGAAGCCAACTGGTATAGCTATACGTAGCCAGCATCATAGAAATTTTCATAACAATGATTGGGCGACTACAGGATTACCTCATGAGCTCATACCATGATGATGATGATGATGATGATGAACACAATTTATTAAAATTGACTTCTCAGTTGAAAATAAGCCAACTATAATTAAAATACTGTATACAAATTTCCATGTAAACGATTATATTCCATTACCGATACAATGTTTCAGATGTCAAAAATATGGACATACATTTAATTCCTGTCTATCAAGAGCAAAATGTCTAATATGTAGCAATGATCACCTGGCTAAAGACAGACCAAGGGAAACTTTAAAATGCGCAAATTGCAACTTAAATCGTGTATCAACCTTTAAAGGATGCAAAGTCTACAAGGAAGCTAAGAAAGTTGAAATCGTAGCAAAAAAGTTAAACATCAGTTATGAAAGTGCTAAAACACAAATAAAAGAAAGCGATAATAAACCTTATAACATAAACTCCTATCCCTCCTCTATTTCCAAAGAAACTACTGCAATTATTCAAACCCCCCAAAGAAGTTAACCAAGCTAGCTATTCTAATATCTTAAAAACTAATCTACAAGATAGAACCATCAATAATAATACTGCCAGTAGAAAGTTGGGTAAACATGTAGACGAGTGGCCCAGCCGGGAAAAATTATTTTGTGTAAATATTATCGTTCACCCGTCTCTGAATATTAATGCGCGTTTGAGTTTTCTGACGTCATATCCCACCCCCAACCCCTATTATAATTTGCAAAACGATTAAAAGCGCTGACATGATGTAGTTAAAGCATTCACCTTTACCGCCCCCCTCAAAATTAGTAATCATCAAAATAATGCAAACTATACACATATTTACAACTTTCTCTTAATTGCTTTGCTTAAAAGACTCTTGGGACAGAAGGAATTTGAAGAAGCATTAGTTGAAGCAAAACAAATCCAATAAGAAGCTATACACTCTCAATCTGCTAATACAACACTTAATAATGAAACTCAACTAATATTAGGTGAAAAAGGAAATAAAAATCAGGAAATGCTCACTGAAGCTGATAATCAGGGCAAAACTGTCAGGCAAGACACAAGTATTCCAAAACCTAAAGAAAATAAACTAAACATCACCATATCTCATAAAAATGTAGCCCCAGATAAAAGTAGACAAAAACCTCCCATTGTTGAAACAAATGATGCAGTTAATCTCAAAGGTAAAAATAAAACCCTCCTAAATTCTGAACCTGAAAAAAATAAAAGAAATGGCAAAACTAATAATCCAAACCTAATCAAATATAATAAAAGACCCATTTATAGTGCACCTGAACCTATAAATAAAAAAGCCAAGTAAAATGGATAATAAAACAAACAAGATCAAAATTTTGCAATGGAATTGCCAGAGCTTATTTTCTCATCTATCAGAATTCAAAGTTTACTTATATGCTAACAAACCCCACTTGTGTTGTATATGTGAAACACGATTGGGCATCAAATCAAATGTTAATTTTATTAACTATACAATTTTTAGAAGAGACAGAGATAGAAGGGGTGGAGGTATATTGATCTTAATTCGCAAAGACATTAACTATAAAATAATAAATCTAAATGACTATATTAACACTATTAGAATTTATCTAAAAAAATAATAATGCTGTAGATATACTCAATTTATATAATCCACATACAAACAATTTTATTGAACAAGAACTAGAATTCTATACATCTCAACTAGGTAATAAATTAATTATTTGTGGTGATATAAATCAAAGACACCCCCTGCATGGGATAATCATCTCAAGCGTGAACCTCTGCAACAAGCAACCGCTTTCAATTATTTTATTGCCAAATCAGATCTAACTATAGCAACTCCTCTAGATCTTAAACAAGATATGACCTAAAAAATAACTCTTACTCAACTATTGACCTTACTTTAGTATCAGCAATTTCTTTCAGATAAAACTGAAATTAACTTGGGTAGAGATCTCAGCTCAGATCATATCCCAATCCTTATCCATTTATCTGAACTAATAACTGTATCTAACATAGAAAAAAGACCAGATTGGAAGATAAAAAATAACAAATGGTCAGAATGGATAACTAATTTTACTCCAATTCAAGCTGACATATCTCAAAATCTACTTGAAGAATTAGCAATATAGAAAATATAATAGAAGCCAGCAAATTAACTTTCAAACTGAGTATTAAACCTAAAAGCACTAAATATAACAAACCATGGTGGACAGAAGAATGCAGTAAACAGGTGGCTCTGAGGCGGATGGCTAAATGTATTAATGAAAGAAACTTCACCCTACAGAACACCATAGCCTTTAATAGACAAAAAGCTATAGCACAAAGGACAATTAGAAGAGCCAAAAAATTATCTTTACAAAAATTTATTTCTAATATAAACTTTAGAACCCCAATTCAAGATATCTGGTTCTTTATTAAAAAGTTCAGAGGCACTTATAGAGAACAAACATTTCCTCTTATTTAAAATGGTAATCCAGTGCAAGGTAAAAAAGAAAAGGCAAATATTTTGGGACAGAATTTTGAAGATCCAACCATCATCAGTTTTGCATTTTGATGTATTGTACATACACATACTGAGTGAGTTCCACTGCCTCCCGCAAGAACACACTTGCGTGGCTGTAGCATAGCAAACTTTGAGAATGATACTTTTACCTCAGGGTACTTCACTTTAAAACTGCTATGAAGTTCCTTCAAATTGTTGAGAACGAGTCGTTTCTGTAATTTCTGCTTTTCCCCCTCAATTCACAGTACTAAACAATCCTTCTTTCATGGTAAAACCTGACTCATGTCATCACTACGATAATATTCAAGGACTAAAGATTTTAGTTCCTCAGGAAGCACTCTGCTGAGCTGAGGGTTAGGTGAAGCTAACATTCCTTTCTCCTTAACTATATGGTGAGCTTGTACGGCCATTCTCTGAGAGCAATCAAACTCGTTCATGAGTTTTCTAACATTCATACTGGTTGCAAATATGGTTAGAATTCTGATTTGATCTGTACGGCTTGATTGCCAATATTTTTTCTTTAGACACTGGATGACTTCTGGCATAGAGTTCATTTTACATCTTTGTGGCACATTTCCTTGTTTTCCTGAACTACTACCCTTGACCAAATCCAACTTTCTCCTAACAGATTCCTGAACTTTTAACCTTTTCTCAGGTATGTACGTGGGGCAGTCAATAAGTTTTGCAATTCAGATATAAGGAAATGAGATATGAGGAAAAGTGTTTTATTATTTTTCAATATAACTACCCTCAACTTCAATGCACTTGCGCCGACAACCAAAAATGTCCTGACTGCTGTTCAATCCACTCCTGGACGGCGAGCTGGACATCTTCATCCTCCCCAAACTAGTGTCCACGCAATGCAGCCTTGAGCTGGTGGAATAAAAAGTAGTTTCTAGGGGCCAGATCTGGACTGTTTGGGGGGGGATTGTTGAGCTCCTCGAATCCGCACTCGTGCTGGGCACCTTGTGCAACTCTGGCCTTGTGGACAGGGGCATTGTTGTGGAGGAACAGGACACCACATGTCAACTTGCCGTGCCGCTTCTGACGGATGCACTTCTTCAACCCAGCCAGTTCCCCGGCGTAATATGGGCCTGTGATGGTCCTTCCACGAGGCGCATAGTCCACCATCAACACTCCCTCAGAATCCCAGAAGATGGTGGCCATGATCTTCCAGGCTGAGGGTTGGGTCCAGAACTTGATGAGGGTCGGAGAGCCCATGTGCTTCCAGGCCATGCTTTCGAGCTTGGTCTCAGGATCCCAGTGATGGACCCACGTTTCATCAACTGTCACTATGCATGACTCAAATCCCGCCAGGTCTTGGTTGTACAGGAGCAGCAGCTCCTCCTAACTTTGACAACATTGAAGTCGATCATGGGGCGTGAGGTTTCGTGAGGTTTCTAGGGACCCAATGAGCAGAGACCTTGGTCATGGCCAAATTGTCATGGATGATGTTGATAACACTTCCATGTGATATTCCAAGTTCTCGCTCAATTTCTTCAACCTTCACCCGTCGATGTTTGAGGATCATCATCTCCACATGGGTCACATTGCTTTGTTGGTCATGTCTGACGTGCGTCCTGGACGGGGGTCATCTTCAAGGGACTCATGACCATGGTGGAACTCCCTATTCCACCAAGCAATGGTTGCATAGGAAGGGGCAGTGTCGGTGTACACTGCAACCATGCGTTCATGGATCTCTTGCCTTCCTTGGTCAAAAATATGATCACTGCACGGTGCTCAACCTTCTCCATTGTTGAAAAAATTGGTGACTGACAATCTGCGATCAGCTACTGCTTCTTAAATAGACGAGGCAGGAGCATGCGGCTGCAAGTCCTGACTTGTCATAACTTGTCTTAACACCCCCACAAAGAGGCATCCCCCTTCCTCTGTTTTGCCTTACCGATTCGCAAAACTTATTGACCGCCCCTCGTAAGTCAGATGCCTTTTGGCTTTCCTTTTATCAAAGGGGCTCTCACCAATGAAAGACAATGATTGGGTGAGTAAGTCAACTTCAACTTCCACAACATCTGAATCCTCCTTTTGGCTAGGCATCTCATTGAACTGCTGTTCAGATGCTGAAGTTCTAGACTCCTCTGGAGTATTTTTCTCCATTGGTAACTCTGAAAGCTTCTTCCTACAAACAGAACAAAGCTTATCATCTTTGCTAAGAAGAGATGAGAACTTCTGCAAAAGCTGAGCAGAAACATTTCTTAGGTCTTTCTTTTGCAGGGATTTATGGATCTTCAGCAGATTGCTGCAGTACTTTCAATTCGCCATCTTAAGGAAACAAACCCTGCAAAAGTTCCAAATAGTAAATTACTGTTTATAAACAATATACAATAAATTAATTAAAATAAACACCTATATAAATGATTGAATTATATTTAAAATTGCCAATATACAATATCAATATAGCTGCTTCAATCATTGCATTGTACTAGAAAATTGGTAAGCAATAAAAGAAGTGCATAATAATAATCAAGTATTATAGTTATCTTAGTAGAAATAGGTCAAAGTTTGGGTGCAAAGGGCTGTAAGTTGGTAGACTGGTTTATAACTAACAAACATTTCCATTAGTGCTTTTTAAGATTTGATTCTTCATAAATTCGCAGAGAAGTGGACAAAACACAAAAGAGTAGGTCCCTATTCAATGATCAACATTATTTTTAATTATTTTCATGTTTTCTCAGTCCAGCGCTTCAACCCTAATAGCTATTAAGTTAGCTAATGGCTACATCATAATGCATTGCTGACAATAAGTTTACATATTACACTCTTAGTTCAATCTTTCTCCCTATCTATTTTTGGAGGGTATAGCTACCTATATTCTGTAGGTACATTCAGTTTTGATTAAATTAAAGTATTAGGTGAAAAATTGCCTTCTCTCATTTGAAATAGCTTGGCATAGTAAAAATATGTGATCAATTAAAAGTCACTATTAATTAATGGGTGTTCATTTTACATGCCTAATAAGTAATAAATCATTCTCCTCTTTTTCATAATATAATAATTCGGTAGGTCACACCTGTAAGTTATTTTAGGATCTGCAAGTAATCTCACAATTAATATTAAGTAGGTAGTTTAAAGATATCTTGAAATTATTTATATATTGAAGACATAAATGACATTGGTATCTAAAAAAACATACATTAATTAGTTAAGGATTAATGAAAGGAAGTTAAAGACTGCTTTTCATGTTACATTGATTTGACAAGATTTCCTATATAAGGTAGGTACCTAGGTATATAAGGTGTATATAAGCAGTGATGTATTATTTATTGATTCAAAAAGATTATATAAGAGGTATATAGGCCATACCATGGTCAAGACTTACGTAGGTATGTGATATCACCATAATTTCTGGGTCAAGCTTGATAAGTATAGGTTTAGGAAGGAGATTGGGAGGAATTGGTTTACAAATCGTATGGTAGATGAATGGAATAGGCTCACTAGACATGTGATAGAAGCCTCCTCTCTGGGCAGTTTTAAGAATAGATTAGATAAATATATGGATGAAGCTGCTAGATGGGACTGACTTTTTTTTTTTATGTACATATGTATATATTTTTCTAAGGAGTGGGGGGGGATTATATTTTGCGGTTGCATGAATGGACATAATCCTCTGGATGCATTTTATGTATATTGTAGATTAGATCTGACAAACTCCTTAAAGGGTGACAATGTTGATGACTTTTCTCTGGTAAGAAATCTTTTGTGTGTTGACTGGAACAGGAGCTGCCAAGTGTAGGCCATGAATGGTCTTTTGCAGTCTCCTTCTTTTCTTATACCCAGTGTCACATAATTGCCCATAGATTCTAAACCCATGGAGATCCCATTTTTAATTTTTCTTTAGAAAAAATTTGGGATGATCTGAGTTGCACTTTGGCCGGGTTCAAAGAGTTCACTAAAGGTCATGTCAAAAATGGTCATAGAAACATGGTTCTTCCACTCATTTGAAAGATCTCTTTCTCCTGAACATTTCCGTACTAAAATCGTTGAGATGGTTAATTCTGGCTAAAGTTATAACCTCTAAAAGGTTTTGGGTTAATCAGTTTGACCAAAAATTGATCTGGCCATAAATATGACCACAATGACCAGATAGTATGTGAACTTTATTCATCATAACCAACAAATGATGTAAATTTCATGTGATTCTGTGACCAAGGTGTCAGGAAGGTGTGTACACTTCACGTTGAATGCCCCAGGTCCCATTGGGACTAGTTGGGTTATTTAGGGGAAGGCACGTGCCTTGACCCCCACTAAGGTCAATATCCGAACCAGCAGGTCTTTCGAGACTCTTTGGTGTGGTCATTCCCCACAATTCCTACATGTCCAGGAACCCAGCAGAAGATAATATCGACATCCACCCAACTCACTAAAACTGTGGAATCATGGATATCGTGAACCAGAGAGTGCAGAGATTCCAATGCCCAGAGAGCACTCAGGGTGCTTTATGAGTCACTATAGATCACAATCCGGTCTCCAAAGGGGCACATTGTGTAATCTCCCGTACCAAGTGGTGTATTGCCACCAGCTCAGCCATGAAGACAGACGCTGACTTCAAAGAGAGGGGATTCAGAGTGGAAACTGCTTCCCCCCCCTCTTCAGACTTCAAGCCATCCATATACACTGGCACGGTTCCAGCGTGACATGAGATGTGCTCCAAAAAATCCGAATGCAATACTCCCGGCACTGTACAAGCTTTGGGAGCAGAGGTGTGGCGACAAATAGCTAACAGTGGTACCCTCCATGGTGGCATTCTGGGCAGAGCCAGGGGCGCCACCGGCCCTAAGAGATATATCTAGCTCTCAAAGGAGTTTCCTAGCCCTAAACCCAAAGGGCTTAGGGTATAACTGGTGTCTCGACAAAATAGGCACTGTCAAGATCCATTGCGGATGCTTTGATAGCTGTTGGCGACAAAGGGAGATGCTGCGCTCATGCGTATATATGAGTAATGCACTGTGCATAGATAGTGGCATCTCTCCAGCATTGACAAGCAGGCTCTCAATAGGGAAAGTGCAGAAGGCACCCGTCGCCAAGCAAAGCTCGGTGTGGTGGATTGAGTCCACCTTCCACAAGACATTCAGTTGCAGATGCATAAAACTCACATCCATAGTCGAGCTTCAAACGGACAAAGGACAATATCACGGAACGAAGAATATCCATGGTGCGGGTACAAGAGACCCTAAGGCTGCGAATATGAGCCTCCCAGGTGAGGCATCGGTCAAATACAAGACCAAGGAAACGGTGTGACTAAACCACTTCCAGGCGCAAAGAAACAAATCTGGGTCAGGGTGGAGATGTGGATGGTGGCAGAAGTGCACCATCTTAGTCTTGGTCAAAGAAAACTGAAACTTGTGTGTGTCAGGATAGCAAAAGACGCGGTTCAATGCCTGTTGGAGTCGATGCTCCAGAATTGGCATCTAGGCTGCACAAAAAGAGATTGAAAGGTCATCCACATAAAGCGTACCAAGAACATCTTCTGGCGGCACCGAGGTAATGCTGTTGATGCTCAAGGCAAAGAGTGTAATGCCTTGAGTGTATGTGTGTTGGTGTGTGTAGGGCCATTCTCCCCCCCCCCCTTTACATATATCTTTCACTACCCCTGTGTGAGTGTGTGGGTAGACAATTTTGTTATTTGCCTTCCAATTTTTCATATTAATACAAATAATGTTAACCAATTGTTTTCCATTTTCAGTATATAAATATTTATAGAATTTCGTAAAAGTTAGGAAAGAGTTTCCTAAAATTTGTCCAGCGCATTTGGATATTACACTTAGGTAAGATTGGTTCTTTGCTAAAATTATTTTAACAGGCTCAACATTAATTTTAACAATGAGGGATATCAAAGTTCATCACCAGATTTTTCTTTGCAAACGCTATACCAAAATTTCTCTGACTCTTTCCAGTATTACATCCTCGAAAAGAGGGCCCCCCCGCCTCCGAAACCGCAATGCCTGCCTAAGGTTTCGAGGCGGAGTGAGGAAAAGACTTGCATGGTAAGCCCAACCTCCCCGAATAAGTCCTCGAAGGCGACAGCACCTTCAGCGCTTTGTCCCGGGGTATAAGGGTCTTGCGACCCCACCACCGCGCGATGGCCGGGCTGGGGGATGCGCGGTTTACACCCAGCATGATGTCTCCGTTCTTCCTTTCTCTTTAGATACCTCCTTTCAGGCAGTGGCTGTGCAGCTGCACCTGGATAGGAGGTATACTATCATTTCCGCGTACATTCCACCGTCAGCTGACTTCGATGTGGGGGACTTCCGCCGCGTCGTGGTACGGTTGCCGAGGCCCTATCTCTTTCTTGGAGATCTGAACGCCAGGCATCCTCTCTGGGGAGATTACTCCATAAATCCCAGGTGACAAGTCCTTGCCGATCTGATCGAAGAGCTTGAGATGGGTGTCCTAAACGTGGATGAGTTTACGCATCACTATCCGAGAACCGCTTCATTTTCTTGCCTTGACCTATCTTTGTGCTCCTCGGATGCACAGCCTGATTTTCATTGGGGGGTGGTCGATGACTTCCATGGTAGTGATCACTTTCCCATTCAAATATCATTTTCAGGGCAACTGCCACCTGAGAGACCACCTCGGTGGTGCTTGGCGCGGTGGCCTGCATTTCAGGAAATGACTGAATTTTCTATCCTAGTCGAGGAGTTTAGGTCGGTAGATGAGGCTGTTGAGTTCTTCTCTGGCAACCTCATCGCCGTGGGCCTAACTACTAGTCCTAGGATGTCTGGCCGTTTTGCATGCCGACCACTCCCATGGTGGTCGCCCCAGTGTGAGACGGCCCTCAAACAGAGCATCATGCCTACATGCGCTATAAGCGCTGCCTGAACGATTTCACTGTCGCTGAATATATAAAAAACAACATTGTCTCAAGTTTAAATACTTCAATAAAGCAGGATGGAGTTGAGTCACTTTGGATAGATATTAGGTTCAGAAAAAATAGAATGGTGCATTTGGGAGCTTTTTACAGACCACCTGGGCCGCCTGACGATATAGATGAACTAATGATAAGGAAAATAAGTAAGGGATGTGAAACAGATGCAATTATTATTGGGGACTTCAACTTAAACTCTGTGGACTGGGAAAATATGATAGGTAGGGATAGAACAAGTGGCAGGTTCATAGAATGCTTTGAGGATAATTTTTTTAATCAAATTGTTAATGAGCAACGAGGGGGGACAATATATTAGATTTAGTACTTTCTAACAGTGATCATTTAGTTCAAGAATTGAATGTTGGGGAAGCATTGGGAAATAGTGACCATCAGATAGTTCGTTTTAACTTGGGAATTGACAAGGGTAAAATAACCGAGAATGCTGAAAAAGTTCCAAATTTTCATAAGGGAGATTATGTAAAACTTTGAAGCTTGCTAAATTTGGTAGACTGGGATGTAGAATTCAGAGGTAAAAATGCTTATGGGATGTGGGATACTTTCAAGCATATAATAAATATAGTCCAAGAACAATGTATCCCAATGAAGGCCATTAGGAACAAAAGTAGGAAACCATTATGGTGGAATCAGGAGATAGCTAGAAAAATTTCAGAGAAGAAAAGGGCATACAAAAAATTACAGGTACAAAATAATATTCAAAATTTAAGTGATTATAGAATGGCTAGGAATGAGTTAAATAAGATTATAAAGAAGAACAAAAGGGTGTCAGAAATTAAATTAGCTCAGGATAGCAACAAAGATCCTAGAAAGTTCCTTAGTTACTATAAAATTAATAACAGGTCTGGCGAGTTAAAATAGGACCTATCAAATATGAAGGGGTTGTGAGAGAAACTGATGAGGAAATAGTTGAGGTACTAAATGGTCATTTTGCATCAGTATTTACAAAGGAGAAACTAAATAGTCTTATGTATAGTACTCATGGTAGAGGAAAAGAGGCGTTTACTACCATTAGTGTGGATCGGAGGATGATAAAAGGACTAATAGGTGGGTTAGATACTACCAAGGCCTCCGGCCCTGATAATATTCATTCTAGGATACTTAAAGAAGGGGTAGAAAGTATCTCAATAGCTCTGGAGAAGTTATATACTAGGTCACTGGAATATGGAGAAATACCCGATGATTGGAAGAGAGCGAATGTAGTCCCCATTTTCAAGAAGGGTAGTAAAGAGGATCCAAATAACTTTAGACCGGTTAGCCTAACTCCTGTAGTCTGTAAAATTCTTGAGAAAATAGTTAAAAAAGGGAGTTGCCAACATCTAGAGAGGGAGGGGTTAATCAGCGATGCTCAGCATGGGTTTAGATCAGGTAGATCATGTTTCACTAATTTACTAGACTTTCTGGAGTTTATAACAGATAAAGTAGATAAGGGAGAGAATGTAGATATAATTTACTTAGATTTTAGTACAGCATTTGATAAGGTACCACATAGGAAACTAGTTCATAAATTAAAAATGATTGGGGATATGTGGGGGTGTTTCAAATTGGATAGCTGAGTGGCTGAAAGACAGGAAGCAAAGGGTAGTGCTAAATGGTGTAAAGTCAGAGTGGAGGGATGTTATCAGTGGGGTTCCTCAGGGATCAGTTCTCAGTCCATTATTATTTGTCATCTATATAAATGATCTTGGGGAGGCAGTTAATAATAAAGTGTCAATTTTTGTGGATGATACCAAATTAGCAGCTGTAGTTAAAGATATTGATGATAATTTTAAAGTGCAGGGGGATTTAAATAAATTGTTATTCTGGGCACATAAGTGGCAAATGACTTTCAACCTTGATAAGTGCAAAGTTATTAACATGGCAAAAGATAATAGAGAATTTAACTATGAAATGGATGGGCATTGGCTGAGCTCAGTAGAGGATGAGAAAGATCTAGGAGTAGTAATAGATAAGTCATTAAGGTTTTCTAAGCAGTGTATTGAAGCAAGAAATAGGGCAAATAGAGTGCTGGGTTTCATTAAGAGAAATGTCAGTTACAAAAGTAAGGAGGTTATTCTTAAACTCTATAACTCTTATGTTAGGCCACATCTAGAGTACTGTATACAGGCATGGTCCCCACATTTTAGACAGGATATTAACCTTCTCGAGTCAGTGCAACGGAGGGCAATAAAGATTATTCCTTCCCTGAGGCACCTTGAATATATAGATATGTTGAATATGTTCTCGTTCGAAAGGAGGTGTGTGAGAGGGGATATGATTGAGCTCTTTAAAATTTTTTTTGGGGATAGATAAATTGGATGTTAGCAAGTTTTTTGAGTTAGATGATGGAAATCGGACTAGAGGTCACCACTTGAAAATTAAAAAGCAAGGGTGTAGGTTGGATCTAAGAAAATATTTTTTCACCAATAGATTGGTAGACTTCTGGAACAAATTGCCGCAGAGGGTAGTAGGTAGTCCAAATCTAAATGTATTTAAGAGTAGGTTGGATGAGTTTATTGAAAGGGAAGGTTGTGATGGTTCCTAAGTTTTGTATATATTAATATTGTTTGTATATATCTATAGCTGCATGATTTAGTTCTTGACAAGCCTTAATTGGTGATACCCTTGTTTCTGGATGAAATCCTCTGGATGTAGTTTTCCTGGGAGTTTGGGTGCGTTGAAAAAGAGGCCGTTTGACTCGGATGACCTATGATGAGCCCTTGTGCCTTTTATTATCTGTTATATTATATTGTGGGGGACTTTGATTTTGTCTTCCCCTGGTGATGGTGCTTTTTATGGGTGGGTTTTGACGGAGGCGGATGACCTTTGATAGGCCCTTGTGGCTTTTGTCATCCGTGTAATTATGTTATGTTATGTTATGTTAAATGATCTTATGTAATGGTAATATTTAAACTGATGCAATGGAATATTGATACATGTAATATTTTATAGGAATACCAGAGGGCATTGCTATACTTGTAAGGAGAATCTAGAACATGGAATTTTTTTTTTAGTTGCTCAGAAGCTGTACACGATGGTTATCATTGGTAATTTTTACATGAAATAAATTACCTCTAATATGGATGATGTCAGTAACTAATATATTAGTGATGTCAGGGCACAAGAAAGAAGTAATTTCTTTAAATTCACTGACAAAGTTTGAACGAGACAACCCCTAACAATAATACTTTGCCTTCTCTTGTCTCTCTCATAAGGCTCACTTAGTGTCCTCTTTAATGGCCTGTAATACTTCTGCTGCGCCCTGAGATCATCCCGGTTACCTTGGGCAGTAAAAGCAGCAACCTCAGCACTCAGCTCAGCCACGGTCATAGAATCACTGAGTGACTTACTAAGTACCCGCAACAATCCTGGGGAGAGTGAAGGGGAGCAGACTCACACTTGGGACATGTAAAATGTATATTCTTACCTCCATGCTGTATAATCTCCCTAACCAGCACAGGAGACTCCAGTACAAGCGCTTGTACCATGACACCAGTTGTTACAAATACCACAAGCTATAGCGTCTTCATCAAGGACAAACTTACAGCAAGTGGTACACAGGAAGGAAGAATCGGTCTTCGGTATGTAGTAAGCAACCTGCATACACTTAGCACCACAACCCACCATTACCTATATTTCTTAACTAGATGGGGCTTAATCCCCATTTAGAAACTGGAGATGCCTCCAACCACGACTATCAGAGACACATCCTTGGTATACTACAGTGGTTGGCTAATGTGGCATCACCAACATGACATGAAGAACTACCATCAAACTCATGGCATATGGCAATAAAATTTAACTTAGCAGGCAGCAGTGTTGGTTGACAGTGGCAATTATGAATAAATAGTAAGCAATCTAACCAGGAACAACGACAACCACACATAGGAGAAATTATTAGTCAAAATCATACAAAATCTGACCAGAGCTGAGTTAACATGACGTTTAAAGGTAGCAAGAGATTCAGTGGACACAGGCAACCCATTCCAAATATCAATGACTCTCACTGAGAAGAAACATGCTCTAATATCAGTGTTATAATGAGGAATAAACAGCTTGAGAGAATGTTCCCTAGTTTCCCTAATTAAATTTCTCACAAATAGGTGATCAAGGTGAGGGCAAAAACCTTTCAAAATTTTAAACACCATAATCAGGTCAGCTCTGTTCAATCTGCCTTTGATAGAATTCAAACTCAAAAGAGCAAGACGCTCACTATAGGTTAAATCACAAAACCCAGCAATTCTATTAGTCCATCGTCTCTGCACACCCTCCAATAGTTTGATATCACCAGAATAACCAGTAAACCAAACCACAGATGCAAAATCAAGAGTGGGACAGCATGAAAAATAAAAACAGTCTTCATGAAATCAGGAGATCTACAGAGTGTGCCTTTCAAAATAGTATATGCAGTCTTTCCTGCAATTTCCCTCACATGTAAGTGGAACTTGAGCGAAGTATCCACTCACACACCAAGGTCTTTATGATTGTCAATATCCTTAATTGGTTGGTTAGCAATAAAATATGGTAGAGGGGCAGGAGTATCAGGAAATTTTTGCCAAAAAAATAATCTGACACATTTTTCAACTGAAAAAGAAATTTCCTAAGAATAACTTGTTCTTTGAAGAAGATTAATATCTTCTGTAGATTCATGCGAGATAATAAGTAATCAGACTTAGAAGCAGAGGCTAAATATAATTTTAAATTGTTAGCAAAAGACAAAACTTGCAACTTAACTGAGAGACTACATGATTAATACAAACAAGGAAAAGTAAGGGCCCAATCACCGACCCCTGGGGAACACAACTACTGACTTTCATTTGGTGGCTTTGACTGCCAAGAACAACCACTTTCATTTTCCGATCCAGCAAGTAGTCCTTTAACCAGCCTAGCAAACAACTTTCCACACTAATGCAAGATAGTATTGTGAGTAACAGAACATGGTTCACTACATCAAAGGCATTACGGAAATCAAAGAATATTATATCAATTGCCAAGCCATTATCATAAGCCTGAGTTGCATAATCATAGGAGTATAGTAGTTGATCAGAAACCTATCGACTCTCCAGATAATCAGTAAGTTAAGACACAGCAACCCTTTCAAACATTTTGCAACATACAGAGATCAAACTAATAGGCCTATAATTCAAAGGTTCCGAGTGAACTCTTTTAAACAATGGCATAACATCCGCATTTTTCCAGAATGAAGGAACCCTCATAGATGGAATTGATTTACAGAACAAAAGTAACAAGGGGTAGCAAATGGAAGGGGCACATTTCTTCAAAAATATTGATGAAATACCATCAGGGCCTGCATTAGTTGAAGACTGAAGCTTAGAAAGTATCTCTTGAATTTTGAAGCTGTCAAAACTATCAGCTCCGAAAAAGAATTTGCTATTACAGTATTGCAAAGGAAAGGGGTTTGGCAAGTTAGTACTAGTAAAAACTGCTGAGAATGCAGTCACAAAATGGTTAGCCATGCTTGCTGGCTCCACAGCCCACCCATCATCACTAATAATGGTCCTATAGTAGGCCTCTGAACCTTCTTACTACAGAGGTAAGAATGAAGTGCTTAACATTTGAATTATCAGAAGAAATCGATAACTTTTTGTAATTAATGACACACTGCTGGAAAATATTACCAAACTTGACTGACAAGCTTCTAAAAGCATGCCACAATCTCAATGCTAATGGAGATAATCTGCCAAACCTAGATTGTGCATCCTTGTACTTAAGCCAGGCCTGCCTTTTACTCTGCTTAATTGCAGAGATGTTTCTTAGGATTAAATGGCTGCTTCAAAGGAAATAATTTCTTGAAAGTTTCTTGAAGTACAAATAAGAAACATGTATAGGCTTCCTCAATACTCAGTCCAGAAAACTTAGAATCCCAATCATCTGTAAGATGCAAATTTATTAAGTTATAATTTCCTTTTAAAAAAAATTAAATTAAGATCACTACGAGGTCTACTATTAGAACAACCAGAATATAAGCAAAATAAATAATCAAAGATAATAGGAAAATGGTCGCAACCAGGAAAGGGGTCAAATATTGACAGATTAGATATTCTATCATTTTCCGTAGTAAAAATCAAATCAAGAATGTTATTAGAGCAGAGGAAGGTAAACATTTTTACCCATTGTGTAAGACCTAAAGAAGTAAATAGGTCAAGAAATCTACCATCAAGGAGAGAACTGGCACAAGGAACCTCAGAAGACCAGTCAATAGATGGTCTTCTGTCAATGCAAAATGAATGAAAATATGTGATGAAAGCAAGGTTACCAAGCCTATAAATAACTAAAACTGTTGCACCAAAATCAGGCAAATACATCCCAGCAGTGTTAGAATGATCACAAAAAGATTGACCAACCTTAATATCATCCCGAACATATAACCCAACACCATTAATTCTCATGTTTGACAGACAATCATTCTTAAAAAACTTATAACTAGAAAAACTAACTACAGCATCAGAAATATCTGAATTCAACTATGTTTCACACACACAACATAGCTCAACTTTTGAACTAGAAACCAAGTCAGATAAAAAGTTAACCTTGTTAACAAACATTTCAGACTCATCAAGATGAAAGTAAGAAAGAAACTTTGAACAGAAGAACCCTTTGAATAGGGTGAAACTATTGCTAATTTTTTTGCTGATGACCAATCTTAGGCCTAACAGTGGGAATAGGATTATTATCAGCTGGTTGAGAAGCACTGGATGCTGAGGGAGTTTGGGACATTAGGGTAGAATTACAAGTGGACAGTTTAGAAACTATTTTTTTTCAGAGTTCCTCAGTATGTCAGATCTCTTGAAATAAATATATTAAGAGAATTGACTATTGGACAGCTTGTTACTCCTAGGCAACAAGTCCTGCTTTACACCCAGGTTTGAGATCTTAGCTCTCACTAATGAAGGGGAGATAGGCACTATATCTGTTAGGGTTATGAGAACAGTATTATCAGGATACAAGAAAGACACAACAGTATTAAATTGATCTTGAAAATCTTCTCCATAAGGCAAACCTCTAATCATGACGCTATTCTTCCGCTTTTCTCTTTTATGAAACTCCTTAACTTCTTCTTGAATCAAAGTTTGCATATCACAGTCATCAGTAATACAGCCTCTTTTGTATGAATATCATCCTTAGATTGATCAGAAATCATCATATCAATGGATCTTACTAAATTACCAAGTCCTGCAATAGTATTGAACATCTGAGTCATACATTCCCTCAGAGACCAACTAGCATGATTGGTCTTACCACTCGCATTAGGAGGAATCAATAACCGGCATTTAGTGCACACATACTTAATTCTTTTTCCCTGTTGTTTTAACACCTCCTTAACAGTCAGTTGGTAAACCAGTGAAAACCTGCGACCCATGACACCACTGTCCACATTCATCGCAGGCTATACCCCCTCCTCATTATTCAAGACAGGAAATCTGCAAGTTACACAGAGAAAAACAGCCTTTGAGGCCCCACTAGGAGTTACAAGGGATGAGAACTTACCCTGCGCAACACAACCTCTACTACTACCACTCATCCTCTTGGTCATCACTCCACGGCCACAAATATTGGTCTTGCTGTTATACATCACCATTAATCATAGGGCTGCAAAACAAACACAAATGAACCATAAATGAAAAAAAAGTTAGAATCCTCCTGGCGAAAGTTAAACACCTTATTGAGAAAAAAAAAAAAATTCCCAGAAACAAATAAGAAAAACTAATAACTAAATAGGGAAAATAATACAAAATAATTAGAAACTAATACAAAATCAACCAAAGACAGGATATACCACCTGTTACTCGGTATCAACGGTGACTAAGACCAAAGAAGCCACTATAAAATGAATAAACTAACTATGGCATACTCTTCCAGAAGGACAGGATACATCCACACTCAACCACTGCCACTGACCAAGAGACCAAATGAAGACCAAACCATGGCAAAGAAGGCAATGCAAAAGAAACAATACAGGTAATGAAACTAAATTGAATGGCACAAAACAAGAGCAAATGAAAACAAACCTTAAAACAGGATAAACTGCCTGTTACTCAGTTTAGCTGACACAAAATCCAAAAAGAATTTAAAGAAGAACAAAGCAACCAAAGTACAAGAAACACACAAAAATAAAATATATTCAAAAATACAGAATTAATAAATGGAACAAACTGTAGAACAAGATAGACCACCTGTTAATTGGTATCACCGACATAAAAATCCCCAAAACTACACACAAAAACAAAATATAAAAAAAATTACCAAACAAACTAGAACGAGAAGAGTAAAGGAAATATGCTGTCATGAAATCCAAAAAGAATTAAAAGAAAAACAAGGCAAGTAAAGTATAAGAAACACACAAAATATAATATATTCAAAAATACAGAATTAATAAATGAAATAAATTGTAGAACAAGATAGACCACCTGTTAATCAGTATCACCGACATAAAATCTGAAAAACCAGACAAAAACAAAATATAAAAAAAATACTAAATGAACTAGAACGAGAAAAGTAAAGGAAATACGCAGCACCAATAATGAGTCCAAGAAAGAGTGAGTGCACGGAGCAACACAACCTATCACAGCAAAACAACATTAGATTGAGGGTGTATTAATAATGTTGTTAGATGACTGTGGCTAAATTTCATCTATGTAATTGTTCCTGCCTTTGTCTGTAAGTCAAGTCTATGTATAAATATGTTCTTAAAGTTAGGTTCTTTTAATGTTTTGATCTTGGTAAGCAGAAACTGCCTATCCGGATTTAGTAAGTCACCTCTGAATATACCCCTAGTCTGGTCAATTATAAATATAGCATGCAGCCCCCGTAAGGGGCGCGCCGATTTGCCATCCTGGCCGCCGTGCTGACAGGACTCAGCACCCTGTCTGGCCCCAGCTTAGCCTCTCTTTCTTCAAAACACTTGTTTCCTCTCTTTTCATACAACCTCCCCCACAACTTTCTCTGGTCAGCCTCTAATTTCACAGGGTAGATGCTGACCTTCTTCTTGGCCAACCGTCCTGGATCGGGGCTGAGGGGGGAGGGGACAATGTTCCCTAACCCCTGAGCTCCAGTCTAGGGTGGTTGGTTTTTAACAACCTGCTTCATCCCCACCCATACCTTCCTTACATCCCTTTTCCTCTCGTCTTCAAAATCTATCTTTTTTACGCTGTGTCTAAGGTGGAGCCACCATGCCGATGGACTGTCAGGCCACCAGGCGGGAGGGGTGGTCCGAAATGGCGGCGCCTGGCTCTGCCAGGCCTGTAAGCACCTCTTGCAGTGCGGCAACTGCAAGAGGTGATAAGCTATTGCGTCCCGTAGCACAAATAGGGTCACCATGCCCAATGATGAAAAAAACCCAAACCCCAACCCCCAACTTCCCCAAGAACATCAACGGAGCCGCCCTCGGGCAGCTCCCCGAAGAAAATGGGCCCCCCCCCTCCTTGTGCTTGCGCAGGGCACCCTCCATATTTCTTTAAACGGAGAGGAGGCTTACTCCTCTCCTACGCCTACAGGTGTAGGGGACTCCCCCTCACCCCCTTCTCTGGAGGTGCTTTCAGGCACCTCCCTAATTCCAGCAGCAGTCCCTCCTTTGCTTTCTAAGGAGACTGCCAAGAAAGCCAGCAGGCAGCCCATTGGCGACCGCCCCTAGTATAAGTGGCTCGGTAGGGCAAACCCCCTTAGGGGGGAGAGGGAAGCCAGGCCCCTTCGGTCGCTTCCCTTGAAAGACCTGCTGGCAAGAATATTAAACCTTGCCGGGGTCAAGGCCTGTGCCTCCCAACAAAAGACTCATGACACTGCCAAGGGGACCTGCAATGTCCTGGGAGGGGATGGCCAACTGGAGGCCACTCCTGCGATAGACATGGTCCTTGAGGAAAACCAGCCTCAGACGGTAGGGCCTTCCATGGGGGGAATCCGGGCCCTGCGCCAAGCACTGAACCCGAATCCGCCCCTATGCAAGGTCCTCCTCAAATGGCTGGGGATTCTCAGGCAGTACAAGGAGGGGAGGGATCTCCTCTGGATGATGCCCCTGCGACCACCGGGACCTTCTCCATTTCGGAGAAGGACCTGGCTGAGGCCGGTACATCTGGCCTAGGGGCTTCTCCAGGCGGGGGTGAGAAGCGGGTTCATTCCCCGCCCTCCTCTCCAAAAAAGAAAAAGACCAAGACCAGGAAGACAAAGAAGACTCGGGGCTCCTCTCCATCCACGGGGGCTGCGGGGACGGATGGGTCTGCTGCCACTCTGGCAAGCGACCAAGCCGAGATCGGCACATCCGGCCCCTCTGCCCCCCGGTTGCGGAGCCCCTGACTAAGACCAAAAGTGCACAGGGCCGAGCCTCAATGACATCGGGGCCCCTGATTCAGAGGTTACCTGGCATTTTTGAGCCCACTGGCTTCAAACGCTTACTCGTTATTCGCTCCACTGATGGCACCATGTTATCCAAGGGGAACATGATCCATCAGAGGAGAGGATTAGCTAGTGCAATTGGTAGCGAGCCGAAGGTGACCCGTTTCTCGGACGGGAGCCTTCTGGCGAATCCTGCCGAGGTGGCCAAGATAAGTGCTCTTCGGACACTTCATGGCACCCCGGTGAGTGTGACGCCGCACTCTACCATGAACTTTGGGAAAGGAGTAGTTTATGCGAGGGAACTCGTTGACTACTCCATTGAGGACATCACCCTAGAGCTGGCCGACCATGTGGCGGTCAAGGTCGAACGTGTAATGAGAAAACAGGGAGGGGCCTCGAGACCCACCCCTACACTCTTCGTCACATTCGACTGTGACAAGCTCCCTGAGTCGGTTCGTGCCGGCATTCGTGCCACTAACGCGGCGGTGCTATTACTGTCACTGCTTTGTCCATACGAATCGCTCATGTAGACGTGCAAAGTCGGGGTCACCCGAAATCTGTGTAAATTGCTCCGAGGGCGCACATGATAAGTCCAAATTGTGTGTGGCCAAGTGTGTCAATTGCGGAGAGCCGCACCCTGCTTCTTCGAAGCAATGTGGCGCATATCTCCTTGAGAAAGAGATCCTGGCCGTTCAGGCCTAGGATTGACTCTCATTCCACGCGGCTAAGGACTTGGTCCTGGCATGCCTGGCTCTACCTGGGACGTCATATACCGGGCGCTCCCCTGATATAGCTTGCGGCAAAAAGGGTTCATACCCAGCCCTGGCTAAAACCAGGGCCTTCCCCTCTTCCCCCAGCATGACCGTTTCCCGTAAGGCGAAACAGCCACGCACCTCCACCGAGTAGTTAGACTCACAGGATGCAACACCCCTGAAGATGGTCGCTAGGCCATCTTCTGGGGTTCCTACAGCTGTTCCCCGAAAGGAGGACAGCAACAAAGGATCTTCGGCTCCTTCGCCCACGCCCCGAGGTGGACCGAGTGGCTCGGAGACTGTGGTTCCTCGAAAAGAGGGCCCCCCGCTTCCGAAGCCGCAGCGCCCGCCTAAGGTTTCGAGGTGGAGGGAGGAAAAGACTTGCATGTCGAGCCCAACCTCCCCCAATAAGTCCTCGAAGGCGACAGCGCCTTCAGTGCTTTGTCCGGCTAACAGCGCCCGGGGTTCTGCCCCCGGGAAGCGTACGGCCATTCCCGTGAGGGTCTTCAGTTCGAGGAGGGCCCCCGCGTCTCCTCCGAGCTAGGCCTGGAGGGCATATTCCTTCAATGGAATTGCCGTGGACTCCGGGCCAACTGGGAGGATCTACCTATGCTCGTCTCGTCCCGTTTCCCGTTAGCTATCGTTTTGCAGGAGACCATGCTAGGCGCGTGCCCCCTGCCTGCCCTTCCGGGGTATAAGGGTCTTGCGACCCCACCACCGCGGGATGGCCGGGCTGGGGGATGCGCGGTTTACACCCGGCATGATGTCTCCGTTCTTCCTATCTCTTTAGATACCTCCTTTCAGGCAGTGGCTGTGCAGCTGCACCTGGATAGGAGGTAAACTATCATTTATGCGTACATTCCACCGTCAGCTGACTTCGACGCCGGGGACTTCCGCCGCGTGGTGGCACGGTTGCCGAGGCCCTATCTCTTGCTCGGAGATCTGAACGGCAGGGATCCTCTCTGGGGAGATTACTCCATAAATTCCCATGGGACAAGTCCTTGCCGATCTGATCGAAGAGCTTGAGATGGGTGTCCTAAACGTGGATGAGTTTACGCATCACTGTCCGAGAACTGCTTCATTTTCTTGCCTTGACCTATCTTTGTGCTCTTTGGTGGATTGTCGATGACCTCCATGGTAGTGTTGACTTTCCCATTCAAATATCATTTTCAGGGCAACTGCCGCCTGAGAGCCCACCTTGGTGGTGCTTGGCGCGGGTGCGGTGGCCTGCATTTCAGGAAATGACTGAATTCTCTATCTCAGTCGAGGAGTTTAGGTCGGTAAATGAGGCCGTTGAGTTCTTCTCCGGCAACCTCATCGCCATGGGCCTGACTACTATTCCTAGGACGTCTGGCCGTTTTGCATGCCGGCCACTCCCATGGTGGTCGGCCGAGTGTGAGACGGCCCTCAAACAGAAGCGTTATGCCTACATGCGCTATAAGCGCCGCCCGAACGATTTCACTGTCGGTGAATTTCGTCGGGCTAGGGATAGGTTCCGGTATATTTCGAAGCACGCCCATCGCTCTTCTTGGCGGGCATACGTGTCTTCATTTAACGGGAAGACCCCTTTAGCTGAGGTGTGGAAGCGAGTCAAAAGGATTCGGGGCAAGTCCTCGCAGGACCCCCCTCCCATTCTCCAGGAGAATGTGGCCGCAATCTCGGACCCCGCGTCCGTGGCGGTATCCTTAGCGACCGCTTTTTCCGCATTCTCTAGCGGAAGGCCCCCGGCTGGACTTTACCTCCAGAGGCGGAGAACCCTTCAACGACAAGTTTACTGTGAGTGAGTTGCGTTCCGCTCTCGCTTCGTGCGCGGACACCGCCCATGGTCCGGACGATGTCCCGTACGCCATGCTTTGACACCTGGTTGAGCGAGGCATGGCCTTTCTGTTAGATTTGTTCAATAGGATCTGGGTGGAAGGTCTTCTCCCAGACTCCTGGCGAATCACTACTGTGTTCGCCTTTCGCAAACCGGGAAGAGATCACTCTACTCCGACTGGTTTCCGCCCAATCTCTCTAACCTCTTGCGTGTGCAAGTTGATGTAGAAATTGGTAAATGTTAGACTAGCCTTTTTCCTGGACAGCGGAGGCCATCTGTCTTCCGCACAGTGTGGCTTCCGCAAGTTTCACTCCACGTCGGATGCTCTGCTCCGACTGGAAAATGCCGTCTGCCAGGCTTTCCTTCGTAGACAGCACTACGCCACGGTCTTTTTCGATCTGGAGAAGGCCTATGATACCGCATGGCGATACGTTATCATGGAGACTCTCCACACGATGGGGGCGAGGGGACGCCTCCCAATGTTTATATCTGAATTTTTGCGAGATCGTCGATTCCGCGTACGGGTGGGGGGAGCCCTCTCCGGTCCAAAGGAGCAGGAAGAGGGTGTCCTGCAGGGAAGTGTCCTCAGTGTCACACTTTTTGCCCTGAGCATCAACGGCATCACCTCGGTTCTGCCGGAAGATGTTCTCGCTACGCTCTACGTGGACGACTTTTGGATCTCTTTTTGCACGGCCCAGATGCCAACTCTGGAGCGTCGACTCCAACAGGCATTGAACCGCGTCTCTCGCTATGCCGAAACGCACAGGTTTCGGTTTTCTTTGGCCAAGACTAAGGCGGTGCACTTCTGCCACCATCCACGGCTTCACCCCGACCCAGAATTGTTTCTTAATGGGGTGCGCCTGGATGTGGTTGAGTCGCACCGTTTCCTTGGTCTTGTATTCGACCGACGCCTCACCTCGGAGGCTCATATTCGCAGCCTTAGGGTCTCCTGTACCCGCGCCATGGACATTCTCTGTTCCGTGACGTTCAGCGCTTGGGGCGCTGATAGGACTACTGCCCTATTTTTTTATCGATCCTTTGTTCGTTCGAAGCTCGAATACGAATGCGAGTTTTATGCATCCGCAGCTGAGTGTTTATTGCGGAAGGTGGATTCAATCCACCACACCGGCCTTCGCCTTTTGACCGGTGCCTTCCGCACTTACCCCATTGAGAGCCTGTTGGTCGATGCTGGGGAGATGCCACTCGCTCTGCGCCGCGTGCAGTGCATCACCCGCCTGTACGCGCGAGCCCGGCGCCTCCCTCAGTCACCAACAGCTATCACTGCTTCCGCAGCTGATCTCGATGGTGCCTATGCCGCTGAGAGACTACAGTCATCCCCTAAGCCCTTTGGGTTTAGGGCCAGGAAACTTCTTCGAGAGGTAGATATAGCTCTCGGGCCGGTGGCTATCCTGGTTCTGCCCAGGACGCCACCCTGGAGGGTACCACATTTGGCTATTTGTCGCCACGCCTCTGCTCCCAAAGCTTGTATGGCGACGGGAGTATTTTTGGAGCACACATCGTGTCACGCTGGAACCGTGCCAGTGTATACGCATGGCTCCCATCCCAAGAGGGGGTCGGCTTCCACACCGTATCCCCTCTGTTTGAAGTCAGCGAGGCTCTAGCTGGTGGCAATACACCACTCGGTACGGGAGATTACGCGACGTGCCCGGTTCGGAGACCTGATCGTGATCTATAGCGACTCACAAAGCGCCCTTATTGCTCTCGGGGCATTGAAATCTCCGCATCCCCTGGTTCGCGATATCCGTGACGCCACGGTTTTGGCGAGCCGGGTGGATGTCGAGATTATCTTCTGCTGGGTTCCTGGACATGTAGAAATTGCGGGGAATGAGCGCGCCGATGAGGGTGCCAAAGAGTCCGCTAGGTCTCTGCGACCAGACCAGCGTTTCGCTCTTCCTCACACCGACTACATGGCAAGAATACGGGCAGCTCTTCGGACTGCTTGGCAAAGAAGAGTTGGAGATGGTCGAAGGGAACTTAAAGTTGCGTGCTATTGCGCCGCGACTGTTCCCATGGACCTATCCTCCAATGCCGCGGCGTCTTCAGGTTGCTTTCTGTCGTCTCTGAATCGGAACACACTCGTGGGATGTATCACTATTTGATAGAGCGCTCGCCTGCGCCCTATTGCAACGACTGCCTAGTCCCCTAGACGGTTCGGCACATTCTTGTCGAATGTCCCAGTCTGGGTGATCTTCACACACGATACCTGTCCCGGTACCGAGATGGGCGGGTTCGCTACCGCCTGTCCCTTTTACTCGGGACGAGTGAGTGCACTTTGACTGGTGGACTTGTTGACTTTTGGGGGGAGCATGGCCTTCTCCCTTTCATTAAACCAGGTTTAATTGTTGTTTTTGTTATTGTTTTGTTATTGTTATTTCTTTTTATTGTTGTTTCCTGTTCAATTTTTTAAACTAGCCTAGAACTAGGCTGTTTGTTTACGGCGACTTATTCCTAAGTTTGCAGTCGCCAGATAGGTCCTTAAAAAAAAAAAAAAATATAGCATTTAGCATTAATTCTTTATTGAGCAAATATCAAGTGATATCTTTGAATTTATTAGAAATAGTTTCATGGGTTATATTAGGAAGGTCCCTTATTCCGAGAGTTTGGTCTTCACTCCCGATCCCTCATTTCTCTCATCTCCTCTCTAATAGCCAACTTTAGCACACCATCATCAATAAGATATGAGGGGCCAGCAGAAGCACCTCCAGTAGTGGAGAATTCTGCAGGGGCGGACTGAAACATAGTACCAGATGTAATTAAGTTACAGACCTCTGAAGACTCTTCATCCACGTAGTAAGGGATCTTACACTTGTACACAGTGCAAGTACCATCTTAGACAATGGCTTGAATGCACCCCCATTTACATTATCAGAGCTAGAGCTGCTTTGGGTACTTATTCAACATTGAGACATACAAACAAAATTCCTTCGCCCTCCAGCCTAATGATATCTGCAATGGACCTTTCTGGAAGTCCTAAGCTCATAGCCACAGGGTGAAACCAGCTATCACATCTGTCACAGCAGCAACAAAACAATTGCATGTACTACATGGGGCCAAAGCAGGATTATTAGAAGGAATAAGGGTCAAGGCAGTGGGCAATTAAATATCAGAGTTGTTTATGGGGGAGGGATTGTTAGCTGGTGACGCATCACTAATGTTGGTAGCTAGAGAAGGGAACTGGATGGTAATACCACCATGACCCTGGTTCCTGCCTTGTGAAACATCCTTATCTCGACTCATGGTCAGTATGGTAGAACCCACCAGGCTACAGATTTAAAGACTTAGTTTAATGTCTAAAGTTGGGAGCTCAGTAAAACACACCCGTCTTAAATTATTCCTGAAATTGGTTTACAAATTGAGTGGTAGATGAATGGAATAGGGTCTGTATTCATGTAATAGAAGCATCCTTCCTGGGTAAGGATGTTAGATCATCATATGGTTTGTTTTAACTTGGGAATTGTGAAAGGTAGAACATCAACAAACTCCACAAAAACTCAAAATTTTTATAGGGGCTATTACGATATATTAGGCAACTAGCTAAATCAGATCAAGTGGTATATAGAATTCAGTGGAAAGGATACTTATGAGATGTGGGACACATTTAAGACTATATTAAACATAGTCCAGGAAAGTATATCCCAATGAAGGCTATTAAAAAAAAAAAAAAATGTAGCAAGCCATTGTGGTGGAATCATGAGATAGCTAGGAAAATTTCTGAGAAGAAAAGGGCATACCAGAGATTACAGGGAGAAAGTACTTTTGACAATTCTAATCATTATAAATCAACCAGAAATGAGCTAAAAATAACATTATTAAGAAGAGCAAAAGGGTGGCAGAAATTAATTTAGCTCAAAATAACAAAAATCCCAGAAAATTCTTTAGCTATTATAAAATTAATAACAAATCTAATAGTGATAAAATAGGGTCTATTCAATATGAAGGGGTTTTGAAAGAATCTGATGAAATAGTAGAGGTTAATGATCATTTTTCTTCAGTATTTACAGAAGAGAATCCAGATAGATTAATTGATGATTATTCTAGGTCAAGGAAAGTAGTGTTAAAAAAAAAATCAGTATCTTTATAATAATCAGACGTGTTATCAATGAGTCTCTATTCAGTGACTTTTTTTCATTTAATATATTTAAGTTTGGGGTTCTTAATGATCATTTTTCTTCAGTATTTAAGACGATGATAGCGCCACCTACTTTAGGCTATTTGTGCAAAAAATAACACATTTTAGGTACTCTTGAAAGGGGGGGGGGGCTTTGCTCTCTATGCACCCCACACACCCCGTAATCTAAAAAAACAACTGGTAATTTTCCTAATTTGAAAGCCTACTGCAGATTCGAATGCACAAGGTGATTGTTAAATGTTTGTCCCACTGAAATTTACCTAAATTATTCAATTTCAGAATGGTGTTACACTTAGGACAGTTATATTTGTCTAAGAACACCGTGATCAACTAAAAATGCAACAGTAGACTCGCAATTGAACAGAACTTAGGTAAATAAATGCTTGAAATTAAGGTCGCACCCTCCTTCACAAGTTATTTTGAATAAATGCACTCAGGCAAAAGCATATTGCGTCTAAAACTATCTGACTTATGATTGGTCCAAAAATGATGTCATGACAGGTCATGCATGCATGGGTGTGTTGCTGCCAGGCCACGCATGCGTAGGTGGTTCTTTGCTATATTTCGCATGTGGCGGCGGCGTGCTGCCGGACAGAAGAGGAAGGGAGACCTATTGAAAAACAAGGGAAAGAATTCTCTGTACTTAGAAAAACTAACAAAATTTTGAAAAATACATAGTAAATAATAAATAGCTGTTCCTATGTAATTCAATGAGCTAAATAACATTTTTTGATTAGAACGCTCTAAAACCTTGGAAATGACGGTGCTATCATCATCTTAAATTACCCAGAAGAGAATCAAGATCGATTAATTGATGATAATTCTAGGTTAAGGGAAGTAGTGTTAAAAGAAAATAAAATATGAGTTTAACTTTATAGAGATTGGGCATGTTATCAGTGAGCTCTCTATTCAGTGACTTTATTTTGGTGTAATATATTTAAGTTTGGAGTAAATATCTAGATTAGGACCTAACACATTCCCCAGGATCCAACACAAGAATGCAATCTAAAAACTATAGGCATAACAACATTCACTTCATTGTTTTGACTCGTTATTTTGTTTTGAAATGGGTGTACCCCCACTTAATTGTGGGGCTTGCACCCCTAACCCCTCTTGCAACTTTAAAAAGCTAAACATCAGATTTGAATTGCAAAGTTGAATGCGGTTATGCCTGGTAAAAATTTTTGGAACAGGAATATTTCATTTGCCTCCTTTTTTTAAAACTACTTGTACTAGAGTGAGTAAAAAAGTCAAAAGTGTTCGGACTATAATGCAGAACCTGGCAGTTCATTCATATCGATGAGAAAACACTACAAGCAAAATCTAAGTCTTGTAGCATGACATCTTCATGTCGCGCAGACATGAAGATGTGTTTTTCTTTTTTACAGATATCTTCCATGAGGTCCGCTCACAAGTTATGGCTCCTAGAACCCCCAGTAACAACAGCTGCCATTGATTCTTCTGAACCGTAATGAAGTCCTGTGTGTTTTGCAGTACCATGCAAAGCTAAACCTCTGTGATTTGATATTCTCAGTTTGGCAGATGCCACTCAAAGTTCAACATCAGTACTCTAAGGTGAATATTCCGACCATGGATCTGTGTGATATCTTCAAGAAAGTACAGCATCTGCATGAAGAGTACAATGGATTGAAGAAAAAATCCTGGACAACAGGGCAAGATGAGGAAGACCGAGTGAATTTTGCTGCTTCCCTAAAATGTAGCACATTGCTATGCCATGTACTTGATCAAGATCAAGGAGGGCGCGAGTTCCTTGAAGCTCAGAGGAAGCTGGGCAGGTAGAGGAAGTTTTTAAATTTTCATAGTCCTCACCTAAATAGTCTATTCATGCAAGCAGCTTACAACCGTACTAGAGGTTATAGCCAGAAGATCTTTATGCCACATTTTGAAACTAATGTTAGCTCTCATTTCTTCTCTGTTCGTGTTATTGAGCTTTGGAACTTCTTGCCTGAGTCTGTTGTATCATCATGCTCCTTATCTGTCTTTAAAAGGAATCTGGAAGTGTCCCTTGGCAATGTTCTCTTTGGTTATGATTAGATTTTCTCCTGTTGTTTCTACTTTACATTTGTTATTAGCCAACCTTTTGTCTCTTATTCTACTTGCCTTTATTTCTGTTTTTCTGGTTGGAGGATGCTGTCAAGACAGGTGAGGGGGAAGACCCTCATCAAGGTGAGAAATGGGTGGTGTGGATCCGGTCTGGGTGGAAAAAGAGAAATGGATAGAGCAATGGGGGGGGATGATGAAAGAAGTCGAGCTGCAAAGGAAAGTCAAGTGTTCACAGAAAAGTAGGCCACTGTCAACTCAAGTCTTCAACTCGCCCACATCGTCTGAAAAGCAAGGCATCATAGTAACTCCTCCATCAAAATGATCCCACCATGCACCATCGCATAAGAAAATCATGCCTCCGCAAGTTTCTGCTGCTCTGGACTGGACCAACATAAGTGACCATCAAGCTGGGCTATTCCTGATCAAATTTGAGCACTATGCTTCAACACAATGGCGAAAAATACAGGATCCAAGGGTGGAGTATGCGTTTGACTGCAGCAAATCCTTAGTCGAGATCTGCTGCATCTGGCCTGTCAACATCCTGTGTTGGAAATTCTGCCGGAAGCTGTTTTCTCGATCCTCATCGCAGAAGCATCTCAAAGTCCAGATATTGCTGCCTTTGTCTGTTTCCGAGAGTTCTGGCAATTTATTGATCAAGACCAGTACAGGACAACAAACGAAGAGCTCAAGGAGCACTGGGTGGACAATGTCCTCAAAAACTCTGCCAAGGCTACCTCCGACAGTATCACCCACGCGGTGACTACCTGGAACTGCTAGGACTAGGCATTTTGTTCCTTGGTGGAATCCCTTATGGATGCAAGAAGCTCTCTTTCCACATGCCCGGAGCAATCCATTGGGCTCGATGAATGGCAAGAGCGATTTGCACTCTGAAAATGTGGATTTTCGCGCCTCAGTTTGCAGAATACAACAAACAGTGGCTGTCGACTTCCCGCGCAGTTAAGGCTGCAGTTCCTCCAAAGCTGGGTGAGTTCTGCATCTTCATCGTATGCTACTACATTCAAGCGTGGTTCTCAGCTGCAAAGAATGAAAGTGAAGATGAAAATACAAATATAATTTCAAGTGAAATCATTATATTGCAGCGTTTTTTTTGCACATGCGGAAAACTGAAGTTCAGCATGCATGCTTGAACTATCGAGAATATTTATGAGTCAGGGTATCTTCTCGCCTCTAGCAAATGAAGTCAACAAGTAACTATTCCATAGTGTGGCCAGCCCATGAGATGGGACAACTGGGGGACAGCTAGGTGGTTTATTTGCTGCTCGTTTGCCTTTCTCATTCGCTGGGCTTCCTGCCAATCTCACACAAGCTCTGATGAATGGCCATCACTAGTGTTTCACACATGTTCACCACTTAAAATCAGTGCTCTCTAATTTTTCAAGATAATTTCCTGAAAATGCAACTTCCTGATCAATATTCATAATGCAATTACTTGAATGCACGAAACTGGGTAAATTTATTGAGAATTAGTTATTAAAAATGAATCTATATTAACCAGTAAAAAGTGCTTTGTTGAGCACCAAAGGAGTGAGTGAGTCAAGTTGAATGTAAGTACTAGTGAAATTAATGCACATGTTTTTGCGTGAAATTCACGAATGTAATTTTAAAATTTTCTCTCCCTTTTCAGGAATCAGCAATAGCAAGTGGATCAAATTCGAAACAGAAGAGCATTGTTTGGAATTTTACGACATAGCTGAATGATATTCACTGATGTCATTTTCACCTTCTGAAACTTAATAATATATTCATTTTTTGAAAATATGTTATTACTGTGCTAATATGATGAAAGGGATCTCGAAGGGGACCTGTGATGTCTTTGGGGTGGGTGGGGGGGTGGACATGGTCCCTGAGGTGACCCAGCCCCAGACGGTAGAATCTTTCATGGAGTCGAACATGAGCTTGGTGCCAAGCACATAACCCGAGTCTGCTCCTTCGAAGGCTTCTCCTCAGATGGCACAGGCGCCCGAGCCCTTACAAGGAGCGGAGGGATCTTCCCCTCCCCTAGCGGGTGCCCATGTGACAGCCAAGATCTTCTTCATTTTGGGGAAGGATCTTGCTGAGGCTGGCCCATTTTGCCTTGGGGCTCCTGCCAGCAGAGAGGAAAAGTGGGTTCATTGCCCGCCCTCCTCTCCCCATCCCCCCCCCCAAAAAAAATAGAAAGACAAAAAATACTCAGGGCTCTTCTCCCTCCGCGGGAGCCACGGGGCTACTGCCATTTCGGTATGTGACCAAGCCAAGAATGGCATGTCTCACCCTGGTGCTCCCCTGGGTCAACTCGATTAAGTTGGGTCCCCCTCATTCACAGATTACCTGCCATTTTTTAGCCCTGAAGGCAGGATGTTAGCTAAGGGCAACATGATCCATCAGAGGAGAGCTGGAAACCATACAGTGGTCAAGGTCGAATGTGTGATTAGAAAATAGGGAGGGGCCTCGAGACCCACCTGTACGCTCTTTCATCACATTTGATTGTCACAAGCTTGCCAAATTGGTGCATGCTGGTCCGTATCACTACCACATCAAGGCATTCATGCTGCTTCTGCAGAGGTGCTACTACTATCACCGCTTCGGCCATTCTAATCGCTCTTTTAGACGCACAAAGTTTGGGTTACCTGAACGAACTCTGTGTAAGTTGCTCCAAGGCTGTGCATGATAAGTCCAAATTGTGTGTGGCCAAGTGTGTCAATTGCATTTCTCATTTGCAAGGCTAAAGACTTTGTTTTGGCACGCCTGGCTCTGCCTGGGGCATCTTATGCCTCAATTTTAAGAAAGACATCCTCTGCTCCTGGCCCCTCCAGGCCTAAGAGCGCAATCGTTTCCTTGCTCATTCAGAACCCTTCTGCAGGTTCTACCCATCCCAGGCGCTACCCTGGTAGCTGGTGGCATAAAGGGTTCAAACCCAGTCCCGGCTAAAAACAGCGTGACCATTTCCTGTAAGGCAAAATGGCCGCACGCCTCCACCGAGTCGTTAGACTCACAGGAGGCAACACCCCTAAAGTTGGTTGTGAGGCCATCTTCTGGGGTTCCTAAAGCTGCCCCCCCCTAAAGTTGGACAGCATTAAGGGAGCTTCAGCTCCTTTGCCCATGCCCAGTGGTAGGTTGGGTGGCTTGGAGACTGTGGATTCTCCACAAGAGTGACCCACACCTAAGGTTTTGAGGCAGAGGGAGGAAAAGACTTTCATTGCAATCCCAACCTCCACAGATAAGTCCTAGTAGGTGACAGTCTGGACAACACCACCTGGAGTTCTACCTCCAGGAAGAATATGGCTATTACCGTGAGGGTCTTCTCTTTGATGAGGGCCACCGCATCTCTTCCAAGCTAGGCCTCTTGGAAGAGATGCGGTGGCTTATTCCTTCAATTGAATTGCCGCAGAGTCCAGGGCAACTGGGTGGAGCTCGGGAGGCTCATCTCCCCATTCCCCATTAGCTATCTTTTTGCAGGAGACCATGCTGGGGACTGGGCAGGAGAATGCGCGATTTACACCCAGCATAATGTCTCTTTAGATACCGCCTTTCAGGAAGTAGCTGTGCAGCTGCACCTGGATAGGAGGTATATTATATTTTCGCATACATTCCACCATCAGCCAACTTCATGCAGGGGAATTCCGCTGCATCGGGGCACAGTTGCTGAGACTCATTTTAAAAGTGAAGAATTGTGACAGATGTGGGAATGAGGTGTGGATCGATTATAATGTTAAAAGTTGGAGATTTGACAGATATGTTTCCATGAGAAAGAAAAAAATGGCAAAAGTGTGGTTGATTGCAAACTATTTTAAAAAATAAAGATCTCAGCATTAAATAGTAAGTTTTTTTATATCTTTGCATTCAAACTTAATGATAGGCTTTCAAATTGTTAATACTACTAGGTGATTAAAAAACAGAAGGCAGGGTGTGAGTGGTGGAACCCCTCGCAATTAAAGGGGGGGGGGTTATGGGGGAAAATCCCCTAATAATTACCCAAGGGTTCAAATTCAATCCGGTTGCCAGACATTACGCGCTCCAATGTTTGGTTTTTATGCAGTGCTCCACCCCAAAAGGGCAAAAGATGGGAGAATGATGCGTTAGATTAGTTTGTATTAAAAAACAGTACTAATGGTGTTTTTAGGCATTTTAGTCATCATTTACGGCTTGGTTTTGACACAGAAAGCAGTTATTTTTAAGATAGTATTACTGCAAATAGAGCTCTACTCAGTGTTAATATCTTAAAAATTATTGCTTTCCACACCTAACCAAAGCTGGTAAATGATGACTAGAATGCCTAAAAACACCATTGGTACTTTTTTTATTACAAAAAACATCACATAGGTCTTCTGAAGTTTCACCCTGCTGGGAGCATTGGGGTCAGGAAGGCATGCTGCTCCTTGAGGTATCAGGGGTAATAGTTTATGCAGGGTATCCCCTGTGGGGTACCTCACTGAAGAGAGGTTGGGAGAGCAAAAAATTGATGTAAGGTGGAAAGGTCGGAGTATTTCCTTTGCATATTTTCATTCTGTATCTGGTGGTTTATATAACCAGCATGTTTTATAGGCCCTAAACTGATAAAGACCGAAGCACTTGCTGGAAGCTAGGCGAGCCAAGGCAAGTTCCACATTGGGAGGTCGAGTTTGGCTCTATGCTCATCACCTTTTGCTTTCTAGCAGTTGGAGCCTCCATTGTAGGCTACTTTACCACAACCTTCTTGGTTCAGAACACTTATTAAACTAAGGTTCATACTATATGGTGGGAATAAGGGATAAATTAAGTACACACACACACACACACACACACACACCTTTTGAAAGAGAGACACTATGCTGACTCTTGCCTTTGATTTTCCCTTAGGATGTTTTCATTATGAAATTAAAAACATGAAATATAAAATAGCAAATATTCCTTTGAATTTATTTTGCATTTAAAATTAATCAACCTTTGTGTAGAAAGGAAAATTGAAGCTATACCCTGAGTGATATATTGGATATCCAGGAGAAGCCTCAAACCAAATATGAATAGTAAAAAAAGAAAGCTTTCAACTAAAATATTTGAAAATAAGAAGGTAGGTTTCCTTTTATGTAAACTAGACTAATCTCTTCCTGATATTACTTCATATTTACACATTTCTTTTTAAAAGTGTTTTAAAAAGCTTTTGTGTATGTCTATTATCACCAAGTTCCTTTCATAAGAGATAAGGGATAATATTTGTTGTAAGACATTAACAATTTTTAAATTTTCAAAGATATAAATGTTCACCAATGTCATTTTCACCTTCCAGAATTTAATAATAAGGTAGTTATTCATTTTGCAAAAATATATTATTATTTTGGTAAATTTGAATCTTTCTGCGCCATTTCCTTCAACTTTTAGCCTGACTAGTTAGCCAATAACATGCTATTTTATATCTAGATGATCTGCGCATGCCACTTTTGACTAATTAGCCAATAACATGGTTCGTTATATTCCAGACTGTTCATGCATGGCTGTGTCTTCAGTTTGATTGATAGAATGGTGTGCACAATATCAAAAGATATGTGAAGTCTTTGAGGATGATATTCAGGCCTTATAAATATATTGGGCACAGTATTATCTCCCCTGAGTTATTAAATACCCTACATGCCACAGGAATTGTAAATTTAGGCAAGATTGAAATTTCTTTTACTGGAATATAATTACAAAGGATTCGAAAGGCAGTAAAACCACATGCAAATTTTCAGTTAGTGCATTTAAGGGTACATGGCTTTCTAATCCCTGCACTCGACCAAGTGCTAGTCTCTTGTTTATAAACTCTTTTCTGCGAAAAACTTTGTTTCAGTGAGAAGTTGGAATAAGTATTTACCTTAAATATGGTCATTTGTTACCCAATTAGGGTAATGAGACCCATACCAAGGTGATGGTGATCTTCAGACTATCAGGCAATTCCTTCACATTAATACCTCCCATGGTGGAATCAATACAAGAAGTG
Source organism: Ceratothoa steindachneri (assembly GCA_963969495.1). Classification (NCBI taxonomy): domain Eukaryota; kingdom Metazoa; phylum Arthropoda; class Malacostraca; order Isopoda; family Cymothoidae; genus Ceratothoa; species Ceratothoa steindachneri. The sequence goes on along the minus strand of OZ018333.1, from coordinate 53,489,912 downwards.
GTAGTTATACTTGTCTAGATGGTTACTCCACTTCCTCTCCAGCTTTGACTTAAATGCATTGATGATGGGTGTATTAATAGTATTTTGTCAAAGAAGTGGTTCCTTGGGCTTGGTTGATGCTGTACCTGCAGTTTCTTGTAGTGTGCTCAAGTAGTCCCACTAAGTGTTGGCTTGAACATTGAGTTGCCACAGATGGGACATTCTCTGCTGTACCCTACTGATTCAAATTTCCAGAGTATTTTGAAGGTTTGAATTATGTCTGCTCCTTGTTTCTTATACTGTATGTTGGGAGTCCTACTGCTTCAAGGTGCTTGGTGTAGGGAGCAATGAGAGCCCTTGGACCAGAGAAGTCACTCTGCTCTATATGTTCTTTATGGCATCTTTGTCCTTCTCCAGCCTAGGTGACCATATAGTAGAGCCGCACTCGATTTGTAGATGGATGAGCCTCATATAAAAGTGTGTGAAGGTCTGCTTGTCTAGTGCTCTGAAGGTGTGTTTCAATGCTCCTATGATCCTGTTTGTCTTGTTAATCTGGTTCTGTATGTGTCAGATGAATGCCAGGCACCGATCGATGATAACACTTAAATTTTTTTCTTCCTCAGCTGCCTTTCTGGATGGTATCTTCTCTGCATAGTCTGAGACCAGGAGTAGACCTGGTCAAGGTCTTTTTGTAAGTTACTAGAGTCACTGTAGTATGATGGTAGGAATCCAGAACCTGCCCTCACACCAGGACAATGTCACCTAAATGGCAAGCCTGGTTGAGAAACCCCATCAACATCTGACCCGGGTTGATTATATCTGTAAATGATATTCTTGAATTTCTGATCCTATGGATACTTTTCTCTAAACCTCCACACTCAGGGAGGTCATAGTATCTACATACCATGAGGCCTGTTTTTCATTTTTTGAATCTAATCATGGTGACAACTGTAAGCAAGAGTGGGAAAGCGTGTGGAGATCCATCTCCAACCATGGCCTCCTTCTCCATAGGTGTCAGGGAGGATGGGGGAAATTGTGGCACTCCTTTGACTAAAGAATTAAGTGTGACTGACAGTACAGTGAATGGGATCTGTGATGCCTCGGGAGATATGCATTTTTCCTTGACAGTAGAGGCCACCTGTCTTCCGCACAGTGCGGCTCATGCAAGTTCCACTCCACATTGGTTGCTCTGCCTCAAATAAAAAATGCTGTCTGCAAGGCTATCCTTCGTGGACACCACTATGCCACAGTGTTTTTCAATCTGGAGAAGGCCTATGATACTGCATGGTGATACGCTATCATGGAGGCTCTCCACACAATGGGGGTGAGGGGACACCTCCCATCTTTTTCTCAGAGTTTTTGCGAGATTGTCAATTCCGCATACTTGTGCGAGGAGCTCTCTCTGACCCAATTAAGCTGGAAGAGGGTGTCCCATTGGAAAGTGCCCTCAGTGTCACACTCTTTGCCCTTTCCATCAATGGCATTACCTTTGTGCTGCCAGAAGATGTTCTTGTTCTGCTCTACATGGGCGACCCTTTGCTCTCTTTTGGTGTAGCCCAGATGGCAACTCTGAAACACCGGCCTTCACCTTGCGACCAGTGCCTTCCGCACTTCCCCAATTGAGAGCCTGTTGGTTGATGCTGGGGAGATGCCACTCGCTCTGCGCCGCGTGCAGAGCATCACTCGCCTGTACGCGTGAGCCCGGCGCCTCCCTCAGTCGCCAACAGCTCTCACTGCATCCGCAGCTGATCTCGATGGTGCCTATGCCGCCGAGAGACGCCAGTCATACCCTAAGCCCTTTGGGTTTAGGGCCAGGAAACTCCTTCGAGAACAGTACTGGGACCCTTAGTATTCCTCATACTAATAAAGGACATAGATAAGGACATTGTTCACTCAAAGGTTGCTTCCTTTGCCGATGACACTAACCTCTGCAAAGCCCTAAAAACAAAACAAGATGTAGACTGTCTACAAGAGGATCTAGATAAAATATACAACTGGGTAAAAGATGGGAAATTTCAACTGCTCAGGAGCGGAGTAAACATAGAGATCCACAACACCACCTCCCTTCTTACCAAAGAGAAAGAAACAATTAAAAACAGCCCCCATATCAAATGTCTAGGCATTCACTTAAGCAATAATTGCACATTTCAACATCACATCACAGAAACAGTAAAGAAGGCTAGCAGAATTGCAGGATGGATACAAAGAACATTCTACTCGCGTGAAGAGGACTGCATGATGACCCTGTGGAGGGCTCTTGTCCAACCTGTACTGGACTATGCAGTCAACTTTGGTCTGCCAAAAGGGCTAAAGATATCCAGGCACTCGAGTCAGTCCAACGATCATACACCCGACAAATCCAGGGACTAATGGACTATCCCTACTGGGACAGACTAAAGAAGCTGAATATTTACTCCCAGCAAAGATGCAGAGAAAGATATATTGCACATCTACACCTGGAAAGTCCTAGAAGGTCTAGATCAAAATCCCTCTTAACACATACAAACTGGAATCTCAGGCATACCAAAACCCAAGAACAGGCCGCAAGTGTAAAAAAGAATCTCTCCAACACAAGCACTGACCAGAATAAGAACTCTCTTCTCATCCAGCCTAAGTTATAGTGGCCCCAAAATCTTCAACTGCCTACCACCAAAAATAATGAATGCCACTGGCTGTCCTGTAGAGAAATTCAAGTGCCAACTCGATGACTTCCTGAAGAAAATCCTAGACTAACCTTCAGTCCTGGGGTTCACATTACTGCAGGGCCAAATTCAACTCACTACCGGACCAGGTGGACCTAACATTAAGTGACGCCGAGGTTGGATGCAGCGATGGAGCACCACATCTGTGAGGATCACCTCTCAATAATATCAAGTAAGTATGCTGAAATGCACAGGTTTCTGTTTTCCTCTTCTAAGCCTAAGGTGGATCACTTCTGCCTCCATCCGCAGAGCCACCCCTCCTTGAACTTGTTCCTAAACAAGGCTCGCCTGGAAGTCTTGGATTTGCACTGTTTCCTTGGTCTTATTTTCAACCAAAGCATCACCCGAGACATATCTGCAGTCTTAGGGCCTCTTGTACCTGTGCCATAAAGATTTTTCTCTCACATTCAGCACTAGGGGTGCTGATAGGGCTACTGCTTTACTTTTCTACAGTTTCTTTGTTCAATCGAAGCTTGACTACAGTTGCTATATTTATGCATTTATTGCAGAAGGTGGACTCAACCCACCCCACCAATCTCTGTCTGGCAACTGGTACCTTCTGTATGGCCCCCATTAACAGCTTACTTGTCGATGCTGGGGAGATGCCACTCACTTTACCTCATGCATAGTGCATTATGTGCTTTTCCCTCAGTCGCTAAATGCTCTCACTGCATCTGCCGCCAACTTTGAGAGTTGCTTATGCTGCCAAGAGATGCCACTCCTTTGTGTTTAGGTCTAAGAAACTCCTTTGAGAGCTCACTGTAGATCTCTGGTCAATGGTGCCTTTGGTTTGACTATTCTTTGCCACACCTCTTTTTCCCAAAGCTTTCACAGCAGTGGAAGTATTGTGCTCAACATTTTTGCAGCATCACCCCTTCATATCATGATCGATCTGTGGACCGATGCCTCACCTGGGAGGCTCATATTTGCAGCCCTAGGGTCTCTTGTACCCGCACCATGGATATTCTCTGTTGCGTGACATTCAGTGCTTGGGGCGCTGATAGGGCTACTGCCTTACTTTTTTAGCGATCCTTTGTCCGTTTGAAGCTTGACTACAGATGTGAGTTTTATGCATCCGCAGCCGAGCGTCTATTGCCGAAGGTAGACTCGATCCACCACACCGGCCTTCGCCTGGCGACCGGTGCTTTCCTCACTTTCCCCATTGAGAGCCTATGTCGATGCTGGGGAGATGCCACTCGCTCTACACCGTGTACGTGCGAGCCTGGCACCTCCCTCATTCGGCAACTGCTCTGACTGCATCCTCAGCTGATTTCGACGGTGCCTATGCTGCCGAGAGACGCCAGTCATACCCTAAGCCCTTTGGGTTTAGGGCCAGGAAACTCCTTCGAGAGCTAGATATAGCTCTCGGGCTGGTGGCGCCCCTGCTTCTGCCCAGGACGCCACCCTGGAGGGTACCAAATTTGGCTATTTGTTGCCACGCCTCTGCTCCCAAAGCTTGTACAGCGCCGGGAGTATTGCGTTCGACCTTTTTGGAACACTCCACATGTCACGCTGGAACCGTGCCAGTTATACGGATGGCTCCAAGTCCCAAGAGGGGGTCGGCTTCCACGCTTTATCCCTTCTGTTTGAAGTCAGCAGTGTTCTGCCAGGCGCTGTGTCTGTTTTCATGGCCAAACTGGTGGCAATACACCACTCGGTACGTGAGATTATGTGACGTGCTCGGCTCGGAGACCGGATCGTGATCTATAGCAACTCCCAAAGCGCCCTGAGTGCTCTCGGGGCATTGGAATCTCCGCATCCCCTGGTCCGCAATATCCATGATGCCACGGTTTTGGCAAGCCGGGTGGATGTCAAGATTATCTTGTTCTGGGTTCCTGGACATGTAGAAATTGTGGGGAATGAGGGCGTCAAAGAGTCTGTGAGGGCCGGGCCACCTGACCAGCATTTCACTCTTCCTCCCACCGGCTACATGGCAGGAATACAGGCAGCTCTTTGGACTGCTTGGCAAAAAAGATGGGAGACGGTCGAAGGGAACTTAAAGTTGCGTGTCATTGCGCCGCGACTGTTCCCATGGACCTATACCCCAATGCCACGATGGCTTCAGGTCGCTTTCTGTCGTCTCTGAATTGGGCACACTCTTGTGATGCATCGCATTTGATGGAGCGCTCGCCAGCGCCCTATTGTGACGACTTCGTCGTCCCCCAGACTGTTTGGCACATTCTTGTCGAATGTCCCAGTCTGGGTGATCTTGGCTCACGTTACCAGTCCTGGTAACGGGATGGGTGGGGTCGCTACTGCCTGTCCCTTGTACTTGGGACTGGTTCATGCGCACAGACCTGTGGACTTTTAGACATTTTGGAGGAGGCTGGCCTTGTTCCCATTATTTATTATTTGACTATGGATCATGATCTTCGCCGGGTGAGGGTGGCCTTTCCCCATCGATGGAGCTAGCTTTATATTTTTTCAATTTGTTTGTTTTTGTTTTGTTTTGTTTTTATTTGGCTTTTAATATAGCCTAGATTTAGGCTAGCTTGAGTTCGGCGACTTACGCCCTAGAAGGCAGTCGCATATAAGATATTAAAAAAAATAGTTGGATCTGTGCCAATGTACACCAATGGCTCCAACTCCCAGGAGGGGTTCATCTTCCGCACCATATCCCCTCTATTTGAAGTCAGCAGAGCTCTACCAGGCTTGCATCTGTCTTCATGGTCAAGCTGGTTGCAAGATGCCTCACACTTACTACATCGCAAGAACCAGGTCAGATCCCCTGGTTCCCTAGCAAATAAGATGGTAGATGGTTGAGGGGAAATTGAAGTTGTATGTTCCCATGGGCCTACCTTGAAGACCATTGTGCTATGCATGTTCCTATGGGCCTACCCCGAATGCCATGGCAGCTTCAGGTCACCTTTTCTCAAATTCAAATTTGGTACACTCACTGCCATTTGATGCAGCGCTCTCCTGCTCTTTACTGCAAAAATGTTGTTGTCTCCCAGACTGGTTTGTACATTTTGTTGAATGTCTGAGTCTGGGTGATCATGCACATTACTTGTACCAGTAGAGTGGGGTTGCCGCTGCTTTTCCTTTGTACTTAGGATGAGTTTGTGCACACAGACTGGTGGACTATCTGAGGTTTTGGACGAGGCTGGCCACCTCCATTTTATTTCACTCTGGTGTTGGTTACATGATCCTGGTCTAGGGAGATGCCCACCTCCCCCTGATAGCAGAGCGTGCCTACTCTTTCTTTCTGCTGAGTTTTTTTTGTTTTTGATGTTTTTTTGTGTTGTGCATATTTGTTTTTTTTTAATCTAGCCTACCCTTAGGCTGTAGGATGATAGCAATGATTTGTGTCCTATTGGGCAGTCACCAGATGGCCGCTGGAAAAAAATTCTGACAAATGATTTTAGCACAAAAATGAATATACCCTTAAGGAACTAGTTTTGGGCAATCCAATGAATCTATCATCCATGCTTACATCTGTCCTTTATTCGTCTATGTCTCTTCTGTCTGGGTACCCAATCTCATATCCATTCAGTGCACTACAGAAAAAAACACTGCCTCACCTATGATGCACCTGTTGCACCCAAATGACCATTTAGATTCTGAAAGACCATTCCAATCTTCAACCAAACATGTGCAAAACTTCAAGAATATACTATAGAAATATATTTCATGAAATCCCAACTTTCCAGAAAGATACTAGGCCCTCTATTTAACGGACCCCACATTAACGGATTTCGGATTTAACGGACCACAAAATCTCAAAGGAGAAATATCCAGTAACGAACATTCTTTCCATTGCTGGGTAGATTTGGTGTAAAGTATTGGATTGTTCACCCATAGAAAGGGAATGTGAGCTGGGCCTAGACCATCGTAGGACAGGTTAGTTTTATCCTACATTATTTAAAAAAAATAACTAGTGAATAGTTACTCCACTGCATACGAGAGGAACTGAAGGTTATGACCAATGATGTAGTAGTCGATTGACAAAGCATATTTTGCGAAGCTAAGTCCTTAGGAAAAAAGCTTGAATGCCTCTGAGCTGATTCCTCACCAGACACTGGGAACCTATTTCCGAATGGAAATTGTGATAAGAGAGAGACCCATGTTCAACTATTTCCTTTTTTTTTATTCCAAAGGTTAAAGTAATGAAATAAGTATATATATAAATAACCTTTGTTTTTTTATGTGCAAAAGTGTTAAAAATAAAAATAGCATGCGGCGATTCCTTATTAATATTACAAGCCAAATGCAAAAATTAAAAACTCTGTTACGAGCACAGGAAAGTTTTGGTCATAAGGTCTAAGGCTACTATCATTGTAGAAATACTTTGAGTTTAGCCTCGTAATCAACTCGGGAAAACGCCTGCAATTCTTAATTTTTTTTAAAGAAATTTCAAAACGATGAATTGTTGGGTATCCTGATACCCTGGTAAGTGAAAAGCGTCGTGGTTTGTTCCGGCAACTACTTAAATGCAAAATAAAAACAAAACCTTAGTTGGCCGGGTTAATTTAGCCAGTGGTGCATGGCTTAAAACTATAGGACGAGTTATAAAGATGTTATGACAAAAACAAATTGCTCTAGGATAAGTTTTACTTAGCACTGAAATAATATTGAAAGGGTAAAGTTAATACCAAATGACTAAAAAAGTAAGTGACAAACGCGTTTCTTATAGCCAATCTTGGTTCATTAGCCCTTTGCTTGTAGCTCAATGGGGTTTTGTAATTACATTTCCTGGTCCGGATGTACACGACTGATATCAATCCATAGAGAAGCCATAAGGTACGAGAGACGATTGTAAAAGGTCTATCTTTTGAAGTTCTATACCTTCTGTGGTGGAGTTTTATTGTATACCGGTATTTATCATATGTAAGTATTTTCAAGCAACAGACTTTTAGAATCAACGGACCACCCTTCCCCCTGTTTAATCGATTAAATCGAGGGTCGAGTGGACAGTTTCATTACTTACAAAATAACTACCCCAACCCACACATACACACAACACTAAACTTCCAATCTCTAGGTCCAATTCCTTCCATACAGTTCCTCCCTGTATCAACCCAAAATATAAAACCCTTTCCACACGGGTTGCCTTGGATATGCTCCTGTGCCCTCCTGCGATGAGTGGGGTTTCTCCCTCTTCTCCCTTGTACTTGGCCTGCATTGTGGAGTTTTGGGAGGAGGACATCTATGCTCCCTATAGAGTATTTAGATTTGAACTGTTGATTGCATGTTCAGGCTCTGAAGGAAGTGGTCCTATCTCCGATGCCTGAGCATAATTCTTTTTTTTTTTCTTTTTTTTCTTTTTCTTGGTTTACCATTGTTCATTTTTGTTTATTTTTGGCTGTTTTTCTCTTGTGACTTTTAATCTCACCTAAAGATGACTGTTCTCTTAAATTTTGCCAGCAATGACCTTGTTTGCAGTCACTAGAAGGAGAGAGACACCTAGATTTGTTAAAAAAAATGTTTGGCGAGTCACCACCGAAACCTAAACAGACAACTCCACATTGGCATCTACTTATTGCTACCAGAAACTGGATAATTTAACACCTTCACAGTATACTCAACCCAAGTTCCTTGCAATAAAACCTAGTCTGGGAGAATCCTTTTTGTTGCTACAATTTGTTGCCACTCCTGACCTAAGGGTTAGGAGTGGCATAACTTAAATTAAATTTATTTTTTGTAATTTTTAATTTGTTATTAATCTTGTTTTTAATGAGTAAAAAGCATCTTTAATTTTCATTTGTTATAGAATTTCTTGAAAGATGGAACCAACCAAGAGATTAAAATAGAAGTCATTGAAGATCCAATTAACTATAATCTGGAAGATAAAAAGGTGAGGTCAGAATTTTTCCTATTTTCATTACATTAACATCCAGCATCATTATTTATTCATCATTGAATTACTTGTACATACCTGTCTTATGATAGACTTGGTTTATCTTTCATTCTTCATTTATACTTAAAAAAAGAAAAATGCTTTAAATAATCATGTTTTTTATATTATGACTTTTATGATAAAATCTCTAAGAAAATGAAGGAAGAATCAACTTGTTCATTTGATGGAAATGAAGCGAAGTTGATCATAGGTCAAGAACAAGCAGTTAAAGGTTGTTATCAAATTCAGTCACAAGGCTTTTCCTGTCAGGAGGTAATTCCATCACCCTGGTTTCAAAGCCATAAAACTTGGGATAATCATACTTAATTCTTTTTAGCAGCCTTGATTAATAAATTCACTACTTCATCATTATATTTCAATGATTCAACCTTAAGTGGAAACATGATTTAACATTTAAGTTAATTCACATGGGGATAGTCAATGGTTAGTTGTATTTGGATCAACTTTGCATTGGCTGCAAATGTATGATTTGTTCACATGGAGCTTGAATGACATTAGAAATTGAAAGGCATTAAATATGAAGATCGGCTGAGGCACCTCAATTTATTTTCACCCCAAGATTGGCATCTACTCAACCAACTTATTGAAGTCTTTAAAATACTAAATGCGTGCACTAATATTTATTACAAATCAATATTTGTGCTAGATTTAATTGAGCGTCACTAGAAATTATGGTATCAAACTAGTAAACCAAAGGTTTAACACTGAAATAGCACAAAAATTCTTTTAGAAAATAACATGGGATGACTTGCCTAGGAATGTTGGTGAAAACATTTCAGTAAATATGTTTAAGAATAATATTACTTTAAAATATCATCTGGTTGAAATAAGAGTTATGAACTTAATTCTTTTTTCATATCCCCTCTCCTTCTATCTATCCTTTATTGGCTCATAATTCTGTAATTCCCCTTGCAGAGAAATTGGCTACCTGCTTGTTCTTTCACTTGGCTACCTGCCTGTTCTTTCACTTGGCTACCTGCCTGTTCTTTCACTTGGCTACCTGTCTGTTCTTTCGCTTGGCTACCTGCCTGTTCTTTCACTTGGCTACCTGCCTGTTCTTTCACTTGAGTACCTGCCTGTTCTTTTACTTGGCTACCTGCCTGTTCTTTTACTTGGCTACCTGCCTGTTCTTTCACTTGAGTACCTGCCTGTTCTTTCACTTGGCTACCTGCCTGTTCTTTTACTTGGCCACCTGCCAGTTCTTTCACTTGGCTACCTGCCTGTTCTTTCACTTGGCTACCTGCCTGTTCTTTCACTTGGCTACCTGCCTGTTCTTTCACTTGGTTACCTGCCTGTTCTTTCACTTGGTTACCTGCCTGTTCTTTCACTTGGTTACCTGCCTGTTCTTTCACTTGGCTACCTGCCTGTTCTTTCGCTTGGCTACCTGCCTGTTCTTTCACTTGGCTACCTGCCTGTTCTTTCACTTGGCTAAATGCCTGTCTTTCACTTTTAAATGGCTATCTGCATGCTCTTTTACATTGCTACCTGCTTGCTCTCTTACTTGGCTACGTGCCTGCGCCCCATAAGGGGCATGGTGATTTGCTTTTCTGGCCACTGTGCTGACAGGACTCAGCATTTCTGACACCCTGTTTTCTTACCCTGCTTCCTCACTTTCCATTCAGCCTCTCCCACAACTTTCTCTAGTCGGCCTCTAACTTCACAGGGTAGACACTGACTAGCTTCCTTTCACCCAACTATCCCAGATCGGGGCTGGTTGGAAGGGGCCAATGCCCCCTTAGACCTGAGCTCTAGTTTGGGGTGGTGGGTTTTTAAAAACCTGCTTCACCCCCACCCTTACCTTGCTCGCATACCCTTTCTCTCTCCTTTCACAATCTATCAATTTTATGTCCAGCCCAAGGTGGCGCTGCCATGCTGATGAGCTGCCTGGCCATCGGGTGGGAGGAGTGGTCTCTAATGGCGGCAGCTGGCTTATCTAGCCCCGTATTCACCTCTCTGTGAGGGTGAATACCGGCAGCTCCACTGCAGTAAAGGTCCCATTCCCTGTGATTTTTTATGGGGCCCCCCCAAACTTCTACCCAGGGTAGGCATACTTTTCTCTCGAGGCGCCCTTGGGCGACTCCATCACTTCTACAGCAGCAGTCCCTCCTTTGCTTTCATAGGCAACTGCCAAGAGAGCAAGTAGGTGGCCCATAATTAACCAATAGGGCCAACTCCCTTAGGGGAGCATGGGATAGCAGGGCCTGTCGGTCCGTACCCCCTAATGTCCTGCTTGCATGCATATTGAGCTTAGAAGGGGTCAGTGTACCTGCCCCCTTTCTTCCCTGATAGATACCGGTTTGCCCACATTAGACGAGAAAAAAGGAACCTCAAATGGGATCTGTAATGCTTTGGGGGAGAATGGCACATGGAGGCCCACCCTGAGATGTACATGGTCCATGAGGTGACCCAGCCCCAGATTGTAGGATCTTCCATGGGGTCCAACCTGGGATCAGTGCAAAGCACAGAACCTGAGTGCGAGCTTCTCATGAGATGGCTCAGGCTCTCGAGGCCTGTGACAGCCAAGACCTCCATTTTCAAGAAGTATCTTGCTGAGGCTGCTCCATCTGGCCTGGGGGCTCCTTCTGGCAGAGGAGAAGAAGAGCATTCATTCCCCACCCTCTCATAAAAAGAAGAGAAATATGAAGAAGACAAAAAAAGTCTTGGGGCTCCTCTCCCTCTGCAGCAGCCATGGGGACAGGCGGGTCCACTGTCGTTTTAGTAAGCAACCAAACATCTGGCTCCGCTGCTCCCCCGGGTGGGGAGTCCCAGACAAAGAACAAACATATTTTAGTCCGCTGTCTTCAAACGCTTTCTCATTATTTGTTCCACTGATATCATCATGTTGGCCAAGGGAAACATGATGCATTAGAGGAGTGCACTAGCTAGCATGATTGGTAGAGAGCCAAAGATCACCCGTTTCTCAGATGGGAGTCTTTTGGTGAATGCGTTGGATCCTTCCCAGGCAGCTATGATTAGTGCCCTTTGGACTTGATGGCATACCAGTGAGTGTAACGCTGTACTCTACCATGAACTGGGTGAAAGGAGTGGTTTATGTGAGGAAACTTGTGGACTATTCCATAGATGTCATCACCTTAGAGCTGGCTGATAATGGAGCGGTCAAGGTCGAAGGTATGATGAGTAAACAGGGATGTGCATAGAGATCCACTCATACACTCTCCATCAACTGTGATAAGTTCCCTGAGTTGGTGTGTAAAGATTGGTATTGCTACTGTGTGAAGGCATTCGTTCCACTGCCACGTAGGTGCTACTACTGCCACCACTTTGGCCATATGAATCACTCCAGTAGCCGTGCAAATTTGCTCCAAAGCCACACTGTGTGCCCAAGTTTGTTGATTGCTGATATCTGCACCCCGCTTCTTCGAAGCAATGTGGTGTGTAAATCCTTTAGTACGATATACTGGCCACTCATGCCCAGAATCATCTCTCATGTTGTGAGGTTAAGGACTTTGTCTTGGCACACCCAGTGCTGCCTGGAATGTCTTTTGCCTCAATGTTAAAAAAAGATACTTTCTGCTCCCGGCCCCTCCAGGCCTATGAGCATGGTCGTTTTCCTGTCCATCTGGAACCCTTCTGCAGGTTCTGCCTATCCCGAGCACTTCCCTGGTACAGTTGGCAGTAAAAAGGGTTCACATCCAGCTCTGACTAAAACTATGGCTCCCCTCCCTTCCCTCAGCATGACCATTTCATGTAAGGCGAAACAGCCACACAGCTCCACCGAGTCATTAGACTTACAGGAGGCAACACCCTTGAAGGTGATCATGAGGCTGTCTTCCAGGGTTCCTAAAGCTCCTTCCGAAAGGAGGACAGTAGAAAGGAGCTTGGCTCCTACAAACATACCGAGTGCTACCCTTGGTGACTCAAGGATGGTGGGTCCACCAAAGGAGGGACCACCACTTCCGAAGCTGATCCACCTGCCTAAGACTATGAGTTGGAGGGAGGAAAAGACTTGAATGGCGTGCCCAACTTGCCCCGATAAGTCCTTGAAGGTGACAATGCCTTCAGTGCTTTGTGTGGCCAAACAGCCCCTGGAGTTCTGCCTTTGGGGATCATATGTCTATTCCCGTGAGAGTCTTCTCTTCGAAGAGGGCCCCCCCACATCTCTGAACTAGGCCTCTAGGGCATATTCCTTCAATTGAATTGCTGCAGACTTGGTCAACTGAGAAGAGCTGCGGGGGCTCATCTTCTCCCGTTTTCCCATAGCTAGTTTTTGCCAGTAGACCATGCTGGGTGTGTACCCCTGCCCACCTCCCCAAGGTATAATGGTTTTGCAATTGCACCACAAGGGGATAGGGGCAGGGCTGAAGGATGCGCCATTTACACCCAGCATGATTTCTCCGTTCTTCTCTTTGCTCTGAATACCTCTTTTCAGGCTGTAGCTCTTCAGCTGCACCTGGATAAGAGGTATACTGTTATTTCTGTGTACATTCCACTGTTAGCTGACTTCAATGTGGGGGACTTCTACCATATCATGGCATTGTTACTGAGGCCATTTCTCTTGGTCAGGAATTTGAATGGTAGACACCCCCTCTAGGGAGATTACTCAATCAATCTCAGGGGTCAGGTCCTTGCCAACTTGATTGATGAGCTGGAGATAGGTGTCCTAAATGTGGATGAGCTTATGTATCATTACATGAAAACTGTCCTGATCTATCTTTGTGATCTCTAGATATGCAGCCTGATTTTGGGTGGGAGGTTGTCAATCTCTTCCATGGTAATGATCACTTTCCAATTTAAATCTCATTTTCTGGGCCACTGCCACCTTAGAGCTTTCCCCTGTGGTGCTTGGCATGGTGGTCCGCATTTCAAGAAATTACTGATTTCTCTATTTCAGTCATTGAGTTTAGGTCAGGGGATGAGGCTGTTGAGTTCTCTGGCAACCTCATCACCCTGGGAGTAATTACTATTCCTAGAATGTCTGGCCATTTTGCGCGATGACTGCTTCCATGGTGGTTAGCCGAGTGTGAGACGACCCTCAAACAGAAGTGTTAGGCCTACATTTGCTATAAGCAACGGCTGAAAGATTTCACTCAGTGAATTTTGTTGAGCTAGGGCTAGGTTCTGGTATATTTCAAAGCACTCTCACGCTGTTCTTCCAGTCAGGCATACATATGTTTACTTAATTGGGCTGCATTCTTGGACCCTTTCTCCATTGCGGAGTCTTATGCGACTGCTTTCTACCCACTCTCTAGCCGGAATGCTGTTCCGCCAGCATTCAATGCACGTTGTGATGTCGCACAAAGCTGCCAACTGGACTTTACGTCCCTAGGTGGATAACTCTTCAATGACCTGTTTATATTAAGTGAGTTGCATTCTACTCTTGCCTTTTGTGCGGACACCACCCCTGGCCGGACATTGTCCTGTGTAACATGCTTCTGACACCTGGGTGAGTGAGGCATGGCCTTTCTGTTAGATTTTCAACATGATCTGGGTAGATGGTATGCCAGATTCCTGGCAAATCGCTACTGTGCTCACTTTTCGCAAGCTGTAGAGAGATCACTCTACCCCAGCTGGTTTCCACCCAATCTTTCTAACCTGTGTGTGCCATATGATGGAGAAATTGGTAAATGTTAGATTATTTTTTTTTCTGGACTGCGGAGGCAACCTGTCTTCCGCAGAGTGTGGTTTCTGCACGTTCTACTAAGTTATCCACATCAGATGCTGTGCTCCAACTAAAAAATGTTGCCTGTGATGCCTTCCTTTGTAGACAGCATTACGCCACTGTGTTTTTCAATCTTGAGAAAGCCTATGATACTGCATGGCAATACAGTAGCATGGAGACTCTCCACATGATGGTGGCGAGGGGATGCCTCCCAATCTTTATATCTGAATTTCTGGGGCATTGTTGATTCTTCGTATGGATAGGGGGATCTACCCAATGGATCAGGAAGAGGGTGTCCTGCAGGGAAGTGTCCTCGATTTCACACTTTTCCCTGAGCATCAATGGCATTACCTCGGTGCTGCCAGAAGATGTTCTCACTACACTCTACGTGGAGGACCTTTCAATCTCTTTTGATACAGCCCGGATGCCAACTCTGGAGTGTTGACTCTAACAGGCATTGAACCGTGTCTCTTGCTAGGCTGAATCACACAGGTTTCGGTTTTCCTTATCCAAGGCTAAGGTGGTGCACTTCTGTGGCCATCCTTGGCTCCATCCTTACCAAGACTTTTTTTAAATGAGGTTCATCTGGAAGTGATGGACTCACACCTTTTCCTTGGTCTTTTATTTGACCGATGCCTTACCTGGGAGTTTTATATTCACAGCCTTAGAATCTCTTGTACCCACACCATGGATATTCTTCATTTTGTGATGTTCAGGGCTACGCCTTACTTTTTTAGCGATCATTTGTTCGTTCAAAACCTTACTAGAATGCAAGTTTTATGCATCCACAGCCAAGGGTGTATTGTGGAAGGTTGACTTGATCCACCACACTGACCTTCTCCTGGTGACCGGTGTCTTCCACACATTCCCAATAGAGAGCCTTTTTATCAATGCTGGGGAGATCCTGTAGCGGACTGAAAATCTATCCTCTAACCACAATCGATCGAACCCGCTTCCTACACTAATTCGGACATGAAAAATTGAGGGAGAAATAAATGGATTGTATATACAGTCCTTTATTTACAAGAAAAAAGGGGTAAATATTAATAAGAGATCTTATTACTTATTTATAGACACACAACAAATATGGATAGATAATTTTACTATATATTTACATAATAAAAATATAAAAATCCTATATGCAAAAAATACCTCTGATTATTTATAAACTAACAAGATATATGAGCGATAAATTAGCAAACACAAAAAAAGAAAAGGCCTCACGTATCACCATGGATTTTTTTAGTTATTTAGGTCCCCCAGGGGGAAAGTTCTGCTGGCTGCCCCTCATGTGGGCACACATGCTGGATTTCTTACAAAAAAAAGCTGGTGCCTCTGAGCTCGGTATAATGCGATCTGGTTGCGTCTTGAGGCTATCAAAGCCCTCTCGGTCCTGCTGGGACATACAATAACTTAATTGCGTTATTTCCATACTGCACTCTCAGCCACTCCTTACAAATGGTGGCGATTAAATTTTAGAGTATTTAATAGAATGGCTTATTGATCAAACAAACGGGTAAATAGCTGAGGAAGAGAAAAAAACAACATTTTAAACAAAACATGGAAATCCCTAATAATAATATATATATATATATATATATATATATATATATATATATATATATATATATATATATATATATATATATATATATACAAACAAAAAACATTCCCATTTACACACACACATTCTTACAGAGGGAGGGAGAGGGTATTGGAAAAGGGGTGGGAGAATGGCCCTTCACACACACACACTCACATTCGCTCCACCACAATGCCACTTGCTCTGCGCTGTGCACAATGCATTATTCACCTGTATGCGCGAGCCCAGCGCCGCCCACAGTCGCCAACAGCTCTCACTGCATCCTCAGCTGATTTCAATGGTGCCTATGCTGCCGAGAGACGCCAGTCATACCCTAATCCTTTGGGTTTATTACTAGGAAACTTTTGATACCTCAGTATAGTTCTCCGGCCAGTTGTGCCCTAGGTTCTGACAAGTACTCCAATGCTACCCTGGAGAGTACCACTTTTGACTATTTGTCGCCAGGCCTCCTGTCCCAAAGCTTCTACACTGCCGGGAGTATTGCATTCGGCCATTTTGGACCATACTCCGTGTCACGCTGGAACCGTCCACTATATATGCATGGCTCCAAGTCCAAGGTGGGGAGGGGGGTCATTTTCCACACTGTATTTCCTCTGTTTGGAGTCAGCAGTGCTCTGCCAGGCGCTGCATCAGTCTTTATGGCCGATTTGGTTGATATACACCACTCGGTACAGGAGATAACTTGATGTGCCCACTTTTGAGATTGGATTGTGATTTATAGCAACTCACAAAGCACCCTGAGTGCTCTTGGGGCATTGGTATCTCCACATACCCTGGTTCATGATAGCTGTGATACCACAGTTTTGGTTAGGTGGGCAGATGTCAAGATTATCTTGGGCTGGCTTCCTTGACATGTAGGAATTGCAGGGAATCAGCATACCGCTGAGGGTGCCAAAGAGTCTGTGAGGGCGATCAGACCATCGTTTCACTCTTCCTCACACCAATTATATGGCAGGAATACATGCTGCTTGGCAAAGAAGATTGAAGATGGCCAAGAACTTAATGTTGTCTTCCATTGCATTGCGACTGTTCCCATAAACCTATTCCCCAATGCTGCTGCGGCTTCACGCCGCTTTCTGTCATCTCCCGAATTGGATAGACTCGCAGGACACACCCCAATTTGATGGAGCGCTGGCCTGCACCTTATTGTGATGACTGCATTGTCGCCCAGAATGTTTGGAACATTATTCTTGAATCTCCTAGTCTGGGTGATCTTTGCACACGGTACTGGGATGAGCACACAGACTTGCAAACTATATGAAGTTTTGTAGGATGCTGGCCTCCTCCACTCTATTTGACTATTTTATCTAGGTTGCATGTTCCTGCTCCAGGGGAGGCAGACCGACCCTTGACCCCAGAATGTGTTTATCTATTGTTACTTTTTTGCTTTTTTTTAGCTTTTGTCCCTACTTTCCATCTTTTTTTTATATTTGTTATTTTCCCATTTTTAATATAGCCTAGTATTAGGCTTTCTGTTATTTTTGGCGATGCTCTCTTACTTTGCTAACTGCTTGCTTTTTTACTATCCTCACCTTCCTCCTTGTGGCCCTTTTTGCATGAATGCCAATATTTTCCAGTTCATGGCTATTTAAGCCTTCAATGGTGATATTCACATTTTAGCTGCAAGAGACTTTAAATTGGTATCCCTCCCTCTCTTTTCCCTTTCAATAAGTACTGTAATCCCTTTTTCTCCTACCTCCATCCTTCTACTGTAATCCTACTTCAGCTTTTTAGAAATCCATTGCCTACCTGCTCAGTTGCCACCCGTGCTTCCTGGAATCCAAGACCATAAGACCATGCTCATTTATGGATATAGTGCTGAGGAAAGTAGGAATGGGAATGAGGCACATGGGGCTTGAGTGAAGGTGTGATATTTGTGGTTTTAAGTATCTTGGGTATGCCATTAGGCCTGTTAAAAAATATATATTTTTTAATGGATTTTCACCTTTAAAAGCTTACCTACAACTTGTGAAAAGTGTTATGAGTAGCGAAGAACAACTTGGTATTTTTTCTTTTGAAGCATTAATCAAGTGAATTATTAATAAAATATATTTTGTATATATCATCATCATTGTTGTCTAATGTCCATGTTTTCCTATTACAGGGTTGTGGATGACTATCCTCCACATCTGTCAATCTTGTGCCATATAATCCTCTATTCTCAACATATCCATATCCTCCCTCACACACCTGCTCCACTTTTTCCTTGCCTTTCCAACTGGCCGTTGTCTCTCAACCCCTTCACCTTACCCCCTCCCCCATCTATCCTTTTCACATGCCCAAACCATCTAAATCTTCTATTCCCAACAACTTAACAGATTGTGCCTCAACCCCTTCGCAGATTTCTCAAACCTGAACATCTTTGATGACACCATTTATTACACTCAATACACAACACAGAGTTTGCTCCCACTCCTCTTCCATAGCATCCGCATAGCCATCTTCGTGACTGAATCCTTTCTCTTGCCTTA
Organism: Ceratothoa steindachneri; assembly: GCA_963969495.1. NCBI lineage: Eukaryota > Metazoa > Arthropoda > Malacostraca > Isopoda > Cymothoidae > Ceratothoa > Ceratothoa steindachneri. The sequence goes on along the minus strand of OZ018333.1, from coordinate 53,471,680 downwards.
TTTCCAGTCACCATCGATCTTGTCTTTTCCATGTTTATTTTCAATCCCCTCTGCTCCATTTCTTCCTTCCATCTGTTAAACATATCAGCCACTTCCTTTGATTCCGCTGTCAACACAAGGTCATCAGGATACAGTAACTCCCATAGGCCATCTCCTCTTGCAAATTTAGTAGCCTCTTCCATTACTGTAAAGGCTATCGCGGAACCCGGTTCACACGGCCCTAATACAATCCACACAAGAAATTTATAGAAGAACAGGGATCTAAAGGCCTACCAGAAATTCACCAGAATTTATCAGGACGGGGCTAAATTGCCAGGTATCCGCAAGGGATTAAATAAATACACATAAAAAGTATTTACAGTATTATTTACATCAAAATTAAAATGAAATAAATTAACTGTTAACAAATTATACAGGGGTCATCAAATAATAAGAAAAGTTACAAATGCTTATCACCATTGAACGACCACAAGCTGTTTTAACCAAAAAGATATTCGCACATACAAAATTGGATTCTATGAATAAGTTGTTTAAAGCCAAAATGACACACGCCGTTGAAGATGAAATAGGCTTTGCTACTCTAGTGACAGGTGTTCCTGGAATAACCTCCCTGTCTTACGTCCCTTACCCGAAGGCCCAAAGTTACAACAATAACACTTAATTAATTTAAAAGGTATGTTAGAAGAAAGAAATACTCCAAAATACCTGATATCAGAGCAGTGAAGCAATAACCCATGTCGGAAACCCAGGCGAAAGAAGCTCAATGATGATGAGGGAATTCGGCTCAAGTCCACAGGGATGAATGTGATGATGGTCTTCAGCGAGGAGAAACCCACAGACTGCGATATCTGGGCAAAAGGCACCGAGACCATGGGGAATGATGATTCGAAGGCCTAACGATCCGAAAGAAGGAATTTGAGATGACAGAATTCCCCAAAGAGCTGATGTCTAGGAAACTAGTGGAGAGCGACAACACTGGCACGAATTAATGGCAGAAAATCCTCGCTGCACAAAGGAATCTAGTAACAGTCTCCAAAAATGAATGTCAAAGGTAAGTGACTGAAAATGATTCAGCAAAGCAATCAAGGCAGAATCCTCGCAACAGAATAACTTAAAGGCCTCATAGCCTCATTTATATCCTTCAGACTGAAAGGGGGAAAAGGGAAGTGGGGCACAAGGTGGGGGGGGGATGAGTCGCTTCCCCTATGCAAATTAGGCTGGTAAGTTACAGAAGTTTAGGCCCAAAATGGTAGCCTCAAAGCGGGTCAACCTGCGATAAACACCGTAAACTATGATGAGCAAGGGAAGGCTTGGGAATACGAGGGCCTACCCTTTACAATTACTGTGATAAAGAGCTGATACCTGGTGCACTCCTACTTTTATATCAAAAGCCTCTGATGTTCCTGTCAGTGTTTTCACCTTTGACCTTGATTCCACATACAGACATGACTGCAGCCATGAGCCTTTCTGGCACTTTTTGCCTCCTCAGTGCCCACTCAATCACTCTCTGTGGCACTTGATCGAATGCCTTCTTCTTGTCCACAAAGACACGATACAGTTTCCTTTTCTTTTCACTGAATTTTTCCTGTATTTTCCTCATAATAAAAATTGCGTTTATTGTCGACTTTCCTGGGCTAAAACCAAACTGCCAACCATCTATTTTTTGAAATTTCCTCAACCTCTCCTCCAATATCTTTCCAAACAGTTTCATTCCATGCTCCAATAGTCTAATTTCCCTATATTTTCCACACTCCGAAGCATTTCCCCTTTCCTTTATAAATTTGGATGGTAACACTATTCTTCCAATCTTCTAGAATCTCTCCCTTATCAACAGTGCTTCTGAATACTCTTGTCAGTTCTCACTTGTCACTCCTGTTGGACCTGATGCTTTTCTACTTTTCATTCCTTTTATTGCTCTCTTCACATCTTCCTCTGAGATCTCCTCCATCTGCCACTCTACTACACCCATCTCTTCTAGATAGTGCTCATTTTCCTCATTTAATAGGTCTCAAATTAACTCCTCCACTTCTCTATTATCTCTTCTTTCTGTATATTGATAACTCCTCTTTCATCCTCTATATATTTTGCGCCGATTACATTTTTTTCTCTCTTTCTTCATTTGTTTTTTAATTCTAAACCTTCCTCTTTGCTTCTCACTACTATTCAATTCTTCACTCCAACTTTCCCATGCCAGCCTCTTTGCTCTGGCTACTTCCATTTTTGCTTGTCTTCCTTTCTTTTTATATTTCTCTTATCCTCTTCATTCCATGTTCTTTGGCATCTTTTATAAGCTCTTTTTTTTCCTGCAGTGCCCTCTGCACTGCTTCATTCTACCACCCTATTTTGTATATACTGTACTTATATATAAGAATAAGAAACAAATATTGAAAATCACATAGCAGTACTACGAGGGGCGGTCAATAAGTTTTGCAATTCAGATATAAGGAAATGAGATATGAGGAAAAGTGTTTTATTATTTTTCAATATAACTACCCTCGACTTCAATGTACTTGCTCCACTTGTCCCTGAGGCTTTGAATTCCTGACAACCAGAAATCTCCCGACTGCTGTTCACTCCACTCCTGGACGGTGAGCTGGACATCTTCATCGTGACGGAATAAAAAGTAGTCGCTAGGGGCCAGATCTGGACTGTAGGGGAAATGGTTGAGCTCCTTGAATCCGCACTCGCGCAGGGCAGCTTGTGCAACTCTAGCCTTGTGGACTTTGATGACATTGAAGTCGATCATGGGGCATGAGGTTTATAGGGACCCAACGGGCAGAGACCTTGGTCTTGGCCAAATTGTCGTGGATGATGTTGATAACACTTCGATGTGATATTCCAAGTTCTCGCTGGATTTCTTTGACCTTCACCTGATGATTTTTGAGGATCATCCTCTCCACACGGGCCACATTGTCCTCGTTGGTCACGTCTGATGGGCATCTTCAAGGGACTTACGACCATGGCGGAACTCCTTATTCCAGCGAGCAATGGATGCATAGGAAGGGGCGGTGTCGGTGTACACTTCAACCATGCATTCATGGATCTCTTTTGCATTCTTGCCTTCCTTGTTCAAAAATTTGTTCACTGCGCGGTTCTCAACCTTCTCCATTGTTGAAAAATTTGTGATTGACGATCTGCGATCAGCTACTGCTTCTTAAATAGATGAGGCAGGAGCATGCGGCTGCAGTTCCTGACTTGTCATAACTTGTCCTAACACCCCCACAAACAGCCATCCCTTCCTCTGTTTTGCCTTACCGATTTGCAAAACTTATTGACCGATCCTCATAAATTTAGAAGAATCTTATTTATTATACCATTCTAATATGCATTTGTCGTTGACCAGGCCTGTATTTTCTGGGCATCCAATGAAACACTTTCTTGTTTCTCTAAGTTTAGGGTAATAAATTTTATCAATTTTCTGGATGTTTCTATGAACTACCAGGCAATGGTTCAATAGGAGCGAGAGTGTGAACAATTTTGGGGAACTTTCGCTCTTGACCTGTGCAAGTAATGCTCATAATAAATTTATCTTGGGTGGAAACTCCTCCTGGATTAATTGACATCAAATCAGTGAGCAGCAAGACAAACATAGAGAATCCTCTTATGAGCATTACAGCATATATTCTAATATAAGAAGTAAAAGTCATGACACCAATATAGACAGCTTTGCAATTTATAACAAGGCATGATATGATGCTAGCAATAGTGTTATGTGTTAAAAGCTAAAAAAATCATGACTATTTTGACCTAGGATGTTGTGAAGCTTTGCTGCATGGCATTTCAAATTTTCTGCTTAGAAATCTGCCCAAAGCATCAGTTTTGGGGTCCCTAGTATCATGTTTGGCACTATAACTTTTATCCAAACAAGATACAAATGACTAATTTTAGATTAACATTTTGTCATAAGTCAGTGTTGAGAGTTTGTTTATTCAAGCTGTCAAAGTGGCATTTGTTGAACTTGACAGCTTGAAAGAGAGAAGAGTCCCTTTGATTGGTATCTGTTATGACATTTGCAAAGTCATTCATCATCTTTGATACTATGTTCAGCAATGTCATTTACCACTTTCAGATTCTTAACACAGTCTACTGCTTTTCTGTAGTCCTCATTCTGTGGCCAAGATAACGGGTTCCAAAAGCCACTTGGATCCAATGTTCTGTGTATCCAGCATGAAATATAATTCTCGGCTAATAAGATCAACCAGCGTGGTTTTAGCTAACTCTTTAGGATAGAGGCTTTCTTGTTCTTAATGAAAGAACAGCAATGTTATGTTTCATAGTTTCACTCATTTTACTGCTGAATGGGTGAAATGGCATGACTTACTGCATCAGGTATTTGTGTTTTTTCATCTTATTAAGTACTGCATCATCATGTCCTGGAATAGACTTAGATCATTCATGGGAGCATCTGCAGCAGACTTCCATCATCCATACAGTAGTGTAGAACAGTGTAAAGACAGTGTTGACTCTTTCCAGCTTTGATACAGTGTCTTTGGCATATTCAAGTTGATCTGCAAACATCAGCATTTTTATGGAGTGCAGATTTCTGGCCATCAATCTAGCCCGAATACTTCAAGCAGGCGTTCCTCTAAGAATGATGATGGTCAGTTGAGTCATTTCCATGTAGTTGGCTCTTGGAAGCCTTTGCTGTTAGAATGACTTGGAGTATTTATTTACTGTTCTACAGCCATTTGCTGTTGATAGCCAGTATCCTTAGGTTCTTCTCCATAGACCAGAACAACTAAACATCCTTCAGATCTGTCTCCTTCACCTTCCCAAATACTTCTATTAGGATTTCCAGGATGTGATGTCAACAGGCCAGATAAAATACCTTTTTTTGTTTAGCATTTTCTTTAACAATTTGACAGCTCCTCTGTGAACTCTGTTACTTGATGTAGTGTCATAAACAAAGTTAGTAATATTACACTGGGTTACAAAAGTTCTCTTGAGTTTTTTTCAAATGAATTAGGCCAATTTTGTACTGATGAATCTGAAAATGACATCTATTTCCTCTGATTAGTTCAGGTTTTTTATGCTAAGTTGATTTTAAAAAGTCTGATCTTATAACTAAATCAATTAGATCTTGTGACATTTTTGGTTGATTTTTTTAAAATATCTCATCTCAAATAGCTTTTTAAGATAAAAAACCCCCCAGTTTTCTAACACAATTTATTAGTAAAATGTCACAAAAATTGATTAGTGTACATTGAATAGTAAATATTGATAAAGATAAGTACATGTCAATTAAATATTAGGTCATCATTGTTCAGAATTCAGGGTATGAAGTTCCATTTCTTCCCAATTCCTAGAATGTTCATTGTTCTCTCCTGAGTCAAACAGTAGTCACCCATCATGACTGCCTCCCCAGTGTCCCTGAATCCTGGTCTCCACCTCTTTCATGTCCTGATGAAAGGTGATGCAACCATTGTCAGAAGGGTGTTTTTTTTCCTTCAATATGGATGCCAACAGTTAGGCAGAGGACTTTGACCAACTGAGATCCAAAATAGATCATTTAACTCCTTTTGGGGAAGAAGGATGTGGAGCATCATCATCCATTAACACTTTTCATTTTCTTCAGCATTGGAGGAATATTTGTCACTAATGTCAGGAAGTTCTCCAAAGACAAGTACTGGAATTTCATCACAATGAGCTACAAAACAACATGCTGATTGAAGATCAGGATATTTAAGGTTGCTCCGGTTCTTTATATTGTTCCCATTCATTAGTGCAGAAGTAGCAGTTAGTGCCATGGTTTGTTAGCTCCTTCCAAACCATGGGAATTCCAAACAACTCTTCTTGCCCTTGGTCCAATGATGCAGATACTCAGTGCATGCCTTTCATACCATGTATGGCACCCAAGCTTTATCTTGTTCACCAAGTTTCTTACCAAAATAAGTGTAAGTACACTTTATGAAATTTTTGACTGGATTACTATTAGGAACAAAGATGTATTTGCCACAGATATAGTAGAATACATTGGGCTTATTTTTGCAAGATCTTCTGGCTGAATCCATTTCATTCACCTGCAAAATAAAAATACTAGTTCAACAAAAATTGCTGCATGTAAACTCTTCAGGATTTGTTTATTTAAAGAAATAAAATTTTAGCATCATATAAATAAAAAATAACTATACATGTAAAAAAATGTGAAATCATCATGTGGTGATAAATCAAAAAAGTTGACCTGAGTAAGCAAACCAATATGGTTTTTGGATTCAGCTCATCAAAATTGTCCTAAATCAGCTAAAAAAACCCCTGTATATTAATGTCTCCATTGAACCCTCAGCCTGAGCTGTGCTAGAAGATTTGCCAATTATTCCCTATAACTTTCCTTTTGGTGTATGAAGGTGGACCAGACACTAGCGCACCTAAGCTCTTTGAGGTACTTCCAAGTTCACTCCCCAAGATATCTTTGAACAACTTTCCATCCCAGCGTAAGGCAGCATACAGCGTGTGTGTAGGGTGGGTAACAAAACTTAAATGTGATTGAAAGATAGTATACTTGGATAGCATCTATTATGGTGTTATTGAGGTGAGATGACAAAGTTATCCAATTCAACCCCTCCAGCTTTTAAAAGGGCAGAAACTATGACAGTAATTGGGTTGTCTGATAAACCAAGACAATCAGCTGTATTGCAGATGACATCACATTTTATGAGCTTCCTTGGAAACCTCAGCCACACTTGTCAGTGTCTTGATAGTGAGAACATCCAGGATGAGCCTGATAGAAATCCATGTCCTCTGTGTTAGTGTCATTGTTAGTTGAGTCATCCCAGGTAATGTCATCAACATGAACAGCTGCCTCTTTTTCTCCTGAAGCTGGAAAATAGTTTGTGTTATGACAGTAATTGTTAAATATCACAATTGAGTAAAACTGAATTTTTTGTGATATTCAAAGTAATTTTACCTTGTCCTTTTCCACGTTTTAGTCTTTCATTTCTCACTGCTTGCATCAGGATCTTGTCTCAAAAATCTTGTCATGCTGAGACATTTGATCTCTCCTCTATCTTTTGTGGTCTTGGTACAACCTGATATCATCTTTCTTCTTTTTGGATATGTTTGTTTTGTATTTCCTGGATTGCATCTGGAGCTCTTGTGCCTAATTCCAGCACAAATGCTCCTCTTTGACCTCCAGATTTACTTGCTCTTCCTTTCTTTTTACCAGAGCATAATGTTTCTTATGTAGTTTCATGAAGAGCTTCATTGCATTTGATCATTGTCATGATCCTAGTCATCTGCCAGAATGGAATGATGGATGCAATTCTTTCATATGCAAGGTCTTAGGCCTCCCTGTATTTTCAAGTAAACTCTGAAGATTAATGAAATAGTGGAATGCCTATTGTGGTGGTAGGCTCCAAATATTCTGCATTCACACTGTCTTCTGCATCATGTTAAAGCTGGCTGCCTGTCTGAAGGGTGAGTGAGAGGAAATCCAATATACACAGACACAAAAATGTATTATATTTGCAAATATCCTTCAAAACAAATAAAGCAACACACAAAAAACAAAAAAAATACTATAAAAAAAATGATTCCCCTTAGAAAAAAGAAATAAACCTATCCAAAAAATATTAATATAATGCAATCCAAATATGTGGCCATGCGCTTTCTACGTTTATCGGAGACAAACTTATGATATGATACCCAATATTTGCATGTTCATATGAATAAAGTCAGCATAAATAAGGTATTTTCATTGGAAGTGGTGGTGGGAGGGGGGGGGCAAAATCTTCCGGGAACTAGCTATATTTCCCAACAGCACACTCTTCTGGGAACTGGCTGTGGCTTAGAGCTCATACTTCCCACCTGGGATGATGAGATACCACAATTGGGAAACTTTCACAAGTGACCACTCTCAAGCCCTATGGAGCTGGAAAAAAGAAACCCCTCAGTTACTTTCAAACATCCACACCTATCACATCTACACAGGCAGACCTTATCCAGTCCTGGCAGCCTCACCAGGTCCTCTTTTCCTTTCACTGAACCAGTCAATCACAAAGTCCCTTAATCATTCCACTGTAGATAGTATGTAGAAGTTCTGAGATATCAATTGTTACCCCACAGAGCCCCCTCAGCTCCTTGCTTATTGCCATTGTGAAGTTGTAACTTGTAGATGCTTTTCTAGATTCTTACTGAGTTTCTCTAATTTCCTGTAAAATATTAGATAATTATTATTAATTGTGATTTCATTATTATTTGTATGCATCACATACAACCATGAAGAACAAACATTTAAGGTCCAGCACCAAATAGGATCAGTGAGGAAGATAGGAATGAAGGTGCTACAGTATTTAGGCAGTTACTGATGGCAGTGACTTTTCATATATTACCAAATTTAACATATTTTGATAACATGCACTTTTTAGTTAATTTTTTTTATATTTTTTTTTAATGAGTGAAAAGTATCTTTAACCTTCATTTTTTTTATAGAATTTCCTTAAAGATGGAACCAACCAAGAGATTAAAATAGAAGTCATTGAAGATCCAATTAAATATAATCAGGATGATAAAAAGGTGATTTTTTTCCTATTTTCATTATATTGACTTTCATTATATTTCTCCCTCCATCTCAGTACAACTTTATTTTTATTTATTACTATGGCTATCCCCTCAACCAGGAGGCAATGTTCTTACCTTATCAGAGTTTGCTCAACTAGACATGGTGCCTTGATAGACTACATGCCATCCTGGGATCAGGTAGTGCCAGGGTATGATAATAATACCCACCCTACTCATTACTGGATCTCTCTATCTCTACTTCTCTTTATCACATACCCCCTACCCTCTTTCAAACATTCTCTTCTATCCACAGAGGTTTGAGCTGCCTAGCGCACTTTCATCCTTTTATGGATCCTAAGCTGAGTGCCAGTGTACCCCACAAGGTCACTACCTGCTGTGACGGCCAAAAGCTCACCAGCTAAGTGGAGTATTAGGCACATGGTGTGTTGACTCTGCTCACCTTCTTCCAGTACACATAAGGTGGCTACATCAGCACCAATCATTATGGTCAAAGCTTGAGGACAATATCGCCTGCCAGGTTGTCAAGGCCCATCTTAACTTGAACCCGTGGAATCATTCTGTGTGAATGTTCACACTCTGAAATTGCCTGATCTATGCAGACTTTTCTCCTACCCTTTCAAGGCATTGGGAGGCCATAGCATCTACTTTCCATGTATTATTTTTATCTAACTATGGGTACAAGGGAAGAGAATAGTGGGTGCATGGAGATCTGTCTTCAAGATCCTTTCTAAGTGTCCTGGAGGATGGGATAAAACAAGGAATAACTTCACCTGGTGCAGTGGCTCCCCTCTCACCATTTCCTTGTAGCAAAGGGGCTTTCCCTTGGCCATCTTTGTAACACCCTCAGGTAGTTCCAACTCTTAAAAGGAGGTGCACCCCCTCCAAACTTCCTCCAGGGGAAAGGATGCTTCTCTCTCTCTCCTTTTAAAGGGTTTGTGGGTGTTCCCCTTACCCCCTTCTTTGAGCCACCCTTGGGTGACTCAATCTTAGTACCAGCAGCAGTCCACCCTTTCTATCACGGGAGACTGCCAAGAGAGGGCAGGTGGCCCAAATTTGACCATTCATGGTGGGAATGACTTGAGAGCACCAACCCTCTTACAGGGGAAAGGGATAGCAGGGCCCATTGTGCTATGCCTGCTACAGTCCTACAGGGATGCATATGCACCTAGGGAGGGAGGCCCAGTCCAAGATCAAATGGCAAATATGCTGAGCAGAGCTTCAATTATGTTGGGGCCCCTCATTCAGAGACTACCCAGCATTTTTTAGCCCACTGGCTTCAAACGTTTTCTAATTATTCTCTTCATAGATGGCAACGTGTTGGCCAAAGGCAACATGATCATTCAAAGGAGAGAGCTTTAGCTAGCTTGATTGGTAGAGAGCCTTCTGGTGAATGCATCTCACCTTTCAGGGTGTGTATCATCTCATTCAGTGAGGCTAAGGAGTTGTTTCTGACACTGCCTGGGATGCCTTATTTATGTCTCAATGTTAAATAAGGTACCCTCTGCCAGGGTTGGCAGCCCTAAAAAACCCGGGTTTTGTCGCTTTTTTTAAATTATACTTTTTTTGTCAAGAAATGAATGCTACTTATCATTATTTTATTCAAAATTCATATTTGTTTATAATTTCAACAAATATGTATCAAATTAAGGTTATTTCTCTGATACTGACTCATAATTCATCTCTCCTTCTACAATTCTTAGAATTGATCAGTGATCTGTTACTGTGATCTTTTCTTACTATATAATTATTAAACTAATTAATTATTTATATTATATAAAAATAGAGATAGCTATTCTTTTTTTTATGTTATTCTAATGCTGGTAGCTTTTGTTTTTTGAAAAAAACCCAGAATTTAACCCAGATTTTTTTTGGCTTTTTCAAAATTTTGGCCTGCCCTCTGCTCCTTACCCCTCCAGGACTATGGGCAGATTCATTTCTGCACCCATTTGGAATCCTTGTGAGATCCCGCCTCCCCCAGGTAGATCTGGAGGCATAAATGGATGACACCTTGGCTAAAACTAGGACTCCATTACTGCATGACTGTTTCTTGTAAGGTGAAGCAACCGTGTGTCTCTACCTTGTCATTAGACTCACAGAAGGCAAACCACTCAAAGGTGGTCATGAAGTCAACTTTGAGTACTCATAAAGTGATTCTTCAAATGAGGACAGCACCAAAGGAGATTTGGCTCCCACTCCACCTAACCAATCCTGGACTGGGAGAATCAGAACAACAAGACCCTCCAAAGCTACCCCGCTTAGGAAAGAATGGGAAGCCCAACCTCCCCTCAAAGGTGATGACTTTTTAAGCTAAGGGTCTCCAGGAACGCGTAAACGTCTTGGAGCTAGGCATGAAGGGTATGTTCATTCAAAGGAATTGCTGTGGACTTTAGAATGAGCTTTGCGAGTTAGTCTCACATTCCCATTAACTATTGTTTTGGAGGGAACTATGTTGGGTGAGTGGCCCTTGCCCACCCTCCTGGGGTATAAGGGTTTTGTAGCCCCACCACCATGGGACCCCGTAAGGAAAAGAGCGATTTGCTTTCCTGGCCTCCAGGGGAGGCTGACCTCCTCCGACGCAAGAGCTTGCTTCCTGCTCATTGCCTTTTTTATTTTTGGTGTTTTTTTTTTAAATCTTATTTTAAAGTAGCCCAGTACTGCGCAGTTTTTAATATGGCGACTAGTGCCCAAGTAGGCAGTCGCCAGATGAGCTTTTAAATTAAAAATAAAAAAAATTCCTGGCCTCCGTGCTGGTGGGACTCAGCGCCTCATCCAACCCCAGTTTAACCTCTTCTCCTTTCTGACACCCTGTCTTCTTACCCTGCTTCCTCACTTTCCATACAACCTCTCCCACAACTTTCTTTGGTTGTCCTCTAATTTCCAAGGGTAGATGCTGACCAGCTTTTTCTCACCCAACCATCCCAGATCAGGGGGGAGGGGCAATGCCCCCTCACCCCTGAGCTCCAGTTTGGAGTGGTGAGTTTTAACAACCTTCTTCACCCCCCCCCCCCCACCTTCCTCACATATCCTTTCTCTCTCCTTTGACAGTCTATCAATTTTATGCCTAACCGAAGGTGGAGCCACCATGCTGAAGGGCTACCTGGCCACTGGGCTGGAAGAGTGGTCCCAAATGGTGGCAGCTGATTTTGCCAGCCTTGTATTCACCCCCCGCAGAGTGAGCTTCTGCATGGGGCAATTAGCATTTGCATCATGTAAAATACCAGGGTCAGCATGGCTATGAATTAATAAAAAAAAAAATCCTCCTCTACTACCCTCTTCACCAGCATTGGAGTCGCTCTTAGGCAGCTGTACTAAAGAAAAGGAGCCCCCACCCCCTGTGCTTTCTTAGGGAGCCCCCCAAACCTCTCTGACTAGAAAGAAGGCTTACTCCTCTTATGCCTAAAGGTACAGGGGAGTCCCCCTGACTCCTCTTTCTGGAGTTGCCTTTGGGCGAGCCCCTCTTTCCAGTGGCAGCCCCTACTTTTCATTCGCAGAAGAGTGCCAAGAAAGCCCACAGGCACCTGAATATTTACCACCTCCGCTTTTGAGCAGCTCTATAGGGCCAATGCCCTCAGGGGGAAAAGGGATGGCAGGGCCTGTCTGTCTGTGTCCCCACATTCTTTGACCCAAGCATCAGCTGCGTTCTCAGTTTACAGGGGGTCACTGTATGTGCCCACCCTGTCTCTTCCCCGACAGCTGCCAGTTTGCCATCCCAGGATGACTCAAAAGGTTCCTCAAAGGGGATCTGTGATATCTGTGGGGGGCAGGGGTGTGCCAATGGAGGCCTCTCCCCTGAGATGGACATGGTCCCTAGGGTCACCCAGCACTATATGGTAAGATCTTTGATAGGGTCAAACTTGGGATCGGTGCCAAGCACAGAACCCAAGTCTGCCCCTATGCAAGCATTTCCTAAGATGGCTCGAGTCCATGAGGATCCACAAGGAGAGGAGGAATCTACCCCACCCGCCAGTGCTCCTGTGACAGCCAAGACCTTCATTTCAGAGAAGGATCTTGCAGAGACTGGCCCATCTGGCCTAAGGGCTCCTTCTGGTGGAGGAGAAAAGCGAGTTCATTTCCCACCCTCCTCTCCTAAAAGGAAAAGAAATCGTAAGACCTAAATGACTAAGGGCTCCTCTATCTATGCAGTGCTGGATGGCTCTGCTGCCATTTTGGTAAGTGACCAAGCCAAGATTGACATGTCTGCACCCGAGGGAGTCCCTGACCTAGACAAAAATTGCAAGTGCGCAGAGTGGAGTCTTGATTACATTAGGGCTTCTCAGTCATGATTTCTCCATTCTTCATCGCTTTAGACACTTCCTTTCAAGCAGTAGCTCTGCAGCTGCACCTGGATAGGTGGCATACTGTTATTTCCGCCTACATTTCACCATCAGCCAACTTCAATGCAGGGGACTTCTGCCGCGCCATGTCATGGTTGTCAAAGCACTTTCTCTTTTTTGGGGATCTGAATGCTAGAGATCCCCTCCGGGAAGACTACTTGATCAATTCCAGGGGTCAGGTCCTTGCTGACCTGATCGACGAGCTGGAGATAGGTGTCATAAATGTGAATGAGTTTATTTATCACTGCCTGAGAACTCACTACTGTGAGTTCACTACTGTGCTCACTTTTTGCAAATTGTGGATAGATCATTCCACCCCGGCCGGTTTCTGCCCAATCTCTCTAACCTCCGGCATGTGCAAGGAGGTCATCTGTTTTCTGCTCAGTGCAGCTTTCGCAAGTTCCAGTCCATGTTAGATTCTCTTCTCCGAATGGTAAATGCCATCTGTGAGGCCTTCCTTTGTAGACAGCTCTATGCCACAGTGTTTTTTGAACTGGAGAAGCCCTATGATACCGCATAGCGATACGGTATTATGGAGACTCTCCACATGATGGGGGTGATGTGATGCCTCCCAATCCTTATATAGTAATTTTTATGAGAACGTAGATTCCGCATACGGGTGGAAGGAGTCCTCTCTGGCCCAATGGAGCTAGGAAGTGTCCTTAGTGTAGCACTCTTTGCACTGAGCATCAATGGAATTACATCAAAGATGTTCTTGCCATGCTCTGCATAGACCACCTTTCGATCTCTTTTGGTGTGACCCAGATGCCAACTCTGGAGCATCGACTCCAACAGGAATTGAACTGCTTCTCTCGCTATGCCGAAGCGCACAGGCTTCTGTTTTCCTTGTCCAAGACTAAGGTGGTGCACTTCCACCACCATCCAGAGACTGACCCTGACCCAGAGACTTGTTTCTAAATGGAGTTTGCCTGGAAGTGGTTGATTTGCCCTGTTTCCTTTGTCTTGTATTTGACCGATGTCTCACCTGGAAAGCTCATATTCGCAGCCTTAAGGTCTCTTTTACCCACGCCATGGATGTTCTTTGTTGTGTTTTGTTCAGCTCATGAAGCACTGTTAGAGCTACTGCATTACTTTTTTACCAATCCTTTGTTCATTCAAAGCTTGACTACTGATGCCACTGTTATGCATCTGCAGCTGAGTGTGCATTGCGGAAGGTGGACTCGATCCACCACACCTGCCTTTGCCTGGCCATCGGTGCCTTCCGCACCTCCCCCATTGAGAGCCCACTTGTCAATGCTGGGGAGATGCCACTCTCTCTGTCTCATGCACAGTGTATTATTCGCTTATAGGCGTGACCCGGTGCCTCCCTCAGTTGCCAACAGCTCTCACTGCATCCATAGCTGGACTCGATGATGCCTATGCTGCTGAGAGACGCCAGTCATACCTTAAGCCCTTTGGGTTTTTTGGTAGGAAACTGAGTGATTGGTATAGCTCTCGGACCATTGGCGCCCCTGGTTCTACCCTGGATGCTACCTTTGACTATTTGTTGCCATGCCTTCACTTCCAAAGCTAATACAGTGCCGAGAGTATTGCATTTGGCCCTTCTGCAGCACACTTCGTGTCATGCTAGAACCATTCCAGTGTATACGGATGGCTCCAAATCCCAAGAGGGGGTCTACCCTGTATCCCCTCTGTTTGAAGTCAGCAGGGCTCTGCCAGCTGCTGCCTCAGTCTTAACTGCTGAGCTGGTTGCAATACACCCTGCTCTGTAAGGGAGATAACATGGCGTGCCCGGTTGGAGACTGGATTGTGATTTATAGCAACTCACAAAATTCCCTGAGTGCTTTCGGGGCATTTGTATCTAGGATGCCATGGTTTGGGTGAGCTGGGCTGATGTCAAGATTATCCTCCTCTCGGTTCCTAGACATATAGAATTGCGAGGAATGAGATTGCCAAAGACACCCTGTGAGGACTGGGTGCCCAGACCAGCATTTCGCTCTTCCTCACACCAATTACATGGTATCAATACAGGCATCTCTCTGGGCTGCTTGGCAATGAAGATAGGAGACAGTCGAGGGGAACTTAAAGTTATGTGTAATTCCACCAAGCCTCTTCCCATGTACCTACCCTCCAATGCCGCAACTGCTTCAGGTTGCCTTCTGTCATCTTTGAATTGGGCACTGTCACGGGACGCACCGCCATTTGATGGAGTACTCTCCTATGCCTTATTGTGACAGCTATCTGGCACATTCCTTTTGAATGTCCCAGTCTGGATGATCTTCGCATACGGTACTGGTATGGGGCGAGCGGAATCGCTACTGCTTGGAGGAGGATGGCCTCCTCCACTTTATTTGACTGTTTGTTGTAGGTTGCATGTTCCTACACTGGGGAATGCCAGCCTACCTCTGACTCCCTAGCACGCTTTCTTCTTGCCTTTTCTTTTTTCTTTTTTTTTTAGCCTTTGTCTTTGTTTTATCATTATTTGTTATTTTCATATTATTTTTTTTAATATAACCTAGTAGTTAGCTTTAGTGAGTACGATGACTTTTGCCCTAGTAGGCAGTCACTAGATGGGCTCCTAAAATTAGGGGCAGGAGGAGGTACACTTTCCATTCTTATTGCTCTAAATACCTCCTTTCCAGCAGTGGCAGAGCATCTATACATGGATAGGCGGTATATCTTTATATCCGTGCACATTCCACCATCATACAATTTGGACATGGGAAACCTGCCACGTTGTGGCACTGTTGCCAATGACTTTTCTATATTTCTGGGATTTGAACAGTAGATACTTCCCTCTGGGGAGACTACTCTATCACTCCCAGGGGCCAGGTCCTTGTTGCTGATCTGATTGATGAGCAGTTTATCTCCATGCATGAGGCTGTTGAGTTCTCTGGTAACCTTATAGCCCTATGCCTAACTAAATTTTTAGAAAATCTGGACATCCATGGTGGAGTCATTCACAATCTCATTCTCTAGCTGGGATGCTTCTCTGCCAGCATTCAGTGTACATTGTGATTTCACTGAAGGCTACTGTTTAGACTTTACCAGCAGAGGCAGAGAACCCTTAAACAGAGGTTTAATTTGAGCCACCCAATCTCTCTAACCTACTGCATGTGCAAGTTGATGGAGAAATTGGTAAATGTTTCCTTGGACTGTGGTTACCACCTGTCTTCTGCACAGTGCGGCTTCTGAAGTTTCCACTCCACATCAGATGCTCTGACTGAAAAACGCTGCATGCAAGGCTTTCCTTCATAGGCAGCACTGCACCACATTGTTTTTAAATCTGGAAAAGGCCTATGATACTGCATTCCAATATGGTATATATGATTTTTTTCTGCATACATTTTTTTTGTGATTGTATTGGGTGTTTGGAATGTATATATATATTGAATTCTTTTCTGAAATAAAATTGAGTATTTAGGTTTCTTTGAGCTTCCTTCCGATCTAATGGGTGTCTCACAAGCAATTGAGCAGACCTTTGCGAAGTTGTGGTAGGTGGTTTCTGGCACCATCTGCTACAAAGAAAAAAATAACAATTCAGACAAAACTCATAAAGTTTATGAAAAAAAAGATGCTTCAGGATACCCCACGTGTTGCACCAGCTGACTAAGTTGACAACTTCGATGATCCATAGCCTAGCACTAGTGGTCAATAGGCTTTTGTTTTGTAACTAAAATGCTTACTATTTTGGAGGGGTTGTTTTATGTTTTGCAAATATTTAACTAATTGTACTATGCTATATAGTGTTTGACCTAAATCTGACAAACAATATGTAAGATGATTCAAAGTTGACGAACATAACATAATTTCAGAAAAATGGGGGTATTTACGAGTCTAAAGTCAAAAGCCACATTGGCCCTCCAGCAATTATGTAGCATTGTCAGCAGCCTCAAAAGGCCCTGGAGCGGCGGATGGGATAAACTGTATAATATACCATAGATCCACTTATGACCAGTCTGTCAGAACCAAGCACAGTCATAAGTCGATGACTTGCAATACATAAAATAATATAATAAATGATATTAATAAAATAAAATGTGGTTTTATTATAAGTTCTTACCTTGGTGACAGACGACGGTGGCTAAAGGAAGCCTCTTCATTTCGTCATGGATGATTATCCTTAACTTAGAGATAAGCTGATTCATATGTTGGTTCACTTGTATGTCGAGGTATGTACTACTGTATATTAAATATGTAAAAACTCAGTTGTATAGCACTGGCCAAATTAATGTAGGAATATATGCCGTTAGGATAAATAGAATCAAATTTGTTTACAGGCAAATTATTTAAATATAGCAATACATAAATATGAGTATAATATATAGGGTAATTTAGAATAAGTTGCCTTACTTTAAAAAAAATAGACAAAGACAAAATAGGCTAGATTGAATGGAATATCTTTCCCTAAGATAAGCTCAAATACAAGCCATTTTTTATTTTGTATGACAAAAATTTTGATCATGGTCTCTGATTGGCTTAAAGATGGTTACAAACTGCCGCAATGGCTTAAGCTCTCTTGATATACTCCAATGCTTTAATAAAGACTTCAACCTCTGCATGGGATTTAAATCTGATCTCTCTTTGCTTCTAGCAAAAAAACCTGTGTTTTTGTTCCTGTGGTATTTCACAGTTGTCACAGTTGTCCTCAAGTTATGTGGATCAATGAGTTTGAGTACAAAAATTATTAAATTCAAGTGGATTGAAACTGATGTTACATATATGAAAATTAATTTGGATATGAGAACACTGTGATTATTTCAGATTATATCTTAGTTTTTAGCAAATGTATTAGTTTATATTGCTTTCCTTTCAAAATAGAGTAATATTCACTTTTGATGCACTTTTGGCACTATCCAATTTAAAGCTAAGTGCAGTCAATGGTAAGTCAGCACTTGTTTTATAAGACTGGTTATACCTGTTTGTATTGAATACAGATTAAATTCATGATGGATGTTATACCTAGGGAGTGTGTGTGATTGTATTTCTTAGAAAGCATGCTTGTTTGACTATCAGGGAGATTGCAAAGATTGGTAATATTGTGAAAAGAGCTAATAATACTGGTGAATATGATGAAACAATGCATCAAGGAAAATGTTGAGGAAAAAATAAGACAACACCATGCTGACAAGGTTATAATAAGGAATTATGCAAAGGATCCCAAGAAAATATGCAAAAACCTTTACAGAGATTTGGCTTTAGCTTGTGTAAATATTGATTCTTCACATATTCAACAAAGTCTTCTTGAAGCTGACAGAACTGCCAGAAAGCCTTTACATGAACAATTATTAACTGCTGTTCTGAAGGAAAATGGCTGCATTGGCCGTTTGATCATGACGGATGGATAACAGTTCATTGGAGAAAAGTATATTTTCTAATTATGTGCATTTAGAAGTGCATAGTTACAGATCAGTTATGGTGAGTTGGAGCAAATGTGAAGTCCTTCAGCCAGGACACATTTTATAAGGGCTAAAATATCCACCTAAGATGTTTAGGGGTAGTTTTATTCCAAAAACTCCTGCAAGACTTGTTATTGTTGAGGAAATGATGAACAGGAAAATCCTGGAGACTCATTTGCTTCCAATGATACATAGATGCAGAAGGTATTTTCCAATTGGATCTCACTCTGCCATATTTTCCCCCATAATACACCTATTCTTTGGACAGAGTGTAGTAAATGGCCTGGAAATTCTTCAGACAATCCAGTTGAAAATCTATGAGCAATAATTGAGAAAGAAGTCTGTTCGACTATATGCAGCCTCTTTAGTGCTATTGTTATAACATTGGTACAAACTCTCCAATATGAAAGGAAAACTGCCATGTATAGTGGAATGTTATTTGGTTTGTATAGCAATAAGTACCCTCCCCCCCTCCCTTTTACACACCTGGAGGATGCTTTTCATCTACACCAAGAGATTGATCTAACAGCCCTAAAAGGACCTGTATCAATTGGATATTTTAACCTTCACTTCTGCCATCGCCGGATACATTTTCATTCACCTGTGGGGCTATGATGACCCAGTCTGAAGGTAGCCACTCTTTGCTATACTAACCACATAACATTACTACATACATTGCAGTTTCATTACTATTGTAAGATATAGTGTGCCCCCCTGGGTAGGGGCAAAAGTGCAATAACAAAAGTGAAGGTTGAAGATAGCCAATTGATACAGATCATTTTATGATGGTTAGATACAATCACTTGCTTGGTATTGATGAAAATCCCCACAATGTGTAAAAATGCTTATGAATGAAAAGGTTGATCATATCTCCTATTAAATGTATTATCTGCTGTATCATTTCTATGTATTTTTATGATAAACACTGTTATGAACAATTGTTTTATTTATCAACTTCTGAATTAATTGGCACCCTAGTGCATAGGTTATATTGAAAACAAACACAACATTCAAGCACTATTCCAACAACAACAAAAAATGACGCTGGCAAACCTTAATATGCAGCCTCTACCACAAAACAGACATGAAAGCTTGGAATATTTTCTGGTGACTTTCTATCTCTAATAAAGGTGGACAAGACAGACACATTTATTTAATTATAAATAGAGTCATCTTCACCAAAATATTTGTTACAAAACACCTGAGGTCTCGCACTGAGCTGCAAAGCACCTTCACACACTTGCTATAGACCATGAGAAAACAGGGAGAGGCCTTGAGACCCACCACTACACTCTTCATCTTGTGTGACTGTGACACCTCCCTGAGTCAGTGTATGATGGTTTGTATCGCTAGTGTTTGAAGGCATTCATGCCACTGCTGTAGAGGTGCTGCTACTGCCATTGCTTCTGCCATACAAATCACTCACTGGAGATACACAATTTGTTTTTTACTATTCCTTCCTTTTATTAAGAAAAATAATTATTATACAGTGACAATGTTGATGACTTTTCTCTGGTAAGAAATCTTTTGTGTGTTGACTGGAACAGGAG
Organism: Ceratothoa steindachneri; assembly: GCA_963969495.1. NCBI lineage: Eukaryota > Metazoa > Arthropoda > Malacostraca > Isopoda > Cymothoidae > Ceratothoa > Ceratothoa steindachneri. The sequence continues at coordinate 53,451,919 of OZ018333.1, read as the reverse complement.
CTGCCAAGTGTAGGCCATGAATGGTCTTTTGCAGTCTCCTTCTTTTCTTATGTTCTTATGTTCTTATGATATGCCTGCACAACTCACCACAGAAATGCTATCCAAGGCAAAATCTTCTCTCACCTCTGGCCCTGACAACTTATCTCGTATTAACCTAAAATACCCAGGTTCAAGAGGCACTTGACTCCATTCTCCCCAAAATGTCTAAAATTCTGCCCACATAATACTGATCTTCAAATCAAATAATCCACACACTGACCTTACATCAAACTGCCCAATCTTTCTACTCTGCACTCCCTTAAAATCATGGAATGTCGAGTATTATATAATCATCGCACATATTCACTAGATGCCTACCACTTGAAATGATGCTCATTGCATTCAATAAGCAATGTACTTAGTAATATCACTCAGCATATCCATAAAGGTTTCAACCAACCCATATAATAATGCAGCACAATAAAGGAAACTTACATAAGCAAAGCCTTTGGTACAGCATCTACACAGCCTCATCAGTTACAAAAAGTGGTTATCCAACTTCTGTGCTCACATGTCAAAAAAACACAATACACCATGGCAAGCTATCACAAGCACATTATAAGTATACAAGCATTTGTTCTGAATATTTACCCTTAGAGCTCTATTTGTTTGTTGCTCTGCATACTTGAATGAAGTACATAAACTGTCTTGCATGTATATTTTGAATCTCACAGGGCGTGTCCTTAATTTTGCTACAAACATGGCTGTTTACTATAATTTGACCCTTCACCATTTCACTAATTTAAATAATTTCACCCTCTCCTTAACCCTTAACCGGCGGATCTGGGTTGTGTCAGAGCTTGTGCCATACGGGAAAAAATGAGTAAATTTAATTTTTCTTGGACGGTCATTTATCATTTAAAATATTATTTTATTTAAGTAAATATGCAATGTAAACTATATTTTATTATTCTAAATGTTAGAAAAAATTATAAAAAGGAATATGAAAAAAAAATATAAACTATTTCTTTCGAAAATAATTTTCTACACTTTGGAAAATTTGACGATGTTGAAGCTTCGTACTCCATCTTTATACTGGAATGAAAAATGACACATAAATTAAGCTCAAATGTGATTCTGTCAACTCTTTTACTCAAGGAGTTGCCAATTAGTAATAAAACAATGGGACATCAATTGACGATGCTCCTATGGCAGGAAACTCTTTGAATCATCAATTGATGTTACCCACTGTTCTCTAAGGGAATGCCAATTCACGATGTCGCTGGTTAAGGGTTAAAAAATTAAGTAGATTACTACTTAGTATTATGGATGTTATATGGAATTGGATTTTGTATTTTATTTAAGGAAGAATTTGGAGAGATTTCAATGAAAGATGAAGATGCTGAAGAATTCTTTGAAGACCCAAGCTCTCATACTGATGATAGAGCGCCTCTCTCTTCAAAGAAAGAAAACTCATCCAGTGAACAAGACTCTCACCAAGTAAAGGTAATTTTACATAGCACCATGGTGGAGGAAGTCCCTCAACTGCTAAGCACCTATTCTCAATGCAGTTTTGACTGCATCAGGAAAACCTTTGACCTTGCCATCTCAGATTTTCATATAAGTTGACACCACAGAGGTCATTCTAAAAGAAAAAGCTTCATAATGGGTCCCTCAAGGTACCATCATATCACGCAATCTCTTCAATCTTTTTCTGCATGATATTCCCCTCCTTACTACCATTCACTCTGGCTAAACTGTTACACCCAGCATATGTAGGAGGAGAATGCCCTTCCAGTCCCTATATTCTTGACTGGAGGCTTCCATGAACAGGTGGTGTTAACCCTCTCTGGCCAAAGAAGCAGGGAAGTGTCCTTAGTGTTGCACTATTTGCCCTGAGCATCTACAATATCACCTCGGTGATGTTGGAAGATGTTCTTGCTGTGCTCTACATGGATTACCTTTCAATCTCTTTTGGTGTGGCCCAGATGCCAACTTTGGAGCCTCGGCTCCAACAGGCATTGAACCGCATCTCTCTGGCTATGCCAAAGTGCACAGGTTTTGGTCTTCCTTGGCCAAGACTAAGGTGATGCACTTCTGCTGCTGACCATGGCTCCACCTCTACCCAGATTTGTTCCTAAATGGGGTTCACCTGGGGTTCAATCTTTTTCTGCATGATATTCCCCTCCTCACTACCATTCACTCCAGCTAAACTGTTACACCCAGTAATGTAGGAGGAGAATGCCCTTCCAGCCCATATATTCTTGACTGGAGGCTTCTGTGAATAGGTGGTGTTAACCCTCTCTGGCCAAAGAAGCAGGAAAGTGTCCTTAGTGTTGCCCTATTTGTTCCTAAATGGGATTCACCTGGAGTGGTTGATTTGCTGCTGTTTCCTTAGTTTTGTTTTTGACTAATTCCTTCCCTGAGAGGCTCATATTCGCAATATTGGGCCCTCTTGTATCAACAACATGCACCTTCTTTGTTCTGTGACACTCATCCTTGGGATGTTATAGGGATACTGCCTCACTTTTCTACTGATCCTGTTAGTTTGAAGCTTGACTATGGATGCAAGTTTTACGCATTCAGAGACAATTGTGTATGGCAGAAGTTGGAATCGATCCACTATATGTCTCTCCCTCTAGTGATCAGTCCCTTCCGTACCTTCCCCATTGAGAGCCTACTTGATGCTGGGGAGATGCCGCTCATTCTTCCCTGTAAGGCAAACGGCTATGGTTTTCACTTCTCAACAATGAAAACCGTGGCTGTTCACTTTTGTAAAATCTGCGGCGTCCACCCAGACCCTGAACTGTACCTCTTCGGAGAGCGGATTCCCTGTAGAGAGGAGGCACAATTTCTGGGACTGTTGTTTGATAGCAGGTTGTCTTGGACATCTCACCTACGATCCATCAAGGTTTCGTGTACCCAAGCCTTGAACCTTTTAAAGGTGCTCTCACATATATCCTGGGGAGTGGATCGTAACACCCTCCTCAAACTTCACGAGTCCCTTATTCTATCCAAATTGGAATACAGATGTGAGGTGTACTCTTTGACTACACCCAATAGACAAAATGCTAGACACTGTGCACCATGTGGGCATAAGGCTGGTAACTGGTGCATTTAAAACCTCCCAGATACCAAGTCTTCTCGCCGATGCTGGAGCCCACCCCTAGACCTTCGCCGAAAAACTTTGTAGTTGAAATGCCGGCACAGACTGGGACAGCAGCCTAACTCGGTTGCCAGCCAGATGGCGATGGGAGACGCAAGATTCCTAACACATGTTAGCCGTCCTAGCTTGCCAAAACCCTTTGGATACAGAGTCAAGACTATCCTTGATGAGATTGCTGTCCTCGATACTCCGGTCTGCCAGCATAAGGTATCGAAGACTCCACCCTGGATATATCCACCACTAGATGTATGAAAATGCATACCTAACAAGGATGGATTGAGCCCGCATGCACAGCGTGCGATCATCTTGGACCACCTCAACGAACATAGAGTTTCGGTCCCAATTTATACAGATGGGTCCAAATTTTAAATTTAGGTGCGGCATTCCGAAGATGTGCTCGGCATTTACTGCCAAACTAAGAGCCATTCTCAATACCATCAGCTATGTACTTACCATGGACGACAAAAACTTTGTCATCCATACTGATTCCTACAGCGCACTTCAGGCCATGAGCTCCATCAGACCAGAGCACCCCCTGGTGGGGCAAATCCTTGAATGGCTGTACCTGTTGAAAATGGTTTTAACCATTTTAAAGTTGTTTTTTTTATATAAAATTTCTTCTCACTCTAGTGGAATGCAATCCTTTTTAGTCAGAAATAATTTTAAACCTTTTTTGGGATTTTTAAATAAAACTTATTTTACCTTAGAGGAGCACCCTCCTCTTTAATTAGAAATATTTTTAAAGTTTTTTAAATTCCTGACTTGTTAAATACCCACTTCGTATCCTCGCTTTCAGAATAGAATATTTGGCCAAAGTCAGTGCCAGCTGGCTCTGGCGCTGTCTTAGACTTACAAATTTACTGGCTGCACGGGCGACAATAACTCTTGATTGAAGTTGCGTAGCCCTTAAACAATCAATAATCAATCAATCTCTCCTATAAATGCTGCATTATGCGCTTTACCACAGGCCTGATGACTCACTCAGTTGCCAACAGCTCTCACTGTATCCTCAGCTGATCTCAATGGTATCTATGCTACCGAGAAACGCCAGTCATACCCTAATCCATGGTGGATGCTTACCTGGAATACCTAGAAATGTGAGAGAATTTCATTTTCATTTGGGATACTTGGAAAAGTCAATGAAATTTTTCATTTTCAGCTAATTAAATATCTGCATAAAATGATTTTTTTCTTTTATCTCCCCCCCAAGTGACTAGTTTAAAACTGATTTCAATAATTGATGTTAGTTACCACAAAGAGCTAGAATATATCATATAGTTTATATCGTGTTATATATATATATATACACACACAGTGGGTGCAATAAATATCTGATACATGGTCAAAAGTTTATTTTTGACCATAGTTACACAACAGCAAAATAATCGAAAATTGAACATCCTATATATTTTGTACATTGAATACAAATTAGTAACATATTTCAAAAATAGTAAAACATTACTATGATTACGGCAAAAATATCAAACAAACGTTTCAAAAACTATCCAATGCATATATGAAAAGCAGTTAGTATTTAGTGATATCACCTTTCAGCGCTAGTACAACTTCCAACCATTTGGGATATTTACTTATGAGGTTCTTACAAATTTTTGTAGGCATATTTGGCCCATTCTTCTTGGCATATTGTTTTTAAATCTGTTGGATTTCTTAGGTCCCTTCTCTAATCTTTAGTTTTATTTCTCGCCACAGGTTTTTGATAGGATTTAGGTCTGGCGACTGACTTGGCCATCCCATAACCTTTATTTTCTTCTGCTGAAACCATGCTACAGTGCAACTTCAAGTCGTTGGCAGACTGTAAGACATTACCATCCAGAATCTTGTGATACATCTGAGCATTCATTTTCCCTTTAATAATATGGAGTCTTCCAGGACCTACAGAGGAGAAGCAGCCCCATACCATTATGCTGCCTCCTTCAAACTTCACTGTTGGGATTGTATTTTTAGGATCATGCGCTGAAGTTTTCTGCCTCCAAATGTGACTAGCACTATTCCGCCCAAATAACTCAATCTTCGTCTTGTCAGACCATAGTACAGCATCCCCAAAACTTGCAGATGATTTCTGACATGAATTAGTTTCAACAAAGCTGTCTTTCTTGGTGTGCGAGAATGGAATCCCTCATTCCTAAGAACTGCTCTAATTGTATTTTTGCATACATTTGTTCCAACTGATTCCAAATCTTTCTGAAGTTCAGATAGTCACTCAAGGATTCTTCTTTACTTTACAGACTATATGTTTAGCCACACAGTTTGAAATTTTAGATGAACACCCTGAACGTGGTAGACTTGCAGTGGACTGATATGACCTGAACTGGCGAATCGTTTCACCAATGGTTGAGATTGGTATTTTTAGCATAGATAAAATTTTTCTATAGCCCAAACCACTTTTATGTAACTGAACAATTAGTTCTCCGCTCCTTTTTGGCAATTCTTTAGTCTTCACCATATTAGAATTAGAGTGTTGAATGATGACCTCCTTCTCATGCAGCTCTCAGACACTAACTGAGGTCCGCTGTTTCATGTGGATGAAGTAGATTAATTTTCTAGAAAGTTCTACAGCATTCCTGTCACGTAAACCACTCTGGAATGTTCAAGAACTATTTATTATCGCTTTAAAACTAATTTTGTGGGTGTGTTGGATACTTTTTGAGGCAATAATCTAACACTTTTGTTGATATAATATCAATGCTTTACTATTTGCATATTCTAATACTGAATTTATATTCAATGTACAAAATACATTAGATGTTCAATTTTCGATTACTTTGCTGTTGTGTAACTGGTAAATAAACTTTTGACCTATGGAAAAACATGTTTTTATATTAATTTTTGTTATTGTATAATTTAGGTGTTCCATCTTTAAGAGCTCATGATTATTAATAAGCATCAATTTAGATATAATAACATAAACATTTTTTAATTAATATTGTTTTTATTCCAGGATATTGTATTAAATTATTAGATTTTGCTATATGATATGGTGTAAAACGCTAAATGCACTTTTTCTCAAGACTGGTTTGATCCGTCATTAATCCTGAATGGAAAGCATGGTTGGCAAAAGGATGTAATGATCACACCACAAAATGCATTCAATGTCAAAAGTATTTTCACTCCAATATAGGAATTCAAGCAGTGAAAAGTCATTCATTAAGAAAAAGCATCACAATATCCAAAATACTAATAGGAATAACTATACAATAAAAGCTTTTAATTCGTTGGATCCCCAAAAACTACTAACTCCAATAACTCAAGTGGAAATGGGCTGCTCTTCTTCATCTCAACAAGAGACCAAGAAATAAGAAAATATATCTAACTACTTTTAAAAAACTGATGTTATAAAAGCTGAAATTCTTTTGATTATTGAGTCCAAATGCTGCTCATTTGTCAAATAGGGCAGCAGTCTTGTCAAAAGATTTTCAGGACAATGTTCCCCCCATTCAAATATTGCAAAGTCCTTTTCTGTTGCAATATCATCATATTTCAATAATAAGTTGACTGATAAGCTAAATAAAGTCAAATATATCTCATTTTCTGATGATGAAGCACTTAATAAAGTCGATCAGCAATCACAGATGGATATCCATGTCAGATATCGAGACTCAAGCTCTGGTCATATTATATCACATTATTTCACTTCACAATTCATGAAATCTACAAAAGTAGAGGATTTGTTACAAAATTTTAAGCAGGTTATTTGTGATAAATTAAGCAGAGAAAAAATTGTAAGTTTTCAATGGATGGCCCAAAGGTCAATTTAAAAACTTCATCTTTTGAAAAGTGATTTAGAAGTTTCACCTGAATCTCCTAAAATTATAGAATTTGGAATGTGGTCCCTCCTTGTAATACATGGAGCTCTAAAGACTGGACATGATAGTGTAAATTGGAGTATCTTTTACTATTTAAGAAGTACATTTTATCTTTTTAATGATTTTCCCTTGGAAAAAGGGTCATTTATTGATATAACTGACATACAGCAATTCCCAGCCAAATTTTGTGTTACACGTTGGATTGAGAATGAAAACGCAGTTTCCACCGCAATCCACTTACTCCTTCAGATTCGGAAGTATGTAAATGTGCTAGGAAATATGAGAAATTCAAAGGTGTTTGAGAAAGTAAAGAACTTCCTTCAGGATAATCTACTTGGGGCAAAGGGTCTTTGTTAAAATTTCAAAAGAAACTCCTCTAGCTCCATTCATTTTTGATGAGTTGCACATTCTTCTAAAATCATTGAAGCATATATTAAAAAAGGAAAAATATGAAGAAATTTGTCAAAATACCCACTCTTTACTGAAAATTGATAATGCAGACACCTTTATGTTGCCCTCAGAAATAGATTTGTAATACTTTTCTAAATATGGACTGAAAGGAAAGTGACAAATTTGGAGATGAAAGCTTTTAAAAGTGAATGTCTGCAGGTTATTAAAGCAGTAGTATCAAAATAATGGAACAGTACCCCCTTCGATATCCTATTATCAAAGGTTTAAGTTGTATTTTGCCACAAGTAATGTTATCTAAAAATACACATCACCTTGATCTTTGTACATTTCATTTGATTGGTCTTAATTGATTTGATGGATTGTAATGAGATATCATAAAAGAGTGTAATGAGAAAATAATTGAGGATAAAATATCGCAAGAAATTTTTTGCAGCTTTGATTATGAGACTGATCATTTAGATGAATTATATCAATCAATCTTGCAATTGGGGGACACTCAACTTTAGAGTAATCAGGTTTCCTAAGGAGGCAGGCTGCCTCCATAGTATAGAGCCACTCCATAAGTAATGTATAATTTTTTAATGTTATCCTTACTTTATGGATAGAAATCAAATATCATCAAACCACAACCTAATAAAACTCACCATCCCCACCCAAAGACACCTGAATACTATACCACAAAACAATTTGAATGCCCCCCCCCCCCCTCAATAAACAAAGAAATCACTAAGAGACACTTATCCTGATCCAACTAAGGTCAGGCCATTCTAAATTACTCCACCACTACAAACACCAGATGCAACCAATACACTGACAATACAAAACACCTTCTCCTTGACTGTCAGAACATCAGACATGCACACAGCATCTGGCCTCAAGGACTAGTTGGGCTGAAATGTAAAGTAAATAAAGGTTATTTATTAATTTAATAGATAATATAATTTCCACCAGTTTCTACCACATCTCCATCTTTCTACTAAATTTTCATTCTGTTTGTAAAAATTATTTTAAAATGTTCCTTTAAAGCTTATTTCAACTTTTTCTGATATTGGTATCTTCATTCTCTTCAGGTGATTTGCTAAACTATTAAAAGGATAGTAATCTGATTAGGATAAGTTGGGTTAGTTACCATTCTAAATTATTAAAAGATTTTATGGTATCTCATACAATATGTCATACATTGTCTCCAGCTGGCTCTGGCGCTGTCTTAGACTTACAAATTTACTGGCTGCACGGGCAACAATAACTCTTGATTGAATTGCCCGTAAAGGGCGCGGCGATTTGCCATCCTGGCCGCCGTGCTGACGGGATCCAGCGCTCCGTCCGGCCCCAGCTTAGCCTCTCTTCCTTCCTTCAGATAGCCCGATTTCTCCCCTACCTCGTCGCTTTTCATACAACCTCTCCCACAGCTTTCTCTGGTCAGCCTCTAATTTCACAGGGTAGATGCTGACCTTCTTCTCAAGCCAACCACCCCGGATCGGGGCTGGGGGGAGAGGGGACATTGTTCCCTAACCTGAGCTCCAGTTCGGGATGGGGGTTTTTAACAACCTGCTTCATCCCCACCCATACCTTCCTCACATCCCCTTTCCTCTCCTCTTCACATTCCATCAATTTTACGCCGTGTCTAAGGTGGAGCCGCTATGCCGATGGACTGCCAGGCCACCAGGCGGGAGGGGTGGTCCCGAATGGCGGCGCCTGGCTCTGCCGGGCTTGTAAGCACCTCTCGCAGTGCGGGCAACTGAGAGAGGTGATGAGCTATTGCGTCCCGTATTAAAAAGAGGGTCACCATGCCCATGTATGACAAAAAAACAACAAAAAAACCCAACCCCCAACTTCCCCAAGAAAATCAACGGAGCCGCCCTCGGGCAGCTCCACCGAGAAAATGGAGGTCCCTCCCCTTGTGCTTGCGCAGGGGACCCTCAATACTTCTTTAACCGGAGAGGAGGCTTACTCCTCTCCTACGCCTAGGGGTGTAGGGGACTCCCCCTCACTCCCTTCTCTGGAGGTGCTTTCGGGCACCTCGCTATTTCCAGCGGCAGTCCCTCCTTTTCTTTCTAAGGGAACTGCCAAGAAAGCCAGCAGGCAGCCCATTGCCGACCGCCCCTCGTGTAAGCGGCTCGGTAGGGCAAACCCCCTTAGGGGGGAGAGGGAAGCCAGGCCCCTTCGGTCGCTTCCCTCAAAAGACCTGCTGGCAACGATATTAAACCTTGCCGGGGTTAAGGCTTGTGCCTCCCCACAAATGACTCTTGATGCTGCCAAGGGGACCTGTGATGTCCTGGGAGGGGATGGCCAACTGGAGGCCCCTCCTGTGATAGACATGGTCCTTGAGGAGACCCAGCCTCAGAGGGTAGGACCTTCCATGGGGGGGAATCCGGGCTCGGCGGCAAGCAGCGAACCCGAGTCCACCCCTATGCAAGGTCCCCCTCAAACGGCTGAGGGCTCCGAGGCAATACAAGGAGGGGAGGGATCTCCTCCGACAGGTGCCCCCACGACTACCAGGAACTTCTCCATTTCGGAGAGGGACCTGGCTGAAGCCGGCCGGCCCATCTGGCATGGGAGCTTCTGCCGGTGGAGGTGAGAAGCGGGTTCATTCCCCGCCCTCCTCTCCAAAAAAGAAAAGGACGAAAAAGACGAAGAAGACTCGGGGCTCCTCTCCATCCGCGGGGGCTACGGGGACGGATAGGTCTGCTGCCACTTTGGCAAGCGACCTAAGCCAAGATCGGCACATCCGGCCCCTCTCCCCCCCCCGGGTACGGAGCTCCTGACGATGACAAAGACCAAAAGTGCACAGGGCGGAGCCTCGATGACATCGGGGCCCCTGATTCAGAGGTTACCAGCCGTTTTCGAGCCCGCTGGCTTCAAACGCTTCCTCGTTATTCGCTCCACTGATGGCAGCATGTTGTCCAAGGGCAACATGATCCATCAGAGGAGAGGATTAGCTAGTGCAATTGGTAGAGAGCCGAAGGTAACCCGTTTCTCGGACGGGAGCCTTCTGGCGAATCCCGCCGAGGCGGCCAAGATAAGTGCTCTTCGGACACTTCATGGCACCCCGGTGAGTGTGACGCCGCGCTCTACCATGAACTTTGTGAAAGGAGTAGTTTATGCGAGGCAACTCGTTGACTACTCCATTGAGGACATCACCCTAGAGCTGGCCGACCATGGGGCGGTCAAGGTCGAACGTGTGATGAGAAAACAGGGAGGGGCCTCGAGACCCACCCCTACACTCTTCGTCACGTTCGACTGTGACAAGCTCCCTGAGTTGAGGCGTGCCGGTTGGTACCGCTACCGCGTGAAGGCATTCGTGCCACTGTCGCGGCGGTGCTATTACTGTCACCGCTTCGGCCATACGAATCGCTCATGTAGACGTGCAAAGTCGGGGTCACCCGAAGTATGTGTAAATTGCTCCAAGGTCGCACACAATAAGTCCAAGTCGTGTGTGGCCAAGTGTGTCAATTGCAGAGAGCCGCACCCTGCTTCTTCGAAGCAATGTGATGCATATCTCCTTGAGAAAGAAATCCTGGCCGTTCAGGCCCAGGATCGACTCTCATTCCGCGAGGAAAAGGACTTGGTCCTGGTGCGCCCGGCTCTGCCTGGGATGTCATATGCCTCAATAGTTAGAAAGGCACCCTCTGCTCCTGGCCCATCCAGGCCAACGAGCACGGTTGTTTCCGCGCCCATTCGGAGCCCTTCTGCGGGCTCTACCCAACCTGGGCGCTCCCCTGCTAAAGCTGGCGGCAAAAGGGGTTCATACCCTGCCCCGGCTAAAACCAGGGCTCCCTCCTCTTCCCCCAGCGTGACCGTTTCCCGTAAGGCGAAACGGCCACGCGCCTCCACCGAGTCGTTAGACTCACAGGAGGCAACACCCCTGAAGATGGTCGCTAGGCCATCTTCTGGGGTTCCTAAAGCTGTTCCCCGAAAGGAGGACAGCAACAAAGGAGCTTCGGCCCCTTCGCCCACGCCCCGAGGTGGAGCGAGTGGCTCGGAGACGGTGGTTCCTCGAAAAGAGGGCCCCTCGCCTCCCAAGCCGCAACACCCGCCTAAAGTTTCGAGGCGGAGAGAGGAAAAGACTCGCATGGCGAGTCCAACCTCCCCCAATAAGTCCTCGAAAGCGACAGCGCCTTCAGCGCTTTGTCCGGCCAACAGCGCCCGGGGTTCTGCCCCCGGGAAGCGTACGGCCATTCCCGTGAGGGTCTTCAATTCGAGGAGGGCTCCCGCGTCTCCTCCGAGCTAGGCCTGGAGGGCATATTCCTTCAATGGAATTGCCGTGGACTCCGGGCCAACTGGGAGGAGCTGCGGAGGCTCGCCTCGTTCCGTTCCCCGTTAGCTATTTTTTTGCAGGAGACCATGCTAGGCGCGTGCCCGCTGCCTGCCCTCCCGGGGTATAAGGGTCTTGCGACCCCACCACCGCGGGATGGCCGGGCTGGGGGATGTGCGTTTTACACCCGGCATGATGTCTCCGTTCTTCCTTTCTCTTTAGATACCTCCTTTCAGGCCGTGGCTGTGCAGCTGCACCTCGATAGGAGGTATACTATCATTTCTGCGTACATTCCACCGTCAGCTGACTTCGACGCGGGGGACTTCCGCCGCGTCGTGGCACGGTTGCCGAGGCCCTATCTCTTGCTTGGAGATCTGAACGGCAGGCATCCTCTCTGGGGAGATTACTCCATAAATCCCAGGGGACAAGTCCTTGCCGATCTGATCGAAGAGCTTGAGATGGGTGTCCTAAACGTGGATGAGTTTACGCATCACTGTCCGAGAACCGCTTCATTTTCTTGCCTTGACCTATCTTTGTGCTCTTCGGATGCACAGCCTGATTTTGATTGGGGGGTGGTCGATGACCTCCATGGTAGTGATCACTTTCCCATTCAAATATCATTTTCAGGGCAACTGCCGCCTGAGAGACCACCTCGGTGGTGCTTGGCGCGGGCGCGGTGGCCTGCATTTCAGGAAATGACTGAATTCTCTATCTCAGTCGAGGAGTTTAGGTCGGTAGATGAGGCCGTTGAGTTCTTCTCCGGCAACCTCATCGCCGTGGGCCTGACTACTATTCCAAGGACGTCTGGCCGTTTTGCACGCCGACCACTCCCATGGTGGTCGGCCGAGTGTGAGACGGCCCTCAAACAGAAGCGTTATGCCTACATGCGCTATAAGCGCCTCCCGAACGATTTCACTGTCGCTGAATTTCGTCGGGCTAGGGCTAGGTTCCGGTATATTTCGAAGCACGCTCGCCGCTCTTTTTGGCGGGCATACGTGTCTTCACTTAACGGGAAGACCCCTTTAGCTGAGGTGTTGAAGCGAGTCAAAAGGATTCGGGGCAAGTTCTCGCAGGACCCCCCTCCCGTTCTCCAGGAGAATGGGACCGCAATCTCGGACCCAGCGTCCGTGGCGGAATCCTTAGCGACCGCTTTTTCCGCATTCTCTAGCCGTGATGCTGCTCCGCCAGCATTCAATGCACGTCGTGATGTCGCGGAAGGCCGCTGGCTGGACTTTACCTCCAAAAGCGGAGAACCCTTGAACGACAAGTTTACTGTGAGTGAGTTGCGTTCCGCTCTCGCTTCGTGCGCGGACACCGCCCATGGTCCGGACGATGTCCCGTACGCCATGCTTCGACACCTGGGTGAGCGAGGCATGGCCTTTCTGTTAGATTTGTTCAACAGGATCTGGGTGGAAGGTCTTCTCCCAGACTCCTGGCGAATCGCTACTGTGCTTGCCTTTCACAAGCCGGGAAGAGATCACTCTACTCCGACCGGTTTCCGCCCAATCTCTCTAAGCTCTTGCATGTGCAAGTTGATGGAGAAATTGGTAAATGTTAGATTAGCCTTTTTCCTGGACAGCGGAGGCCATTTGTCTTCTGCACAGTGCGGCTTCCGTAAGTTCCACTCCACGTCGGATGCTCTGCTCCGACTGGAAAATGCCGTCTGCGAGGCTTTCCTTCGTAGACAGCACTACGCCACGGTGTTTTCTGATCTGGAGAAGGCCTATGATACCGCATGGCGATACGGTATCATGGAGACTCTCCACACGATGGGGGCGAGGGGACGCCTCCCAATGTTTATATCTGAATTTTTGCGAGATCGTCGATTCCGCGTACGGGTGGGTGGAGCCCTCTCCGGCTCAAGGAGCAGGAAGAGGGTGTCCCGCAGGAAAGTGTCCTCAGTGTCACACTCTTTGCCCTGAGCATCAACGGCATCACCTCGGTGCTGCCGGAAGATGTTCTCGCTACGCTCTACGTGGACGCCCTTTCGATCTCTTTTGGCGCGGCCCAGATGCCAACTCTGGAGCGTCAACTCCAACAGGCATTGAACCGCGTCTTTCGCTATGCCGAAGCGCACAGGTTTCGGTTTTCTTTGGCCAAGACCAAGGTGGTGCACTTCTGCCGCCATCCACGGCTTCACCCCGACCCAGATTTGTTTCTTAATGGGGTGCACCTGGATGTGGTTGAGTCGCACCGTTTCCTTGGTCTTGTATTCGACCGACGCCTCACCTGGGAGGCTCATATTCGCAGCCTTAGGGTCTCTTGTACCCGCGCCATGGACATTCTCCGTTCCGTGACGTTCAGCGCTTGGGGCGCTGATAGGGCTACTGCCTTACTTTTTTATCGATCCTTTGTTCGCTCGAAGTTCGAATACGGATGCGAGTTTTATGCATCCGCAGCCGAGCGTTTATTGCGGAAGGTGGATTCGATCCACCACAACGGCCTTCACCTTGCGACCGGTGCCTTCCGCACTTCCCCCATTGAGAGCCTGTTGGTCGATGCTGGGGAGATGCCACTCGCTCTGCGTCGCGTGCAGTGCATCACTCGCCTGTACGCGCGAGCCCGGCGCCTCCCTCTGTCGCCAACAGCTCTCACTGCATCCGCAGCTGATCTCGATGGTGCCTATGCCGCCGAGAGCCGGTGGCGCCCCTGGTTCTGCCCAGGACGCCACCCTGGAGGGTACTACATTTGGCTATTTGTCGCCACGCCTCTGCTCCCAAAGCTTGTACTGCGCCGGGAGTATTGCGTTCGACCTTTTTGGAGCACACCTCGTGTCACGCTGGAACCGTGCCAGTGTATACGGATGGCTCCAAGTCCCAAGAGGGGGTCGGCTTCCACGCCGTATCCCCTCTGTTTGAAGTCAGCGGGGCTCTACAGGCGCTGCGTCTGTCTTCACGGCCGAACTGGTGGCAATACACCACTCGGTACGGGAGATTACGCGACGTGCCCGGTTCGGAGACCGGATTGTGATCTATAGCGACTCACAAAGCGCCCTGAGTGCTCTCGGGGCATTGGAATCTCCGCATCCCCTGGTTCGCAAAATCCGTGACGCCACGGTTTTGGCGAGCCGGGCAGATGTCGAGATTATCTTTTGCTGGGTTCCTGGACATGTTGGAATTGCGGGGAGTGAGCGCGCCAAAGAGTCCGCGAGGACTCTGCGACCGGACCAGCGTTTCGCTCTTCCTCACACTGACTACATGGCAGGAATACGGGCAGCTCTTCGGACTGCTTGGCAAAGAAGATGGGAGATGGTCGAAGGGAACTTAAAGTTGCGTGCCATTGCGCCGCGACTGTTCCCATGGACCTATCCCCCAATTCTGCGGCGGCTTCAGGTTGCTTTTTGTCGTCTCCGAATCGGCCACACTCGTGTGACGCATCGCTATCTGATGTAGCGCTCGCAAGCACCCTATTGCAACGACTGTGTCGTCCCCCAGACTGTTCGGCACATTCTTGTCGAATGTCCCAGTCTGGGTGATCTTCGCGCATGACACCTGTCCCGGTACCGGGATGGGCGGGGTCGCTACCGCCTGTCCCTTGTACTCGGGACGAGTGCGTGTACTTTGACTGGTGGACTTATTGACTTTTTGGGGGAGGCCGGCCTTCTCCCTTTCATTTAACCCAGTTTAATTGTTGTTGTTTTTGTTATTATTTTTGTTATTGCTTTGTTATTGTTATTTCTTTTTATTGTTTCCTATTCAATTTTTTAAAGCAGCCTAGAACTAGGCGTTTGTTTACGGCAACTTATGCCTTAGTCAGCAGTCGCCAGATAGCCCCTTAATTAAAAAAAATCTTGAATGATGTTGCGGAGCCCTTAAACAATGAATAATCAATCAATCAATCAATCGCACATTGTCTAATGAGAACACACATATTCCTGATTAATGCTGGCCTTTTTTCTTTAAGTCCTGCATATAAATGGTGCAACTAAGAAGGATAAACTTCTATGTTGATTGTCTGATTTGGGTTAGGAAGTTAAAAATGGATTATGCCATTCATATCCCAACAAATGCACAATTGGCTTCCATGGATGAAACCACTGTTTCATCTGGGTTGTTGTTATTTTATCAGGACTAATCTATTGTCTAAAATGTGTAATATTATTGTATATAACCAACTTTGGGGTTTCTATATATATATATATATATATATATATTTATATATATATGAGGAATTAAACCAAATTCTCCGAAGACAATTTAATTCAGAACAGTTTTGGTGTATCTCACACCCTTTTTCAACTGACACTGGATAGATAATATTGGAAAAGTGCGTACATACATAACACAGGGTCAGGTTGTGAAAGATCCCCTCTTTTTTCCCCTAATCCCCAACTTGTGGCTAATCAGGGGGGGGGGAGGTCTAAACATATTGAAGGGCTGACATTTCACTATTTTGTTTATTTGCTTTCGTATAACAAGATTAAAAGAAAATTGACCCTCAGATAGATTTAAATTAGGAACTGACGATATCAAGCTCGATTCTACGATTCTTCTCTTAACATAGTTAGCCGATTTAAATACCATTTTACTTCCATTGAAATCGATCGAATGATTCAAGTCTCTAACATGGCAAAATATTCCACTGCTTTGGCTGCCCACTCTAATATCTCTTTTGTGTTCGTACAATCGGTTGTCTAGATTTCTCTCCGTTTCCCCTATATAAACTTTATGGCAATCGTTGCATGGTATTGCATATACTTCTATGTTATGATGTTCTTTGGGTTTCCTGGCAATCATCAATTGGTTTAAGGAATTATTATATTTAAAGGCTAGATTAATACCCGCTTTTCCAAATATGTCCTTTAAACTATTTAATTTATTATTAAATGGCAATGTTATACATTTGTTGAAGTCATTAGTGCGGGAAGGCTTATTACCATAGAATGTTTTCCTAGCTGCAAAATGAGCAGACGATATGAACCAATCAGGGTAATACAAATTAGAAAAAATGGTCCTTATAATGACAATTTCCTCATCTAAATAGTAAGGATGACATATTTTATATGCTCTAAGGAAAAGGTTAGAAATTACCGATTTTTTAACAGTATTATCGTGAAACGAAAAATAATGTATATAGGCATTCAGGTGGGTTGTTTTCTTATATACGTCAAGTTTTAATTCATGGTGATCTTTATTAATGAGGACATCTAAAAAGGGTAGTCTATTATCATATTCCCATTCATATTTAAATTTGATGGAGACATGCAAACTATTCAAATTATTAAAAAGGTTATCAAACTCATGGCCATTAGGCCATACAGAAAATACATCGTCAATGTACCTTAACCATATAAAGTTAGGGGGAGAGATTGTGGGAAGGAGTTCAGTCTCAAAATATTCCATGAAGAGACATGCCAATATCGGAGATAAACTATTTTCCATGCTAAGGCCAAATATTTGTCTATAAAACTCATTATTTATTCGAAACACATTGTGAGAGAGACATAATTCAACTAAATCGATAAATTTACTCGTAGAAATGGGAAGATCTAAATTAAGTCTAGGCATGATTTCCCGCAGAAGGCCCATGGTTTGGTCAACCGGAACTTTGGTAAACAAAGAGTTCACATCAAAGCTCAAAAGTTTTCCATCTGGTAATTGCAGGTGGTTGAGGCGGTCAACGAAATCTTGAGTGTTCATAATGTGTGCAGATGAGATTCTTCCAACTGCTGGAAGAAACCAACCCACTTGAATGCCTATATACATTATTTTTCGTTTCACGATAATACTGTTAAAAAATCGGTAATTTCTAACCTTTTCCTTAGAGCATATAAAATATGTCATCCTTCCTATTTAGATGAGGAAATTCTCATTATCAGGACCATTTTTTCTAATTTATATTACCCCGATTGGTTCATATCATCTGCCCATTTTGCAGCTAGGAAAACATTCTATGGTAATAAGCCTTCCCGCACTAATGACTTCAACAAATGTATAACATTGCCATTTAATAATAAATTAAATAGTTTAAAGGACATATTTGGAAAAGCGGGTATTAATCTAGCCTTTAAATATAATAATTCCTTAAACCAATTGATGATTGCCAGGAAACCCAAAGAACATCATAACATAGGAGAATATGCAATACCATGCAACGATTGCCATAAAGTTTATATAGGGGAAACGGGGAGAAATCTAGACAAGAGATTGTACGAACACAAAAGAGATATTAGAGTGGGCAGCCAAAGCAGTGGAATATTTTGCCATGTTAGAGACTTGAATCATTCGATCGATTTCAATGGAAGTAAAATGGTATTTAAATCGGCTAACTATGTTAAGAGAAGAATCGTAGAATCGAGCTTGATATTGTCAGTTCCTAATTTAAATCTATCTGAGGGTCAATTTTCTTTTAATCTTGTTATACGAAAGCAAATAAACAAAATAGTGAAATGTCAGCCCTTCAATATGTTTAGGCCTAACCCCCCCTCCTTCCCCTGATTAGCCACAAGTAGGGGATTGGGGGAAAAAAGAGGGGATCTTTCACAACCTGACCCCGTGTTATGTATGTACGCACTTTTCCAATATTTTCTATCTAGTTTTTAGTTGAAAAAGGGTGTGATGTACACCGAAACTGTTCTGAATTAAATTGTCTTCGGCGAATGTGGTTTAATTCTTCATCTTTTCTTGCGATATTGCATTAATTTTCCTCATATATATATATATATATATATATATACAAAGAAAGAGCAAATACAAGTTCTGCAGGTGATTAAAAAAAAAAACCCTCCTGTTTCTTGTCTCAATGCTTATTGGCATCCAATTTCTTTCTCTTATATATATATATATATATATATATATATATAATATACTTGCCATATGTTGGGGTTGTCATTGTTTTTTGTGTTTTGTTTCCTATAAATAAATTCAGTTTGGACTAGATTACCACTCATTGTCCTCCCTTGAAACACCCAGGCGGCTCTACTAGAGCGGCAGGAAGTGTGTCAAACGAAGTCTAATGACTGTCGCCACATATTATTCCTGCCCAAATAGGGACTGCCTGGTAGTTTGAGGAAGGAGAGGGGGTGACTCATGTTTTTTTTTCTCCAATGGAGGAGGAGCAGAAAGGGACCATGTAGATGGTTGAGTGAGTTGTGGTCAAGGAGAGAGAGAATGATAATCTGAAGAGGAAATTGAAAGGGATAGAATTGTGAATGGAAGAAAGATTAGGTACAGTGAACTACGAATGGAAAAAGGGTTATGAAAATGTAAAAGGGAAGAACAAGGGGCAATTGGGGTTGGTGCAGCCTCTATTCCATTAGAAATGGGTTCTGAGTGGACAACATCAAAGGGAGTACTGGACATGAATGAATTCCCCAAAGGGATGAAGCAGTAAAAGAAAGTTTCAAAGACTTGATGCAAGAACTGACAGGAGAGGACCAAGTTAATGACAAGTGTTGACCCCGGTACTTTAGTTCAAATCAAGGTATGAGTGATTGTGAGAAAAAGATGAATCAGAGTGTGACTGAGGCTGAGGTACATAGAAGCATACTTATCAGAGAAGTGCCAAAGTTGAGTAAGTTTAGAGTGAAATGAACTAAACATACAAAAATGTTTTTGAAAGAATATGAAAGTTATTGTAAAGAGAAATTAGGACAGAGTACTAGGTTCTGGGTGAAAGAGTTGGGCAAGTTTTTGGATGGACATATAAAGGAATTTTACAAGATGATTACGAGTGCGTGCAAGAGAATGAAGACAAGTATGAAATACAAAAAGTTCAATGGAGTAAAATGAAAGGATTGATTCATATGCACATGGTTTAGAGTCCCTGGTGAGAACAAGGTTTGGTGATTATGGAATAAATGAAAATAAGGACTTGATGAAAAAGTTTCCGGGTACTGTCGTGGATAAGGTTTGTGAGTATGTCAATTTCAGAAGGAAGAAAAGATGAAATGGACGGGAAAGCGATTGTTTTGAGGATTTGCCAAAAATTGTGGAAGATCGTGAGTTAATGATTATTAAAGGAAGGAATCCTTTATATATACAGCAGGCAACCTGAGTAAGTTGCCCTAGTTCTGGTCATACCGGGATGCATTGCTGAACCCTGTTGAAGTGATCTCAGTTTCAGAGTGTTACTATGGTCCGGATAAATGACAAAGGATATATGTTGGCTGCTAGTGCAGTGAGAATAGAGGTATGAATGCAAGTCAGAATGGTAGAAGTGATAGTTGCATGAATGGAAGGAATGGTAGCAGATCCAGAGAGAATGAGCCAAGGTGTCTGCGATGTAAGAAAGTTGGGCACATGAGGGCTGGATGTTGTTGGTTGCTTAGAAGTTGTTTTGGCTGTGGGTAGTCTGGGCACATGATGAAAGATTGTAGCAGTGTGAGAGAAAGAGTATGGTACTGATGTGGAAGAAAGGGCACTTAGCACAGAATTGCATAGAAGGTAGACAGAGTAACATGAGTAGGCCTGGATCATGAGGTAATTGTGGGCAGATAGGACACTATGCTAGAATATGTTGCAGCCTGAGTAATACATGTGGTAAATGTGGAATGATAGGTCATGTGACAAGGTTGTGTAGACTGGTGAAAGATTTGTGAAAGAAAGAATGAATGGGAATAATGTGAGTAATAGAGATCCTATGACTCAGGGAAACTGAAGAAGGAGAGGGTTCCTTCTGGTGAATTTTCTAGAGTGCAAGTAATGAATGTGAGAGAGGGATTGTTGAGTCATGGAGTGAATTGGGGTCAGAAAGTGAACAGGTGGATGTGTGTAAAAGTTAAATGTGGAAGTAAATGCATTGATTGAGATAGGATGTAAAGTAATTGTGGTATACTATGAAGCGTTTGAAGGAATGAAAGTAAGTGAAGTTAAGGATAGTGGATATCATTTGACTTGTTTGTGTGAGCAGCCTATTCCAATTGTTGCAAGGTTTAGAGATAATTTCAATTGAGGGTGTTGAAATAAATGTTTAGTAGAAGGTATGAACAAGGAGTATGACATGTTATTAGGTTACAAGTTTTTGAGAGGTAATGATATTGTGATTCACTCTGATGTAGAGATGATTGAATGTAAGGAGAAGGGAAGTTTTAAGTATCAATTGTATGTGGGTCCAGATGGAAATCAATATCATGGAAGGTCTGGAGGTATATGTGATGGAGAGTGTGCCCTTGAAGTGGAATGAAACATTGATTGTTAGGACTGGATGGAATTCAGATGTTGAGATGAGCAACAATGATAGGAATATGTATGTCTTGGATGGTAGTGCTGTGAACTATTGACTGAAGCGAGTTGTTCATGTGTTTGATGGTGTAATTGATATGAAAGATCTGCATGTATGCATCCAAGTTTGGCCCAATCTGCGAACAAAGCATTTGAGAGGAGTACAAGTGGGAGATAAATTGGGTGTGTTGAATACAGTGGGGAATATGGAGGATGATATGCAAGTGTACTTTCTGTGAATATAAAATTGAATGGTTGGAAGTATGAAGAATTGATTGAGCAAGTGAAATTGGAAGAGAAGTTGAGTGAATGTGAGAAGCAAAAGGCTTACAGGATGTGGAATAGAAGAGGTGCCTTGAGTCAAGGGGATGAGGACTTTGGCAATGGTCGCTTGCCTGAGTTTAAAATTGTTTTAAGTGACGACACCCTAATATACCAAAGGCCTCTTCATTTCCATCCTCTCTTGTCTCAAGAGATTGAGAGACAGTGTGCAGAATTGGTGTGATTGAGCCGAGTGTAAGTGTTTAGAATAGTCTGATTGTACCTATGCAAAACTCAGATAGAAGTTTGAGAGTGTGCATTGATTACAGAAAAGTGAATGAATGAACGTTAAAAGATAGTTCCCTATGAGTATTGTGTCTGAGTGTGTGTACGATATCAAAGTATTTACAAAGATGGATTTGGTATATATTTACCACAAAATGCCTCTGGATGAAGAGAGCAGGCCTATTACAGCATTCTCTACTGCAAAGCGCCAGTTTAGAAACCTTAGCTTTGGGTTGGTGAATGCTCTAGCTGCTTTTCAACATGCAATGAATGTGGAATTGAGTTTTTTTCCATAAAAGAATATACCTGTTTTTGGATGATATTTTGATAATGAGTGAGAACATGGAAGAAAATATGACTTTGGTGAATGATGTTTTCAAGAAAGTTGGAAGAGGTTGGTGTGAAAATAAAGTTGTCTAAATGTGTGTGGTTTGCCAGTAAAGTTGAAATTTTAGGACATAATTTGAGTGCAGCAGTATTGTGTAAATCTGAGAAGTTTGTGGAAAAGGTCAGAAATTTTCCTAAGCCTACCACAGTGAGAGAGTTGCTTGGATTTGTTGGTTTGGTTGAGTTTGGAAGAAAGTTTATGAAAGATTATTCGGATGTGATGAAACCATTTAATGTATGGACTAGAAAAAAAAAGAGTATCATGATTAAGTGAAATGACTCAATGGATGCAGCGTTTGAGAAGTTGCAAGAGATGTGCAACGTGTGTACCCAGAGTATGAAATGAATGCAAGAATGCTTGAAGTATATACAGATGTGAGTGGTCATTCGATGGGTGGATGTTTGATGCAAGATCATGTTGGGGATGAAGTTTAAAGAAAAGGGGTAATTTCCTTGGTTTCAAAGGAGTTTAGTGTGGCACAGTGTATGTATTCACTGATTGAAAGAGTTGGCTGCATTATGTTTCTGTCACATCATTACAACCATGATTTGTTGTGAGAATGTATCATCAGCCATTAGTGTATTTGCAATGTATGAGATTAGTGGATAGTAGACTTGCAAGGATGATGGAAGATTTGAGTGATTTCGATTTTGTAGTTGAGTATTCGCCAGGTGAAAGGAATGCGATTGCTGATTTGATATGTTTGCTACAAAGTTTAAATGAGAGTGAGATTGTAAGTATAAATCCTGAGTATTTGCCAGTGGTGTAGGTGGTTGTATGTTCAAAACTGTGTTGTATGGCTTACAAGACTTGATAAAAGATAGATTGCTTGATGTGCCAGAGAGTGTGGATGTATTATGAAAGATGGTTATGGAAGAAGTGTGTAAAAGACCAGAGCAATTTGGAATGGAAAATACAAGAAGTTAAGGAAAGAATTGTGAAGTTTGTGTATGCCAGAAGTGAATGACATTTCAGGAAGTGTTAGTGGTAGTAAGCTGTTTGGCGTGAGAGTATACATACATTATGGTATTGAGAAGACATGTATGTATCATAGTAAAGGTGTAGACAGAGAGAATGGGTGTGAGTTGCATCCGCAATGTTTGAGTTGAGTACATTATAATTGGTTGATTGAGAAGAAGAATTCTGTAAGAAGAGCGATAGATGAAGTTTGTGAAGAGATTGTTGCCGTTAGTGAAGACGAGAGTTTGAATGCTACAGAAGTTTGTTGAATGCACAGAAGTGTTGAATGTGAAGTGCGAGCATGGGATCAAAAAGACTGTGCAAGTTATCTTTACTATGAATGGAAAGAGAGATTGTGGAATGATTGATACAGGTGTTAAGATTTCCTTGGTAAATGCAAAGTGGCACATGATGCTAACAGTATTAGTTGGAATGTTCCTAGAAGAGGTGTGCCATTTTCAATAAGTGGACATATTATGTCATGGGAGGAAGTAAGTTTGTCTGTAAGTATGGGGAAGTTGAATGATGTATTGCTTGACTTTGTTGTATTAAGTGAGAATGAGTTACTGTATTGTTTTCTGTTTGGGATCAATTTTTTCCTAAAGAATAAGATTTTGGTGAATATAGGTAATGAATGTTTAATGAAAGATGGTATAGCAGTTGGGAATTTGCCAAATGAGCTTATAGGTTCAATTGAATTTGTGAGAGTAGCAGGTGTTAATTTGAGTGAAGAGCTGCTGACTGCTGAAGATATAGAAAGAATGCAAGAGTCATGTATGATGGTGCATGAATTGAAAGATAGTGCGTAGACCAGTATTCGAGTTAATGAATGGAGTAGCATATTAAAAGTTTAGAAGGTTTGCTTGAAAATTTGTAATATGCCAGTGCTTAGTGCATTTTGTGTGATGTATGGATGATAAGCATGTTGTGCGTGACAGGCACATATGGGCAAAAATAAATTGTGGGAATTTATGACAGGGTGTGTGTTTATTTCCTTTTTGATAAAAATATTTATAGATGTAGTGAAGAGTGTATCAGAGAACATATGCTGCCCCACCAGTATTAAGGTAGAGTGTGAATGAACCTCTTTAAATAGTGGCTATTGATTGTGTCTCTTTTCCAAGTACTGCAAGTGGGTATGTAGGAATGGTTGTGTGCTAGATCATAAGAGTAAATTTGCATATGCTGCACCTATGATGAATACTTCATTGTTGAGTATTGCTAGAATGTTGTCTATGTGTGTGTGTGTGTAAGCCTGTACAAATGTTGAGTGAAGTGGACCTGAGTTTGTGGGATGTGCTAATGAGGAGATGATGAGTGAATGGTGGATTGATCATGTGTGAACGATGCTGTATGTACCTAGTGAGAATTGTTTGGCTGAAACAACCATACCCTGAGTTGTGGCGGGATACAATGTACCTCCCACACCTTTTTCACTAGGGTTTAAGACTCAAACTGTTTGGTAAACAAAAGTCCACTTCTGGCAGCAAAGGAAACAGATACACAACCTTCTACCTTAGCTAATTTATTTCCCCAAAGAATTTACACTTATGTACAATGATATTTACAAATATAAAATTTTATTATGATATAAATATACAAAATTGAGACAGCACTGTTGGACTTAAGGCAACCAAGAGAAAAATTACTGGAGATCTAACGGCCATGTCAGCCTTACAATAACTCCAAGCTACAGACTCAACAACAAAATTATCAGGCCTTCTTCAATCCACAGGAAGGGAGCAAAATGGGGATGGTAAGACATCTTTTGGACGAACTGCTAAACTGGCTCTGGCTTCCACTCAGGTGTATCAGGCCACCCCCCTTGCACAATTGGCTGAGCTGGTGGAGCCAATTGACCTAAATGTTCAGAAATATCTTGGGGTGCAAGCCAAAAATGGGCTCCATGGGGACTTGTAAAAATACACAAGAACTGGAGCAAGTTCAGTCAACTCGATGTCCCCCAAAAATGGCTGCCAAAGACTGGGTCAGGGTACCAAAGTAAGATTGTGACTGCCACAATTTGGCCTGGTGGCAAGTTATTGAGACTTTTGACAACAAAAATGTCTTTGAGCCTGATTGAGCAGAAAAAAAAATTAAGTGGGCTCCAGTTTATCTCTGAGAATTTATAACAAAATATATATCTCATGCAACAAGAGAAAAAACTTTAGTATATATATATATACTAATTTCTATCTACCCTAATCTATCCCCTCCCTTCCTAGCTAAGCACTCACACTCTTCTATCATAAACAAGGCAATGTAGGGTAGAAAGATAGACTAAGGCAAAGTCGTGAAAAATCCATAGTGGAATAATGGAGAGAATGGCTCACAAATATACTCTCCATTCACACATAACCCATCCATCACAGAGTGAGATGTTGCGATTAATAGTGAAAGATGGGAAAGAATGATTTGGCCATGTATGGGACTTTGTGAGAGTGATCGTGAGTTATGGAGAAAAGGGAATGAAAGGTTCAAAAGTTTTTTTGTTGGGGAAGGATTGATGGTTGAAGATTTGAGTAAGATTGATCAGGGAGTGTTAGATGCGGGGTGGATGGAAAGAGGACATGGGCAGACATGACAAAGAGACTTTGTGACAGATGACAGAGACTGTTGATGGCCCTGTAACTAGGAGGAGAGGCAAAGTGAAAGAGTACGACTGGGTGATGCCAAAAGCATTGTGAATGAGTGAAGTATGTTTGTGAAGATAGGGGTTGAGACATGTGAGGTGAGGCAAACTTAGGTGGGAGGGATGTAGTAGTCATGTTAGATAGTTTGCCTCCCCTCACCATCCCCAATGTCTAATCCTTTTCTTCTTTTCCATAATAATAAATCCTGTATTTTAAATATTTACATTGGTTATTCTACAAAAATAATCATTAATATACAATTACATTAGGCTTAAAATTATAGATGAAATAGTGTTACAGAAACAATATATAGTAGAGACTAAAAATGCAATAAATAACATCAAGACAGAAAGTAAAAATATATTATTACGAATGTTATAAGACCAATTTCCGAGAGGTATCACCTGAATTGTAGTATTACAAAATATATTTTAATAGTAAAACTCAACTACTACATATGAGGGGCGGTCAATAAGTTTTGCAATTTGGATATAAGGAAACGAGATATGAGGAAAAGTGTTTTATTATTTTTCAATATAACTACCCTCGACTTGTACTTGCGCCACTTGTCCCTGAAGCTTTGAATTCCCAACAACCAGAAATCTCCCGACTGCTATTCAATCCACTGCTGGACATCTTCATCGTCCCCAAACCGGCATCCACGCAGTGGAGCCTTGAGCTGGCCAAATAAAATGTAGTCACTAGGGGCCAGATCTGGACTGTAGGGGGGATGGTTGAGCTCCTTGAATCCACACTCGCACATGGCAGCTTGTGCAACTCTAGCCTTGTGGACTTTGACGACGTTGAATTCGATCATGGGGCATGAGGTTTATAGGAACCCAACGGGCAGAGACCTTGGTCATGGCCAAATTGTCGTGGATGATGTTGATAACTCTTCCATGTTGAAAAATTTGTGACTGACGATCTGCGATCAGCTACTGCTTCTTAAATAGACGAGGCAGGAGCGTTCGGATGCAGGTCCTGACTTGTCATAACTTGTCCAAACACCCCCACAAACAGCCATTCCCCTTCCTCTGTTTTCCCCTACCGATTTGCAAAACTTATTGCCTGCCCCTCGTACTAAAAGAATATCAGTGTATTAAAGATAGTAGTTATCATATCAGCAAAGCACTATCTAAAAACAATATAATATCTATTAAAGTGTAGTAGCACAGACTAAAACAACCTCAATAAATAAGTTAAGCATAATATTACTAAAAGTTACGATTAACAAGTAGTTTCTTAAGATTACCATTAAAAGTGTGGAGAAAGCCAGCTTCTTTGATTATATTAGGTAATTTATTGCATATTGCTTGGCCTCAAATATTAAGCTGATGGGAGCTAATGTCTGTTTTCGTTCTTTCTACGTAAAGACTTTCTACCTGTAAGGTAATAACACCATTAATTGCGTTTCCTATTGGGAAATTGTATAACCAATCAGGAGTCATGTTTTGTAGTCTTTTGAATACAAAGTTACACACACAAGTATATTTATCTCTAATTTTTAGCCATTCTAGTTTTTTCAGGTAGGGGGATATGTGATCATATTTTTTTACATTGCCAATAGCCACTCGGGCATAAAGTTTTGAAGTTTTTGAACCCTTTGCATCCGCGTATTGCTGTTGATTCCCCAAACTTTTAAACAATAATTGGTAATACTTAAAGCCAGCGATTTGACAACTATTTTACGTGTAGATGAGTCGAAGGATTCCTTTACTCTATTTAAATATATAAGAGTACCCATCACTTTGTTTATATGTGTTTCAAACGTCATATCTGTCAAATAAATTCCTAGATTTTTTACAGATTTCATGGGTTTAATTATATTTCCCATTGAGAGACGATAGACTTCTATCGTGCCCCCTATTCATCTCCATTTCCCCCCACAAGAGTATTTTGCATGACATAATTTAAATTGAGTTCAAAGTGCAAACTACTAGTCTGTAAATCTTTTATTGAGCATAGAGAATACTATCTTTAGAATAAGTAAAAGCAAGAAAAGGGAGCCTGCTAGAAGTCCAGGTGAGTAATGGTCTGTGTGAGTGGGTATGGTCATGAGTGTATAGTGATAGGGATGTCTGAGTGTGGCAGTGAATCTTTGACTGTAATGCCATCGGATCTTGAGAGGCCGCGGCAAAAAGATGGGAAGCCAGTCCTTAGTCGACATTCTCAGTAATTGAGAAAGAGTGTCCTAAATTCTCACTTGTTGAGATCGGCTCCCTGTCTCCAATGTAGTGGTTGGAACTTGTGTGTCCCAGCTCTATAAGCATATTGAAATGCTTCACTGAGTCCTAGAACCCTACGGAATTCCCAGAAGAAAGTTAGCTCTCCTCCCCTTCCTTACATTTTTTTGTGCACTACTGGTACTGTCTTGTATATATTCTTATGACTGGTTCCTGTATATATAGTTTCGGGTGTGCATAATTACATTTTTTGTGTGATTTCTATTTATATTTATCATTGACCGATTCTATATTTTGTAAAAAAATGTGACTAATAAACAGATTGTATCATGAAACTTCAAGATTTTCCAAAAAGGTTATGATATCTGCAGGGATCTCTTGGAATGCCAAAACAGATATTCATTTTAATGATACTGAAAAGACAAAAGTGAATTCTGCTAATTACATTTAACTCCTAAAAATAGTTGTTGCCTGGTTATCGTCGCCTGTATCAAGAAAATGACTTTATTTTGCAACAAGATGGAGTCCCTTGCATATAATCCACACCACAGTCGTTTCTAATTAGCAATATGCCAAGATTAATAACAAAAAATGAGTGGCCACTGCAAATTCTAGATTGTAACCCCATGGATTACTTAATTTTGGAGTTATTAAAAGAAAAGGTTAACCGAGGTTAGAGAGAAAAATTCACTGAACCAGAATTGAAAAGCAAAATATGTTAATCTTGGCAGGAAATTAGCATTAATGAAGTAAGAAAAAGTTTGTGTATGTAGAAAAAAAAGACTTGGATTAGTGATTCATCAAAGTGGTGGTCCAATTCATCATTTACTGTAACTAAGTTAAATTTCCAATTATTTATTTCTTTACACTATATTATTTTTTTTAACCCATAGTATTATTTTTGTGAAGTGCAAGAAAACTTATAAAAGCTATGTAAATTCCATTTTGTGCATTTGAAAGATGAAGATTGAAAGTACCTTGCATATGAAAATTGTCATAGATAGGAAAGAGGTTACTGAGATATTAATTTTTTTTAAATGCTTCATTTTAAGGGGGGGCTACCTTGATATACAGGGTGTTTCCAAAATAGATGGCATAACTTTGGGAGTATGTTCTCTATGTGTAAATAATAAAAATAGTTTCCATGAACATATGTCCAGAAATACTTGGTTTCCGAGTTATAGGCTATTGAAACACACACTGTTCAGAATTCCTTTATTTCCCACAGGTGGCACATACACAATGTTTTTGAATGCCCTAGAGAAACTGTTCAAAATATGCACCCCCTGCCATAATGCAAGCCTTACATCAATGTCTCATAGACTCACAAACACACCCCAAAATTCCTGGCATGTTTCGTATTGTCTCACACTCTGCTACAATTTGGTTGCATAGTGTCCTCATCATTTACTGGAGATGAATACACAAGTGATTTTAAATGGCCCCACAGGTAGAAATCCAAGGGATTCAAATCAGGTGAGAGTGGAGGCCATGTAATTGGTCCAGCTCTTCCTATCCACCAACCAGGGAAACATCTATCAAGGTACCTGCATGCTACGAGGCTGAAATGCAGTTGATGATAAGTGGAATGTCATCCAAGAAATTAGGCATGTTGTCTTCCAGAGAGTGCTTGTATGCCTCATCCGTATGCCTGTTTGGAAGTACATGTGGCCCACATAACGTATCACCAACAACACCGGCCCAGAGGTTGAGTGAGAACCACTGTTGATGTGATGATAAAATTGCATGTGGAATTTCCTCTGCCCATATATGCTGATGTGGAAGTTGACTATTCCACCTCATATGAACTGTGCTTCATTGGTGAAGAAAATGAAGCTGGAAAAGTTTGGATTTCTAGTTACCATTGGCAGAATGTAATTCTTGCAGGGTGATCTGTTGGTGACAATACCTGTACACATTGCAGATGATATGGGTACAACTATTATTCTTGTAACACTCTCCAGTCATTCAAATGAGGAATAGCCACTCGCTTTGACAAATGACGTGTGTCTCATTCACAATATCCCGTATCTACTCTTTTTCCTCACATGGCATAGACCTTCGTTGTCCTCTGTCGCTACCAGGAGGTTCGAAGGTTCCATATTCATACAGTTGGTGATGAATATTCACAACTGTTTTCCTATTGCGGCATCTTCGGTTTAAGAACCTTTCCTGGTACAGAGAATGAGATTCTACAGCATTAGTGTTCGCCAAATCATACCCGAAGTTCATATCTGCTCTCTCTTGATTTGAGTACATGTTCACTCACGAAATGAATGCTACTTATCATTATTTTATTAAAAATTTATATTTGTTTATAATTTCAACAAATATGTATTAAAATAAGGTTATTTCTCTCTGATACTGACTCATAATAATTCATCTCTCCTTCTACAGGTTATGGCTATCATGGGTACCCCAAATTCTTGATCAGTGATCTGTTCTTACTATAATATAATTATTAAACTAAGTAATTATTAATATTATATAAAAATACAGATAGCTTTTCTTTTTCTATGTTATTCTAATGCTTGTAGCATTTGTTTTTTGAAAAAACCCAGGTTTTATTGTCCCCCTTAAACACCCAGGCGGTTCTACAGGGTGACCCCCCAAAATGGCCCTACACACACTTTTTGTGATATATCCCTTATTCATTCACTAATCACCCTTACTTTGCAGGACATGACAGAAGCAACGCCTGTGAACACAACTAGATCTTAATGGGAGCTCCAGCAAAGAATATACTGTCAAACATTACTACAAGACAGGCTCATTCAAGAAAGTGCAGGACACTTTCGTGCATCAGTTTGAATGTAAAAAAAGCCCTCTCCAAGAGCCTAATTCAAGACTGGGTGGACCACTTCCAGAACTATGGGACAGTGGAGAACCTCAATGCAGCCAGTGACAACTGTCCAAGCCATTCAGGACACCCCAGGAAGCGTAAAGCTGAGCGGTTTAAGAGAGTCAGATCTCCATGCGCAAGCAAAGTCAGTCCCTTGGTATATCCTGTGAGACTTGGCAGGAGAGTGCTAGTAATGGATGTAAAGGACTACCCATACAGAATACAGATGAAGCAGACCCTTACAGCCTCAGACAAGGAGCGGAGAAAGGCTATGGCAGTCAAGATACTGGAGAAGATTCAGGACACTCCAACTTTCCTTAACCTCCTTTGGACCTCAGATGAAGTTCACTTCCATGTTGAAGGAAAGGTAAACTCAAAATCAAATGTCTTCCGGGAGACCTCCAGACGAAAAGAGGTAGCTACCAAGCCCCTACATCCCCCTAAATGCACGGTACATGGACTGCAATCTAAGTCAGAGGCATCATCATTGGAACATTCTTCTTCAAGGAATCTGGCATTACAGTGACAGTCAACAACAAGGAGCGGTATGTTGAGGTCCTCAAAACCTTCAAGAGGGAGTGGTATGTTGAGGTCCTCAAAACCTTCAAGAGGGAGCAGCAGACACTGTTCTCATCGCTTATGGGGAAGTTCTGGTTCCAGCAAGATGGAACAAGCTCTCACACCTCAAATCTGTCCTGAGATTGACTGAAAGAGAACTTTGGTGGCCGTGTGATCAGTCTCAAGATTGTTTTTGAGTGGGCACCTCAGAGCCCCCTAGATTTCTTTCTCTGGGGCTACCTTAAAGACAGAGTGTACACAGTGGAAGGAGCTCAAGGAAGCCATCAGGGAGGAGATCAGAGCCATTAGTCGGTGAGTTTGTAAGGATGTCATGGAGAACTTTGTGCTACGCCTCAAAAAATGCACAGAGCTAAATCAAGGTCATCTTGAATACGTGCTCTAGAATAAAAAAAAGTCCAAAGACTTTCATGTTTTGATGTTTTTAAACACAATTCTTGCAGAAAATTAAGAAATGAGGCCTATTGAAAGTTGCGGCCCATTTTTTGAGGGGTCACCCTGTACTAGTGGGGCATGTCATACTCTATAATTTTATGAAACTGGTGATGAGGGGTATTCAAATGATGAATATTGATGAAAAAAAACATACTTTTGGCAGAAAAGTTAAATTCTGATTGATCTAACCTACATCAATTTGAAGTTGAAATATTGTTAGTTCTGGGTCATTTGCTATATTTTACTATTATTTTAGTCACCTATGAATTATCAAATTTACCGTTTTTTATCATCAATACATTTAGGTAGTCTGAAAGATATTTGTCTAAAAAAAATGTAAAAATGTATTAGAGAGACATGAGAAGTAGGAAACCTGTTAAAAATGACCCTTAATTTAGCTTGGTCTAAATCCACAATTGCAAGTAGTCAGTACTCATTACTCAGTGGAAGGTAATATTCCAGTAGTGTTGCCAGTTCTGGTAACTGTTTATAGAGCATTTACATTTTATTTGAGTGCTAGTAAAGGCTGTGGATCATTTTAGAATAATATATAATTATTTGGTAGATTATTTCTTAATCTAAGTGCCATCTTTTCATTTGCAGATATATACCTGCGATTAGTGTGACAATGGCAAAAATCAAGACAAGGTCCAAATCAAGTTCTCATCTGACTAATTTTGTTGGGACTGGGCAAGAGCTGATGGTGTCTGAGTTACCAACAAGAAGAGATATTTTGAGCTACAGCATCTAGCTGAGGAAGCAAAGTGAAGATGACCGGAGAAATTATGAAGTGGTAAAAGACATGTATCAGGGCTTGATTAATCAGTGGACCAAAGCTAATGCTCTCTTCAAACCACCTGTTGTAAATCAAAATGTCACAATAATATGAAAGCTTAAGGAGGTGTGGAAGGAGGCAATAAAAGTTTCCCTTGGTAAAGGAAAAATTGAAGTAAAAGAGAGGTTCATTACAAAACTAGATAAGTTATTTGATATATTGACATGCAAATGTCAAATTTCCAGTTGTGGGGAAGTAGGTTGTAATGGCTGTGAGACTGAAGCCCACATTAACTGCTGTTGTAGTGATGAGAAAAAAATACCTACTAGGGAACTGGCCTTTATTAAAGGACAAAAGGAGAAAGTTGAAAGTAAAGGTACCTTTCAAATTGGAGGTCCTGATATTCCAGAGCATAATAGACAATTAAGAGCTTCAGAAAGGAAAGTAAAAGAAAGGATAGCAGAAAGAAGGAGAAAAAGTAAGGAGGAAAGTGCTGTTTTAGCAGAAAAAGCAGCAAGAAAAGAAATTAAGCATTTTTTGGCAGAAAGTGAAGATCTGAAGGCAGAAATTTCTGATGGTGACAACAGTTTGCGTGATGAAATAACTTTTGAAGCTGTCCAAGAGCCAGAATCTTCCACCAGAAATTGAAAGAATTATGATGAAATTCCAAATATTGTTCTTGCTAGTATAAGGTATGGATTCATTGCTGAGGAAGATACAAGTAAATTAATTGATAAGAATAAAGTTAAAAGAGCATAGGAAAAGCTAATAACAGTTATTGAACATGAGTTTGAGGAAAACTTAAGGAAAGATGGGGAAATTTCTTGTGTTCTCTTTGATGGACGAATTGATGTGACAAATTTTATGATTTTATGTGATCAGTGAGCCTGGGAGAAATTACCTCTTCCACTTTGTCCCAGAAAAGGCTACAAAAGAAGAATCACATGCAGAGAAGATCGCTAAGGCTATGTTTGGATGGCTGAGGGAAAGTGGTTTGGATATAAGCTTAATGGCCATTGGAGGAGACTCCATGAATGTAAACACGGGTGTAAATGCTGGAGTAATGCGAAAAATGGAGCTCTATTTGGGTAGAAAGCTTGTTTGGTTGGTCTGTGACCTGCACACTGGGGAACTTCCTCTCCATCCTCTTATTATCAACCTAGATGGCCCAACACTATCTGACAACATATATTGCGGACCAATAGGAAAGCTCCTTGATTCTGTTACAGACTTGGATTTCAACCCAAATTTCACTCAAATATCTTTAGGTCCTCCTCTTACCAAGATACCTAGGAAGTGGTGCAAGATCTTTCCACTGATCAACACTATGGCTATAGAATTGTATCAACAATCAAAGATGGACTGCTTCCTACAGGGCTTTCTCTATTGAAATAGGACCAGTAAACCACCTTCGCTGGCTGACCACAGCTAACAGACTTATTCGGCTGTGGGCGTCAAAGCATGAGCTCAAAGGAAAAGTCTTTAAGAATCTACGACTGATTGTTGAGTTCATCATTGGTGTATATTACCCATGCTGGTTTACCGTTAAGATTAAGCACTCTTGGACTGAGGGACCTAGGCACATTCTTTATCAACTTCACTGCCTTAAGTCTCAGAGGAAGGAGGTGTTGGATATTGTTTTGCCAATTGTTAAGAGATCAGCTTGGTATGCATACAGTGAAGCCATCCTCCAAACCCTCCTATGCTCTGAAGATCAGGCGGAGAGAAGTGAAGGGGTGAAAAGAATCCAGACCATCAGGGGAGAAGGGGATCCAGATACTCAACTGGGAGACTCCTTTGTAAGGCTTTAGGACATCAGACATTAATTGTGATGCTACCAGGATTGGAGATCTGATCAATTAGTCAGAGGATGTCTCTGAGCCACCTCTCACTTGCTCTTTAAGTACTTCTGAATTGAAAAACTTCATTGACTCTCCTATGAAAGTACCTGACTGGCCTTGTCATACACAGAGCATTCAGAGCATTGTAAGAATGGTGACTGAGGCTTCTTCCAACTATTTCTCATGAAAAGAGGAATGGAGGAATCAGGGCACAAGAGACGAGTAGATGTCTGATGTCCAGGAATGAGTCAAAGCAAGATTTGTGTGCTCTGGTGAAGTTTAACTTTTGAATATGACCCAAAGTGACCCATGCAGCTATATGTGGAGCTTTGCATACACTTTTCTCACTCAATAAACATGTAAATTTGAGGTTACTTTGTGTTTGTGTGTACTTGGATTAAATAAAAATAGGTTACATTAGCTTGTGACAAAAGGGAAAAATTTACTTTTATTTAAATGGAAATTGGTGTAGGTAGGAGAAATTGTATAACAAAATAAAGTTCTTTGTCAAAACCTACACTGGAAAGTTATCATTTAAGCACCCTTCATTAAAGGATTTAATGAAAATATATGGTTGCCCCAAAGTATGACCCACCCTACAGTGTACTAGAGAGGCAGACAGTGTGACGCCAGGAGGTCTAGATCCTAGCACCAAAGGCCGATGGCAAATTTCTCATTAACTCATTGTCATTTATCCCATCATCACCAAACTTAATTCTTGCTAAAGTCTCTAGCCTATGAGCATACTAATCCTTTCTTTCTTTCATTCTTCCACATTTTCACTTCCTCAAACTCATTCATCTTCCAATATTTCATGTCAGCTTTCACCCTCTTCATCTAATTTATAATATAGTCCTTAACCATTTTGTACCTCAAATCACCTGCACTCACAATAGTCTAATAAAAATCATGCAATCTATCTTCCAAAAATTAACTTGATTCTTTCACCCATAAATGGCCATTCTCTCCAAACTTTTCTCTACAATCACTTTCATATTCTTTTTAAAAATTCCTTAGCATCCTTTGGCCCATACACACTAAACTTACTCACCTTTGGGACCTCTCATTAAAATGCTCCTTTGTACTTCCACCTCATTTCCACTTTCTCTCTTACACTCAGATCGATCACTTTTGTTAATACTAGAGTAGAGAGAATCTATAATCTTCAATTTCATTTGTACTAGCCTGTCTCTCTTTTGCTTTTTAAAAGTCTTCTTTCCCTTCTTACTGATCCTCGGCTCATGTATATCTGATGTTACTTCTTCCTTTTCTGATCTTTCCTCCTTCCTAACCCTTCCTGCTACTGAAGTTCTGGCCACTTTTACACTCTGTTCACCAATTCTCTCTTCTCTTAACCTTGCCCAATTCTCTATTTTCATTTCCAGGTGTGGTGTCTTCTTCTAAATCCGAATTTTGCTATCCTTCTCTCTTATATCCTATCTGACAGTCATTCTCCTCTCTCAACTGTTCATTCTCATTGTCTTTCTGATGCAACATACCTGCAATTACTTCAACTTCAATTCCATACTTTCATACCTTTCACTCTTTTTTATTTTTTTAAGGGTAAGAAATGGATAACAATTGTCCCCAGTCTCATCCAAACCCAACAGGCATTCCTATTTGGGTGATATGTTAGGTATGGAGTGGATAGTTCAGACAACTATCCACCATCAAGGTCCCCTCACTCATGAGACGCCTGTTAGATTAGAAATGAGGCTTACGAAGACAGATACTTATTTTCTTTATTCCAATATATTCCCACGACCCAATGGAATCACCAACCATAGTAAATAATTAATGTATAAGAAAGTACAACTGAAGTGTATATCGATCAACAAAGATTTCACTCTACATACACTTATAATAAATATATATTAAAAAAACAAAACTATAATAGTTTATATACAACACCAATTATCTGTGCTCCCTCTCCAACAATCGTGGCCACCACTAAAATCAATGGAGCCGGCTGGTTACACTGATGGTTTTTAACAGTTTACACTCAACTGTGATGAGTTTGTCACATAGAAAATAAAGGCTTATAGTGAGAGAAATTACATGTATGGAGTCTATCAAGCGAGTGTGATGAGTACGACACATGTTCTGTTTAGGTTCACCCAAGTGTTGCATCAGATTTGTGGGCCATTTGCCACAAACTATTTACTAGTTAATAGAAACAATAAATGTAATTAATATTTTTCATTTTTAAAAAATAATTTGGGGCATACAGGGTTAGGTTGCCTCTTGGTGTTTTCTTATGCATTTAGGGGCGGTTCACTCACTTTCCTTGAGTGTGGAGCACAGGGGAAAAAGGGTGCAGTTGTGGTTACCCT
This sequence comes from Ceratothoa steindachneri, assembly GCA_963969495.1. Taxonomy (NCBI): domain Eukaryota; kingdom Metazoa; phylum Arthropoda; class Malacostraca; order Isopoda; family Cymothoidae; genus Ceratothoa; species Ceratothoa steindachneri. Next base: position 53,415,611 of record OZ018333.1, on the reverse strand, counting down.
CTCTCTCAAAGGGTTGGTTTTCCATGATTGTACATTGCCGATTTAGAGCTCCACACCAAGACTTTTTCTTTTTACACACTCCAAGATGAGAGCAAGGGGATCTTAGAGGCTGAAAAGGGGGGACAAAGATTATCCCTTGCTCATTTTTCCAAGGTGTTACTTATTCCCCCACCTCCCTCCCTCACTTGTATACACATTACTCATACATACTAATACCTGACTTTCTCTTACAGCTCCACGTTATTCACACATAAATTGTCCTTTACTGTTTATTCCTCCCCCTCTTATTCTAATTATCCTAGGGGAGAAAGGAGAAATTACTCTTCAGCGAAAGACGGTGGTTTGACAGTGACACTGCTTCCAGGCAGCTTTGTCCTCCATCCTTCATGGAAACCTGAAAAAAAGATGGGCATTAGAGTGGGTACAAGTAAGTTGAGATGAATAGAAAACAAAACTACCAAAACCCCTTGAGGTATGGAAGCGAGTCAAAAGGATTTGGGGTAATTCTTGCAGGACTCGCTTCCATTCTCCAGGAGAATAGAATGACTGCAATCTTAGACCCTGCATCCATGGTAGAGTCCTTAACCGCTTTCTCTAGCTAGGATGCTGCTCCGGCAGCATTTATTGCACATCGTAATATCACTGGTGCCCACTGACTGGACTTTACCTCCAGAGGCATACCACCTTTGACTATTTGTTGCTATGTCTCTGCTTCCAAAGCTTCTACGCCATCAGGAGTATTACATTCATCGTATTTGGAGCACACTGGATCCTCACTAGTGTATATGGATAACTCCATGTCTGTGGAGAGGGTCGGTTTCCACTCCATATCCCCTCTGTTTGAAGTCAGCAGGGCTCTACCAGGTGCTCCATCTGTCTTCACGGCCGAGTTGGTTGCAATACACTGCTCAGTATGGGAGATAACGTGTCAAACCTGATTCAGGCATGCTGCACCTTGAGTGCTCTTAGAGCATTTGAATCTCTATACCCCCTGATTCGCGGTATCAGTGATGCCACAGTTTTGGCGAGTTGGATGGATGTTGAGATTATCTTCTGCTGGGTTCCTAGACAAATGGAGAATGAGCGTGCCAAAAAGTCTATGAAGACTAGGCAATCAGACCAGCATTTGGCTCACCCTCACACCGACTACATGGCAGGAATCAGGGCATCTCACTGTGCTGCTTAGCAAAGAAGATGGAAGACAGCTGAAGGGAACTTAACATTGTATGCCATTGTGCCCCGACTGTTCCCATAGACCTACAACCCAATGCTGGGATGGTTTCAAGTAGCCTTCTGTCATTTTCTAATTGGGCACCCTCCTGGAACACACTGCCATTTGATGGAATGCTTGCCCGCACTTTATTGCAACAACTGCATTGTCTCCCAGATTGTTTGGCACATTCTGGGTGTTCTTCACACATGTTACCTATCCCAATATTGGGATGAGGGTGCTCGCTATCACTTGTGCCTTGTACTTGGGATGGGTTTGTGTAATCAGACTTGTGGACTATCTAACATTTTGGAGGAGGCTGACCTTCTCCATTCTATTTGAGTCTCTTTGTTGTCAGTCGCTGGTGGAGGCCTGCTTTTCCCCAATGCTGGAACATGCTTCCTTCTCTTTTTTTTCTTTTTTCTAATTTTAGAATTGGCTAGAATTTTAATTACAGTGAGTTATGCCCTTAAAGGCAGTCACAGAGATGGAGAAAGAGAGCCAGATGGTTGAATTTTAAAAATGTCAGGGTGATCTTCTCACACATTACCCATCTTAATACTGGGATGTGCAGGGTCGCCTCCTCTTGTACTTTGTCAGGGTGTCTACTGCCCTTGAAATCCTTGAAAAGTCCTTGAATTTGATGAAAAAGGTAGATGGTCCTTGAAATTTTAAAAATAAATCATTGAGTGATTGTTCAAATTTGATTTTTCAAATTCACCATATATATACTTTTTAATGTCTTTTAGAAAATTAGTAATATTATAAGTTAATATTTAAGTTAATCTACTCACTAATGTGAGTGAACAGATGTATGCTTTGGATGCATTGTATTTTATGATGGATGCTCACTATATTTCTGTGACTGTCGCTTGGATACCTTGTTCTTGTTTTTTTGCACTGGTGAGTTGATTTTGGTTATGCTTTGCTTATAACCCATTTTTCCCTTAAATATCTCACCTTCATCAATATCCCATAATGTTTATTGCACTTTTTTATTTTTTTGCTGTTCTATGTTGCATAATTTTACTTGTGTGGAGTACAGTTGGCTTTCTGGTCAACTGTATGTAGTGAAGACTGGCGCCCACTCGGCCCCAGCCTAGGTCTTTTTCGGTTTTCATTTCACCTGCCCTCTGCTGTCCTGCCAGACCCCTCTTCATTTTTCAGGCAAAACTTGGGGTGCTTTGCCCGAAGAATGAACCCTGAACTGAATAGTTTGTACCCAATAGTTATAGCCATTATATACCAATTTCTAGTTATAGTATTCTCCTGTAGTTACTTAATAATACTTGATGCGACATATGATTAACTTCTATTTATTCATAATTATTTATATTTCTTATAAAATGGGGTTTTTTATTCTATCTGGCAATCACTTTTTAAATTTTCATTTGAAACATTTGTTTCAATTCATGGTGTGTACTTATATATTTTTTCTTTGTTGTAGAAACTTTTCACCAATGAGTCCAAGACGCGCTCCCTTGTTTCAAGCGCATTGGCTTATTGGAGAGTAGATTAGAAAAGGCAAACATCCAATAGAGGCATACTGTAATTTTCGGCAAAAAACACTATCGCTTTCTGTCATGGGATAACTGGCTTTGAAGAGCCATATGAGATGTCAAACATATGGCTGTCATTGCTGCTAAGAAAACTCCTCAGTTGTCAAGCTTCTTCCAGCATTCTTCACATATTGTTTCCCAGGCTAAGGAAAATCCAAGTAAAGAAGCCTTTGAACGACCAACAACAGAGCTGTCCACATCAGCCAGACCAATGCAGAAATGTCTCATAAGCAGTTCTGTTACTGAAGCTGAGGTTCTCTGGTGTCTGCACATTATCATGACTCACTCATCATTGTGAACTGGGGCTTAAGGGATAAATTTATTCCCTATAATGTTTCCAGACAGTGATATTGCTAAGTCTATGCATCTGGCCAAAGACATTATTAAATACATGATAACATATGGTATTTCTGTTCATTTTGCTGGTGAATTGGCCAAAGTTTTAGCTGGTAGTTCCTTCTACTTTATTTCATTTGATGAGTCCCTTAATAAGATCACACAATGTGATCAGATGGATATCCATGTCCATTTCATGCAGGGGACTGAAATTATTACTAAATACCTTACTTCAGTTTTTCTGAGCAGAGGAAGAGCTGAAGACTTGCTAGAAGCTTTTGATGAAGGCGTATCGAATCTCAACCAATCAAAACTATTTGGGTATCAATGGACAGCCCAAACATTAACCATAAGTTTCTGAGGCTGTTGAATGTTGAAAGAAGTGGCAATTCTCCTCCTCTACTTGATTGTGGTATGTGCTCATTGCATGTAGTTTCTGGCAGCCTCAAGTTTGCTGATGAGAACATTTTGGGGAATGTTGGCAAATTTTTGTCTACATTATATTAGGTTTTCAAAGATTCTCCAATGAGATGAACATTGTTTTTGCAAGCAAATAAAGTTCATCAATTTGATTTCCCTATGAGATTTTGCTGAATAAGATGGATAGAAAACACAAGAGTTGCACAAGAGCAATAAGTCTTCTCTCCAAAGTCAAGATGTTTGTTGAAACAATCAAGAATACTCATGAAGAACCAAAAGGTGCATCATACGTCACGATGAAAGAGGATCTGTGCAAGATTTCATCGGAATTGGAAGGATTTCTGGTCGGGTATCAAACTGACTCCCCAATGATGCCATTCCTTTACAAGGATTTGTGTGTCATGCTGTCGACTCTCTTGCTTAATTTTATCAAGAAATATTTAGTTAAGGGAAAATCTTTCAAGCAGCTGAGTTGTCTGGATTTAACCAATCCGTCTCACCAATTACTTGCTAAAAAAGTGGATCCTGGCTTTGCTGTTAAAGAAGAGATTAGAAAAGTTTGAGAAAATCTGACCAACACTGACATTCTTCAGTTTTGGAAGGAAGCAGTGAACTTCTTCATAGTTGTAGTGAAAAATTTAAGCGAGAGGAGCTCGCTTAAGTATTTGGTTGTTAAAGGCTTCAGCTGTTTGAATCCAAATGTGATGTTGAATGCATCCAAGTATGAGTTGAATGCATCCAAGTATGAGTCCAGGATTGAGGTCCTTCTGAGAGAACTTGTCTATAGAAAAACTTTCCGGAAAAGCTGATGATGACACTGTAGCGGCGGGATCGCGATTCCCTGGCCAAAGATTCCCGCCGCCCTGACAAGGTCCGCTCGGTGGTTCAAGAAGAGGGTATTGAGGAGAGAGAGTATTTTCTAAATTTAATTTACACACAAAAAAAAATGGAAATCAACCACAACCCCAGAAAACAAAAATGTAAATTTACCCAATTTCCAAAATATTAACTATCTTTAACCACAACCAAAAGATATTTATATATATATATATATATATATATATATATATATATATATATATATATATATATATATATATATATATATATATATATATATATATATATATATATATATATATATATATATATATAGTGGGCCTTACAACTTTACCCTGGCCACACACACGCAAATAAGGAAATGTTTAGGGCTTCACAACCAGATTGCCCAGTGCCACCATGTGAGAGTCTGTTCAACTTTCTTCAGCTCTGGGAGCGCTATTACCGGTATGGGAGGGGGGGGAGGGAAAGGGAGGCGGGCCCGCTTCTTGAGGGAAGAGAGGTTCCTTTTTCTTAAGGGACTGGAAGTTCAACTTCAGCCAAGGTGAATGATTCGCACTCAAGGATGAGGAAGTGGTGGTTCCAGTCAGAGCGGAAAGTTCGAGGGCTCAGGCCCCAATCGATGCGTCCCTTTACTGCCACACGAGAGTTAAGATTGGCTTCAGCCGTCTTCGAAAGCCAGATGTCGGCGACAATCGGTACCACGGAACTGGAAAAGAGAAGGCACATTCAGTCACCTATTCACTGCCACACTCAAACATCTTTACTCCTAACTCATTCAACCATATCCACTCTCACACAATCTTCACTCACCTATCTTCCGTCTAGGCGGCTCTTCCTTCCTCAGTCACAAACTTTACCCTACACTTTCTAAAGAAAAATATATGCTGAAAGAATCTGCCTAAAAAGAAAACAGGAGATGAATGGGGGAGTACGATAGAGATCCATCGAGTCCCCCCACACAAAGCAAAGACGGTGATCACACGATCCACACACACACATTCTGCAAAAGAAGAAAAAGATTAGACATAGGGGAGGGGAGGCGGACAACCAAACTACTACAACACCAAAACAGAGTACAAGCGATTTGTCACTGACAATAATGTCTACAAATCAAATAAAAAGTTCTCCAGAGAAACTCATCTTGATGCTCATTTTGACCACTTATTCCAAGTAGCGAATTTCAAGGTAACCTCCCTCTTCAAGAGCTTTATTTATGAGATATTGTGCCTCACTCACGGACAAGCAGCTGTCGAATGGGATTTCAATATTAACAAAGAAATCTTAGTTGAAACTCCTCAACAAAAGTCTATGATTGCTCAGAAAGTTGTACATAATGTCTTAGTTGCAACTGAGAAGCCTTTAACTGAGTTTAAAGTGACAAAGTCACTTATGCATACATTTAGGAATTCTTCTCACCTGTACAAAGATGATTTTGAAAAGAAAAGGAAGCAGGACAAAAGTCTTACAGACATAGAAGCCAAGAAAAGACAAACTGATGCTCTGATAAAAGAAAAAGAAAATGAGAAACAAAGACTAAAAATGGATTTTGAAGCAAAAATGAGTCTTTTTGATAAGGAAATTGTAACCATCAAGCATGATTAAATAAAATTAAAAGGTGACCTCTGAATCATGAATGTTCATTCTGTTTTGTAATGCATTTAATTTTCAATTGAAATATTTCAGATTTTTTCCTAAATTCTTCATGATTCAGTGTTTGGAGGTCATTTTGAAACAAAAAATTCTTTGTTATGAAGAATGGAAAGTAATGGATATTTTTGCTAGGTATAATTATTTTCAGTAATTGTGTAGCTGAGTAAAAATAAATGCTTTAAAATATATTTTTATACCTAAAAATGGAAGCATTTCCAAATGTAGGTACTAAATTTTCATGAAATGGATAGTTTTTGATTATAGAAATTATTTAATTAAAAAAATGATGTCTCATAAATGTAATATAATAGTTAAAAAAAAAAACAATGGCTAAAACTAGTCTTTGATTATTTTTTAAAAAGTACTTGAAATCCTTGAAAAGTCCTTGAATTCAAAATCATCAAATAAGTTCTGCTGGAGGAGGCAGGCCTCACCCCCTACACCTAACCCTACTCCGTACAGTTGGGGACTCAGTAGATCATTTGAGCTTACTGGCAATTGAAAGGCTCAACAGTTCCCAACTACCACTGAGGGACAATGTCGGTTCTTTGCACCCAATCAACTAAGAATATGGTAGCCCCTGACTTTTGTCCTCACGCACTCTGCTACTTGTCTCAACTCACTGGTCCCAATGAGCTGAAAAAGAGAAGTCATTTCAATCAAGGATTCACTGCTACACATAAACATCCCTACTAATAACATACATATAATCATACCTACTCACACAGACTAATTTTCACCTGGTCACCTATCCAGCACAATTTCTTGTTCACACTAGTTCTGTTATTCACTCTGGCCAAAACTTTTGCACTAATGCACTCTCTCAATTACTGCTGTAAAATACTCCTGTGGAAAGGAAAGAAATAAATATGAGGCATGCTGGAAGTCCATCAGGTCCGGTCCCCCACTCAGATCACTGTATCTTATCAGCTCTGTAGTCCCAGGCACCATGAAAAAGAAGAAAGGGATTATGCATTTTCAGTGGTGAGAGGAGGCAAACTCCTACCTAAAACTCAAACTGCTAGAACTTATGCCCTTGTTGTTAGTTGCCAGCAGGATGCCTTTAAAAATGCCATTGTGGTGGATACGATGCTTCAGCACCCACTTTCCTTTTGTTTCCCCCCAGGTACTTATACATGACACAGTTGTAACTATTCTAGAGCTCCTCCCTACTATATGCCTACTCTTTCGTAAAGTTTACAGATTCCTGAAGCACAATTTTTGCATTGTCCCACTGAGCATGAGATCTAATTGCTCTTGTCTTAGCTTTCAATCTCATACAATAAACTAGTCACTTTATGCTGGTTGCCCTCCCACATTGATGTGACTTGAAATAAAGTATCTGCCTCTGTCCAGCATGCCCATCTGGTCCTTCATTCACTGATCTCTTTCCAAATGTGAAGGAGATCCTTAATGCACAATGGCCTGTCAAACTCTGTCTCTCACCAAACCACCTTCACTGCTCCTGTCACAAATAGTTTGTGCTGACACATATGCATAGGGCATACCAGGCTAAGTCATGGATACCAGTCTCCCACATGATGGTTGGGAGGTGGGGGGGGTTGTTGGTCTTACTTGACCCAAGTCTTTATATCTTTGTTTTCTCTCCAAAGGCATTGATGCATTCTTTTCCACCTTATAATCAGAAAGATTCTAACAATATTATTATTTTCATGTGATGCTGTGCTTGGAATTCAAAGATTTTTTTTCTGGAAAAATAACAATGGGTTCCAATTTACTTTCAGAAATGTCTTTCCTCGAGTACCAAAGAAGTTAGTTTAAAATTCATTGGAATTTCACAATTACCATCTGAAGGTTGTCTGGCTGATGGCAAAGGATGGCATACTGATGTGAGTTTAAGAACAGAAACAGTTGCTAAGCCTACAGAGAACAGCTCTTTGGCTTCTCATTCAACCCATGGGAATCCTCTTGCACATTTGAGATTGAATAATATGAAAAAGATTTTTAAATGCAGTTCTTGTCCCTTTCAAACTGCATGGAAGGGGGTTATTGTGGCACATTTAAGAACCCACACTGGTGAGAAGCCTTTCCAGTGCAGTCTTTGCTCTTATCGGGCTGCAAAGAAAGGAGACCTGAAGAGACATTCACACACTCACACAGATGACAAGCCTTTCAAATGCAATCTATGCCCTTATCAGGCTGCAACGAAGGGACACCTTAATAATCATTTGCTAACTCATTCTGGGGAGAAGCCATTCAAATGCAGTTCTTGTTCCTATCAGACTGCAAGAAAGGATAGTTTTGAGAGACATTTAAGAACCCACACTGGTGAGAAGCCATTTCCCTGTACCCTTTGTCCTTATCGGGCTGCAAAGAAAGGAGAACTCAAGAGACATTCACACACCCACAGTGGTGATAAACCTTTCAAATGTAGCTCATGTCCCTATCAAGCTGCAACAAAGGAACATATTGAACGACACTTAAAAACTCACACTGGCGAAAAACCTTTCCAGTGCACTCTCTGCCCATATCAGGCTGCCACAAAAGGGGAAGTTAAGAGGCATTCACTAATTCACACTGGTGAGAAGCCTTTCAAATGCACTTCTTGTTCCTATCAGACTGCAAGGAAAGACAGTTTTGAGGCACATTTAAGTACCCACACAGGTGAGAAGCCTTTCAAATGCAGTCTGTGCCCTTATCAGGCTGCAACAAAAGGGCATGTCCAGAAACACTCACAAATTCACAGTACTGAGAAGTCATTCAAATGTAGCTCTTGCCCTTATCAGACTTCGCGGAAGGCAGATATTAAGAAACACTTAAGAACCCATTCTGGTGAAAAACCTTATGAATGCAGTCTCTGTCCTTATCGGGCTTCAACGAAAGGACACGTTAAAAGGCATTCACTAATTCACACAGCTACAAACAGTGAGAGCGCTGCCCCAAGACCATCCTAGGTACTTAAGGATGCACCCTATATTATGATGAAATGATCCCTACACCCACCTATGGAGAAAACTCATCCATCAAACCAGCCATTGTGCTTTGTGAGAAGTGCAACCAGACTGCACCACTCATATCCAAATACCAGCCCCTACCTACTTATGAGATAAAGCAGAACTGCTGAAAGATGCATCCATCATAAGGGCCACAGGAATGTATCACTCTGGAAAGTCAAAAGATGTACCCATCATACCTGCCATTAAGGAGGCACAGAATTAGTGAAAACCAACATTACTGGCTTCTTGTAATCTATTCTTGGGAACCCCAAGGCCTCCTAAATCCAATTGCAAGCACTAAAAAGAACAACTCCATTCTGAAGAGAACACTAGATCCAGTGCATTGCTGATGAATGTCTCACTCTGGAAAGACTCCCCAAAACAAAAATGATAAAAGTACAAATGAGTGAAAAGACAGCACTCAATTTAGCCCAAGAGTGGAACAATCAACATCCTCCCAAATGTTAAAATTTACAGCCTCTAACTTGGGTTCTTCTGGCTGACCCCTGACCCACTCAGCAACAATTTTGGTCAAACCTTGCTAATAAAATTAACCACTTGCTATTCATGGATGACCTAAAACTAAATAATAAATTGCTAAAACAACTACATCTAAAAGAGAAATTCTTGAATGACCTTTAAATGAAATTTGATATTAACAAATATGGAAAATGCAATGAAGAGAACATAAGAAAGTACATTTGTGGCACATCCACTTCAATGGAAAAAGTCTGTAAGTAACTTAGAGCAAGGCCAAGCTTGCATATATTTGGGTCAAAGATTAATTTATACACTGGTAGGTAAAAAAAATATCTGTAGAACACACCAGAGCTCCAAAAACAAAATAACTACAAAACCAGCTGGCCATATCAGCATAATAAACTAGCCACAAGGGAAAATTGATAAAAGAAAAAAGGTGTAACTATCAACAATACAAGGTGACTATTGGCTACCAATGCTTTAACTTTAATGGAAAATAGGAAGAATGGGGCATACTTAAGATAAACCAGTTTCACAGAGCAGGTATAGGGTGGTCCAAACATCTCTACAGTAATAAAATTACTTGTTTACAAGTGAAATACATGAGTAAATAGAAATGAAGAATAGAAATCATTTTTAAACTGTGGAAGATCAATCTTTGAGTTCCAGCACAAGGACAATATTTTTAACACTTGCTGTAAGTAATTGTACGATGTATTATATTTTCTTACTGCAGATACTCGTGTTTTAGATATAATACGCAATACAAAATACACCAGATGGAACACAATACCAAGTTACCATCATCAGAGGGCACATGACTAGTGAAACATTACTGAATGTGAAAATTTGACCAAGAATACCAAGAGTATTTATTGTGATGAGCCATTCAAAGGCAGTGCTTATCCCTAACAATGAATAGAATGATCAAATAATATCCATTGAGAAGAAACCTTGGAATGCTTTTTTGCCCTTATTAGACTCTGGCCTAAGGAAAAACTGAGAAAGATTTGCTATTTCAGATCAACCTTAAAGGTAACAATATTAAATGCAACAAGAAGACTTCACTGTCCAACACTCCTCAAAATGGTGGAGTCAGAGTTTTTTTAATGCCACTAAAACTACTCATCCTTTTATTGCCCTATTAGTAACTAGATGGGAGCCTTAGAAAGAAAAAGAATTATGCACCATTAAACAGAAGGCTGCTCATCATTTTTTCACTGCCAAAGATACTTCATAGTGCTGCACTGTTATGTGCTATGGCATCTCAACCAGTCTGGGTGCATTATTAAATCTTTGAAATTGAAGGCTATTCCCAATGAAATCAAGAATGAAAGGGAAATAGCAAAGTCAACATGATGTATATTTGCATCCAATACCTGAAAAATTTTCCATCCTATAATCAGTAGTCACATGAACAAAGGCCACAAGACAATTAACACTTGGCAAACTATTGTAGACCATTATTTGAAAATTAGGTTGGATACTGCCCATGCAGAATGGACTGTTATAAAGTCTTGGAATGAAGAGAAGCTGGCATAGCTTAAGAAGAGAAGGATTGAGGAGTAAGATCCCTAGTTTCCCTAATTTCAAGAAACCCATTCCAGATGAACTACCCAACTTCTGGCTTAAATAAATTATTATATAGTACTATTTGGATTTCTATCCAGCCTACCATTACACATATAATCCCAAAGTCTACTACTCAGTCTATAAGTAGAAATACATGACATATAAGAATTAAGAAGAGGCAGCACCTGCAAATTTGGATAAAACCAAGTTACAATAAAATAACATTTTTAGATGTTTGGCCAAATATATTAACAAAATTCTAAGATTTATAAATTTTACATTGTGCTGTCTCTATTTGAGTGTGAGCAGATACTTAACTTTTAATTAAATTTATTATTTCTAGTAATTTCCATTATCTCCTTTCTCTAGGCTTAAGGACCAACTAAGATACTATGCCACCAGCAGGTATCATAAGCCTTCTCTATATTAAAGAACACCAGAATGTGAGGTCTTTTAACTAAGGCTTCCTGTATAGATATCTCCAAATGAACAAGCAGGTCCACATTGCTATGGTGCTTATGGAACTCACATTAAAAAGGCAACAGCAGACTATTTGACTCCAAGAACCAATTAAGTCAAACATTTACTATTTTCACTCTCCACAAGGGAGAAAGAACCCTGTGTAGCCTGTTACACTTGGCAGCTGAGCAGCTGCACACACTCCCGGCCTATATGCAAACCAGTGGGGTGAAGCTGGAAGGAAAATTTCTGGCTCCAGCTCCAACCTCATTAAAGTTCCAAAATCCAAATTTAATTGAAGTGATAATTGATAATACTCAATAATAAATAAATGAATGCAGGATAAATTTTGATTTCCAGTAAAGGTTAAAAATACTCTTTTTTTTTAATCATACCTATTTCATATGAAAATTAGAGGAAAATATGTATACAATTTTGAGTTTTGATAATAAAAAATTAGAACAAAATTTAAGACAAATTAAGATTCATTCTTTTTTTAAATTTTGAACTTTTAATGTTGCAACAATTTGACAAAATTGAAATTCAAAATTATAAGTAACAATTTGTCCTTAAAAATAAGATAGCTTCTACTAAGTCTTCTTTCATTACAGATCTCAAATCTGATTTTTAGAATTTTTAATCCTGTAAATAGACACTCCACACTAGCTTGACTAAGTTGTTAATGCAATAATCACTTGTGTAGCATCTCTTATAAATTTAGGGTACTTTAGTACTGCTTCATGTAACGATAATTTTGACTGACGGTTAAATTTCTCAACCTCAATAAAAGACTCATACTTCTAACTTGAAATTACTAAATGCTGAGTTAAGAGGAGAAACATGTGGAGCATCCTGCTTACTTTCCAATCAAGGTCATTTTGCCACAGACCATGCTCTTCATCAATATTTTTTTCAAAATTTATTATCTGAATTACTACTATTAGCACTAGATATGGTGAAGATGGTGTATTTGCAGTTTTTGCTTCTGGGCATTCTTGAAAATTACTCATCCTGAATGCTATGTTATATACAGACTCTTTGGCTTTGTTTTGTTGTTCATTAGTTAATAATAATAAGCATCTATTCTTTGGGTCCAGATACACCAGCCAACAGTACATCATTTTCCAGTAAGTGATTCTCTCTTGTTTCCATGGAAGTTTTGATACCTTCAGTTATTTTGCTCTTATTTTGAGAGAGGGAGTAAATCAAAGACTTCCATTCCTTAAAAATCTGACCAGGAGTTTAATTTTTTGGTAAATATTGTTGATGAAGCACATTTTCAAGTTTTCTCACTATAACCTGCATTGCTACTGGTATTGTAATTTCTAGGTTCACTGTGTCATTAAGAATAGGTTCCAATTCCAGTAAGCACTTTATCATCATATACGAGTATGTGCTACTCAAACTTGTAGTCTGATCTAAAATTTTTATGTTTCAACTAGGTCATTTAATTATTGCTTCATTTTTTTTATTTTTATGAAGCTACTACAACTTGCTTTATCTTGGTTAAAAGAGTGGCTGTATGTTTATGTGTTAAGTTATCATGAATGGCAAACTGTAGTGTGGGTACAGCACAATGCATAAAATGGATTCTTGAGAGGATCAAAATTTCTTATGCAGTACTATTTAAATTATCAGGTTCCATTTCGGGAGTCTTTTTGTCAGAATGAACTACTTCTATTTCATATGCTTCTTCTCTCTCTTGGTCTTAATTTAACTTTTTAATTGTACTGATCATATTTGATTAATATTATCAGGTACAATACACAATTCATTATCCTTTTCTCTTTCATACTCTTGCAAGACATCATTCACAAGCTTATACATAAAGGTACTCAGTTGTATGTTGTCCTTGAGTAGTAAGGGGTGCGGCGATTTGCCATCCTGGCCGCCGTGCTGACGGGATCCAGCGCTCCGTCCGGCCCCAGCTTAGCCTCTCTTCCTTCCTTCAAAATACTTGTTTCCTCTCTTTTCACACAACCTCTCCCACAACTTTCTCTGGTCAGCCTCTAATTAGACAGGGTAGATGCTGACCTTCCTTTCAGCCAACTGTCCCGCATCGGGGCTGAGGGGGTGGGGGACAATGTTCCCTAACCCCTGAGCTCCGGTCTGGGGTGGCTGGATTTTAACAACCTGCTTCATCCCCACCCATACCTTCCTCATCCCTTTTCCTCTCCTCTTCACAATCTATTATTTTTTACGCCGTGTCCAAGGTGGAGCCACCATGCCGATGGACTGCCAGGCCACCAGGCGGGAGGGGTGGTCTTAAATGGCGGCGCCTGGCTCTGCCGGGCTTGTAAGCACCTCTCGCAGTGCGGGCTACTGCGAGAGGTGATGCGCGATTGCGTTCCTTGTCAAAAAGAGGGTCACCATGCCCAATGATGAGTTTAAAAAAAGACCCAACCCCCAACTTCCCCTATAACATCGACTGAGCCGCCCTTGGGCAGCTCCAGCAAAAAAATGGAGGTTTCCCCCCCTGTGCTTGCTCAGGGGACCCTCCATATATCTCTAACCGGAGAGGAGGCTTACTCCTCTCCTTCGCTTACGGGTGTAGGGGACTCCCCCTCACCCCCTTCTCTGGAGGTGCTTTCGGGCGCCTTCCTTTTACCAGCGGCAGTCCCTTCTGTTCTTTCCAAGGGGACTGCCAAGAAAGCCAGCAGGCAGCCCTTAGCCAGCCGCTCTACATCGAAGCGGCTCGGTTGGGCAAACCCCCTTAGGGGGGAGAGGGAAGCCAGGCCCCTTCGGTCGCTTCCCTCAAAAGACCTGCTGGTAAGAATACTGAACCTTGCCGGGGTCAAGGCCCATGCCTCCCCAAAGAAGACTAGTGACGATACTGCCAACGGGACCTGCGATGTCTTGGGGGGGGATGGCCAACTGGAGGCCCCTTCCTAAGATAGACATGGTCCTTGAGGAAACCAAGCCTCAGACGGTAGGGCCTTCCATGGGGGGGAATCTGGGCTCGGCGCCAAGCACCGAACCCGAATCCGCCCCGATGCAAGGTCCTCCTCAAACGGCTGTGGTTTCCGAAGCAGTACAAGGAGGGGAGGGATCTCCGCCGACCGGTGCCCCCACGACTACCAGGACCTTCTCCATTTCAGAGAATGACCTGGCTGAGGCCGGTCCATCTGGCCTGGGGGCTTCTTCCGGCGGAGGTGAGAAGCGGGTTCATTCCCCGCCCTCCTCTCCGAAAAAGAAAAAGAAAAAGACAAAAAAGACTCGGGGCTCCTCTCCATCCGCGGGGGCTGCGGGGACGGATGGGTCTGCTGCCACTCTGGCAAGCGACCAAGCCAAGATCGGCACATCCGCCCCCCCAGTTGCGGAGCCCCTGACAAAGAAGACTAATACCAAGAGTGCACAGGGCGGAGCCTCGATGACATCGGGGCCCCTGATTCAGAGGTTACCTGGCGTTTTCGAGCCCGCTGGCTTCAAACGCTTCCTCGTTATTCGCTCCACTGATGGCACCATGTTGTCCAAGGGCAACATGATCCATCAGAGGAGAGGATTAGCTAGTGCAATTGGTAGAGAGACGAAGGTGACCCGTTTCTCGGACGGCAGCCTTCTGGCGAATACCTCCGAGGCGTCCAGATAAGTGCTCTTCGGACACTTCATGGCACCCCGGTGAGTGTGACGCCGCACTCTACCATGAACTTTGTGAAAGGAGTAGTTTATGCGAGGGAACTCGTTGACTACTCCATTGAGGACATCACCCTAGAGCTGGCCGACCATGGGGCGGTCAAGGTCGAACGTGTGATAAGAAAACAGGGAGGGGCTTAGAGACCCACCCCTACACTCTTCGTCACGTTCGACTGTGACAAGCTCCCTGAGTCGGTGCGTGCCGGTTGGTACCGCTACCGCGTGAAGGCATTCGTGCCACTGTCGCGGCGGTGCTATTACTGTCACCGCTTCGGCCATACAAATCGCTCATGTAGACGTGCAAAGTCGGGGTCACCCGAAGTCTGTGTAAATTGCTCTAAGGTCGCACACGATAAGTCCAAATCGTGTGTGGCCAAGTGTGTCAATTGCGGAGAGCCGCACCCTGCTTCTTCGAAGCAATGTGGTGCATATCTCCTGGAGAAAGAAATCCTGGCCGTTCAGGCCCAGGATACTCTCTCATTCCGCGAGGCTAAGGACTTGGTCATGGTGCGCCCAGCTCTGCCTGGGACGTCAAATGCCTCAGTAGTTCGAAAGGCACCCTCTGCTCCTGGCCCATCCAGGCCAACGAGCACGGTTGTTTCCGCGCCCATTCGGAGCCCTTCTGCGGGCTCTACCCAACCCGGGCGCTCCCCTGGTAAAGCTGGTGGCAAAAAGGGTTCATACCCAGCCCCGGCTAAAACCAGGGCTTCCCCCTCTTCCCCCAGCGTGACCCTTTCCCGCAAGGCGAAACGGCCACGCGCCTCCACCGAGTCGTTAGACTCACAGGAGGCAACACCCCTGAAGATGGTCGCTAGGCCATCTTCGGGGGTTCGTAAAGCTGTCCCCCGAAAGGAGGACAGCAACAAAGGAGCTTCAGCTCCTTCGCCCACGCCCCGAGGTGGAGCGAGCGGCTCGGAGACGGTGGTTCCTCGAAAAGAGGGCCCCCCGCCTCCGAAGCCGCAGCGCCCGCCTAAGGTTTCGAGGCGGATGGAGGAAAAGACTCGCATGGCGAGCCCAACCTCCCCCAATAAGTCCTCGAAGGCGACAGCGCCTCCAGCGCTTTGTCCGGCCAACAGCGCCCGGGGTTCTGCCCCCGGGAAGCGTACGGCCATTCCCGTGAGGGTCTTCAATTCGAGGAGGGCCCCCGCGTCTCCTCCGAGCTAGGCCTGGAGGGCATATTCCTTCAATGGAATTGCCGTGGACTCCGGGCCAACTGGGAGGAGCTGCGGAGGCTCGCCTCGTCCCGTTCCCCGTTAGCTATTTTTTTGCAGGAGACCATGCTAGGCGCGTGCCCCCTGCCTGCCCTCCCGGGGTATAAGGGTCTTGCGACCCCACCACCGCGGGATGGCCGGGCTGGGGGATGCGCGGTTTACACCCGGCATGATGTCTCCGTTCTTCCTTTCTCTTTAGATACCTCCTTTCAGGCAGTGGCTGTGCAGCTGCACCTCGATAGGAGGTATACTATCATTTCTGCGTACATTCCACCGTCAGCTGACTTCGACGCTGGGGACTTCCGCCGCGTCGTGGCACGGTTGCCGAGGCCCTATCTCTTGCTTGGAGATCTGAACGGCAGACATCCTCTCTAGGGAGATTACTCCATAAATCCCAAGGGACAAGTCCTTGCCGATCTGATCGAAGAGCTTGAGATGGGTGTCCTAAACGTGGATGAGTTTACGCATCACTGTCCGAGAACCGCTTCATTTTCTTGCCTTGACCTATCTTTGTGCTCTTCTGATGCACAGCCTGATTTTGATTGGGAGGTGGTCGATGACCTCCATGGTAGTGATCACTTTCCCATTCAAATATCATTTTCAGGGCAACTGCCGCCTGAGAGACCACCTCGGTGGTGCTTGGCGCGGGCGCGGTGGCCTGCATTTCAGGAAATGACTGAATTCTCTATCTCAGTCGAGGAGTTTAGGTCGGTAGATGAGGCCGTTGAGTTCTTCTCCGGCAACCTCATCGCCGTGGGCCTGACTACTATTCCTAGGACGTCTGGTCGTTTTGCACGCCGACCGCTCCCGTGGTGGTCGGCCGAGTGTGAGACGGCCCTCAAACAGAAGCGTTATGCCTGAATTTCGTCGGGCTAGGGCTAGGTTCCGGTATATTTCGAAGCACGCCCGCCGCTCTTCTTGGCGGGCATACGTGTCTTCACTTAACGGGAAGACCCCTTTAGCTGAGGTGTGGAAGCGAGTCAAAAGGATTCGGGGCAAGTTCTCGCAGGACCCCCCTCCCGTTCTCCAGGAGAATGGGACCGCAATCTCGGACCCCGCGTCCGTGGCGGAATCCTTCGCGAACGCTTTTTCTGCATTCTCTAGCCGGGATGCTGCTCCGCCAGCATTCAATGCACGTCGTGATGTCGCGGAAGGCCGCCGGCTGGACTTTACCTCCAGAGGCGGAGAACCCTTCAACGACAAGTTTACTGTAAGCGAGTTGCGTTCCGCTCTCGCTTTGTGCGCGGACACCGCCCATGGTCCGGACGATGTCCCGTACGCCATGCTTCGACACCTAGGTGAGCGAGGCATGGCCTTTCTGTTGGATTTGTTCAACAGGATCTGGGTGGAAGGTCTTCTCCCAGACTCCTGGCGAATCGCTACTGTGCTTGCCTTTCGCAAACCGGGGAGAGATCACTCTACTCCGATCGGTTTCCGCCCAATCTCTCTAACCTCTTGCGTGTGCAAGTTGATGGAGAAATTGGTAAATGTTAGATTAGCCTTTTTCCTGGACAGCGGAGGCCATCTGTCTTCCGCACAGTGCGGCTTCCGCAAGTTCCACTCCACGTCGGATGCTCTGCTCCGACTGGAAACTGCCGTCTGCGAGGCTTTCCTTCGTAGACAGCACTACACCACGTTGTTTTTCGATCTGGAGAAGGCCTATGATACCGCATGGTGATACGGTATCATGGAGACTCTCCACACGATGGGGGCGAGGGGACGCCTCCCAATTTTTATATCTGAATTTTTGCGAGATCGTCGATTCCGCGTACGGGTGGGGGGAGCCCTCTCCGGCCCAAAGGAGCAGGAAGAGGGTGTCCCGCAGGGAAGTGTCCTCAGTTTCACACTCTTTGCCCTGAGCATCAACGGCATCACCTCGGTGCTGCTGGAAGATGTTCTCGCTACGCTCTACGTGGATGACCTTTCGATCTCTTTTGGCGCGGCCCAGATGTCGACTCCAACAGGCATTGAACCGCGTCTCTCGCTATGCCGAAGCGTACAGGTTTCGGTTTTCTTTGGCCAAGACTAAGGTGGTGCACTTCTGCCGCCATCCACGGCTTCACCCCGACTCAGATTTGTTTCTTAATGGGGTGCGCCTGGATGTGGTTGAGTCGCACCGTTTCCTTGGTCTTGTATTCGACCGACGCCTCACCTGGGAGGCTCATATTCGCAGCCTTAGGGTCTCTTGTACCCGCGCCATGGACATTCTCCGTTCCGTGACGTTCAGCGCTTGGGGCGCTGATAGGGCTACTGCCTTACTTTTTTATCGATCCTTTGTTCGCTCGAAGCTCGACTACGGATGCGAGTTTTATGCATCCGCAGCCGAGCGTTTATTGCGAAAGGTGGATTCGATCCACCACACCGGCCTTCGCCTTGCGACCGGTGCCTTCCGCACTTCCCCCATTGAGAGCCTGTTGGTCGATGCTGGGGAGATGCCACTCGCTCTGCGCCGCGTGCAGTGTATCACTCGACTGTACGCGTGAGCCCAGCGCCTCCCTCAGTCGCCAACAGCTCTCACTGCATCCGCAGTTGATCTCGATGGTGCCTTTGCCGTCGAGAGACGCCAGTCATACCCTAAGCCTTTTGGGTTTAGGGCCAGGAAACTCCTTCGAGAGGTAGATATCGCTCTCGGGCCGGTGGCGCCCCTGGTTTTGCCCAGGACGCCACCCTGGAGTGTACCACATTTGGCTATTTGTCGCCACGCCTCTGCTCCCAAAGCTTGTACTGCGCCGGGAGTATTGCGTTCGACCTTTTTGGAGCAAACATCGTGTCACGCTGGAACCGTGCCAGTGTATACGGATGGCTCCAAGTCCCAAGAGGGGGTCGGCTTCCACGCCGTATCCCCTCTGTTTGAAGTCAGCGGGGCTCTACCAGGCGCTGCGTCTGTCTTCACGACCGAGCTGGTGGCAATACACCACTCGGTACGGGAGATTACGCGACGTGCCCGGTTCGGAGACCGGATTGTGATCTATAGCGACTCACAAAGCGCCCTGGTTCTCTCGGGGCATTGGAATCTCCGCATCCCCTGGTTCGCGATATCCGTGACGCCACGGTTTTGGCGAGCCGGGCAGATGTCGAGATTATCTTGTGCTGGGTTCCTGGACATGTAGGAATTGCTGGGAATGAGCGCGCCAAAGAGTCCGCGAAGACTCTGCGACCGGACCAGCGTTTCGCTCTTCCTCACACCGACTACATGGCAGGAATACGGGCAGCTCTTCGGACTGCTTGGCAAAGAAGATGGGAGACGGTCGAAGGGAACTTAAAGTTGCTTGCCATTGCGCCGCGACTGTTCCCATGGACCTATCCCCCAATGCCGCGGCGGCTTCAGGTTTCTTTCTGTCGTCTTCGAATCGGACACACTCGTGTGACGCATCGCTACTTGATGGAGCGCTCGCATGCGCCCTATTGCAACGACTGCGTCGTCCCCCAGACTGTTCGGCATATTCTTGTCGAATGTCCCAGTCTGGGTGATCTTCGCGCACGATACCTGTCTCGTTACCGGGATGGGCGGGGTCGCTACCGCCTGTCCCTTGTACTCGAGACGAGTGCGTGCATCATGACTGGTTGACTTATTGACTTTTGGGGGGAGGCCGGCCTTCTCCCCTTTATTTAAGGTTCCTTTTTTTATTGTTTTGTTTGTAGGTTGCACTCTCCTGCACCGGGGTGAGGGGGACCTCCCCCCGCTGCCCGAGATTGCTTCGATTGTTAAGTTTTCATATTTTTACTTTAAAGTAGCCTAGTTCTAGGCTGTCGTGTTTTTCGGCGACTTATGCCCAAGTGGGTAGTTGCCAGATGGGCTCCATAAAATTTAAAAAAAAAAATTGTCCTTGAGTATCTCTTACTGACAATATATGTTTCACTATGTTGTTTTAATCAATGAATCTAACATTTATTGCAAAATAGTGTTCCTAAATGGGGGCAACCATTCATTTTTAAAAATAAAAAAAAAACCTGTTCTTTTAGTTGATTTTTAAGAGCACATTTATGTTCCTTTTGCTATTTCAACTACCAAAGATCTAATACTACTTCTATAGAAACTTAATTTTGAATTTTGGGGCCATATCGCCTATTAAACTTAACATAGCTGGCTTACAAAAGACAGAAAGAGGTAGGGAATTCTTTACCAGTAATTTTATTGTTATTTTTGAACTGATCTGTTGTTATGGCTACATTCACATTTTGACTGGTTAAATATTTAGTAAGCTATGGTTGGCAGTGTTAACTTTTAGTTGCTGATACACCAGAAGTACTGACTGATGACTTTAACATTTGCCTCTTTTCATTCGCTTGAAGGTCTACTAATTTTTGCGCCCCAAGTTGAATTCCATTCACCACCATCTTCACAATTATTTATATTTACAATCATAATTTTTATCATCTGCAGTAACAGTAAAATAGTCAAATTCACTAGACTTTTCTCTTAATCCTTTATTTATTATCGAGAGCTTCAAAAATATAATTAATATAGTTATATAGAATAATTATAGCTTTGTTTTAATTAATAAGATTGGATTTTATAATTTCATTCTTATTGCAAATCTATATATGTCTGAAATGAAGTAAATATTCATTTTCAATGTGTTTATTGGATAATTAAAAATGCACTTTTGTTACAAACAAGTAAAATTACATAGTACATAAAATTTTTAGCCTAAGGTAGAAAAATTAGTTTTTTGCAATTACTTTGCCCTAAGAGAAGCGAGGCTCCTAATTTTATTTTGCCAATCTCTAGTTAGATTTAATCTAACATTGGGCTATTTTAAACCATATTTTGCTAAAATATCCTAGACCTAACAATATACAGTATATTGTGAAATGTACCAATAAATTAATGTGTATTTCACAATATACTGTATATTGTTAAGTAAAATTATTTGAATTGATTTTAATTTACAAAATTGTTTTTAAACAAACAGTTGCCATATTTGCATTTTTCCACTGAATGCATTCTAAAAAGGCTCTCTAAATGGTATTGTTAATGTGACATCACTAATAAGTCATTATTTCTATTATTCTTGACCAAACTCCAGGGTTTCAGAAATTTAACCCCCCATCCCAAATTTTTGCAGGTTATTTCAATATTTTAAAGTTCACTTTGGACATGATGTCACATTAACTATACTATTTAGAGAGTTCTTTATAAGAATTTCTTTTGTTGCACAGCATTTATCAATTAGGTTTCTGCAAATGTACTTTAGTTCCTCTAATGCTATACGCATGAGTATTGTGATTATTATAAAAGTGGCTACACATTTCTGGTGGGGGCTGAGTGACAATTTTTGATGTATTGGTGATATTTTAGGGGCTTCGGTTCCGGCTTACCCCAAAACACAAAACACCCAGCTCCAGCTCCGGCTCGATACCTCTGATACAAACTAGGGAAGACCTCTCACTGAGTTGACATGAACTCTGATGAGGCCTAGGAAATTTGTTGGTACCTTTCCCCTCTCTTCCTCTCACTGCTAATTTACCTTATTAGTATTATTATTTTTATTTAGTATTATTTATTAGTGTTATTAATTTTTATTATTTAGTATGATTATTACTAATTATTTTTGTTTTATTATTAATTATAAATAACGGCTATCCTCTCAACCTTTTCTACCCACACTTTATACCGGAGGACTCTTGTCCACTAGCCATGGTGCCTTGGTGGACTGCATGCCATCCTGAGATCACCTAGCACCAGGGTATGATAATGATAAGTGATCGCCCACCATACTCGTTAGTAGACCCACCTCTCTCTACTTCTCTTTATTACATACCTTCCTTCCCCTTTCCACATTTCCTCTTGTATCTACAGAGGTTCTGGTTCTCTGGCACATTTTTACTCTTATGATGCTTAGTCAAGTGACCTTGTATACCTTGAGATCTCTATGTGCTGCAAGGGCCAAAAGCCCACTGGCTAAGGCAAGTATTAGGTACAAGGTGTGTTGTGCTGTCGATGATATGCTGGCACCATCTTTTATGGTTTTAGCTAAAGGATGATTTTGCCTAAATGGTGGGCATAATTGGCAAAGCCCATCAATATAGGACATGTGGACTGAGTAAGTGTAAATAATCACATAGGGAAATTTCCCTCAAACAATGTAGACTTTTCTATTAACCTACCAAGTTGGGGAAGGGGGGGGTCATAGTATTTACTTTCAATGTGTCCCTTTTTTTCCTTTTCTCTAAAACATCAATACAATAGAAGGCAAAAGTGGAGATTCGCCACCACACTATGCCTCACCCTCCTCCCTAGGTGTTTGTGAGAACGAGACAGGAGACACCCCATTGACCAGTGGAGGGGCTCCTCTCTCACTGTCTACATGCGGCAAAGTGAATTCCCCTTTAGCATCTTTAGAGCCACTCTCAGGCACAGCAATTTGCTTTCCTACCAGGCTGATGGGACTCAGCGCCCTGTTCTGCCCCAGCTTAGCCTCTCTCCCTTCCTTCACTAACATCTTTCTGTACCAACCCGCTTCCTATCCCTTCAAAGCATTTGGCTCTGATATCATCTCCCCCAGCAACCAAAGTGGAATCTTGGCAGCCTAACCTGTCCCTCTCCCTTCCTCACTTTTTTGGGGGGGCTCCTCAAAAGGGGTGGAATTTCATTGTCACAGTTTGGTCTGCGGGACTGAGCTTGACCCCAAAAGGGACTTAACAAAGGATGATGACGTACCAGGATGCGTCCTGCATGATCTGCATAGGTTAACCACTGTGTGGGGATGTCTGTGGCTCTTCTACATAGAGCTTGGTACCCGCACCTACACACCGACGACTGTCTTGTTTGGAACTGGCCCATTGTCTGCGCCAATGGGCATCCATATTGGTTGCTGGAAGCCAAACTCCTGGCACGGTGGTTTGCTCTCCTGGCCACCATGCCGACGGGACTCTGCGCCCCATCCGGCCCCAGCTCGGCATCCTTTTTCTCCTTCTGCCAACCCCTACTTCGTCTTCTGTACCAATTCTCTTTCACCCTGCATCGTCCTTCCATCTACGTTTGTTTGTCGTTCTCGGTGTATTAGAGCTGGCCGTCAGTGGGTGCAACCTTTTAGCTGGACCTGCCTGCGTTAGTTGGTGGGTGCCTGAGCCGCTTTTGGGGTCTTTGCTTAACCGACTGGTAAATTTCCAGGGCCGGCCGGCCATTTTTAAAAAGATGGTTGGGTCAGGGGACATTAGGCATACCATCCTGGTTGGGCCAGCGCTCCAACTAGGTGTCTCAACGGTAGACAGTGACTGCACTGCACGAGTTTACACCCCCTTTTATACTCTACTTTATATAGGTAATAATAAAAAAATTCTCCCAGAAGTCTGTGACTTCTGGGAGAGCAGTGTGGCACCATGCAGGATTTGTGTTCCCTTTTAGAGGTCCCGGTTTCGGTTTTGCCCCACCCTCGCCTTAATTTGGTTAAGGGAGTGATTCACTCCAACAAATTATTGCAATATGATGTTTTGAGACTAAAAGATGAACTTTCGTCCCAGAGGGTTACAGATGTTTATAGGGTTTCTAAGTCTGTTGGTCCCGCTAAGGTTCCTACGAGTATGCTCATGGTTACCTTTAATCATCAGGATCTGCTCCAGTCTGATCGTGCTGGTTACCTTCGTGTCCCATTATATCAAGCTCCTCAGACGTTTTAATTGCCACCAGTTTGGCCATATGAGCAGCAATTGTAGGCAGGCTCGTCGCTGTGTGGCCTGTGCATTGGCGTATCATGGCTCTTGTGGGAATCAAGAATGTTGCGCTAATTGTGGAGGTTCCCATAGCGTGGCTTCGCGTTCTTGTCCCGTATATCTTTTTGAAGAGGTCCTGGCTCTTCGGGACTCCCTCAGGCCGGACTTCCGGCTGTCCTCCTCCCGGTGGTCCCACTCCTCCTTTGTCTTCTCGCGGTCCCTCTATTGTTCCTACTCCTGTCTTTGGTCACTCATCACGGTTCCTACGTTGCGCCCTCTCCTTTGTCATTGGTCTCTTCTCATGTTCCTCCCTTCCGTGGTGGTCGGCCGAGTGTGAGACAGCCCTCAAACAGAAGCGTTATGCCTACATGCGCTATAAGCGCCGCCCGAACGATTTCACTGTCGCTGAATTTCGTCAGGCTAGGGCTAGGTTCCGGTAAATTTCGAAGCATGCCCGCCGCTTTTCTTGGCGGGCATACGTGTCTTCACTTAACGGGAAGCCTCCTTTAGCAGAGGTGTGGAAGCGAGTCAAAAGGATTCGGGGCAAGTTCTCGCAGGACCCGCCTCCCGTTCTCCAGTAGAATGGGACCGCAATCTCGGACCCCGCGTCCGTGGCGGAATCCTTCGCGACCGCTTTTTCAGCAATCTCTGGCCGGGATGCTGCTCCGCCAGCATTCAATGCACGTCGTCATTTTGCGGAAGGCTGCCGGCTGAACTTTACCTCCAGAGGCGGAGAACCCTTCAACGACAAGTTTACTGTGAGTGAGTTGCGCTCCGCTCTCGCTTCGTGCGCGGACACCGCCCATGGTCCGGACGATGTCCCGTACGCCATGCTTCGACACCTGGGTGAGCGAGACATGGCCTTTCTCTTAGATTTGTTCAACAGGATCTGGGTGGAGGGTCTTCTTCCAGATTCCTAGCGAATCGCTACTGTGCTCGCCTTTCGCAAGCCTGGGAGAGATCACACTACTCCGACCGGTTTCCGCCCAATATCTCTAACCTCTTGCGTTTGCAAGTTGATGGAGAAATTGGTAAATGTTAGACTAGCCTTTTTCCTGGACAGTGGAGGTCATCTGTCTTCTGCACAGTGCGGCTTCCGCAAGTTCCACTCCACGTCGGATGCTCTGCTCCGACTGGAAAATGCTGTCTGCGAGGCTTTCCTTCGTAGACAGCACTACGCCACGGTGTTTTTCGATCTGGAGAAGGCCTATGATACCACATGGCGATACGGTATCATGGAGACTCTCCACACGATGGGGGCGAGGGGACGCCTCCCAGTCTTTATATCTGAATTTTTGCGAGATCGTCGATTCCGCGTACGGGTGGGGGGAGCTCTTTCCGGCCCAAAGGAGCAGGAAGAGGGTGTCCCGCAAGGAAGTGTCCTCAGTGTCACACTCTTTGCCCTGAGCATCAACGGCATCACCTCGGTGCTGCCAGAAGATGTTCTCGCTACGTTCTACATGGACGACCTTTTGATCTCTTTTGGCGCGACCCAGATGCCAACTCTGGAGCGTCGACTCCAACAGGCATTGAACCGCGTCTCTCGCTATGCTGAAGCGCACAGGTTTCGGTTTTCTTTGGCCAAGACTAAGGTGGTGCACTTCTACCGCCATCCACGGCTCACCCCGACCCAGATTTGTTTCTTAATGGGGTGCGCCTGGATGTGGTTGAGTCGCACCGTTTCCTTGGTCTTGTATTCGACCGACGCCTCACCTTGGAGGCTCATATTCGCAGCCTTAGGGTCTCTTGTACCCGCGCTATGGATATTCTCCGTTCCGTGACGTTCAGCGCTTGGGGCGCTGATAGGGCTACTGCCCTACCTTTTTATCGATCCTTTGTTCGTTCGATGCTCGACTACGGATGCGAGTTTTATTCATCCGTAGCCGAGCGCTTATTGCGGAAGGTGGATTCGATCCACCACACCAGCCTTTGCCTTGCGACCGGTGCCTTCCGCACTTCCCCCATCGAGAGCCTGTTGGTCGATGCTGGGGAGATGCCGCGGGCAGGGCATCACTCGCCTGTACGCGCGAGCCCGGCGCTAACAGCTTTCACTGCATCTGCAGGTGATCTCGACGGTGCCTATGCCGCCGAAAGACGCCAGTCATACCCTGAGCCCATTGGGTTTAGGGCCAGGAAACTCATTCGAGAGCTAGGTATAGCTCTCGGCCGGTGGGGCCCCTGCTTCTGCCCAGGACCCCACCCTGGAGGGTACCACATTTGGCTATTTGTCGCCACGCTTCTGCTCCCAAAGCTTATACTGCGCCGGGAGTATTGCGTTCGACCTTTTTGGAGCACACCTCGTGTCACGCAGGAACCGTGCCAGTGTATACGGATGGCTCCAAGTCCCAAGAGGGGGTCCGCTTCCACGCCGTATCCCCTCTGTTGGAAGTCAGCGGGGCTCTACCAGGCGCTGCGGCTGAGCTGGTGGCAATACAAAACTCGGTACGGGAGATTACGCGACGTGCCCGGTTCGGAGACCGGATTGTGATCTATAGCGACTTACAAAGCGCCCTGAGTGCTCGCGGGGCATTGGAATCTCTGCATCCCCTAGTTCGCGATATACGTGAGGCCACGGTTTGGGTGATCCGGGCAGATGTCGAGATTATCTTCTGCTGGGTTCCTGGACATGTAGGAATTGCGGGGAGTGAGGGTGCCAAAGAGTCCGCGAGGACTCTGCGACCGGACCAGCGGGCAGCTCTTCGGACTGCTTGGCAAAGAAGATGGGAGACGGTCGAAAGGAACTTAAAGTTGCGTGCCATTGCGCCGCGACTGTTCCCATAGACCTACCCCCCAAAGCCGCGACGGCTTCAGGTCGCTTTCTGTCGTCTCCGAATCGGGCACACTCGTGTGACGCATCGCTATCTGATTTAGCACTCGCAAGCGCCCTATTGCGACGACTGCGTCGTCCCCCAGACTGTTCGGCACATTCTTGTCGAGTGTCCCAGTGTGGGTGATCTTCATGCATGATACCTGTCCCGGTACCGGATGGGCGGGGTCGCTACCGCCTGTCCCTTTTACTCGGGACGAGTTCGTGGACATTGACTTGTTTTCTTTTGGAGGGGAGGCCGGGCTTCTCCCCTTTATTTAAGAAGGTTATTTTTTTTTTTTTTTGCTTTGTTATTGTTCTCGTGGTAGGTTGCACGCTACTGCACCGGGGTGAGGGGAATCTCCCCCCGATGCTGGAGATTGCTTCCTAATTGTTAAGTTTTTCCATTATTTATCATTGTTATTTTTTCATAATTTTGTTTTAAAGTAGCCTAGTTCTAGGCTCTCGTATTTCCGGCGACTTATGCCCAAGTGGGCAGTCGCCAGATGGGCTCTAAAGGAAATAAAAAATGCTAAATGTATCACGTCTTCCACAGTAAAAACGCTTACGAAGTGTTCATTTAATAATTTAGTAATTTGTTCCAGGTCGTCTGTTATAAGAACATCTTTACTTCTGATCGGGCCTATGTTTGGTGTGGTGTGGCAGGTATTAAAGGTTTATAAGGGTGTATTGAAGTTTATGGGTAGTAGGCCTAATTTTAGTCTTCCAGTCGAGTTTGCTCTAACTCCCCAAGTTTCTCAAGCAGAATACGCTTCTAAGATGGGTTCCCGAAGGTGATCGTAATGTATACTAGGGTACCTATTTTCCGTGTTACTCCTTGTTACACACACACATATTTTTTTTTTTCTCTCTCTCTCTCTCTCTCTCTCTCTCTCTCTCTTTCTCTCTTTCTCTTTCTCTTTCTCTTTCTCTTTCTCTCTCTCTCTTTCTCTCTCTCTTTCTCTCTCTCTTTCTCTCTATCTTTCTCTCTCTCTCTCTCTCTCTCTCTTTCTCTTTCTCTTTCTCTTTCTCTTTCTCTCTTTCTCTCTCTCTTTCTCTCTCTCTCTTCTCTCTCTCTCTCTCTCTCTCTCTCTCTCTCTCTCTCTCTCTCTCTCTCTCTCTCTCTCTCTCTCTCTCTCTCTCTCTCTCTCTCTCTCTCCATTCAAAAAGGGTACCTTTGAGTGAACACTTGAGCAAGCGAGGTCCTCTAAAGGGTCAGATTCACGCTCTAGAAGAGTACTCGTACCACGCTTCAAGTCTCCTAGTGGCTATTTTTCAAGACTTTGTCTAGTCTCGACTTGAACTGGTCAACAGAGTAGCTGTTTACAACGTTATATCCGACCACGAGCTCCTAGGCGTTGACCTAGAGATCGGTCCTGCCAAATACAGGACCCTGCTGCTTTACAGACCCCCTTCCCAACCTGTTGAGAAGGACAGGGAACTGTACCAGCTGCTGGGTGAGCTGGTTCAAGGCAGAGTGTGCATCGTTATGGGTGATTTCAACAGCCAAGTTGACTGGGAAACCAGAGCAGCCTGTGGCGAGAGCGCACTACTCCTGGAGTTCGCCAACAACGAGTTCCTCACTCAATGGGTCAGAGAACCGACGAGAGGAGACAATATCCTCGACTTGGTCTTCACCTCTGAGGATGATATCGTTGAGGATATCTCTGTAGGCGAAGAGCTCGGTGGCAGTGATCACCAGCTAGTTAGATTTAGCGTCAAGATCCCGAAGGTAAGGTCTGTTGCCAGTCAATCAAAGAAACTTGACTTGAGAAGAGCAGACTTTGCAAGCCTTCGAGCTAGACTGACTGACGTGATGCTAGAAGTGTGCGATGCAGTTGAAGACTCGTGGAATAGTTTCAAAACCACATTCATGAGTCTTCAATCGCGTTTCATCCCTCTGAAATGCCCCCGTCTGTCTTCTGTTCAACCTAAGTGGTTTAATCGAGAAATCGGCCAACTGCTTAGGGAGAAGAGAAATGTGTACCGGCAATCGAAGATCTCGGGTGACTTTGACGAATACCGGAGGCTAGCCAGGAGAGTGAAGTCCAGCATAAGGGCAGCTAAGCGGTCTGAGGAACTCCGAGTGGCG
This sequence comes from Ceratothoa steindachneri, assembly GCA_963969495.1. NCBI lineage: Eukaryota > Metazoa > Arthropoda > Malacostraca > Isopoda > Cymothoidae > Ceratothoa > Ceratothoa steindachneri. The sequence continues at coordinate 53,386,727 of OZ018333.1, read as the reverse complement.
AGACTCTGTAAAGAGAATCCCAAGGAGTTTTTTGGATATGTGAACAGCCGTAAACCAATCCGTCGAATGATTGGCCCTTTGAGGAATGAGGAGGGGACATTAAAGCATTCAGATGCAGAAAATGCTAACCTCCTCAACGACTACTTCTCTTCAGTGTTTACTGAAGAGTGTGGTCCCATTCCCCAGCCGACGGATTCCTACTCGGGGGAAAAGCTGGAGGCAATGGACTTCACCGAAGGAGAAATAAAGAAAAAGATCGCTGACCTAAAGACGAATAAGTCCCCTGGACCGGACGGGTTTCTACCTAAAGTGTTGAAGGAAGTGTGCGATGAAGTATCACGACATCTGTGCGCTATCTTTAACATGTCAATCCGGACCGGATGCGTTCCTAGAGACTGGCGTGAGGCGGAGGTGACTCCTATCTTCAAGAAAGGAGACCGAGACCAACCGTCGAACTACCGACCTATCAGTCTGACTTCGATAGTCGGTAAACTCATGGAAAGCATCATGGTGGACAAAGTGATGTATTTAGAGTCAAACCTGCTACTGAGGAGTTCCCAGCACGGCTTCCGAAGGCAACGGTCATGCCTGACGAACCTTGTAGAATTCTTCCACTTCGTTTTCAGTGAGCACGATCGGGACAAGGCGGTGGATGTGGTCTACCTAGACTTTCAGAAAGCCTTTGATAAGGTACCACACCGCCGCTATCTCCGGAAAGTGCGAGCGCTTGGCATAGACGGAAAGGTAGCCGGCTGGATCGAGAACTGGCTAAGTGGCAGACGGCAACGGGTGGTGGTAAATGGACAGTCTTCTGAGTGGGTGCCCGTTACTAGCGGGGTGCCTCAAGGTTCTGTCCTGGGACCACTACTATTCATCATCTACGTCAACGACATGAACGGTGACATGGTTGCGAAGATTTCCAAATTTGCCGATGATACCAAGCTTGGTATGAACGTTGCAAAGGATGGAAATACTGCCCGCCTGCAGGAAGATCTTGGGAAGATTGGGGAGTGGTCGGACACGTGGCAAATGCCTTTTAACGTGGGCAAATGCAAAGTGATGCATATCGGCCACAGAAACCCCCATTCTCAGTATATCCTTAAGGGCACTGCTCTTGAATCGAGTGACAGTGAGAAGGACTTGGGTGTAACAATCACTAGTGACCTCAAGTTCTCGAAACAGTGCATTGAGGCGGAGAAAAAGGCCCAAAGGATGCTAGGCTATATTAAGCGCCAGTTTGGTTATCGGAACCAGGAGATTGTACTGTGCCTGTACAACTCGCTTGTCCGACCGCACCTGGAGTATGCCGTACAATTTTGGAGTCCTTCATTGCGAAAGGACATCGCGAGATTGGAACGCGTACAAGCCAGGGCAACCAAGCTGATTCCCTCTATCCGACATAAAAGTTATGAGGATAGACTAAGGGAATTAGATCTGTTCTCGCTGGAAAGCCGTAGACTGCGTGGTCAGCTCATCGAAGTTTTCAAAATACTTCGAGGGTTCGACAATGTTGACTACCGGGATATTTTCACACTGAGTGAGAACAGAACGCGCAATCACGGCTTCAAACTTGAACTGAAGCGTTACAACCGCAATTTGTGTGGAAATTTTTTCACCTACAGTATCTGCGGTAAGTGGAACGCACTTCCAGTGGAAGTTGTCAACAGTGAATCTGTTGACCAGTTCAAGTCAAGACTAGACAAGGTCTTGAAAAGTGGCCGTTTAGGGACGCAAAACAATTGAGCAGCCATGTGCCCGCTCGATTGCTAGTCCCAAGGTACCCTCTTTGAATGGACCGTAAGGTCTCCTAGGGTACCTTCTTTCCTTGTAACTCCTTGTAACTCTCTCTCTCTCTCTCTCTCTCTCTCTCTCTCTCTCTCTCTCTCTCTCTCTCTCTCTCTCTCTCTCTCTCTCTCTCTCTTACTCTCTCAACACAACCACCTTGTCGTCGGTGAGAGAGCTTGCGTGATCTGCCTGAGTTAAGCTAGCTAAGCTGGGGGACTTTTAGTCCGGTAGGGTCACCCATGCCAGTAAGGTAGCTGTAGTAGGATCCAGACTAATGGTTGTCAAACTTCTCTACCACTTCTTTGATGCGTCTCCTTGCATCCACCTACCAACCTCTTCGATTCTGTTAGTACTAAGTTTCACCAACTCTCTTCAACTGTCAAAAAATCAAAACAAAAATCCAATAACAAAAAAAAACCCTTCATCTCTATTACACATAAGTTGTTTATTAATAAGGGCCTCACCAGCTCCCTTATGCCGCGTGAGAAGAGAGGCTTTGGAACCTCTTTAAATAACGCCTTGGAGCACTCATAGGTTACAAGAGACTGAGATTGAAGGAATCTTAGGCGTTTAGGGTACGATTAATGGAGAAATGCTAGGTACCCCTTAAAAGCTTTCTCCTAACGTGTAATTGCCTGACCAGCTTCCTGTGACCGCTACTTGGTGAATAAATGCTCAACTGATCTTTGGAGAGAGAGCTTTTGTGCCTTGCTGGTTGCCAGATCAGCTAAAGATCTCGAATGAAGTCGTGGGCACTTAGCTTTACTATTTGCCTCAAGTCTGGCCGTTTTTAGTGTATTAGTAGGGCTTAGTAGGAAGACAGTTACACCTCAAGCACCCCTGTCGAAAAATCAGAGAACCAGTTCACTGGGGCTCTCGTGCTGCTCAGTTGGGAGCTGCGGCACGATTGGGGACGTCCGGCCCAGGGGAGACCTTAGGGTTGGTGTGCTTGATCAAAGGGTTTCTGTTCGCCGAACGACCGAAAACCTCCTGGAAATAGGCGGATGTGATTAGTGCGAGAGAAAATCACAACCAAAAACCCCTTTTTTAATGCGTATGGTCCGAGATTTTTGTAACATGGCGAAGAAGAATGGTCCTCCGTTTCGAAAGCTAACCTGCAAAATATGCAAAGTCTATAGATGGAGTGAAGACTTCGGGGGAAGGAGTTGCAAGGAACTCATAGATGGCGTCAGTGTCTGTGACTTCTGCGAACTCGAGAAGCGCCTGGGCGAGAGCATCACTCAACTGAGAGAGGAGAACTCCCTCCTTAAAAGGGAAGTTCAACTCTTAAAAACAGAGAGATGCAGATGCTCAGGCGAGAAGGCTCTCGACGTCCAACAGCCGATTTCTTCTGCTGAAGGGCTTCCTCAACGAGCCAAAAAGAAGAAAAGAAAGAAGAGAAAGTAGAAATAGAAGAAGAGAAAGTAGAAAGAGAAGAAGAGAAAGTAGAAAGAGAAGAAAAGAAACTGGAAACAGAAGAAGAGAAAGTAGAAGCAGAAGAAGAGAAACGGAAAACAAACGAAGAGATAGCAAAGGAAGTCAAGAAGAAGAATAAGAAGAAAAAAAATTAGAGATACAAGAGGAAAGCGGCAAGTCGCCTCCGAAAGGAAAGACTAAGTCCGCCGTCAAATGTGCAAGAGTCACCCTTATTGGTGATTCTCAAGCGCGGGGTCTGAAGCCCCTGCTAGCGGCCCGCCTTCGCACAAGCGTTAAGGTGAGCTGCATCCCAGGTTGTGGGAATAAGCAGGTAAGAGCTGAGGCCGAGAAGTCTCAGATTTCAGAGACTTCAGTCGTTGCCCTTATGGTAAGTGGCAACGACCTCTACCTCAGAGGAGGTAGGGTAGGCCCTACAGGTGAAATTATGAGGACAGTTATGGGCGCTGTCGACGACTGTGGACTGAAAACCCGCAGACGCGTCGTGGTGGGGATGCTCCCGAGGTGGGGTCCAAGCCGGACTGCCCACTTGAGGAACATGTCGCTAAACAGGCGCCTTGCAGACCTCTGTACAGCTGAGGGTGTCTTTTTTGTGGACCCGTACGCCGTGTTCTATGGTAGAAAAGACCTCTACCAAAGGGACGGGGTGCACCTCTCCTTTAAGGGCAAGGCGTTCCTAGCCAACCTCATCCAGGATGTCGTGGAGCGCACCCAAAGGAGTGTCCGGCCCATTGGGAAGGCGGACGTACGCCAGTACGCCCGAGTCACTCCCCAAACAACCTTCTCGGAGGTTGTCAAAAATGGTGCCACCACGACAAACAAGAAGCCGGGAAACGGAAGAGTATAGGGAGTCCTACATTAGGGGACTCCCTGAAATTTCTTCTGTTCAATGCGAGGTCAATCAGGAACAAGTTTCCTGAGCTCCGTGGCCTCGTAGCGACGGAAGAACCCGAAATGGTAGCCATAACAGAATCGTGGATAAAAACCTCAAACCGAGACTTTGAAGGCGAATTCACGGTTCCTGGCTACCAACTCTTCCACAAAGATAGGCCAGACAGAGAGGGTGGCGGTGTAATGTTGTATGTCAAGGATACAATCAAATCTACGAACTCCAACGTTATATCCGACCACGAGCTCCTAGGCGTTGACCTAGAGATCGGTCCTGCCAAATACAGGACCCTGCTGCTTTACAGACCCCCTTCCCAACCTGTTGAGAAGGACAGGGAACTGTACCAGCTGCTGGGTGAGCTGGTTCAAGGCAGAGTGTGCATCGTTATGGGCGATTTCAACAGCCAAGTTGACTGGGAAACCAGAGCAGCCTGTGGCGAGAGCGCACTACCTGCGTACGCTAGGAATTAACGGTAATATATACGGATGGATTAGTAGCTGGTTAAAAAACAGGAAGCAGAGAGTGATAATAAATGGCGTGGAATCGGACTGGGTATCTGTTACCAGCGGTGTTCCCCAGGGATCAGTCCTGGGGCCTATTTTATTTACTATATACATCAATGACATAGACGTTGGAATAAATAATATCATATCTAAATTTGCAGATGACAGGAAAATAGGTAACTCAGTATTATGCGAAGATGACAGGGCTAGCCTGCAAGCTGATATAAATAAAATTACCGAATGGTCTGAGAAATGGCAAATGCCATTTAATATCGACAAATGCCAAATTCTTCAGTGCGGAACAAAAAACAAAAAATACACCTATACAATGCAAGGCGGCTTAATAAACACAACCCCGCAAGTTAAAGATTTAGGAGTAATAATTACAGAAGACTTAAAAACATCAAACCAATGCGCAGCTGCTGCAAACAAAGCTAACACAGCACTAGGATTTAAAAAAAGAAACTTTACTTATAAAAGCGAGGAGATAATTATGCCACTATATAAAAGTATTGTCAGGCCCCATCTCGAATACGCTGTACAGTTCTGGGCCCCTTACTTAATAAAAGACATAGATAAATTAGAAGCTGTACAACACAGAGCGACAAAACTTATCCCGTCAGTACGTAACAAACCTTACCACGAGAGGCTAAAAAAACTCAATCTATTTTCCGTCAGAAAACGAAGACTAAGGGGGCAGCTAATAGAGTGATTCAAAATACTTAAAGGATTTAACAACGTTAATGCCAATAACTTGTTCACACTGACAGGGGAGTGTCCCACCCGTGGACATGATTCAAAACTTCAGGGTAAAAGAGCCACTATGGATGTAATAAAAAACTTCTTCACTTACTCGATTATTAATGATTGGAATAATTTGCCAAACGCAGTAGTGGACAGCAGAACTATAGATTCATTTAAAATGAGATTAGACAAACACTTAACAAATATTGGAATTGTTTAGCATAAGCTACAAAATAAAATAATATTACAAAAATATAACTCTTTCAGGTTTATGTAAGTGGTTTTCATATTCATTTCATTTAATTACTATTCAATGCAAATTTCCTTCAGGTACTGTCTTCTTACACCTGCAAGGTACTTTTCCCAAATTATTTCATGTACGGCTTTTGCCGGAGGGAGTGGAGGGTGGGGAGAGCCTAAAACTTTTCTATCCTTTACTTCTACTATTCTATGTGTAAGTGGCAGTAGATTTAAGGCCAGATCACCTTAGTCTGGGCCGTAAGGCCCGTGTGATCTGTGTATCTATGTAACTCTATGTAATACGCTTTCAAGTTTCGCCGCTAGTCCTAACGGATGAGTAGCGAACAGCAATTATTAGAACCATAAACCGTAATTCCTTTAATGGTGACTCTGGATATAAGTTGCTAAGCGCAATGGTCAAAGTACCAACGCTAATTTATGCGAGTGTCTGCCCTATCAGCCAGATGGTAAGCTATGTGCTAACAATGGCTTTAACGGGTGACGGGGAATCTGGGTTCGATTCCGGAGAGGGAGCCTGATAAACGGCTACCACATCCAAGGAAGGCAGCAGGCGCGGAATTTAACCTAATACTAGCTCTGTGAGTTAGTGACGAAAAATCTTGATGTGAGGTTCTTAACGGAGCCTTACAATTGAAATGAGTTTATTGTAAAAACTTATTACAACAAACTACCGGAGGGCAAGCCTGGTGCCAGCAGCCGCGGTAATTCCAGCTCCATTAGCGTAATCTAATATTGCTGCGGTTAAAGTGCTCGTAGTTGGCTTTAAAGTTTCAACTACGTTAACTCCGTAAGCTTTAGATAAGCAATGGCTTACATTCTAAGCATAAAGTGCTATATCGAAAGGCAATACGCCACGATACGTGGTGAGAAACAGAATCGAGTACTAGCTTACATAAGCTGTATTCTAAATGATTGGTACATGGTATGCTCTTAAGTGAGTGCACCTTGGAACCTACATTATTCACTTTAATAAAAGTGGAGTGTTTATAACAGGTCTAAAAATTCGAGTGCTTTACTAATAACGTCTAGCACAATAAAATAAGACTTTGGGACGAATATTTGTCGGTTTTCCCTAATCGAACCAAAGTAATGATTAAAGAGAACTGCCGGGGGCATTAGTATTGCAGCGCGAGAGGTGAAATTCTGTGACCGTTGCAAGACTACCAATCGCGAAAGCATTTATCAAGAATGTATTTGTTAATCATGATCTAAAGTTAGAGGATCGAAGGCGATCAGATACCGCCCTAGTTTTAACCATAAACTATGCCAACTAGCAATCCGTTTTTGTACCATTAAAAGAGCAAAGCGGGATCCCCCGGGAAACCAAAGTTTCTAAGTCCCGGGGGGAGTATAGTTGCAAAGCTGAAACTTAAAGGAATTGACGGAAGGGCACCACAAAGAGTGGAGCCTGCGGCTTAATTTGACTCAACACGGGAAAACTCACCAGGTCCGGACCCCGTAAGGATTGACAGATTAAAAGCTCTTTCTTGATTTGGTGTAAGGTGGTGCATGGCCGTTCTTAGTTGGTGGAGTGATTTGTCTGGTTGATTCCGATAACGAACGAGATTCTTGCCTCCTTATTTGTGGTCAGATCGAGTTCTAAGGCATGGTATAAATTTTCCGTTTTAAAAAGGGGTATAGTAACTTGCCTCGTGCATTTACTTGTCTCGTATATTGCTGGAAAACCAGTCCGAGGCTTTCTGACGAAATACACCATATTCAAGTGGCGGTATTGGCGGTGTCCAGCCGTAATAAAAAGAGCAATAACAGGTCTGTGATGCCCTTAGATGTTCTGGGCTGCACGCGCGCCACATTGAAGTGTGCAGCGTGCTTTCCAATTCCGAAATGAAGTGGCAATCATTTCAAACCCCTTCCCGCTTGGGATTGCGGATTGTAAGTTTTCCTCATAAACGAGGAATTCCTGGTACACGCAGGTCGTAAAGCTTGAGCTGAATACGTCCCTGCCCTTTGTACACACCGCCCGTCGCTACTTCCGATTGAGTGGCTAAGTGAGGTAATTGAACTGTTTTTAAGGTACCTTTTTTTAAAAATTTTATTACATTGTGCCAAATTTAAACAGGAAGATTCCCCAGCCTAGTCATTTAGAGGAAGTAAAAGTCGTAACAAGGTTTCCGTAGGTGAACCTGTGGAAGGATCATTATTGATTAATATTGATTAAAACTCGAAAAAACTATATATTTTTATTCCAAAAACGGATGCCGCCCGGACGTCAATTTATTATTAAGAGGTAAACTTCCTTTTTTCAATTTACACGGTGACCATTTATTTATTTGTCCGATAATGTATCGTTCTATGATATTCGAATTATTTTAATAAAAAGAGTAAAGTTTTCGTATGTTGCCAACATTTTAAGCCGAAGCTTCTCTTTATTTACAACATAAATTCGAGATATATATATATATTTTTCGTCCGATGCCATCCTTGCCAAAGATCCGAATTCTTATTATAAAAGAGTTTAGCTTCCAGCTTTATACAATTATCTCGTGAGGCTGCTCTTAAGTTGTGAATTCGCGGTCGAATATAAATATGGCGTCATTATACACCTATATATATATAGTTTGGCCTTACACGGGATGCCAGTCATTTAAAAGATCCGAATTCTTATTATAAAAGAGTTTAGCTTCCAGCTTTATACAATTATCTCGTGAGGCTGCTCTTAAGTTGTGAATTCGCGGTCGAATATAAATATATAGTTTGGCCCTACACGGGATGCCAGTCATTTAAAAGATCCGAATTTTGTATTTTTTTTAAAATTGTTTACACAATTCGAGGTCGAATGTAAAATATGGCGTCCCTAAATCTAGCCTCCAAAAAATTGGGTGTATAACCAGGTCAAGGGGAGAGTGCCTGCAAGCATCGCTTGGAACCCTAGGTCTGCCTTTTGCCTTTAAAATCCAATTATCTTTGGGTTCTAAGAAAAAAAAAAAGCGATCGTTTCTGCTTCCGAGTTTGGTATATATTTTTTTTATTCCACTATCATTCTCTTTGGCTCGACGATCGCTTTGGCATCTAATTTAAACCCCTCAAATAAAAACCAATAGAGACACAACATATGGTAGAGGATCACTTGGCTCGTAAGTCGACGAAAGCCGCCGCTAATTGCGCATTTAACTTTTAACGCAAGGTGGTATAAAAGTTGACACGCTGAACGCACATTGCGCCAGGTCGTGAGACATTGATTCCGATCATTTGTCACGCATAACTGTAAAGTCATCAGTGTCTGTGTACGTTGATGGGCCTGGCACTCTAGGACAAGGGTCAGTTTCTAACCTTATCTCAAAGATCCATTGTATGCAGCAGCAGCCGCCGCAATTCTAATAAATAAAATCGGCGAATTTACCTTACGGCTCCAATAACGTTAAACCACGGTGGGTGGAAATTCCAAATGTTCCTATCCAAAACCCTATCTTATCGCGGTTATTTATAAAGAGCCAATAGATAAATGCAAGATATTTATGGGCCATCCCGTTTATCGGGCTTTTAATATGGCTCGCCCAGAGGCCGATTTATATTTTTTGTATACGAGGCAGCAGCAGCAGTAGCATTCATTGGATCCAGGATATTCGTCGCTTGTACGAAGGTTATTATTATTATTAATATTTGAACTTTTTGTCTTTCTTTTAAATCCTTTTCTGCGCAAAAATTAAAATTAAAGTAGCCGCTCGGCGTTATCCTATAAAGTTGTGCCTATAGTTGAGCTTCGCCCAAGTAAAACTCCTTTAAAAAAAAGCATTGGTGTACGTACAGTAATTTTTTTGTATATTTATTTTACTCGGTACATACAATACCAAAAGCTAGTTTTCCCCCAAAGGAGGTGGGCTTAGCAATCATTGGCTTAATGAACATTCGAATCTTTCGAGATTTCGACCTTGTCTCTAGAGCGAGTACCCGCTAAACTTAAGCATATTACTAAGCGGAGGAAAAGAAACCAAAAGGGATTCCCTAAGTAAGTGCGACTGAACCGGGATTAGCCCAACGCGTAGGCTATAGTCTCAACTTTTTTTAAAGTTCGCGACTATTAGCGATGCCGCGTAATGGGAGATTAATGATACGCACCATGTCAGTTTTTTAAATATATCTTGAGGGGTGTATAGACCTTTTTATTTTTTTTAACTTTGTCTAACCGCTGAAGGTGGTAGCCCTGTAAAGACTTTTTTCGATTTGGTACGTATCTGTTCTCCTAAAGAGTAAGGTTGTTTGAAATTGCAACCCGAAGCAGGTGGTACATTCCATCTAAGGCTAAATATCCTTACGAGACCGATAGCGAACAAGTACCGCGAGGGAAAGTTGAAAAGAACTCTGCAGAGAGAGTTAAAAAGACTGTGAAACTACCATATGTAACAAGCGAATGGTCATTGGTATCCGTGTCCGTCGCGAAATCTATAAATGTCAATACATTTACATAACCCGACTTTTCGTTCGTTGTCAACACGACGGACGTCTAGCCTATTTCTTTCTTATTGACAAATGTAGTTTCGTAACGAAGTACGGACGCCGTGGCTCTTCCCGAGCGTTGTTAGCCTCAAACCTTAGGATACGTCTGTAGTAGATGTTCCGAGCTACTTTTTTATTTTTTTTATTAATGGCTCTTAACACCGAAAAAGACGAGAATAAGGCCCTAAGCTTTCGAACGCCGGGATTTGTTGCCTCATTTTACGCTCGAGCTTTATACGGAGGATCAATTTATTTATTTATTTATGTAGTTCCTCCTATATTGTTTTTGGTTCGAACGCGGCGCTATTTTACCGAACGTGACCATTCGTCCCGTCTTGAAACACGGACCAAGGAGTTTAACATATACGCGAGTCAAAGGATTTTGAAATCCCACGGCGATAGCGAAAATGATTCGTTGGACCGATCCGTTGATTATACACTCTTCGGCGCAGGTCCGGGGTACGTCGTATGATCGAGTTTATTATTGTTATAATTGCGACCTTATTTTTAAAAAGACGCTTCCGCGTTAATTTTTTTTACAACAGTGTTGCAAACTTAACTTAAGTTCGGTTGACGTGCACCCTTAGCGTATATGATAAGACCCGAAAGATGGTGATCTATGCCTGGAAAGGACAAAGCCGGACAAGAGTCAGGTGGAAGTCCTCCCAGCTTCTGACGTGCAAATCGATCTTCAGAGCTGGGTATAGGGGCGAAAGACCAATTGAACCGTCTAGTAGTTGGTTCCCTTCGAAGTTTCCCTCAGGATAGCTAGAGCTGATTTACACGAGATTCATCCTGTAAAGAGAATGATTAGGGGTCTTGGGGTACTTCTAGTCCTCAACCCATTTTCAAACTCTAAAGGGGTGAGATGCCAGAATTTTCCATACGGAAATTTCGGCTACGATTCAAAGTTTTTAGTGGACCATTTTTGGTAAGCAGAACTGGTGCTGTGGGATGAACCAAACGCAGAGTTACGGGGACCTATCAATGTGGCCTATAAGAGACCACAAAAGGTGTTTGTCGCTTAGGACATCAGGTCGGTGGTCATGGAAGTTGACATCCGCTAAGGAGTGTGTACAACTCACCTGCAGAAGCGAGAAGCCCTGAAAATGGATGGCGCTCAGCCAATAAATCCCTATACTCTGCCGTCGGTAGCAGTAATGGCGAATGTGTCGTCTCGAGGCTCCGACGAGTAGAAGGGTGCGCCGGTGTGCAAAGAAGGTTTTGCCGCGAGTCTGACTGGAGCCGCCGGCGGTACAGATCTTGGTGGTAGTAGTATTCACTCGGCTGAGATATAAGCACCCTTGGCCTAGGATTTACTATGGGAAGGGTTTCTCGTCAACTGCAGTTGTACGAGAGTTAATCGGACCTAAGTCCCCGGCCAATCGCCTGATTTTGATGATATGTATATACACGCGATGTGGACCGAACCCTCGGTCTAAAACCCGAAGTCTGCCGCCAATAAAATATTTTTTGTTCGGTCGCTGCGAGCGTTTCGCTTCGCTAGCTGACTACGGCGAAGGAGGGTAGGGTTTTAGTTTCCCTATTCGATGCATCATATTAATTTTCGCTCGAAGGGACGAAAGGGAAGCAGTCTAACTTTACATGCATAATGCGTGGGTTACTCTCGGTATGACGGTCGCCAATTGATAAAAAGAAAATTTCCTAACCTCGTCGTTTACGACGGCCATTAGACCATTTTTTTTATTTTCCAATCCGGCATCACGTTTAGGGCGTACTTGGTAACAAGTCATGAACCCTACCATTCGGGCTGCAACTTAAGGCAGAGCTCGCTCTTTTCTTTATAAGGTACTGGCTAGTCCCTCTAAGCAATTTCCGAGGAGCAAGGGAACAAGTTTAGCATTCCTTTCCAAAGAACGTGATTATAGCAATGTTTCGTCTATGGCGTTGAGGTCTGGCCCTGAAACGCAGGTCTAGGAATTTTTTCGATGTATATAAAAATGGCGCCTCGTACAAAAATAATGAGAGGGTATATTTTTTAGAGGCTGTTAAGAGGACAGCTTGGCTTATTGAATACACATACCCTTCAATAATTATTTGAGATATTACTTTGCATTAAGTAAATTTAACGAACATTTGTATTGCTCTATCATTTGCAAAATAATATGGTTATTAAATGCTAACAAGAAAAAAAACAGCAATCAAATAAAACCTAATTAAAAAAGTTCAAGGAACTTCTATGTCATTGAATCAAATCCAGCCAAATTTGACCCCTACCTCCCCATTTGGTGCCCCGGTCAAAAGTCTGGCAAGAAAATGTTGAGGTTTTCAAGAACTCTGGATTTGATTTTGTTTCCACCCTATAATACACAGAGATTGTACCTTTACCTTTAATCTTGCCGCCTTTCTTCAACTTTTAAACAGGAGCATGAGGATGTTATAAAGCTATCTCATCTTCCTGAAGCAGATGATAACATTAAACCAAACCCGAAGTTGCACACTTTGGATCCATCCACCCCAAATGAAAAAATAATATCTACTCTTCTTAAAGACAATATATCCAATTTTAAGTTAAATAATGCTTTCAAGGTCCTAGACTTACTATCAGCATGGAGCGAAACCTCAAACTTCCATTACAAAGAAGTTCTAACTGAAGACAGTTACTCCAAGCTGGTGAGCATCCTGGAGATGGAGGGTCGGAACCAGAGCCCCCGGGACATCATCAAGGCACTCAGGAGTCTGCTCAAAATTGGCGTCCCCAGTGACAACTTCCTTATTGAGTCTCTGGAACATGACCTCCTGTGGATGGTGAGGACCACCCCAATCTTTTCTATTCTTCTCACTATCCACTTCCAGACGCAGTATCAGGAGACGGAGAAACAGAAGAAGGTGTTAGAACAAGCCCTCCTTGCTCTCAATATGCGCTGGACTGAGATCACTCACCCCAGGGACATTTGCTTTTGCTACAGCCTCTCCAATCACTTGTCCGCCACCTTACTTGACAATGTTGACGACTGCGTGCCCAAGAACGCTGTTAATATGAGCCTGAACGACTTGCAGAAGGTGTTAGTGGCCTTGAGTGGAACTCAAAGGCGACCCAAGCCCATTTTACACACCCTGTCCTACTACCTGTCCAAGAAGATTAGCCCCCTGTCTCCGAAACAGGTGAGCAGCATTTTGTATGCGCTCAATAAGTTGAACCTACCTGACGAGACGTTACTGAACAAGCTAGCGACAGATCTCCGCGACCAAATAAAGGATGTTACCGACCCATCAACCGTTCGTACCATAGCCTTTTGTATGGGGCAGATGCGGTGGCGAGAGACGACTGTATTGGAATTGCTAGGGCAGTGGATATTGGAACATATTGACCTTTGTCGCCCCGGTGATATAGCGATGATGGTCATAACAATGGCGGCGTTATCTTATACTCCGGGTAATATTGAAAAATTCACTCGCGTTTGTACCGACCGTTTGAGTTCCAAAGTTTGTAAAAAGTACGAATGGATCGATGTTGTTTGGTCTTTGGCCGTTCTCCAACGGGCTACTGAAGAACACTTCGCCTCTGTCTTCGATCCTGCATTTTTGGAGGATCTTGACCTGTCAAATGTCGGGATCTACCTCAAACTACTTAATATGAATGCAGTGGTGACTTGTACTGAATCCTACAACAGACCTACTTTTAAACCACCTCTCCCGGACAATCTGTCGATAACTCAAAATTCTAAAGACGTGTCTCTTCGCAACTACGTCAGTAAAGTTCTTCAGAAGTTCCTCCCTGCTCCCAAATATTTGAATGTTAATATAAACACTAATATGGGGTTCACTGTTGATGCAGAAGTTATTGTTGACAAACATTGCAAACCACTTCCCATTCAAGAATATTCGACAGCGTTTGGTGAAATAGACAGTATAAAGCCTCTGCCCGAAGGTTCACATAGGTTAGCGTTCAAGATCTTGACATACAGAGACTTCACAATCGGTGCACAGAGTCAGACTGGGAAGAATACTTTAGCAATTAGACTTTTTAATCAAAAGGGCTATAAGGTGGTTCAAATTCCCCATTATAATTTAAATCTTCAAAATACATTAGTTCAAAGCATTCAGTATTTTGAAAAGTGTATAAAAGATAGCGTTAAGGGGTGAATAAGTCGTTATTTATTGTAAATAATAATAAATTATAAAATGTTAAAAAAAAAAATCTCTCTCTCTCTTTCTCTCTTTCTCTCTTTCTCTCTCTCTCTCTCTCTCTCTCTCTCTCTCTCTCTCTCTCTCTCTCTCTCTCTCTCTCTCTCTCTATCTCTCTCTCTCTTCTTTTTTTTGATAACGAAAATAGAGGGAGAGGTGACGCCCCCTTGTCGCGGGAAGAGAGCTTGTGTGGACCTTGGACTTTTCGAGCTATGTCGGCGGGGGTACCTCTTTTGGGTACCCCTGGTAGGGCTTCCCTTGTCGATTTGGTCGGAAACGAGGTTCCAGACTAAGTGCGTCATTCCTTCCTTTTTTTACTTTTATGCTATCTCCCACTCATACAAAAAGAAAAAAAAAACAAAAAAAAAGCCTACTCCTATCGTGTCACTCTTTCCCTTTCTTCCTCTATCTACCTATAAGGACCTAGGAGCTACCTCATGCGTCAGAAGAGAGGCTTTGGAACCTCTATAAACAACGTCAATCGACGCTTACTGGTTGCGAGAGACTAGGACTAGAGGTGTCCTAGGCATTGGGGCACGATGAATGGGATGAGGTAGTGCCTCGTTAACCCCTTCCCTGGCGCGTAATTATTGACCGTTCCCAGTGACCGTTGACGGGTGCTTATGGTAGCATTGGTCCGAGGTGACGGCCCTTTGTTCCCATGTTGGTTGCCAGGCCAATAAAAAGCCTTGGGTCAAGTTCCTTGGTGTGGCGGGATATCCATTGAACGCTACTCCGAGATCCTGGCCGTTGTGAAGGGAACTAGTAGGAGTTTAGTACGGGGCGTGCTTCGTTGTTGTTCACCTGGTGAGAAATCGATGGCCCCTTCGGGGACCGTCAGTGCTGCTTGGTTGGGAGCCACGGCACGCCGAGGTTTGACGACTCGGTCGGACGAACAGCAGCAAATGGAGCGTGCCTTCTGAAAGATCCGAAACCTCTCCGATCGATAGACGGGAGCGACTCACGCTGGGAGAACTCACCAACCCCCCTTTTTTATCATTGATTGGTCACGAGTTTTCAGAGAGAGAGAAAGCGCTCAAAATGACAGGCAAAAAAGGACCCGTTCGTCTCAAACACAACTGTGCAATATGCCAGTTAGAAAAGTGGTGCGTTGACTTTCCGGAAGGCTGCTACTCAAAATGCAGCCCTGAGAGTATCTGCACTACTTGCATATTGACGCGAGAGGTGGAAAAATAAAAAAGACCTCTATAGAGCCTCAGAGGAGAGCCTGAGGGAAAGTTGGAGAAGCTCGAAGCCCTTAACGTAGCTCAGGTTCGATGCCTAGAAGAGGCGCCACCCACTGACGTTTTGGAATCCCCTGGTAATGAAGCGGACATTCCGGCATCATCTGAGGCTAAGCCAGCTGAGGCGAGAGAAAAGGAGAAAAAGAAGAAAGGAGAAACGAAGAAAAAAAAGAAAAAGAAGATAGTTGAAACAAGAGTAGAACCCAAAATAGAAGAAAAACAGATAAAGAAGAAGAAAAAGAAAGATAAGAATGTGGAGAGTAAAGAGGAAAAGGGAAGGCCTCTCCCACAAGGGAAGACCCCGTCTTCAGAGACCAAGTGTCCGAAGGTCACCCTCATTGGCGACTCGCAAACACGGGATCTGCAGCCGCTGCTAGCGGCCCGCCTTCGCACTAGCGTGAAGGTAAGCTGCCTGTCAGGACGGGGTAACCACACCATCAGAGTAGAGGCAGAGAAAGCTCAGATTTCTGAGAATTCTGTTGTTGCTCTGATGGTGAGCGGCAACGACCTCTACCTCAGAGGGGGTAAGGTTGGACTCAGTGGTAAGACCATCCAAACAGTCATGGGAGCCGTGGACGACATAGGGCTTAAAACCCGCAAACGTGTGGTAGTTGGGATGCTTCCGAGAAGAGGTCCATCCCGAACCGCTCACGAAAGAAACGTGGCAGTGAACAAAAGGTTGGCGGATCTCTGCACGGCAGAAGGAGTCTTCTTTGTGGACCCCTATCGTACCTTTATCGGTAGAGACGACCTCTACCAAGGGGACGGGGTACATCTCTCCTTTAAGGGAAGGCCTTTCTCGCAAATCTAATTCAAGATGTCGTGGAACGCTCCCAAAGGAGCGTTCGAAACAGAGCGAAAGCGGACGTGCGCCAGCATGACCGTGTCACTCCTGAAACGACCTTCTCGGAGGTCGTCAAAAAGGGTGTGACCACGAAAACAGAGAAGCCGGGAAACGGAAGAGCGTAGGGAGTCCTACACTAGGGGACTCCCTCAAAGTTCTTCTGTTCAATGCGAGGTCAATCAGGAATAAGTTTCTTGAGCTCTGTGGCCTCGTAGTAACAGAGGAACCCGAGATGGTGGCCATAACGGAGTCGTGGATAAAAACCTCAAGCCGAGATTTTGAAGGTCAATTCACGATTCCCGGTTACCAGCTCTTCCAGAAAGATAGGCCAGACAGAGAGGGTGGCGGTGTGATGTTGTATGTCAAGGATACTCTCACCTCGACGGATTGCAACATCATATCCGACCATGAACTACTAGGTGTTGACCTAGAGATAGGTCCTGCCAAATACAGGACCCTGGTGCTTTATAGACCTCCTGCCCAACTCGTTGAAAAGGACAGAGATCTGTACCAGCTGCTAGGAGAACTTGTCGAAGACAGAGTGTGAATCGTCATGGGTGATTTCAACACACAAGTTGACTGGGAAACCAGAGAACCCTGTGGCGAGAACACACTACTCCTGGAGTTCACGAACAACGAGTTCCTCACTCAGTGGGTGAGAGAGCCAACAAGAGGAGACAGTATCCTCGACTTGGTTTTCCCCTGTGAGGATGACATCGTTGAGGACCTCTCTGTTGGCGAAGAGCTCGGTGGCAGTGACCACCGACTAATTAGATTTGTAGTCAAAGTCCCCAAGGCAGAGCCTGCAACTAGTAAATCAAGGAAACTGGATTTGAGAAGAGCAGACTTTGCAGGTCTACGCGCGGGACTGACTGACGCGAGGCTAGAAGTGTGCGATGCTGTTGAAGACTCTTGGAACAGTTTCAAAACCACATTCATGAGTCTTCAATCGCGTTTTATTCCTCTGAAATGCCCCCGTCGGTCCTCTGTTCAACCAAAGTGGTTTAATCGAGAAATCGGGCAACTGCTTAGGGAGAAGAGAAATGTGTACCGTCAATCGAAGATCTCGGGTGACTTTGACGAATACCGGAGGCTAGCCAGGAGAGTGAAGTCCAGTATAAGGGCGGCTAAGCGGTCTGAGGAACTCTGAGTGGCGAGACTCGGTAAAGAGAATACCAAGGAGTTTTTTGGATATGTGAACAGCCGTAAACCAATCCGTCGAACGATTGGCCCTTTGAGGAATGAGGAGGGGACATTAAAGCATTCAGATGCAGAAAATGCCAACCTCCTCAACGACTACTTCTCTTCAGTGTTTACTGAAGAGTGTGGTCCCATTCCCCAGCCGACGGATTCCTACTCGGGGGAAAAGCTGGAGGCAATGGACTTCACCGAAGGAGAAATAAAGAAAAAGGTTGCTGACCTAAAGACGAATAAGTCCCCTGGACCGGACGGGTTTCTACCTAAAGTGTTGAAGGAAGTGTGCGATGAAGTATCACGACATCTGTGCGCTATCTTTAACATGTCAATCCGGCCCAAATGCGTTCCTAGAGACTGGCGTGAGGCGGAGGTGACTCCTATCTTCAAGAAAGGAGACCGTAACCAACCGTCGAACTACCGACCTATCAGTCTGACTTCGATAGTCGGTAAACTCATGGAAAGCATCATGGTGGACAAAGTGACGTCGTATTTAGAGTCAAACCTGCTACTGAGGAGTTCCCTGCACGGCTTCCGAAGGCAACGGTCATGCCTGACGAACCTTGTAGAATTCTTCCACTTCGTTTTCAGTGAGCACGATCGGGACAAGGCGGTGGATGTGGTCTACCTAGACTTTCAGAAAGCCTTTGATAAGGTACCACACCGCCGCCTTCTCCGGAAAGTGCGAGCGCTTGGCATAGACGGAAAGGTAGCCGGCTGGATCGAGAACTGGCTAAGTGGCAGACGGCAACGGGTGGTGGTAAATGGACAGTCTTCTGAGTGGGTGCCCGTTACTAGCGGGGTGCCTCAAGGTTCTGTCCTGGGACCACTACTATTCATCATCTACGTCAACGACATGGACGGTGACATGGTTGCCAAGATTTCCAAATTTGCCGACGATACCAAGATTGATATGAACGTTGCAAAGGAGGGAAATACTGCTCGCCTGCAGGAAGATCTTGGGAAGATTGGGGAGTGGTCGGACACGTGGCAAATGCCTTTTAACGTGGGCAAATGCAAAGTGATGCATATCGGCCACAGAAACCCCCAATCTCAGTTTATCCTTAAGGGCACTGCTCTTGAATCGAGTGACAGTGAGAAGGACTTGGGTGTAACAATCACTAGTGACCTCAAGTTCTCGAAACAGTGCATTGAGGCGGAGAAAAAGGCCCAAAGGATGCTAGGCTATATTAAGCGCCAGTTTGGTTATCGGAACCAGGAGATTGTACTGTGCCTGTACAACTCACTTGTCCGACCGCACCTGGAGTATGCCGTACAATTTTGGAGTCCTTCATTGCGAAAGGACATCGCGAGATTGGAACGCGTACAAGCCAGGGCAACCAAGCTGATTCCCTCTATCCAACATAAAAGTTATGAGGATAGACTAAGGGAATTAGATCTGTTCTCGCTGGAAAGCCGTAGACTGCGTGGTCAGCTCATCGAAGTTTTCAAAATACTTCGAGGGTTCGACAATGTTGACTACCGGGATATTTTCACACTGAGTGAGAACAGAACGCGAAATCCCGGCTTCAAACTTGACCTGAAGCGTTACAACCGCAATCTGTGTAGAAATTTTTTCACCTACAGTATCTGCGGTAAGTGGAACGCACTTCCAGTGGAAGTTGTCAACAGTGAATCTGTTGACCAGTTCAAGTCAAGACTAGACAAGGTCTTGAAAAGTGGCCGTTTAGGGACGCAAAACAATTGAGCAGCCTTGTGCCCGCTCGATTGCAAGTCGAATGGTACCCTCTTTGAATGGACCGTAAGGTCTCCTAGGGTACCTTCTTTCCTTGTTGTTACTCCTTGTTGTTACACACACACTCTCTCTCTCTCTCTCTCTCTCTCTCTCTCTCTCTCTCTCTCTCTCTCTCTCTTCAATTCATACCACTGGCTGTTATTAAAGATAAAAATGTTAATAAACCGAAATGGCTATCTCAAAAAATTATCAAACTCATTAGAAACAGAGATAAAACATATGAAAGGCTAAAATACAACCATAACATAGAAAACAGGAATCATTATCTGGAATTGAGAAGAAAAGTTAAAGCCGAGATTACAAGAGCAAAACGAAATGAAGAAATAAGAGCAGCTCAAAATTGCAAAAATTATCCTAAAGAGTTCTTTGCCTTAGTAAACAGCAGAAAACCCATAGAGAACAATATTGGCCCAATAAGAGATAAGTACAATAATTTGCAGTTCGATGATATTGGAATAGCAAACACTCTCAACGAATATTTTGTATCTGTTTTCACAAAAGAGTGTATCTCGTATGACTATACAGAAACACGTGAAATGGCTAATATTATACCACTCGAATCGGTTCGATGCAGTGTCGACAACACAAAGAAACTAATAGAGAAGATGAATAAATTTAAATCCCCGGGACCGGATAAAATATACCCAAGAGTTTTAAAAGAAGTCATAAATCAAGTAGCAGAACATCTTATGCAAATTTTCAATTTATCCCTAGAGAGTGGAATTGTTCCTCAAGACTGGAAGATGGCAAATGTAACGCCAATATTTAAGAATGGATGTAAAGAGACTGCCAGCAATTTTCGCCCTATAAGTTTAACTTCCGTAGTTGGGAAACTCCTTGAAACTCACATTTCCAATACAATTGTAGAGCATTTAGAAAAGAATAAACTCCTAAATGATTCTCAGCATGGCTTCAGGAGAAAGAGATCTTGCCTCACAAATTTACTAGAGTTTTTTCACTATATAAATACCTTGTACGACAATAATAGATCGGTTGACATTTTGTATCTAGACTTCCGAAAGGCATTTGATAAAGTTCCGCATAAGAAGTTGATGTGTAAAGTAAGAGCCTTTGGAATAAAAGGCGAAATTGCAAAATGGATAGAAAATTGGCTTACGGATAGAAAAAAGCGAGTAGTTATAAACGGACAAGCGTCAGAATGGGTTTCCGTTTGCAGTGGCGTCCCGCAAGGCTCTGTCCTTGGCCCGTTACTATTCATTATGTACGTTAATGATATAGATGATGGCCTACTATCGAGAATTTCTAAGTTTGCTGATGATTGTAAATTAGGAAAAGGGATAATTACTGAACAGGACGTTCAAGAATTTCAAAATGATATTGATAAAATAGTAAGATGGACGGAAAAATGGGAATTGCCCTTAAATCTTGAAAAGTGCAAAATAATGCATATTGGTTATAATAATCCAAGGAGAGAATACAAACTGTTCGACAATGAGATCAAAGAAACTGAAAATGAAAAAGACCTAGGTGTCTACATTACAAACGATCTAAAGTTTTCACGGCAGTGCATCGAAGTCGAAAAGAAAGCGCAAAGGATTCTTGGATATATAAAACGCCAAATCACTTTCAAAAATAAGATTACAATTCTGAATATGTACAATGCACTAGTAAGGCCACAATTAGAATATTGTTCCCAAGCCTGGTCTCCTTACTTAAAAAAAGATATTGAGAAGTTAGAAAAAGTACAAGCCAGAGCCACGAAATTGATTCCAGAACTAAGGAATTATAATTATGAAACAAGATTAGAAAGATTAAATTTATTCAGCCTTGAAACAAGAAGATTGAGAGGTCAATTAATAGAAATGTTTAAAATACTAAAAGGAATAGAAAATGTCGACTCTAATATTTGGTTTCAGTTTAGCACATCTACTACGCGATCAAACGGAATGAAAATAAAACCCAAGAATTTTCGCACAAATATATGTGGGAACTCATTTGCGTATAAAATTGTGAACAAGTGGAATCAATTACCAGAGGATGTAGTGAAATGTAATACAGTAGAAAATTTTAAAAAGAAATTAGACAAAATTTTAAGAAATCTAACATAATATGTGACGTGACTAATAAGTTAAAATAAAATTTATATGTTAATTTTAAGATTTACAAAATATTAATTGTATTTATTATAAAATATATTTATTGTATGCAATCATAATAAAATGCTTTTTGACATGAATATGTTGTAAATATTCCTTATAGCTCAGAATCATTAACCAAAGACAAAGAACGAGTTTATGTTCTAATATTGGACGAGAAACCCTAATCTAAGTTGAATGTATATATATATATATATTAGCATGTAAAATATTATATAGAATAAGTAAGTTATGAGAGAACAGCAAATTGACAAAAAAGAGTTAACTCTTGCATTTGTAGCACAAGTAGCATAATAAAAAGTCTGGATGTAGCAAATAAATACAAAAAAATAAGTCCCTCCATTGAAATGGAACGAATGTTCTTTTGAGGTACTTACTATCCTTGTAACTCCTTGTAACTCTCTCTCTCTCTCTCTCTCTCTCTCTCTCTCTCTCTCTCTCTCTCTCTCTCTCTCTCTCTCTCTCTCTCTCTCTCTCTCTCTCTCTCTCTCTCAGTAGAGGTGACGCCCCCTTGTCGCGGGAAGAGAGCTTGTGTGTACCTTTTTGACTTTTCGAGCTATGTCGGCGGGGGTACCTCTTCTGGGGACCCCTGGTAGGGCTTCCCTTGTCGATTTGGTCGGAAACGAGGTTCCAGACTAAGTGCGTCATTCCTTCCTTTTTCTACTCTATCCTTCTCCTTTTTTTACTTTTATCCTATCTCTCCCCCCTATATAAAAAGAAAAAAACAACAAAAAAAAGCCTACTCCTATCGTGTCACTCCCTTTTTTCCTTCTATCTACACATAAGGACCTGGCAGCTACCTCATGCGTCAGAAGAGATGCTTTGGAACCTCTATAAACAACGCCAATCGACGCTCACTAGGTGCGAGAGACTAGGACTAGAGGTGTCCTAGGCGTTGGGGCACGATGAATGGGATGAGGATAGTGCCCCGTTAACTCCTTCACTGGCGCGTAATTATTGACCATTCCCAGTGACCGTTGACAGGTGCCTCTGGTAGCATCGGTCCGAGGTGACGGCTTTTTGTTCCCAGGTTGGTTGCCAGGCCAATAAAAAGCGTTCGGTCGAGTCTCTTGGTGTGACGGGATATCCAATGAACGCTGCTCCGAGATCTTGGCCGTCGTGAAGGGAACTAGTAGGAGTTTAGTACGGGGCGTGCTCCGTTGTTTACCTGGTGAGAAATCGATGGCCCCTTCGGGGACAGTCAGTTCTGCTTGGTTGGGAGCCACGGCACGCCGAGGTTTGACGACTCGGTCGGACGAACAGCAGCACATGGAGCGTGCCTTCTAAAAGATCCGAAACCTCTCCGATGGATAGGCGTGAGCGACTCACGCCGGGAGAACTCACCAACCCCCTTTTTTATCATTGATTGGTCGCAAAGTATTGAAAGAGAGAAAGTGTTCAAAATGACCGGCAAGAAAGGACCAGGAGCTCTAAAATACACGTGCGCAATATGCCAGATAGATAAGTAGTGCGTGGACTTTCCGAAAGGGTGTTTTTCAAAATGCCACCCAGCCAGTTCCTGCACCGACTGTATTCTAAACGGCCAAATCAAGGAGCTAAAAGAAACATGCAGGGCTTCCGAGGAAAGGTCTAGGAAGTTGGAGGAGAAAATAAACGGCTTGGAATTGGAACACGCCGGACTGATTCGCAGGCTAGAGGTCAGAATAGCAAAGCTAACGTCAAGCCCTGTAGTAAACACTGCATCTGCAGTATTACCCTCAGAGCTAAGTCCGCATGTTACGGATAAACACTCAAAGAAAAAGAAAAGGAAGGGAAAGAAACACGAAAAAGAAAAAGTTGAAACAGGAGATAAAGTAGAAGTTGAAGAAGAGAAACTTGAAGCAGAGGAAGAAAAGATAAAAACAGAAGAATATATAACAAAGGAAGATAGGGGGGAAAAGACGAATACGAAAATGAAGAAGAAAAAGAAGAACAAGAAAAAATAAGATGGAGCAGAAAGAGGGAACCGAGAGTTCACTTCCGCAAGGAAAGCCTCGAACCTCTGCACGGAAATGTCCGAGGGTTACTCTTGTGGACGATTCCCAAGCACAAGGTTTGCAGCCTCTGCTAGCGGCCCGCCTTCGCACTAGTGTGAAGATATGCTGCCAGCCAAGATGGGGAAACCACCACATCAGGGTAGAGGCTGAGAAATCTCAGATCTCCGAGAATTAAGTCGTTGCCCTGATGGTGAGTGGAAATGACCTCTACCTCCGAGGAGGCAAAGTAGGCCCCTGCGAGAAAATTCTCAGCAATGTCATGGAAGCCGTGGACGACTGCGGATTGAGAACTCGCAAATGGGTCGTTTTAGGGATGCTCCCAAGAAGAGGTCCTAGCCGGACAGCTCACTCAAGGAACGTGACCTTGAAGCAGCGCCTGTCCGACCTCTGTACGGTGGAGAGGGTCTTCTTTCTGGAGCCTTAACGCACCTTTTACGGTCGAAACGACCTTTACCAAAGGGACGGAGTGCACCTTTCATGAAATGGAATGGCTGTACTCTGTAACTTAATCCAGGATGTCGTAGAGCGGACGCAGAGGAGCGTCCGATCCAGAGTGAAGGCGGACATAAGACAGTATGCCCATGTCACTCCTGGAAAGACGTTCTTAGTGTGGCAAAGAGGGGTACTGCCACACAAAAGAAGCCGAGAAACGGAAGAGCGTAGGGAGTCCTACACTGGGGGACTCCCTGAAAGTTCTTCTGTTCAATGCTAGGTAAATCAGGAATAAGTTTCTTGAGCTCCGTGGCCTCGTAGCAACAGAGGAACCTGAGATGGTGGCCATAACTGAGTCGTGGAGAAAAACCTCAAGTCGAGATTCTGAAGGTCAATTCACGATTCCCCGTTACCAGCTCTTCCTGAAAGATAGGCCAGCAAGAGAGGGTGGCGGTGTGATGTTGTATGTCAAGGATACTCTCAACTCGACGGATTGCAACATCTTATCCGACCATGAACTACTAGGTGTTGACCTAGAAATAGGTCCTGCCAAATACAGGGCCCTGGTGCTTTATTTCAATTACCAGGGTATAAAATGTTTCACAAAGATAGACTTGGAACGGAAGGTGGAGGCGTAATTTTGTATGTGCGTGATGATCTCTATCCAACAGAATGTAATTTATCCTCTGACTTCGAAGTTATAGGAGTCAAGTTTTAATCTCGAAAAAAGTTTATTTATTAATTTAGTATACAGAAGTCCTCATCAAGCTGTTGATTATGTTCCACGATTATACGAATATTTATCAAATGAGATGAAGAACAAAATATCTTTAATTATCGGTGACTTTAACTGTGGAGGAATAGACTGGTCTACTAAAATTTCAGACGCGGAAGGAGCAAGACTGATAAATTTTATAGATGATAACTTACTAACGCAATGGGTGAAAGAAGCCACAAGAGGCCCTAATATTTTAGATTTAGTATTATCAAGTGACGATGAATTGATTTCAAATTTAAACGTCGGAGAAAAGTTTGGTAACAGCGATCACAATATAATATATTTTAACATAAACGTTCCATCCAT
Organism: Ceratothoa steindachneri; assembly: GCA_963969495.1. Classification (NCBI taxonomy): domain Eukaryota; kingdom Metazoa; phylum Arthropoda; class Malacostraca; order Isopoda; family Cymothoidae; genus Ceratothoa; species Ceratothoa steindachneri. The sequence goes on along the minus strand of OZ018333.1, from coordinate 53,361,839 downwards.
AAGAAGAACAACAAGCAGTGTTAAGTTTGATTTTATGAAAGCAAATTTCCAAGGTCTGAGGGAAAGTCTTACAAACTATATTATAAAACCTGAAGACATTAATAAAGTGTGGCATGATTTTAAAAACAATTTATTAAATAAACAGAGACAATTCATACCCTCTAAAGTTAGTACTGACAAAAAAAATAATGAACCCAAATGGTTGTCCTCTCAGCTTAAAAAAGCCATTAGAGAAAGAGATAAAGCCTATAAGATAATGAAATCCAATATGAATATTGATAATAAAAACATTAAGTTGAACTAAGAAGAAAAATAAAAAGTGAAACCAAAAGAGCAAAACGGAACGAAGAAATAAGAGTAGCTTTAAAATGTAAACAAAATCCGAAGGAGTTTTTTGCATTAGTAAATAGTAGAAAACCAATAAAGAATAGCATTGGTCCAATAAAATACAAAAATGATATATTACAATATAACGATTTTGAGATAGCAAATACTTTAAATGAATACTTTGCATCCGTTTTTGTAAATGAGAATACGAGTAATAAACCCACGCCAACTATTAATAATACCGGTATTAGACCACTCAAATCTATTAGATGTACTGAAATTACTACAACAAAATATTGAGAAAATGAACAAATTGAAATCCCCTGGACCAGATAATATACTTGCACGAGTCTTGAAAGAAGTTAAAGACCAAGTGTCTGGACAATTGACACAGATTTTTAATAGATCATTAGAGAGTGGAATTGTTCCTACGGATTGGAAGCTAGCAAATGTGACACCGATATTTAAAAAAGGTCACAAAGAACTAGCTATAAATTATCGCCTTATAAGTTTGACTTCAATAGTTGGAAAACTCCTTGAAACCCGTATTGCAGCTGAAATAGTTGAACACTTAGAAAAAAATAAATTATTAAAGGATTCACAGCACGGATTTAGAAGAAAAAGGTCTTGCCTTACAAATTTATAAGACTTCTTTCACTTTGTAAATGAAGAATATGATAATACCAGATCAGCAGACATTTTGTATTTGGATTTCCAAAAAGCTTTCGATAAAGTACCCCATAAGAAATTGTTGACTAAAGTAAGAGCCATAGGAATAGAAGGAGATGTAGCCAAATGGATCGAGAATTGGCTCACTGATCGCAAGCAGAGAGTAGTTATTAACGGCCAACAGTCAGAATGGACAATGGTAACTAGTGGAGTACCACAAGGTTCAGTCTTAGGTCCCTTGCTATTCATTATATATGTCAATGATTTAGACGATGAGCTCTTGTCAAAAATTTCAAAATTCGCAGACGATTGCAAACTAGGAAAAGCAATAGTAACTGAGGATGATGTTATTAATTTTCAAAACAATATTGATAAAATAGAGAAATGGTCGATAAAATGGGAACTGCCCCTAAATCTAGAAAAATGTAAAGTAATTCATGTAGGCTATAAAAATCCCAAATCGAATTACAAAATTTTTGATCAAAATATTAGCATAACCAATGGTAAAAGAGACCTAGGAGTTCACATCTCTAATGATCTAAAATTTTCTCAACAATGTATCGAAGTGGAAAAGAAAGCAATGAAGCTTCTCGGATATATTAAACGTCAATTTAGCTTTAAAAATAAAGCTACAATTCTAAATATATTTAATGCATTAGTATGACCACAGTTAGAATACTGTTATCAGGTCTGGTCACCATACCTACAAAAAGATATTGATAGATTGGAAAGAGTGCAAGCTAGAGCCACTAAATTGATACCGGAACTCCGAAATTATAAATATGAGAAAAGACTAGATATGCTAAACTTTTTTTTTTTCTCTCTCTCTCTCTCTCTCTCTAAAAGGAAAGCCTCTGTCCTTTGAATCCAAATGCGCGAGGGTCATCGTGGTCGGTGACTCCCAAGCGTGGGATCTACAACCCTTGCTAGCGGCCCGCCTTCGCACCAGTTTGAAGGTAAGCTGCCTTCCCGGAAAGGGCAACGGAGAAATAAGGGTGGAGGCTGAGAAATCTCAGATCTCTGAGAACTCCGTAGTTGCCCTCATGGCAAGTGACAACGATCTCTACCTACGAGGAGGTAAAATAGGCGCCAGCGGGAAGATCCTGACCACGGTTATGGGAGGAGTTGACAACTGTGGGCTAAAAACCCGCAGACGTGTCGTGGTCGGGATACTCCCAAGACGAGGTCCATCCCGCAATGCTCAAGCGAGGAACGTCTCCATAAACCAACGCCTGGGAGATTTTTTTACGGCGAAAGGAGTCTTTTTTATAGACCCCTACCGCACCTTTTACGGGATAAATGACCTGTACAAAAAGGACGGAGTGCATCTTTCCTTTAAAGGGAAAGCTGTACTCGCGAACATGATCCAGGATGTTGTGGAGCGGACCCAAAGAAGTGTCAGACCCCGAGTAAAGGAGGACGTACGCCAGTATACCCGTGTTACTCCAGCAACGACCTTTTCTGAAGTCACAAAGAGGGGAGTGACCTCGCCAAAGACAAATAAAGGAAGAAACGGAAGAGCTTCGGAAGTCCTGCAGTCGGGGACTCCCTCAAAGTTCTTCTGTTTAATGCGATGTCTATCAGAAACAAGTTTCTAGAACTTCGTGGCCTCGTAGCAACAGAAGAACCTGAGATGTTGGCCATAACGGAGTCGTGGATAAAAACCTCAAGCCGAGATTTTGAAGGTCAATTCACGATTCCCGGTTACCAGCTCTTCCTGAAAAATAGGCCAGACAGAGAGGGTGGCAGTGTGATGTTGTATGTCAAGGATACTCTCAACTCGACGGATTGCAACATCGTATCCGACCATGAACTACTAGGTGTTGACCTAGAGATAGGTCCTGCCAAATACAGGGCCCTGGTGCTTAATAAACCTCCTGCCCAACTCGTTGAAAAGGACAGAGATCTGTACTAGGTACTAGGAGAACTTGTCGAAGACAGAGTGTGTATCGTCATGGGGGATTTCAACACCCAAGTTGACTGGGAAACAGAGAACCCTGTGGCGAGAACGCACGACTTCTGGAGTTCGCGAACAACGAGTTCCTCACTCAATGGGTGAAAGAGCCAACGAGAGGAGACAATATCCTCGACTTGGTTTTCACCTCTGAGGATGACATCGTTGAGGACCTCTCTGTTGGCGAAGAGCTCGGTGGCAGTGACCACCGACTAATTAGATTTGTAGTCAAAGTCCCCAAGGCAGAGCCTGCAACTAGTAAATCGAGGAGACTCGATTTGAGAAGAGCAGACTTTGCAGGTCTTCGTGCTGGACTGACTGACGCGAGGCTAGAAGTGTGCGATGCTGTTGAATACTCGTGGAATAGTTTCAAAACCACATTCCATGAGTCTTCAATCACGTTTCATCCCTTTGAAATGCCCCCGTTGGTCTTCTGTTCAACCAAAGTGGTTTAATCGTGAAATCGCCCAACTGCTTAGGGAGAAGAGAAATGCGTACCGGCAATCGAAGATCTCGGGTGACTTTGACGAATACCGGAGGCTAGCCAGGAGAGTGAAGTCCAGCATAAGGGCGGCCAAGCGGTCTGAGGAACTCCGAGTAGCGAGACTCTAAAGAGAATCCCAAGGAGTTCTTTGGATATGTATACAGACGTAAACCAATCCATCGTAGGATTGGGCCCTTAGTGGACGAGGAGGGTGCATTAACTCACTCAGATGCAGAAAATGCTAACCTGCTCAACGACTACTACTCTTCAGTGTTTACTGAAGAGTGTGGTCCAACCCCCCAGCCGACGGATTCCTACTCAGGGGAAAAGCTGGAGGATATGGACTCCACCAAAGGAGAAATCAAAAAGAAGATCAGTGACCTAATGACGAATAAGTCACCTGGCCCGGATGGGTTTCTACCTAAAGTGTTAAAAGAAGTGCATGATCAAGTGTCACGCCACATGAGTGCAATCTTCAACATGTCAATCCGGACCGAATGCGTTCTTAGAGACTGGCGTGAGGCGGAGGTGACTCCTATCTTCAATAAAGGAGACCGTAGCCAACCGTCGAACTACCAACCTATCAGTCTGACTTCGATAGTCGGTAAACTCATGGAAAGCATCATGGTGGACAAAATGACTTCGCATTTAGAGTCAAACCTGCTACTGAGGAGTTCCCAGCACGGCTTCCGAAGGCAACGGTCATGCTTGACGAAGCTTGTGGAATTCTTCCACTTCGTGTTGAGTGAGCACGATTGCGAAAAGGCGGTGGATGTGGTGTACTTAGACTTTCAAAAAGCCTTTGATAAGGTACCACACCTCCGCCTTCTCCGGAAATTGCGAGCGCTGGGCATAGACGGAAATGTAGCCCGCTGGATCGAGAACTGGCTAAGTTGCAGACGTCAACGGGTGCTGGTGAATGGACAGGCTTCTGAGTGGGTGCCCGTTACTAGAGGGGTGCCTCAAGGTTCTGTCCTGGGACCACTACTATTCATCATCTACGTCAACGACATGGACGGTGACATGGTTGCGAAGATTTCCAAATTTGTCGACGATACCAAGCTTGGTATGAACGTTGCAAATGATGAAAATACTGCCCGCCGGCAGGAGGATCTTGGGAAGATTGGGGAGTGGTCGGACACGTGGCAAATGCCTTTTAACGTGAACAAATGCAAAGTGATGCATATTGGCCACAGATACCCCCAATCTCAGTATATCCTTGAGGACACTGTTCTTGAATCGAGTGACACTGAGAAGGACTTGGGTGTAACAATCACTAGTGAGCTCAAGTTCTCGAAACAGTGCATTGAGGCGGAGAAAAAGGCCAAAAGGATGCTAGGCTATATTAAGCGCCAGTTTGGATATCGGAACTAGGAGATTGTACTGTGCTTGTACAACTCACTTGTCCATCCGAACCGTGAGTATGCCGTACAATTTTGGAGTCCTTTATTGCGAAAAGTCATCGCGAGATTGGAACGCGTACAAGCCAGGGCAACCAAGCTGATTCCCTCTTTCCGACATAAAAGTTATCAGGATAGACTAAGTGAATTAGATTTGTTCTCGCTGGAAACCCGTAGACTGCGTGGTCAGCTCATCGAAGTTTTCAAAATACTTCGAGGGTTCGACAATGTTGACTACCGGGATATTTTCACACTGAGTGAGAACAGAACGCGAAATCCCGGCTTCAAACTTGAACTGAAGCGTTACAACCGCAATCTGTGTGAAATTTTTTCACTTACAGTAACTGCGGTAAGTGGAACGCACTTGCAGTGGAAGTTGTCAACAGTGAATCTGTTGACCAGTTCAAGTCAAGACTAGACAAAGTCTTAAAAAGTGGCCGTTTAGGGACGCAAAACAATTGAGCAGCCATGTGCCCGCTCGATTGCTAGTCCAAATGTACCCTCCTTAAATGGACCGTAAGGTCTCCTAGGGTACCTTCTTTCCTTGTTGTCACACCTTGTTGTTACTCTCTCTCTCTCTCTCTCTCTCTCTCTCTCTCTCTCTCTCTCTCTCTCAACAACCACCTTGCCGTCGGTGAAAGAGCTTGCCTGATCTGCTTGAGTTAGGCTAGCGTAGCTGGGGGACTTTTATTTCGGTAGGCTCATCCATGCCAGTAAGGTAGCTATAGTAGGATCCAGACTAAGTGTTGTCAAACATCTCTACCACTTCTTTGATGCGTCTCCTTGCATCCCCCTACCAACCGATTCTGTTAGTACTAAGTTTCACCAACTCTCTTCAACCGTCAAAAAAACAAAAAAAACAATAACAAAAAACAAACATTCATCTCTATTACAATAAGTGGTTTATTAAGAAGGGCCTCACCAGCTCCCCTATGCCACGGGAGAAGAGAGGCTTTGGAACCTCTTTAAATAACGCCTTGGAGCACTCATAGGTTGCAAGAGATTGAGATTGACGGGATTTTTTCACTTACAGTATATACAGTAAGTGGAACGCACTTCCAGTTTAATTTGTCAACAGTGAATCTGTTGACCAGTTCAAGTTAAGACTAGATAAAGTCTTGCGAAATCTCCGTTAAGATCTTCGCGAGTGATCTTCGAGGTTGCCAACGGACACCTTCGAAGATTGCGCCCAAAGTACCCTCCTTGTATGGACCGTAAGGTCTTCTAGGGTACTTATTTTCCTTGTAGCTCCTTGTAGCTCTCTCTCTCTCATAAAGAGAGTAGAGAGAGAGGTGACGCCCCCTTGTCGCGGGAAGAGAGCTTGTGCGTAGCCTTGACTTTTCGATCTATGTCGGCGGGGGTACCTATCTTCTGGTACCCCTGGCAGGGTTTCCCTTGTCGATTTAGTCGGAAATTAGTTTCCAGACTAAGTGCGTCTTTCTTTATCCTACTATATCCTTCCTCTTTTTTTACGTTAATCCTATTTCTTCTACTTATACAAAAAGAAAAAAGCAACCAAAAAAATTCAACCCCTATTCCTAGCATGTCACTCTTACCCTTTTTCATCTATCTACATATAAGGACCTGGCAGCTACCTCATTCGTCAGAAGAGAGGCTTTGGAACCTCTATAAACAACGCCAATCGACGCTCACTAGTTGCGAGAGACTAGGACTTGAGGGGTCTTAGGCGTTGGGGCACGATGAATGGGATGAGGGTAGTGCCCCGTTAACCCCTTTCCTGGCGCATAATTATTGACCATTCCCAGTGCCCGTTGACGGGTGCCTCTGGTAGCATCGGTCCGAGGTGACGGCCCTTTGTCCCCAGGTTGGTTGCCAGGCCAACAAAAAGCCTTAAGGTCGAGTTTCTTGGTGTGGCGGGATATCCATTGAAAGCTGCTCCGAGAACCTTGCCGTGGCGTTGGGAACTAGTAGGAGTTTAGTACGGAGCGAGCTTCATTGTTGTTCACCTGGTGACAAATCGATGGCCCCTTCGGGGACCGTCTGTGCTGCTTGGTTGGGAGCCACGGCACGCCGAGGCTTGACGACTCGGTTGGACGAACAGCAGCACATTGAACGTGTCTTCTAAAATATCCGAAACGTCTCCGATCGATAGGCGGGAGCGACTCACGCAAGGAGAACTCACCAACCCCCTTTTTTTCTATTGATTGGTCGCAAAATTTTCAAAGAGAGAAAGTGTTTAAAATGACAGGGGAAAAAGGTCCAACTGCACTCAAATATACATGTGCGATATTTTCCAGAAGGATAAGTTGTGAGTGGACTTTCCGGAAGGATGTTTTTCGAAATGCCACCCGGGAAGTATATGCACCGACTGCATCCTTAAAGGAGAGGTCCGAGAGGCAGTGACATACTGCAATGAACTCAAGGATCTCTTCACAACCTCTGAAGAAAAATCTAGTGCACTGGAAAGTAAAATACAGACCCTAGAAACGTAGCACGCGCTTCAGATTCGGCGTCTCGAGGAAAAAATCCTAGAGCTAGCCTCTCAACTAGAGGCCCAGTCAGCTCAAGCTCGAGACGAAAGTCCCACTGACTGGGTGGTTCCGCCGATGTGACTCCAGCTCAAGGAGCTGAAACTGCATTGGCAGTCCCACTTCAGCCATGCGGAGAAGCCAATGAGAAAAAGAAAAAGAAGAAAAACGACCTTAATGCAGCTCACCCCAGTGCAGAGGATTCGAGCCTTACTGGTGCGCAAGGGAAAGTGGAAAGAGAAGAAGCGAAAAGAGAAACGGAAGAAGAGAAAACGAAGGAAGACAAGAAAAATAAGAAGAAAAAGAAAAATGTAGAGATACAAGAGGAAAGCGGCAAGTCGCTTCCGAAAACTCTCTCTCTTCTCTTGAACTCTCTTGAAAGGTTTTTGCTTCATAAATCCAGATTCCAATTATTATATGTATATGTTGAGTTTCTGAGACCATGAAGCGGGGCCACTGCGTGGCAGACACCCCTTGTATTCTGTACTGTTGCTATCTGCTAAAGTATTTATGCTGCGCTTGATCAACTATACAGTTTGAAGAGGCAGCAATAAATTTTTTGTAGCCTATAATATTAGGTTCATCTGGAAGGTCTATTAAGTATTTGTCTAATTTATTTTTAAAGCTGTCGGTAGTACCACTAAAATCTCTTATTGTTCTAGGAAGCACATTAAACAGTCTAGTTCCAAATCTTGATAATGAGTTGTACTGATGGATTTTATATCTATTTGAGCTTGACAGATGGAATTTTTGACAAGTTCTTCCATATCTCTGAGAGTATACTGGAACTATTTCTTCTGATTCAGGTGGAATTACGAGGTTTTCAATGACCTTCCAAATATATATTATGATGTATCTCTCATATCTTCTTTGAACTGAGTATAAATTCAATTTTTCCAGTCTTTGCCAGTAATTTAGTCCTTCCATCCCTCTTATTTTGTCTGTGAAAGTCCGTTGGATACCTTCTAACTTTTGCATGTTTTTTACCTCATAGGGATACCATAATTGGACACAATAGTCTAGATGGGGTTGGATGCATGCTTTGAACAATATCAACATGGCTGACTTTTCCCTGGTTTTGAATGTTCTTAACACAAAAGCACTCATTCGCCTGCACTTGTTAACAACATCATCAATATGTACCTTAAATGATAAGTCATTAGATATGTACACACCTAAGTCCTTAATATCTGATTTTTCTACAATTAGCTTTCCACTGGGGGTCTTGTAGTTAGTAATTTTTTTTAAGTTATCTTGTAATCCAAATTTAATAAGCTCAAATTTTGTTTCATTAAATTTTAAATTATTCTGTTTGGCAAATTCATATGTTGCATTTAAGTCTTCCTGCAATTTCTCACTGTCAAATATATTTTCTATAGTTTTTAAAATTCTTGTGTCATCAGCAAATGAATATAAAGAGCTGTTTCTTATGGTTTCAGTTATATCATTCAGCATTATTAAAAACAATAAGGGGCCCAGTACGGTTCCTTGTGGAACACCACTTACTACTTCAGAGACATATGATTCATGGCCATCTACTATAGTCACTTGCTTACGATTCATTAAGAATTCTTTTAGCCACTTTGATATTTTCCCCACAATTCCTAATTTTTGGGCTTTTTTCAGTACGATGTTGTGGTCCACTTTGTCGAAAGCTTTAGAAAAATCAAGGTAAATGACGTCCATGTTTTTATTGTCTAATACTGCTTGCAATATTTCATTGCGGTAGTCGATAAGTTCAGTGAGGCAGGATCTTTTTTGCCTAAAACCATGCTGAAACGTTTTTAATAATTTATTGCTCTCCAAGAAGTTTACTACATTTATTTTAACAATTCTCTCAAGGATTTTAATCACATGAGATGTGAGAGATACTGGTCTATAATTCTCTGGTAATTTTTTTGATCCTTGTTTAAAGATTGGTTTTACTTTTGCAATTTTCATACAGTTTGGAATTTTGCTGCTGTCTAGTGATCTTCTCCACAGCATATATATTGGAGCTGCTAATGATATTTTGCAGTTTTTTAGGATGATAGAAAGACTTAAGTCGTTTGCAGACAAATGTGCAAGAGTCACCCTTATTAGTTTGCAGACAAATGTGCAAGAGTCACCCTTATTAGTGATTCTCAAGCACGGGGTCTGCAGCCCCTGCTAGAGGCCCGCCTTCGTACTAGTGTGAAGGTAAGCTGCCTGCCAGGATGTGGTAACTACCACATCAGAGTAGATGCTGAGAAATCACAGATTTCTGAGAGCTCAGTCGTTGCTCTGATGGTCAGTGGAAACGACCCCTACCCGAGAGTAGGTAGGGTAGGCCCTACAGATAAAATCCTCCACACGGTCATGGGTGCCGTGGACGACTGTGGGCTGAAAACCTGCAAGCATGTGGTAGTCGTGATTCTCCCGAGGAGAGGTCCAACACAGACTGCTCACTCGATGAACGTCTCTTTAAACAGGCGCCTGGCAGATTTGTGTACAACAGAGGGGGTCTTTTTTGTGGATCCGCACCACACCTTTTATGGTTGAAATGATCTCTACACAAGGGATGGGGTACATCTTTCCTTTAAAGGAAAGGCCTTCCTGTCGAACATCATCCAGGATATCGTAGAGAGGACCTAAAGGAGTATCCAGCCCAGAGTGAGGGTGGATGTACGCCTGTGTCACTCCTGGAACAACCTTCTCAGAGGGCCAACAAATAAGCCGGGAAACGGAAGAGCGTAGGGACTCCTACAGTCGGGGACTCCCTGAAAGTTCTTATGTTCAATGCGAGGTCAATCAGGAACAAATTTCCTGAGCTCCGTGGCCTCGTAGTGACGGAAGAACCCGAAATGGTAGCCATAACAGAATCGTGAATAAAAACCTCAAACCGAGAATTTGAAGGCGAATTCACGGTACCTGGCTACCAACTCTTCCACAAAGATAGGCCAGACAGAGAGGGTGGTGGTGTAATGTTGTATGTCAAGGATACAATTAAATTTATGAACTCCAACATTATATCCGACCACGAGCTCCTAGGCATTGGCCTAGAGATAGGTCCTGTCAGATACAGGACCCTGCTGCTTTACAGGCCCCCTTCACAACCCGTTGAGAAGGACAGGGAACTGTACCAGCTGCTGGGTGAGCTGGATCAAGGCAGAGTGTACATCGTCATCTGCGATTTCAACACCGCAACATGCTCTTTTATCAGCATAATCAAAAGCTTAATTTTCTAAAAGGCTCTGACTTAAAATTTGAATAACCAAGTTCCACCTAAAGTCTATCCAAAAATAAAGAATCAAAGTCCCACAGAAGATACAGACTCTCATCCTAACACTACTACCCAAACTATTCAACCCTTATCTGCTGAAAATGAAGATGGCAATCAAATCAATCTGGCCTACACCAATACAAATGTGTGAGATGGAAGGTGTCATGTTTGTGGATGTGTGGGATAGGTTTGTTGGAATGAAAGAAATGTATGCTATGGATGGACTGCATTTGAGTAGGAGGGGGGTAGATGTGTTGTGGGAGGAGTATGATCGTGTTATTAGGTCTTTGCGGGCGGGAAACTAGATATTAATAGTGGTCAGGGAATTATGAGAGGACATTATTATACTGAAAGTAGAATGGACTTGGCTACCTGTTCGAAGGTCAGTCTTCGACTGACCTTCGAACAGGTAGCACGTGTTTCGTAGAGCTCTCAGAATATTTTGATTATTTGATATACTTTGGTGTGTGACATAAACATAAATATTAAGTTATAAGATCATATATTTGGTTAATATAACAAAGTTAAATTGTGGTTATTTTGTATAAATTGTGGTTATTTTGTTTTGGTGAGAAAGTGACTTTTGTTTACTTCGGGGCCATCTTGATTAGCAGTTTTTAAACTTGCGCGCACAAATTGGGGTCAAATTCTTGTTGTTTGTAAGTTTTTGTTTCTATTATTGTTCTTGTTTAAGTATGGCTGACTGTTTGGATGTAGAGAGTATGCCTTTTGAAAGTAGTGTGTATGTAGTGTGCGATGTCTGTGGTGTAGAGAGGAGAGTGAATGTGTCTGAGTGCCGTGTATGTGCTTTGACTGAGGAGGTGAGTCGATTACGTGCGGAATGCTTGAGACTGAACGATTTAGTGTCTGAAGTGAGAAGAGATGCAAGTGTACGTTTGAAGAGTCAGATTGGGACCAGGAGGGAGGAAGTTAGGCCTAGAACAGGGACTGGAGAGAAAGCAGTAAGTGAAGTAAGTGATGATGAGTGGTGGGTGAAAGTGAACAGAATAGATAAGTTAGGACAGGTTAGGTGTGTGAATGAGAGGGACATGGAACCTGTTAGGCTAACTAACAGATTTGATGCCCTGAGAGAGGAAGAATTTGAAAGAGATTTGTCTGGTGTGGCCGTGCCTGAAAGTAGAATAGGAGGTCGAGTGAGTGAGAGCAGGAGGGAGGGTAATACTAGGCCTAGAGAGAATAGGAGAATGACTGAGGTGATTGTGATGGGTGACTCTCAGATTAGGTATTTAGATAGGAAGTTGAATGAAAGTAAATGGAAGGGAGTGAGAGTTTGTCTGCCGGGTGCTGGTGTAAATGATGTGTGTGAGAGGTATGATAGGTTGGTGTCTGGGTGTGAGAGGGAAGCAGTTGTGATTACACATGTCGGAGTAAACGATGTAAAGAAGGTGGGTACTTGTGAGTTACGACAGCGGTATAAAAGGCTGATTGAAAGGATGTGTGAAAGTAGAGTAAAAGGCGTTGTTTCAGGTGTGCTTCCCAGAATGGATGTGGGGATGGAATGGTTGTCTCGTGCAATGGGGTTGAATGAATATGTGAAAGGTTTGTGCGAGGAGTCAGGATTGGTATTTGTAGATGTTTGGAGTGGGTTTTATGGGAATAAGGGTTTGTATGCGATGGATGGACTCCATCTGAGCCGAGATGGGGTTGAGGTTTTGTGGCGGGAATTAGATAGTGTTATTAGGTCTTTAGATGCGGGAAACTAGGTTTTGATAGTGGTCAGGGAAATTTAATGGCTCAAAGTGAGGCAGGGAAAGGAAGCAAACACAGATTTGTAGAAGGTAGGCAGGCTAATGGAAGTGCTTTAGGGTTAAACTACTTGAGTAGTGATAGTGGTCAGGGAAATACAAGAGTACAGGGTCGGGGAAAGAGAGAAAGGAGATGCAGAGGAGATAGGCCCTCAGGTGCTTCAGGGATAGGTGGGCTGAGTTGTCTTTACACAAATGCTCGTAGTCTTAGAAATAAGAGGGATGAATTATTTAGTTATATCATTCATGAAGATATAGATATAATATGTATAGTTGAATCATGGGTTAATGAAAATATATTTAATGATAATGTCAGTGAATTTGAACTAGAGGGTTATACTATGTACATTAGTCAAAGGAGAGATAGGACTGGTGGTGGGTTGATTATTTATATCAGAAATAGCATTTCTTCAAATCTAAATAACTCTATAAAGCAAGGAGAAGGTGAATCATTATGGATAGATATTAAGGTTGGTAAAAATAGGAAAATACACTTGGGAGCTTTTTATAGACCACCAGGACAGACTGATTGTATCGATGAGTTAATGATTAGGGAAATAAGTAAAGGATGCAAAGAAGATACAGTTATTCTTGGTGACTTTAATTTAACTTCTGTAGACTGGGAAAATATGATAGGAAGAGATAGAGCAAGTTGTAAGTTTATGGAGTGTTTTGAGGATAACTTTTTGATCCAATTTGTTAATAAGCCAACAAGGGGTGCCAATATATTAGATCTAATTCTTTCAAATGATGATCACTTAGTTCAAGGATTGAGTGTAGGGGAATCATTGGGAAACAGTGATCATCAGATGGTTCGGTTTAATTTGCAAATAGTTAAGGGTAGAACAACGACAAACTCCACGAAAATTCCAAATTTTTATAGGGGAGATTACGATAAATTACGCAGCATGCTAAATCAGATTAGGTGGGATATAGAATTCCATGGAAAGAATACTTATGAGATGTGGGATATTTTTAAGACTATATTAAACATGGTTCAGGAACAGTGTATTCCGATGAAGTCTATTAGGAAGAAATGTAGGAAACCATTATGGTGGAACCAAGAAATAGCTAATAAAGTTTCAGAGAAAAAAAGGGCATACCAGAGATTACAAAGTGAGAGTAGTTTAGATAATTTAAACCATTATAGGTCAACCAGAAATGAACTAAATAAGATTATTAAGAAGACCAAAAGGACAGCAGAAATTAATTTAGCTAAAAATAATAATAAAGATCCTAAAAAATTCTTTAGCTATTATAGAATCAATAATCAATCTAACAGTGATAAAATAGGGCCTATTAAATATGAAGGGGTTTTGAAAGAATCTGATGAGGAAATAGTAGAGGTCCTTAATGATCATTTTGCTTCAGTATTCACAGAAGAGAAACCAGTTAGATTAATTGATGATAATTCTAGGTCAAGGGAAGTAGTGATAAATTCTATTAATATAGACAGAGAAGAAATTAAAGGGCTTATAATTCAGTTAAATACTAGTAAGGCATCTGGCCCTGACAACATTCATTCTAGGATTCTCAAAGAAGGTGTAGAAAGTATTGCAGTAGCTCTCGAGAAGATATTTATTAGATCACTAGAGTCTGGAGAAATACCAAATGATTGGAAATTGGCAAATGTAGTGCCAATTTTTAAAAAGGGAAGCAAAGAGGACCCAAATAACTTTAGACCAGTAAGCTTAACTTCTATAGTCTGTAAAATTCTTGAGAAGATGGTTAAGAAGGGAATTTCTGATCATCTAGAGAGTAGCAGGTTAATTAATGATGCTCAGCATGGTTTTAGAAAAGATAGATCGTGTTTAACTAATTTACTGGATTTTATGGATTATGTAACTAAAGAATTAGATAGGGGTGAGAAAGTTGATGTGATCTACTTAGATTTCAGCAAAGCTTTTGATAAGGTTCCACATAGAAGACTAGTTCATAAATTAAAGCTGCATGGGATATGTGGGAACGTTTTAAATTGGATAACTGAATGGCTGAAAAATAGGAAACAGAGAGTTGTACTGAATGGAGTGAGGTCAGAGTGGAGGAATGTTATTAGTGGCGTACCTCAGGGATCAGTTTTAGGCCCTTTATTATTTATAATCTATGTAAATGATCTTGGGCAAGGTGTAAATAGTAAAGTGTCAATTTTTGCTGATGACACTAAATTGGCAGCTGTAGTCAAAGAGGTTGAGGGTAGCTTTAAAGTGCAGGGTGACTTAGATAAGCTGTTAGCTTGGGCTCAGAAGTGGCAGATGACTTTTAACCTTAATAAATGCAAAGTTATTAACATGGGGAGAGATAATAGGGAATTTAGCTATGAGATGGATGGATATTGGCTTAATTCAGTTGAAGATGAGAAAGACTTAGGAGTGGTAGTATATAGGTCACTGAAATTTTCAAAGCAGTGTATTGAGGCAAAAAATAGAGCAAATAGGGTGCTAGGTTACATTAAAAGAAATGTTAGCTACAAGAGTAAGGAGGTCATCCTTAAACTATACAACTCTTATGTCAGGCCACATTTAGAGTACTGTATACAGGCATGGTCACCACATTTTAGACATGATATAAACTTATTAGAGTCAGTACAAAGGAGGGCAACAAAAATAATACCATCCCTGAAGCACCTTGAATATGAAGATAGACTGAGGGTATTAAATATGTTTTCATTTGAAAGAAGGTGTGTGAGGGGAGATATGATTGAGCTTTTTAAAATCTTTTCTGGGATGGATAAATTAGATTTCAGCAAGTTATTTGAGTTAGAAGGTAGTAATAGAACTAGAGGCCACCACTTAAAGATTAAAAAACAGAGGTGCAGACTGGATGTTAGAAAATATTTTTTCACTAACAGAGTGGTGGATTATTGGAATAGTTTGCCACCTGAGACTGTAGACAGCCCAAACTTGAATGTTTTCAAGCGCAGATTGGATGATTATATGGGGATGGAGGGTTAATTTCTTACTTTTTAGTATGTGGATATGTTTCTTGACTCATTCCTGTGGATGCAGTTTCTTTTTATTGTATATTTTGGGGGATTTTGATTTTGTTTTTGACAGACTCCTATGGAGGCTTTAAATTATATATTGTAGATGCATGGTTGGACATTCCTATGGATTGTTAAATTGTATATTGTAGCTGCATGACCTGACAAAATCCTATGGATGCATTATATGGGTGGGATTTGATGGATACGGATGACCTTTGATAGGCCCTTGTGGCTTTTGTCATCCGTTAAATTATGTTATGTTATGTTATGTTATAACAGAAATAGGTTCCAAGGCGATAGAGGTGAGGTCATTCAAGTTTCAAGAGGTGCTTCAGGGATAGGGGGGTTAAATTGTTTCTATACAAATGCTCGTAGTCTTAAAAACAAGAAGGATGAGCTATTTAGTTATATTAGCAATGAGGATAAAGATATATTATGCGTTACTGAATCATGGGTTAATGAAATAGAATTTAGTGACACTATAAGTGAATTTGATTTACAGGGCTATAATATGTACATTAGTCAAAGGACAGGTAGGATTGGTGGAGGAATAATTATCTACATAAAAAACAACATTGTTTCAAGTTTGAATACTTCAATAAAGCAGGATGGAGTTGAGTCACTTTGGATAGATATTAGGTTCAGTAAAAATAGAATGGTGCATTTGGGAGCTTTTTACAGGCCACCTGGGCAGACTGATGATATGGATGAACTAATGATAAGGGAAATAAGTAAGGGATGTGAAACAGATGCAGTTATTATTGGGGACTTGAACTTAAACTCTGTGGACTGGGAAAATATGATAGGTAGGGATAGAACAAGTGGCAGGTTCATAGAATGCTTTGAGGATAATTTTTTGAATCAATTTGTTAATGAGCCAATGAGGGGGGACAATATATTAGATTTAGTACTTTCTAACAGTGATCATTTAGTTCAAGAATTGACTGTTGGGGAAGCATTGGGAAATAGTGACCATCAGATAGTTCGTTTTAACTTGGGAATTGAGAAGGGTAAAATAACAGAATGCTGAAAAAGTTCCAAATTTTCATAAGGGAGATTATGTAAAACTTCGAAGCTTGCTAAATTTGGTAGACTGGAATGTAGAATTCAGAGGTAAAAATGCTTATGGGATGTGGGATACTTTCAAGCATATAATAAATGTAGTCCAAGAACAATGTATCCCAATGAAGGCCATTAGGAACAAAAGTAGGAAACCATTATGGTGGAATCAGGAGATAGCTAGAAAAATTTCAGAGAAAAAAAGGGCATACAAAAAATTACAGGTACAAAATAATATTCAAAATTTAAGTGATTATAGAATGGCTAGGAATGAGTTAAATAAGATTATAAAGAAGAACAAAAGGGTGTCAGAAATTAAATTAGCTCAGGATAGCAACAAAGATCCTAGAAAGTTCTTTAGTTACTATAAAATTAATAACAAGTCTGGCAGAGTTAAAATAGGACCTATCAAATATGAAGCGGTTGTGAGAGAAACTGATGAGGAAATAGTTGATGTACTAAATGGTCATTTTGCATCAGTATTTACAAAGGAGAAACTAAATAGTCTTATGTATAGTACTCATGGGTCAGGGAAAGAGCTGTTTACTAACATTAGTGTGGATCGGAGGATGATAAAAGGACTAATTGGTGAGTTAGATACTACCAAGGCCTCCGGCCCTGATAATATTCATTCTAGGATACTTAAAGAAGGTGTAGAAAGTATTTCAATAGCTCTGGAGAAGTTATATACTAGGTCACTGGAATATGGAGAAATACCCGATGATTGGAAGAGAGCGACTCCAGTCCCCATTTTCAAGAAGGGTAGTAAAGAGGATTCAAATAACTTTAGACCGGTTAGCCTAACTCCTGTAGTCTGTAAAATTCTTGAGAAAATAGTTAAAAAAGGGAGTTGCCAACATCTAGAGAGGGAGGGGTTAATCAGCGATGCTCAGCATGGGTTTAGATCAGGTAGATCATGTTTGACTAACTTACTAGACTTTCTGGAGTTTGTAACAGATCAAGTAGATAAGGGAGAGAATGTGGATATAATTTACTTAGATTTTAGTAAAGCATTTGATAAGGTACCACATAGGAGACTAGTTCATAAATTAAAAATGATTGGGACATGTGGGGGTGTTTCAAATTGGATAGCTGAGTGGCTGAAAGGGTGTAAATGGTGTAAAGTCAGAGTGGAGGGATATTATCAGTCGGGTTCCTCAGGGATCAGTTCTCGGCCCATTATTATTTGTCATCTATATAAACAATCTTGGGGAGGCAGTTAATAATAAAGTGTCAATTTTTGTGGATGATACCAAATTAGCAGCTGTAGTTAAAGATATTGATGATAATTTTAAAGTGCAGGGGGATTTAAATAAATTGTTATCCTGGGCACATAAGTGGCAAATGACTTTCAACCTTGATAAGTGCAAAGTTATTAACATGGGAAAAGATAATAGAGAATTTAACTATGAAATGGATGGGCATTGGCTGAGCTCAGTAGAGGATGAGAAAGATCTAGGAGTAGTAATAGATAAGTCATTAAGGTTTTCTAAGCAGTGTATTGAAGCAAGAAATAGGGCAAATAGAATGCTGGGTTTTATTAAGAGAAATGTCAGTTACAAAAGTAAGGAGGTTGTTCTTAAACTCTATAACTCTTATGTTAGGCCACATCTAGAGTACTGTATACAGGCATGGTCCCCACATTTTAGACAGGATATTAACCTTCTCGAGTCAGTGCAACAGAGGGCAACAAAGATTATTCCTTCCCTGAGGCACCTTGAATATATAGATAAACTGAGGGTATTAAATATGTTCTCGTTCAAAAGGAGGTGTGTGAGAGGGGATATGATTGAGCTCTTTAAAATTTTTCCCGGGATAGATAAATTGGATGTTAGCAAGTTTTTTGAGTTAGATGATGGAAATCGGACTAGAGGTCACCACTTGAAAATTAAAAAGCAAGGGTGTAGGTTGGATTTAAGAAAATATTTTTTCACCAATAGAGTGGTAGACTTCTGGAATAAATTGCCGCGGAGGGTAGTAGGTAGTCCAAATCTAAATGTATTTAAGAGTAGGTTGGATGAGTTTATGGGAAGGGAAGGTTGTGATGGTTCTTAAGTTTTGTATATATTAATATTGTTTGTATATATCTATAGCTGCATGATTTAGTTCTTGACAAGCCTTGATTGGTGATACCCTTGTTTCTGGACGCAATCCTCTGGATGTAGTTTTCCTGGGAGTTTGGGTGCCTTAAAAAAAGAGGCCGTTTGACTCGGATGACCTATGATGAGCCCTTGTGGCTTTTGTCATCTGTTATATTATATTGTGGGGACTTTGATTTTGTCTTTCCTTGGTGATGGTGCTTTTTGTGGGTGGGTTTTGACGGAGGCGGATGACCTTTGATAGGCCCTTGTTGCTTTTGTCATCAGTGTAATTATGTTATGTTATGTTAAATAAGGACTCTAACGAGAACCAAAAATCAGCCCAAACAGTGGATGAAAGTAATTATAATGCATATACCCATCTCTACCAGCTGTTGATACTGATACAAACCTGTGGTTCAGTGTTGGAGCAAGAGGAAAAATACTAAAATTTGATAGTACAAAACCAATTAACTCTATGAAGAACTCAATAGAAAAATCCAAGAAATCTATCAAAGTCAGTACATCATCAGATGAATGCTTTAGAGTTGCTAAAAAGCTTGCTAGATTCGTATGTAACCAAATTTGCACCTGACTATACAGAAGAAGAACTCAAAAGTTATATTAAAAAGAAAACAAACATAGATGCAAAATGCACCAAAATGCCATCAAAATTTCCTGAAAATTACAGTAGTTTTAAAGTGGAAGCTCAATGCGAAGACCCTTCAATCTTTATAGACCCATCAACATGGACAAAAGGAATCTATTTCAATTGGTTCAGACCACAATGTACAAGTAATACTACAGCTCATTATGGAGAGTAAATTAAATGTAGTTAGTTACACCTGCAAGGGGTCTGCGAACAAATGAAATTGGTTTAAATAAGATAATAAATAATTTTGATATAGTTTTACTACAAGAGACATGGGTATCAAAAACAGAATGAAAAAAGATTAATACACTTTTTTTAAATCATAGGGGTGTAGCAAACTCTACAAATGATGATAGTAATTGTTTATTAGTATGTAGGAAAAATAAAAAAGGTGTAGCAATAATATGGAATTAAAATTTGAACATTATATAAGTGGATTAACTTTTGATTATGATTGGGTTGTTGGTATAAAAATAATGCTAAACTGTCAAGTAATCTATATTTTTAATGTATACCTACCATGTAAGTCAGTAGAAAATGTGGAATTATATATAGATAGACTATATAAGTTAGGTACTTTGTTAGAAGAGTTAGATAGTACATGTTATTGTGTATATGGCGATTTCAATAGTAACATATTAGTTAATGACTCAGAGTTTTCTAAACATTTAAATTTTTTTTGTGAAGCCTATAAGCTTAAATGGTCAAAAAGACTAAGCCTGCTGAGAGACACTCTCATGTATGTCAGTAACGCATGGGGTTCAAAATCTTAGTTGGACCACTGCATTTCATCTGAGGATGGTCATAAATTAATTTCAGATATGTATGTATTATATGATTCTTTTGAGTCTGATCATCTTGCATTTTTGTCAAAATTGACTGTTAAATTAATACCTAAAGTCTCAACAAAAAGTTCTTTTGAGAACTGACCTTCGAACAGGTAGCACGTGTTTCGTAGAGCTCTCAGAATATTTTGATTATTTGATATACTTTGGTGTGTGACATAAACATAAATATTAAGTTATTAGATCATATATTTGGTTAATATAACAAAGTTAAATTGTGGTTATTTTGTTTTGGTGAGAAAGTGACTTTTGTTTACTTCAGTGGCCATCTTGATTAGCAGGTTTTAAACTTGCGCGCACAAATTCGGGTCAAATTCTTGTTGTTTGTAAGTTTTTGTTTCTATTATTGTTCTTGTTTAAATATGGCTGACTGTTTGGATGTAGAGAGTATGCCTTTTGAAAGTAGTGTGTATGTAGTGTGCGATGTCTGTGGTGTAGAGAGGAGAGTGAATGTGTCTGAGTGCCGTATGTGCTTTGACTGAGGAGGTGAATCGATTACGTGCAGAATGATTGAGACTGAACGATTTAGTGTCTGAAGTGAGAAGAGATGCAAGTGTACGTTTGAAGAGTCAGATTGGGACCAGGGGGAGGAAGTTAGGCCTAGAACAGGGACTGGAGAGAAAGCAGTAAGTGATGATGAGTGGTGGGTGAAAGTGAACAGAATAGATAAGTTAGGACAGGTTAGGTGTGTGAATGAGAGGGACATGGAACCTCTTAGGCTAACTAACAAATTTGATGCCCTGAGAGAGGAAGAATTTGAAAGAGATTTGTCTGGTGTGGCTGTGCCTGAAAGTAGAATAGGAGGTCGAGTGAGTGAGAGCAGGAGGGAGGGTAATACTAGGCCTATAGAGAATAGGAGAATGACTGAGGTGATTGTGATGGGTGACTCTCAGATTAGGTATTTTCCCAGTCTACAGAAGTTAAATTAAAGTCACCAAGAATAACTGTATCTTCTTTGCATCCTTTACTTATTTCCCTAATCATTAACTCATCCATGCAATCAGTCTGTCCTGGTGGTCTATAAAAAGCTCCCAAGTGTATTTTCCTATTTTTACCAACCTTAATATCTATCCATAATGATTCACCTTCTCCTTGCTTTATAGAGTTATTTAGATTTGAAGAAATGCTATTTCTGATATAAATAATCAACCCACCAGTCCTATCTCTCCTTTGACTAATGTACATAGTATAACCTTCTAGTTCAAATTCACTGACATTATCATTAAATATATTTTCATTAACCCATGATTCAACTATACATATTATATCTATATCTTCATGAATGATATAACTAAATAATTCATCCCTCTTATTTCTAAGACCACAAGCATTTGTGTAAAGACAACTCAGCCCACCTATCCCTGAAGCACCTGAGGGCCTATCTCCTCTGCATCTCCTTTCTCTCCTTCCCCGACCCTGTACTCTTGTATTTTCCTGACCACTATCACTACTCAAGTAATTTAACCCTAAAGCACTTCCATTAGCCTGCCTACCTTCTACAAATCTGTGTTTGCTTCTTATCCCTGCCTCACTCTGAGCCATTAAGTCCACCTGATGAAATTGAAGGTAATTCAGGAGCTGAAAATATTTGTAACAGGTGGAAAACACACTATCGGGAACTGTTTAATTGTTTGCACGATAGTTCACTATTCTTAGACAACAATTATGCAGCCTCTGATAACTATAAGAAGGTTTTAGTATCATGCAAAGAAGTGGCAACCATGATAAGAAAACTTGATGTAAATAAAAGTTGTGGATTGAGTGGAATTCAAGATGAACATATTAAATTTAGTAGTGCAAAAATTATTCCATTATTAGCTGTGTCTCACTGGAGGTCTCGTATATGGAGTCTTACCTGAAAGCATGTTGTCTGTTGTGTTAATACCTATTATTAAAAACAAAAGTCAAAGTATAAATATAAAATCCAATTATAGGCCAAATTGCGTTAGCTAGTATCTGTAGTAAAATTTTAGAAAGAATCATACTTAGTAGAATTGAATCTTTTATCTTAACAATGGACAACCAATTTGGATTTAAGAAAAATCATGGTACAGATATGTGTATTTACTCATTAAAATAAATGTATTGAAATATAATAGTCTTAATAGCAATATATATTCCTGTTTTTTGGATGTATCAAACGCTTTTGACAGAGTAAATCACAAAGTTTTAATTTAAGGTTACATCATATATTATAAGAATAATTAGTTACTGGTATGCTATTCAAAAAATCTGTGTAAGATGGTCAAATACCATATCTGACTTCTTTACCGTAAGTAATGGTGTTTGATAGGGAGGAATTCTTTCTCCTTACCTATTCTGTATATATATAAATGATTTATTCATAGAATTAGGCAAAATTAAAGTAGTTGTATAATAGGTAATGCAAAAACGAATCATTTTATTAATGCAGATAACATTGCACTAATTGCACCATCTGCAAGTGGTCTAAATAAATTAATTAACGTTTGTAATGATTTTTGGCTAAAAAATGATATCAAATTTAATAGTTCTAAAAGTGCTGTGCTAGTTTTTAAATCTAAATTTCTTAAATGTTGTAAATATAATAGTTTTAAGCTAGGTAATGATACAATTCAAATAGTGAGCAACATAAAGTATTTAGGGCATATAATTAGTGATGATCTCAAAGATACACTAGATATAGAACACCAGCGTAACAAGTTGTATAGACAAAGTAACATAATTAAAAAACATTTTGGATATCGTACTGAAAATGTAAAAATTAAACTGTTTAGGTCTTATTGTGAGTCAGTTTACACAGCTCATATATGGAGGCATTATGCAAACGCTACCCATAGTAGATTTATAGTTGCTTATAACAATAGTTTCAGAATTCTTTGTGGTAACCTAAATATTGTAGAGCTTGTCCTATGTATGTATGTAGAAATATACCTTCGCCTAAAGAAGTAATCAGAAAACTTGTAATTGGTATTTTTCACTCAGACTGTAGGTATCTTTCTGAAATTACTACTCACATGATAAATAATACCCATTAAATTAATCTGGCAATATTAAATATTAGTAGATTAACAGTTCATTTAAATAAGTATTAGTAGCAAGATAGTGGCAATTTTAGTTGTTAAGGTAAATATAATCTTTTGGATAAGTAATATCAAAATTTTATACTTCAAAATTGTAATATATTTTTTTTTTTAGGAATTACCAAAATCTGTAATAAACTTGTTTGTTTGTTTTTCTTTCTTTCTTTCTTAATATATTAAACCAGGATGTTTCCACAAAGCAAGGTTATGTAAGAGGCCCCCCCGCCTCCGAAGCCGCAGCGCCCGCCTAAGGTTTTGAGGCGGAGGGAGGAAAAGACTCGCATGGCGAGCCCAACCTCCCCCAATAAGTCCTCAAAGGCGACAGCGCCTCCAGCGCTTTGTCCGGCCAACAGCGCCCGGGGTTCTGCCCCCGGGAAGCGTACGGCCATTCCCGTGAGGGTCTTCAATTCGAGGAGGGCCCCCGCGTCTCCTCCGAGCTAGGCCTGGAGGGCATATTCCTTCAATGGAATTGCCGTGGACTCCGGGCCAACTGGGAGGAGCTGCGGAGGCTCGCCTCGTCCCGTTCCCCGTTAGCTATTTTTTTGCAGGAGACCATGCTAGGCGCGTGCCCCCTGCCTGCCCTCCCGGGGTATAAGGGTCTTGCGACCCCACCACCGCGGGATGGCCGGGCTGGGGGATGCGCGGTTTACACCCGGCATGATGTCTCCGTTCTTCCTTTCTCTTTAGATACCTCCTTTCAGGCCGTGGCTGTGCAGCTGCACCTGGATAGGAGGTATACTCTGATTTCTGCGTACATTCCACCATCAGCTGACTTCGACGCAGGGGACTTCCCCCGCGTCGTGGCACGGTTGCCGAGGCCCTATCTCTTGCTTGGAGATCTGAACGGCAGGCATCTTCTCTGGGGAGATTACTCCATAAATCCCAGGGGACAAGTCCTTGCCGATCTGATCGAAGAGCTTGAGATGGGTGTCCTAAATGTGGATGAGTTTACTCATCACTGTCCGAGAACCGCTTCATTTTCTTGCCTTGATCTATCTTTGTGCTCTTCAGATGCACAGCCTGATTTTAATTGAGGGTGGTCGATGACCTCCATGGTAGTGATCTCTTTCCCATTTAAATATCATTTTCTGGGCAACTGCCGCGTTAGAGCCCACCTCGGTGGTGCTTGGCGCAGGTGCGGTGGCCTGCATTTCAGGAAATGACTGAATTCTCCATCTCAGTTGAGTTTAGGTCGGTAGATGAGACCGCTGAGTTCTCCAGCAACCTCATAGCCGCGGGCCTGACTACTATTCCCAGAACGTCTGGTCGTTTTGCATGGTGGTCGGCCGAGTGTGAGACGGCCCTCAAACAGAAGCGTTATGCCTACATACGCTATAAGCGCCGCCCGAATGATTTCACTGTCGCTGAATTTCGTCGGGCTAGGGCTAGGTTCGGGTATATTTCGAAGCACGCCCGCCGCTCTTCTTGGCAGGCATACGTGTCTTCACTTAACGGGAAGACCCCTCTAGCTGAGGTGTGGAAGCGAGTCAAAAGGATTCGGGGCAAGTTCTCGCAGGACCCCCCTCCCGTTCTCCAGGAGAATGGGACCGTAATCTCGGACCCCGCGTCCGTGGCGGAATCCTTAGCGACCGCTTTCTCCGCATTCTCTAGCCGTGAGGCTGCTCCGCCAGCATTCAATGCACGTCGTGATGTCGCGGAAGGCCGCCGGCTGGACTTTACCTCCAGAGGTGGAGAACCCTTCAACGATAAGTTTACTGTGAGTGAGTTGCGTTCCGCTCTCGCTTCGTGCGCGGACACCGCCCATGGTCCGGACGATGTCCCGTACGCCATGCTTCGACACCTGGGTGAGCGAGGCATGGCCTTTCTGTTAGATCTGTTCAACAGGATCTGGGTGGAAGGTCTTCTCCCAGACTCCTGGCGAATCTCTACTGTGCTCGCCTTTCGCAAGCCGGGGAGAGATCACTCTACTCCGACCGGTTTCCGCCCAATCTCTCTAACCTCTTGCGTGTGCAAGTTGATGGAGAAGTTGGTAAATGTTAGATTAGCCTATTTCCTGGACAGCGGAGGCCATCTGTCTTCTGCACAGTGCGGCTTCCGTAAGTTTCACTCCACGTCGGATGCTCTGCTCCGACTGGAAAGTGCCGTCTGCGAGGCTTTCCTTCGTAGACAGCACTACGCCACAGTGTTTTTTGATCTGGAGAAGGCCTATGATACCGCATGGCGATACGGTATCATGGAGACTCTCCACACGATGGGGGCGAGGGGACGCCTCCCAATGTTTATATCTGAATTTTTGCGAGATCGTCGATTCCGCGTACGGGTGGGGGGAGCCCTCTCTGCCCCAAAGGAGCAGGAAGAGGGTGTCCCGCAGGGAAGTTTCCTCAGTGTCACACTCTTTGCCCTGAGCATCAACGGCATCACCTCGGTTCTGCCAGAAGATGTTCTCGCTACGCTCTACGTGGACGACCTTTCGATCTCTTTTGGCGCGGCCCAGATGCCAACTCTGGAGCGTCGACTCCAACAGGCATTGAACCGCGTCTCTCGCTATGCCGAAGCGCACAGGTTTCGTTTTTTTTGGCCAAGACTAAGGTGGTGCACTTCTGCCGCCATCCACGGCTTCACCCCGACCCAGATTTGTTTCTTAATGGGGTGTGCCTGGATGTGGTTGAGTCGCACCGTTTCCTTGGTCTTGTATTCGACCGACGCCTCACCTGGGAGGCTCACATTCGCAGCCTTAGGGTCTCTTGTACCCGCGCCATGGACATTCTCCGTTCCGTGACGTTCAGCGCTTGGGGCGCTGATAGGGCTACCGCCTTACTTTTTTATCGATCCTTTGTTCGCTCGAAGCTCGACTACGGATGCGAGTTTTATGCATCCGCAGCCGAGCGTTTATTGCGGAAGGTGGATTCGATCCACCACACCGGCCTTCGCCTTGCGACCGGTGCCTTCCGCACTTCCCCCATTGAGAGCCTGTTGGTCGATGCTGGGGAGATGCCACTCGCTCTGCGCCGCGTGCAGTGCATCACTCGCCTGTACGCGCGAGCCCGGCGCCTCCCCCAGTCGCCAACAGCTCTCACTGCATCCGCAGCTGATCTCGATGGTGCCTATGCCGCCGAGAGACGCCAGTCATACCCTAAGCCCTTTGGGTTTAGGGCCAGGAAACTCCTTCGAGAGGTAGATATAGCTCTCGGGCCGGTGGCGCCCCTGGTTCTGCCCAGGACGCCACCCTGGAGGGTACCACATTTGGCTATTTGTCGCCACGCCTCTGCTCCCAAAGCTTGTACTGCGCCGGGAGTATTGCGTTCGATCTTTTTGGAGCACACATCGTGTCACGCTGGTACCGTGCCAGTGTATACGGATGGCTCCAAGTCCCAAGAGGGGGTCGGCTTCCACGCCGTATCCCCTCTGTTTGAAGTCAGCGGGGCTCTACCAGGCGCTGCGTCTGTCTTCACGGCCGAGCTGGTGGCAATACACCACTCGGTACGGGAGATTACGCGACGTGCCCGGTTCGGAGACCGGATTGTGATTTATAGCGACTCACAAAGCGCCCTGAGTGCTCTCGGGGCATTGGAATCTCCGCATCCCCTGGTTCGCGAAATCCGTGACGCCACGGTTTTGGCGAGCCGGGCAGATGTCGAGATTATCTTCTGCTGGGTTCCTGGACATGTAGGAATTGCGGGGAATGAGCGCGCCGATGAGGGCGCCAAAGAGTCCGCGAGGACTCTGCGACCGGACCAGCGTTTCGCTCTTCCTCACACCGACTACATGGCAGGAATACGGGCAGCTCTTCGGACTGCTTGGCAAAGAAGATGGGAGACGGTCGAGGGGAACTTAAAGTTGCGTGCCATTGCGCCGCGACTGTTCCCATGGACCTATCCCCCAATGCCGCGGCGGCTTCAGGTTGCTTTCTGTCGTCTTCGAATCGGACACACTCGTGTGACGCATCGTTACTTGGTGGAGCGCTCGCATGTGCCCTATTGCAACGACTGCGTCGTCCCCCAGACTGTTCGGCATATTCTTGTCGAATGTCCCAGTCTGGGTGATCTTCGCGCACGATACCTGTCTCGGTACCGGGATGGGCGGGGTCGCTACCGCCTGTCCCTTGTACTCGGGACGAGTGCGTGCACCATGACTGGTGGACTTATTGACTTTTTGGGGGAGGCCGGCCTTCTCCCCTTTATTTAAGGTTCCTTTTTTTGTTATTGTTTTGTTTTAGATTGCACTCTCCTGCACCGGGGTGAGGGGGACCTCCCCCCGCTGCCGGAGATTGCTTCGATTGTTAAGTTTTTCAAATTTATATTGATTGTTAAGTTTTCATATTTTAACTTTAAAGTAGCCTAATTCTAGGCTGTCGTGTTTTTCGGCGACTTATGCCCAAGTGGGTAGTTGCCAGATGGGCTCTATAAAAAAAAAAAAAAAAAATGCGATGGCTTCAGGTCGCTTTCTGTCGTCTCCGAATCGGACATACTCGTGTGATGCATCGCTATTTGATGGAGCGCTCGCCTGCCCCCTATTGTGACGGCTGCGTTGTCTCCCAGACTGTTCGGCACATTCTTGTCGAATGTCCCAGTCTGGGTGATTTTTCGCGCACGTTACCTGTCCCGGTACCGGGATGGGCGTGGTCGCTACCGCCTGTCCCTTGTACTCGGGAGGAGTGCGTGCACATTGACTGGTGGACTTGTTGACTTTTGTGGGGAGGCCGACCTTCTCCCTATTATTTAAGCAGGGTTTGTTTTGTTTTGTTTTTTTTCTTTTAAGTTGCATGCTCCTGCGCCGGGAGTACCTCCCCGTGCTTCTTTTGCCCCTTTTTGAGGTGTTTTTTGTCTCTTTAATTTTCTTTTAAAGTAGCCTAGAACTAGGCCAGTTTTAATACGGCAACTAATTTCCAAGTAGGCAGTCGCCAGATGAGCTCTTAAAAAAACAACAAAAAAAAACCTGTCTCGGTACCGGGATGGGCAGGGTTGCTACTGCCTGTCCCTTGTACTCAGGACGAGTGCGTGCACCTTGACTGGTGGACTGATACACTTTTGGGGGGAGGTCGGCCTTTTCCCTTTTATTTAACTAGGTTTTGTTGTTGTTTTTTGTTATTGTTTTCTTTCTAGGTCGCACGCTCCTCCTCCAGGTGGAGGGACCTTCCCCTGGAGCTTGCTTCCTAATTGTCATCTCCTTTTCTCATTGTTTTCTTTTCAAATTTTTATTTTAAAGTAGCTTAGAACTAGGCTGTTTGTTTGCAGCGACTTATGCCCAAGTGGGCAGTCGCCAGATAGCCCCTTAAACCCCCCCACCCCCCCAAAATACTACCCCACTCATCTGAACAAGCCCATGCTGTTCTCCCTGACCATACTCCATTTCAGCTTAACGTCCTCACTCGGGTGTCCTTTGAGGAAGTAACCGCCCTGATCTCATGCTCTAACAAATCTGGATCCCCTAAGGATGTCTTTCCACCCAAACTCCTCCACCAAATTCTACCTGCTGTCCTCCCACTGATTCTTCATCTCTTTATTACTTCACTTGCCACAGGGGTGGTTCCCTCTTCCTTCAAACATGCCTCAATTTGTCCTACCCTTAAAAAAACACAACACACCTTAACTCCTCTGAACCATCTAGCTATTGCCCTATCTCACAGCTTCCATTCCTCTCTAAGACCCTTGAGAGACTGGTTTTCTTTCGCCTAATGACCATATTTCTAACAGCAATATCGATGAAATGTACCAGTCGGGGTTCAAAGCGAAGCACTCTGCTGAAACTGCTTTTCTTAATGTTTCGGACATTTTACGTAGAGCAGCCGATAAGGGTTGTATGTCCATTCTAGTCCTCCTAGACCTCCTCTGCTTTCGTCTCCATTGACCACACTGTCCTCTTTGAGTGTCCTGTGAGACCGCGCCCATTCATTTTTGGGTGCCTCAGGGCTCAGTCCTTGGTCCCCCTCCTCTTTCGCATCTTCTTACTTCCTCTTGGCTCCCTTCACAATTTGGACCTGTTCTTCCACCTCTATGCTGATGACACTCAGATATACCTTTCCTCATCCCCCGTGTCCTTCTCTCAATCAATTACCAAGCTCCTTTCAGCCTACACCTCCATAAATGAATGGCTGTCTGCCAACTTTCTCAAACTTAACCATGATAAAACTGAAGTTCTCCTTGTTGGTACCGCTTAGATGGTGGAGAAATCTAAAGCTTTCTTCCCCACCCTTAACCTTGGGGAAAGTAATGTTTCATTCTCTGATACCGTCAGTAATCTTGGTGTTATTTTTGATGAGCAACTCTCGTTTAAACTTCACATCCATCATCTGTAAGTCTTCCCTCAGTTTTCTCCGCAACTTCTAATGTGTTTGATCCCATTTTGATTGATGAGGCCTTGAGACTGCTACTCATGCTTATACTACTGCAATTCTCTTCTAGTAAATCTCCCTTCCTCATCACTTCGCCCCCTACAACTAGTTCAAAATTATGCTACCCGGTTCCTCCCCCTTCCCCCCCCCTGGGTTCTCTCATTCGATGCCTCAGTTACGAGAGCTACACTGGTTACTTATTCACTTCTGTAGCTACTATAAAATTCTTCTCATCAACTACAAGGCTTCACCTTATCTCTCGTCTGCCCTCTCCCGTCGTCAAACTCTACGGGCACTCTGGTTTAACCTCATTCCCCTCCTGATCACTCCTCATTCTGTCCTCTGCTCGATGGGTGACCGTTCCTTCTCAGTTTGTGCTCCTAGAATCTGGAATGCTCTTCCTGCCGAAGTCCGATCCTCTCCCTCCCTTGCTACTTTGAAATGTCTTCTGAAGACTCATCTCTTCAGAATTGCCTTCTCTCCTCTTTAAACTTTCTCTACACTTGCTACACAACCTGAACTCTGGGAGGGCTAACAGCCCTGAAGGGCGCATTATAAATGCCTATTATTATTATTTACCTACTCACCCCCACCATCTCTCACGCATTCATTCTTCCCTTCATAAATCATTACTCATCCGTTCACCTTCATTCACCCATAGCTTTGCACTATATCTGTAAATGCTCATTGTTTTAAATTTATTATTTATTTTCTCTTTAAAATTCTTTTTTACAATTATTGAATCATAATTGTAAATTTTCAACCATTTTAGAGCTTTGACCACCTGCATCCATCCATCACTAATTCACTGCCCATAATAAGTGCACAAACTACATAAAAAGGTTTGCTTGGTTACAATAACCTAGTAGTTGCACCACTTAAAACCAACCAATCACTCTACAGTACTTACCTCCCCAAAACATAGCAAAGGAAGGAATCTTTTATCTTTTGCACAAGAAACATGAGTCGCTCTTTAGACTCGAGGTCATGCTACCGCACAAACCAGCAATATACCAAACATACAAAAAACCAATCATACTGTGATCACTCCTCAGAAATCAATCCTCTGTTAGAGACTTGCTGGTTACTCCCTCTGCATTGGTGGCTTTTGTGATGGAGGTAGGTAACCATAATAACCAATCAGGGAACAAAGTAGTTAGGAAGCTATCAAGGTTACCCAATGAAGGTGGGTTAGGTACTCATTCTAATACCTTCCATATTCTTCAAATAAAATATAGATGACTTAAATTATATTTTTGTATTTATAGATAATATTGCTATAGTTCCCTAATATCAATATTAAGTAATTTTTTAATTTACCTCAAAAGAGTGCCTTTATCAAATGAGATAAAATCTTCTAATATTCCCAATGATGCAAATCATAAAAGCTTTCTTCCATATGAAGTTGCTTTAAACACAATTGAAAATGTAAAAAGAAAATTAAACTTGAAATCTATTAAAACCAAGCCATAAGAAAATTATGCAAAAATGGATCCATTGCATCAAGACCTTTCCTTAAATTCGGAATTCATAAGGGATGAATTTGGATCACTAGAGACAACAATGTGTGAGGTAAGTAAGCTTTATAATTTTGTTTTAACTTTGGCCATGAAAGGATATTTTAAAGAAGGGGGTTTTTAAGGGAGTATTTTCTGCTCCCTCCAACTGCTTGGGAGATTAAGGGAGAGAGCTCTGATCCTACAAACTGTAATGTAAGCCCTGCCAACATTACCACAATTAGGTGAGGCTATCTTCAGGGACAAAATTGTATTCAGGAAGCATTGGTTAATAATCCCCTAGATACACCTAGAGAAATGCTAAAGAGCTCTACATAAGTCATATTTAATGGGTCAAATTAATAGAAGTAATTAAATATATTTTGTTTTGTATGTTTGTATCATATCTTGTCCCCTATAACCCCGTAAGAGGCGCGGCAATTTGCCATCCTGGCCGCTGTGCTGACGGGATCCAGCGCCCCGTCCGGCCCCAGCTTAGCCTCTCTTCCTTCCTTCAGATAGCCTTTATTCCTATCCTACCTCGTCGCTTTTCATACAACCTCTCCCACAACTTTCTCTGGTCAGCCTCTAATTTCACAGGGTAGAAGCTGACCTTCTTCTCAGCCAATCGTCCCAGATCGGGGCTGAGGGGGTAGGGGACAATGTCCCCTAACCCCTGAGCTCCGGTCTGGGGTGATTGGTTTTTAACAACCTGCTTCATCCCCACCCATACCTTCCTCACATCCCTTTTCCTCACATCTTCAAAATCTATCTTTTTTACGCCGTGTTCAAGGTGGAGCCGCCATGCCACCAGGCGGGAGGGGTGGTCCCAAATGGCGGTGCCTGGCTCTGCCGGGCCTGTAAGCACCTCTTGCAGTGCGGGCTACTGCAAGAGGTGGTGAGCGATTGCGTCCCGTAAAACAAAGAGGGTCACCATGCCCAATGATGTAAATAAAAAAAAAACCCAACCCCCAACTTTCCCAAGGACATCAATGGAGCCGCCCTTGGGCAGCTCCACCAAGAAAATGGAGGTCTCATCCCTTGTGCTTGCGCAGGGGACCCTCCATACTTCTTTAACCGGAGATGAGGCTTACTCCTCTCCTACACCTACGGGTGTAGGGGACTCCCCCTCACCCCCTTCTCTAGAGGTGCTTTCGGGCACCTCCCTATCTCCAGCGGCAATTCCTCCTTTGCTTTCTAAGGGAACTGCCAAGAAAGCCAGCAGGCAGCCCATTGCCGACCGCCCCTCGTGCAAGCGGCTGGGTAGGGCAAACCCCCTTAGCGGGGAGAGGGAAGCCAGGCCCCTTTGGTCACTTCCCTCAAAAGACCTGCTGGCAAGAATACTAAACTTTGCCGGGGTCAAGGCCTATGCCTCCCCACTAAAGACTTATGACGCTGCCAAGGGGACCTGCGATGTCCTGGGAGGGAATAGCCAACTGGAGGCCCCTCCTGTGATAGACATGGTCCTTGAGGAAAACGAGCCTCAGACGGTAGGGCCTTCCATGGGGGGGAATCCGGCCTCGGTGCCAAGCACCGAACCCGAATCCGCCCCTATGCAAGGTCCTCCTCAAACGGCTGGGGATTCTCAGGCAGTACAAGGAGGGGAGGTATCTCCTCCGGATGATGCCCCTGCGACCACCAGGACCTTCTCCATTTCGGAGAAAGACCTGGCTGAGGCCGGTCCATCTGGCCTGGGGGGCTTCTACCGGCGGGGGTGAGAAGCTGGTTCGAAAAAGACCAAAAAGACGAAGAAGACTCGGGGCTCCTCTCCATCCGCCGGGGCTATGGGGATGGATGGGTCTGCTGCCACTTTGGCAAGCGACCAAGCCAAGATCAGCAAATCCGGCCCCTCTGCCCTTCCGGGTACGGAGCTCCTGACCATGAAAAAGACCAAAAGTGCACAGGGCGGAGCCTCGATGACATCGGGGCCCCTCATTCAGAGGTTACCTGGCGTATTCGAGCCCGCTGGTTCAAACGCTTCCTCGTTATTCGCTCCACTGATGGCACCATGTTGTCCATGGGCAACATGATCCATCAGAGGAGAGGATTAGCTAGTGCAATTGGTAGAGAGCCGAAGGTAACCCGTTTCTCGGACGAGAGCCTTCTGGCGAATCCCGCCGAGGTAGCCAAGATAAGTGCTCTTCGGACACTTCATGGCAACGGTGAGTGTGACGCCGCACTCTACCATGAACTTTGTGAAAGGAGTAGTTTATGTGAGGGAACTCGTTGACTACTCCATTGAGGACATCACCCTAGAGCTGGCCGACCATGGTGCGGTCAATGTCGAACGTGTGATGAGAAAACAGGGAGGGGCCTCGTGACCCACCCCTACACTCTTCGTCACGTTCGACTGTGACAAGCTCCCTGAGTCGGTGCGTGCCGGTTGGTACCGCTACCGCGTGAAGGCATTCATGCCACTGCCGCAGCGGTGCTATTACTGTCACCGCTTCGGCCATACGAATCGCTCATGTAGACGTGCAAAGTCGGGGTCACTTGAAGTCTGTGTAAATTGCTCCAAGGTCGCACACGATAAGTCCAAATCGTGTGTGGTCAAGTGTGTCAATTGCGGAGAGCCGCACCCTGCTTCTTCGAAGCAATGTGGTGCATATCTCCTTGAAAAAGAAATCCTGGCCGTTCAGGCCCAGGATCGACTCTCATTCCGCGAGGCAAAGGACTTGGTCATATGCCTCAATAGTTAGAAAGGCACCCTCTTCTCCTGGCCCATCCAGGCTAACGAGCACGGTTGTTTCCGCGCCCATTCGGAGCCCTTCTGCAGGCTCTACCCAACCCGGGCGCTTCCCTGGTAAAGCTGGCGGCAAAAAGGGTTCATACCCTGCCCTGGCTTAAACCAGGGCTCCCTCCTCTTCCCCCAGCGTGACCGTTTCCCGTAAGGCGAAACGGCCACGCGCCTCCACCGAGTCGTTAGACTTACAGGAGGCAACACCCCTGAAGATGGTCGCTAGGCCATCTTCCGGGGTTCCTAAAGCTGTTCCCCAAAAGGAGGACAGCAACAAAGGAGCTTCTGCCCCTGCACCCACGCCCCGAGGTGGAGCGAGTAGCTCTGAGACGGTGGTTCCTCGAAAAGAGGGCCCCCCGCCTCCGAAGCCGCAGTGCCCGCCTAAGGTTTCGAGGCGGAGGGAGGAAAAAACTTGCATGGCGAGCCCAACCTCCCCCAATAAGTCCTCGAAGGCGACAGCGCCTCCAGCGCTTTGTCCGGCTAACAGCGCCCGGGGTTCTGCCCCCGGGAAGCGTACGGCCATTCCCGTGAGGGTCTTCAGTTCGAGGAGGGCCCCCGCGTCTCCTCCGAGCTAGGCCGGGAGGGCATATTCCTTCAATGGAATTGCCGTGGACTCCGGGCCAACTGGGAGGAGCTGCGGAGGCTCGTCTCGTCCCGCTCCCCGTTAGCTATTTTTTTGCAGGAGACCATGCTAGGCGCGTGCCCCCTGCCCGCCCTCCCGGGGTACAAGGGTCTTGCGACCCCACCACCGCGGGATGGCCGAGCTGGGGGATGCGCGGTTTACACCCGGCATGATGTCTCCGTTCTTCCTTTCTCTTTAGATACCTCCTTTCAGGCAGTGGCTGTGCAGCTGCACCTGGATAGGAGGTATACTATCATTTCTGCGTACATTCCACCGTCAGCTGACTTCGACGCGGAGGACTTCCGCCGCGTCGTGGCACGGTTGCCGAGGCCCTATCTCTTGCTTGGAGATCTGAACGGCAGGCATCCTCTCTGGGGAGATTACTCCATAAATCCCAGGGGACAAGTCCTTGCCAATCTGATCGAAGAGCTTGAGATGGGTGTCCTAAACGTGGATGAGTTTACGCATCACTGTCCGAGAACCGCTTCATTTTCTTGCCTTGACCTATCTTTGTGCTCTTCTGATGCACAGCCTGATTTTGATTGGGGGGTGGTCGATGACCTCCATGGTAGTGATCACTTTCCCATTCAAATATCATTTTCAGGGCAACTGCCGCCTGAGAGACCACCTCGGTGGTGCTTGGCGCGGGCGCGGTGGCCTGCATTTCAGGAAATGACTGAATTCTCTATCTCAGTCGAGGAGTTTAGGTCGGTAGATGAGGCCGTTGAGTTCTTCTCCGGCAACCTCATCGCCGTGGGCCTGACTACTATTCCTAGGACGTCTGGCCGTTTTGCACGCCGACCACTCCCATGGTGGTCGGCCGAATGTGAGACGGCCCTCAAACAGAAGCGTTATGCCTACATGCGCTATAAGCGCCGCCCGAACGATTTCACTGTCGCTGAATTTCGTCGGGCTAGGGCTAGGTTCTGGTATATTTCGAAGCACGCCCGCCGCTCTTCTTGGCGTGCATACGTGTCTTCACTTAACGGGAAGACCCCTTTATCTGAGGTGTGGAAGCGAGTCAAAAGGATTCGGGGAAAGTTCTCGCAGGACCCCCCTCCCGTTCTCCAGGAGAATGGGACCGCAATCTCGGACCCCGCGTCCGTGGCGGAATCCTTCGCGACCGCTTTTTCCGCATTCTCCTGCCGTGATGCTGCTCCGCCAGCATTCAATGCACGTCGTGATGTCGCGGAAGGCCGCCGGCTGGACTTTACCTCCAGAGGCGGAGAACCCTTCAACGACAAGTTTACTGTAAGCGAGTTGCGTTCCGCTCTCGCTTCGTGCGCGGACACCGCCCACGGTCCGGACGATGTCCCGTACGCCATGCTTCGACATCTAGGTGAGCGTGGCATGGCCTTTCTGTTAGATTTGTTCAACAGGATCTGGGTGGAAGGTCTTCTCCCAGACTCCTGGTGAATCGCTACTGTGCTTGCCTTTCGCAAACCGGGGAGAGATCACTCTACTCCGACTGGTTTCCGCCCAATCTCTCTAACCTCTTGCGTGTGCAAGTTGATGGAGAAATTGGTAAATGTTAGATTAGCCTTTTTCCTGGACAGCGGAGGCTATCTGTCTTCCGCACAGTGCGGCTTCCGCAAGTTCCACTCCACGTCGGATGCTCTGCTACGACTGGAAAATGCCGTCTGCGAGGCTTTCCTTCGTAGACAGCACTACACCACGGTGTTTTTCGATCTGGAGAAGGCCTATGATACCGCATGGCAATACGGTATCATGGAGACTCTCCACACGATGGGGGCGAGGGGACACCTCCCAATTTTTATATCTGAATTTTTGCGAGATCGTCGATTCCGCGTAGGGGTGGGGGGAGCCCTCTCCGGCCCAAAGGAGCAGGAAGAGGGTGTCCCGCAAGGAAGTGTCCTCAGTGTCACACTTTTTGCCCTGAGCATCAACGGCATCACCTTGGTGCTTCCGGAAGATGTTCTCGCTACGCTCTACGTGGACGACCTTTCGATCTCTTTTGGCGCGGCCCAGATGCCAACTCTGGAGCGTCGACTCCAACAGGCATTGAACCGCGTCTCTCGCTATGCCGAAGCGCACAGGTTTTGGTTTTCTTTGGCCAAGACCAAGGTGGTGCACTTCTGCCGCATCCACGGCTTCACCCCGACCCAGATTTGTTTCTTAAAGGGAGGCGCCTGGATGTGGTTGAGTCGCACCGTTTCCTTGGTCTTGTATTCGACCGACGCCTCACCTGGGAGGCTCATATTCGCAGCCTTAGGGTCTCTTGTACCCGCGCCATGGACATTCTCCGTTCCGTGACGTTCAGCGCTTGGGGCGCTGATAGGGCTACTGCCTTACTTTTTTATCGATCCTTTGTTCGTTCGAAGCTCGACTACGGATGCGAGTTTTATGCATCCACAGCCGAGCGTTTATTGCGGAAGGTGGATTCGATCCACCACACCGGCCTTCGCCTTGCGACCGGTGCCTTCCGCACTTCCCCCATTGAGAGCCTGTTGGTCGATGCTGGGGAGATGCCACTCGCTCTGCGCCGCGTGCAGTTTATCACTCGACTGTACGCGCGAGCCCGGCGCCTCCCTCATTCGCCAACAGCTCTCACTGCATCCGCAGCTGATCTCGATGGTGCCTATGCCGCTGAGAGACGCCAGTCATACCCTAAGCCCTTTGGGTTTAGGGCCAGGAAACTCCTTCGAGAGGTAGATATAGCTCTCGGGCCGGTGGCGCCCCTGGTTCTGCCCAGGACGCCACCCTGGAGGGTACCACATTTGGCTATTTGTCGCAACCCCTCTGCTCCCAAAGCTTGTACTGCGCCGGGAGTATTGCGTTCGACCTTTTTGGAGCACACATCGTGTCACGCTGGAACCGTGCCAGTGTATACGGATGACTCCAAGTCCCAAGAGGGGGTCAGTTTCTACGCCGTATCTCCTCTGTTTGAAGTCAGCGGGGCTCTACCAGGCGCTGCGTCTGTCTTCACGGCCGAGCTGGTGACAATACACCACTCGGTACGGGAGATTACGTGACGTGCCCGGTTCGGAGACCGGATTGTGATCTATAGCGACTCACAAAGCGCCCTGAGTGCTCTCGGGGCATTGGAATCTCCGCATCCCCTGGTTCGCGAAATCCGTGACGCCACGGTTTTGGCGAGCCGGGCAGATGTCGAGATTATCTTCTGCTGGGTTCCTGGACATGTAGGAATTGCGGGGAATGAGCGCACCGATGAGGGCGCCAAAGAGTCCGCGAGGACTCTGCGACCGGACCAGCGTTTCGCTCTTCCTCACACTGACTACATGGCAGGAATACGGGCAGCTCTTCGGACTGCTTGGCAAAGAAGATAGGAGACGGTCGAAGGGAACTTAAAGTTGCATGCCATTGCGCCGCAACTGTTCCCATGGACCTATCCCCCAATGCCGCGGCGGCTTCAGGTTGCTTTCTGTCATCTCCGAATCGGGCACACTTGGTTGACGCATCGCTATTTGATGGAGCGCCCGCCTGCGCCCTATTGCAACGACTGCGTCGTCCCCCTGTTCGGCATATTCTTGTCGAATGTCCCAGTCTGGGTGATCTTCGCGCACGACACCTGTCCCAGTACCGGGATGGCCGGGGTCGCTACCGCCTGTCCCTTGTACTCGGGACGAGTGCGTGTACTGTGACTGGTGGACTTGTTGACTTTTTGGGGGAGGCCGGCCTTCTCCCTTTCATTTAACCAGGTTTAATTGTTGTTGTTGTTTTTGTTATTGTTATTTTTTTTTTTATTGTTGTTTCCTGTTCAATTTTTTAAAGTAGCCTAGAACTAGGCTGTTTGTTTCCCGCGACTTATGCCTAAGTCGGCAGTCACCAGATAGCCCCTTAATTAAAAAAAAAAAAAATTGTTCTCTATAAGGGACACACCGATTTGCTTTCCTGGCTGCCATGCTGATGGGACTCAGCACCTCGTCTGGCCCAGCTTAGCCTCTTCTTCATTCTAACACCCTGTCTTCTTATCCTGCTACCTCACTTTCCCTACAACCTCTCACATAACCTTCTCTGGTCAGCCTCTAACTTCATAGGGTAGACACAGACCCGCTTTCTTCCACCCAACCATCACAGATCCCCCATAAGGGGGACAGCGATTTGCCTTCCTGTCCACCATGCTGATGGGACTCAGCACCCTGTCTGGCCCCAGCTTAGACTCTTCTTCTTTCTGACAGCCTGTGTTTTTACCCTACTTCCTCACTATCCCTACAATGTCTCCCACAACTTTCTCTGGTCAGCCTCTAATTTCACAGGGTAGATGCCGACCATGCTCCTCTTAACCAAATATCCCAAATCGTGGGAAGGAGCAATGTTCCCTCACCCCTGAGCTCAGGTCTGGGGTGTTTTTTTTTTAACAATTTGTCCGATCCCCACTCCCCACACCTTCTTCACATCCCCTTTCTTTCTCCTTTCACTATCTCTTCATTTTTTGCCCAGCATAAGTTGGAAGCGCCATGCCGATGGGCTGCCAGGCCACTAGGCAGAGGAGTGGCCTCAAATAGTGGCAGCTGGTTCTGCCAGCCCTGTTGTAGCGGGTACTGAACCTACACTCTAGTCCCAATCTATCCAACCTGCTTCCTACACTAAGTCAGACGTGCTAAAGTGTGGGAGAAATGAAATGGATTGTATGTACAGTCCTTTATTTATAAAAATATGTGCTAAATATATTTATATACAAAGAAAAACAATCTGTGCGGATACTACCAATCAAAAAACAATTCTTATTCAAAATCAAACAACCAAAAAATATTTACAAAATGCAAACAAACAAGCGATAAATGAGAAAATAAAAAAAACACTATATAATCTAATTCAATGAGGCCTAAAAAACATACAATCAAAATCAAACATACAAAAAAAGAAAAGGCCTTGCACTTGCTGCCACTCGCGTGGGCACAATTGTTGCGTATGTCTATTTTTTTTAAAGGCCTTGGCCTCTGAGCTCTTACAATACACAATCTGGTCATGTCTCTAGGCTACTAAAGCCCTCCTTTATTTAATTTAAATTATGGCAAATTTTTCAAAATCAGCCACTCTTTATAAAAAGAATACCTTCCTAAAATTTTAACAAAATAATAGAGTGGCTTTTTGTTAAAAGAATTTTAGCAAAGAGACAAAAACATTTTAAATAAAACCTGAATTTACAGAGGGAGGGAGAGATCCGCTAGAAAGGGGGTGGGAGAATGGCCCTACAAACACTCAAATTCGCTCCACCACACTGTATTCACCCCTTGCAGAAAAGGCTACTGCATGGGGTGAGTAGCATTACTTCCCTTATCACTAATAGGGTTACCATGCCCAATGATGAAAATTTAAAAAAATACCTCCCTTTCCCTTCTCTAGTGGCAGAGCTACCCTTGGGCAGATCCACAGATAAAATGGAGGTTCCCCCCCCTCCCTGTGCTTTCTCAGGGGACCCTCCAAACTACTTCTACCAGAGAGGAGGCTTGCTCTTCTCATATGCCTACAGTTGCAGGGGCTCCCCCTCACCTCCTCTGTAGGTCGACTCGGGTGCCTCTCACCAATGGCAGCCCCCCTTTAATTTCTAAGGGGACTGCCGAGAAAGGCAGGTGGCCCATAATTCACTGCTCTCGGTGAGAGCAGCATGATAGGGACAACCCCCTTAGGGGTAGGAGGGAAGACAGGCCCTTTGGCATCTTTCCTCTAAAGACCGGCGGGCTCATATATTGAGCTTAGAGGTGGTCATGGTACATGCCCCTCTCTCTTCTCCGGCTAAGGACTTTGTGACCAATGTGACCTGTGATGTCCTGGGGTGGGGGGGATGGCCACATGGAGGCCTCCTCTGAGATGGACATGGTCCCTGAGGCAACCCAGCCCCAGACAGTAGGACCTTCCATAGGGATGAACCTAGGATTGGTACCAAGCACTGAACCCGAGTCTACCCCTGTGCAACGTCCTCCTCAGATGGCTTGAGTATCCAAGGCTTTACAAGGAGAGGAGGGTTCACCTTCTACAGCTGGTGCCCCTGTTACAGTTAGGACAAGACTATACATCTTGGAGAAGGATCTTGCCAGGATACTCCTACCGGTGGAGTGGAGAAATGGGTTCATTCCCGACCCTCCTCTCCTAAAAAGAAAAGGAAAGATGAAGGTGTGGGGCTCCTCTTCCTCTGTGGGGATGGATGGGGTTGCTGTTGCTTTGGCAAGTGACTAAGCCATGATCAGCACATCCGCCCCATTGCTTCCCCGGTAGAGAGTCCCAGGTGAAGAACAGACTGTGTAAAGCAGATCCTCGATTATGTCAGGGCCCCGCATTCATAGGCTGTAGCGGGCTGAAAATCTATACTCTAACTCTCAATCGATCCAACCCACTTCCTACACTAAATTGGATGTGAAAACCAGAGAGAGAATAAAATTATTAGATATACAGTCCTGTATTCCCCCTAAAATTTATAAGTACGAGTAGCAGTCAATAAGTTTTGCAATTCGGATATAAGGAAACGAGATATGAGGAAAAGTGTTTTATTATTTTTCAATATAACTACCCTTGACTTCAATGCACTTGCGCCACTTGTCCCTGAGGCTTCGAATTCCCGACAACCAGAAATCTCCCGACTGCTGTTCAATCCACTCCTGTACGGCGAGCTAGACATCTTCATTGTCTCCAACCGGCATCCATGCAGTGCAGCCTTGAGCTGGTGGAATAAAAAGTAGTCGTTAGGGGCCAGATCTGGACTGTAGGGGTGATGGTTGAGCTCCTCGAATCAGCACTCTCGCAGGGCAGCTTGTACAACTCTGGCCTTGTGGACAGGGGCATTGTTGTGGAGAATCAGGACACCGCGTGTCAACTTGCCGTGCCGCTTCTGACGGATGCACTTCTTCAACCCAGCCAGTTCCTTGGTGTAATATTGGCCTGTGATGGTCCTTCCATGATGCGCATAGTCCACCATCAACACTCCCTCAGAATCCCAGAAGATGGTGGCCATGATCTTCTCGACTGAGGGTTGGGTCCGGAACTTGATGGGGGTCGGAGAGCCCCTGTGTTTCCAGGTCATGCTTTCGAGCTTGGTCTCGGGATCCCAGTGATGGACCCATATTTCATCACCTGTCACTATGCGTGACTCATTCTGCCCGGTCTTGATTGTACAGGAGCAGCAGCTCCTCCGAACTTTGACGACGTTGAAGTCGATCATGGGGCGTGAGGTTTCTAGGGACCCACCGGGCAGAGACATTGGTCATGGCCAAATTGTAGTGGATGATGTTGATAACACTTCCATGTGACATTCCAAGTTCTCGCTCGATTTCTTCGACCTTCACCCGTCGATTTTCGAGGATCATCTTCTCCACACGGGCCACATTTTCCTCGGGCACATCTGACAGGGGCCATCTTCAAGGGACTCACGACCATGGCGGAACTTCCTATTCCAACGAGCAATGGTTGCATAGGAAGGGGCGGTGTCAGTGTACACTGCAACCATGTATTCATGGATCTCTTTTGCATTCTTGCCTTCCTTGGTCAAAAATTTGATCACTGCGCGGTGCTCAACTTTCTCCATTGTTGAAAAATTGGTGACTGACGATCTGCGATCAGCTACTGCTTCTTAAATAGATGAGGCAGGAGTGTGCGGCTGCAGGTCCTGTCTTGTCATAACTTGTCCTAACACCCCACAAACAGCCATCCCCCTTCATTTGTTTTGCCCTACCAATTTGCAAAACTTATTGACCACCCCTCATCTATTTACAAGAGATAATTGAATTTTCATATAAGAATTCAATTTTAAAAAATGTGTGCACACAACAAAACAAGGCCAAAATTCCCCAATCCCAAAACAAAATTTCCCCCAAAATTACAATGGGCGAAGAGAAAAAATTCGTACAATAGCACCAATCGGTACTGGGTCAAACAATGTGCGCGCAAATAAAACAAAAGAAAAGTAATGGTGCGAGATATACCACTCAACCCTGTATCACTCGCGAGTTAAGGCAAGGCTAGCCAAGGCTGTATAGTTCTCAGTTCAAGATGAGGGGTGGCGAAACTAGGTGCGGTTGTGGTTTCCAACAAGAGATCATGTAAATGCTCCTATCAAGCGGCGGTAGAAGCACTCTTGGCCTCTTTCCAACTTTCACTAGAAGTTTGTTGTCCCATGGTTACCTCCACACGGTCTCCACTCTCTGTTCAAACACGGTAAATCTTCTGGACAACAAATGCTCAAAATTTTTAAAATTTACATAAATATTAGGCTTTCAACTTATTATTAACTTTAACTCTTTTCTCTGAAAAGAGAAAACAAACCAATAAAAAATTGAGAAAAAATAAAACAAAATTTAAACGCTAGTTATTCACACACACACGCACAGAGGGAGGAAGAGGGTATTGGAAAAGGGGTGGGATAATGGCCCTACAAACATTCTCACATTCGCTCCACCACACACCCCTTTGACCATAGTCATACCCAACACTCTCTCAATCCCTACTCACGGTACCACTTATACTCAATTGCGCCCTTCTGCACCCATTCACACTCGTCTACTGGTCCCTGGCTACGCATAGCAATCATGTTGTTTACCATACTCTTACCTTTCATTACTAGCTCTCCCATCTCTCAATAGAACTCTTTCATACTCTTCCATTCAGAACCTTTACTCTTCATACCCCCATTCATCAGCTCCTCACTCACATCCCCTCTACTCTCAGCAGCTACACCAGAAACCCCTTCAACTGGTTCCCACCAGAAGCCAGAAAAGTCAGTCATCTCCTCATTCTCCACATCAAACTCACCTCTACCCTTACCATTCATAAAACCAGAAAAATCAGCCACACTCGGTTCATTCTGTCCAAACACACTATCATTCATACTGTTCCCCAAACCAGAAAAATCAGCTGCAAGCAGCTCACTCACTTGTCTCGTCTACTTACTCCAGCCAAATCACTCACCTGCTTATGCAAACACTCAATCTTTTTCTCAAGCTCCCCCATACCAGAAAGACCGTGCTCAGACTTACTTGCATTCTTCCTTTCACTCTTCTTTATATGTTTTCTACTCCTCCAGACCAAGACAAGCTCTTTCCCAACCAGATCCATACTGGCACTCCATATCAACATCATGCACCTTATCTCTCTCTCACCAGGCAGTCAGGAGGTTCTCTACAACTCTCAACTGATTTTAATGAGCCTGCACTCTCTCAGTCACACCTTTATTCAAACTCTCCATAACATACGTCACACCATTCTTCCAGACTCTCACAACTCTATACAATCCTTCAAACTTTTCACTCATCTTCGACACATTCAACCTACCTTTTACTATTTTTATCTTCAATACTTTTTCACCTATTTCAAACGAAGAAACCTTTCATGTGCCTCACACCATACACTGCTCACTTTCACTCAAACGAAACCTTTCTTTCACTTGCCTTTCAAAATTCATAAGAAAGTGACACAGGGACATCCCAGTTGCACTATGCACCATCAAATTATATGCCCATAACACTACTCAACCATTCATCCCAGTCATTCAAAGTCATACTCATCATTCTCAACATCTCACACAAGGTCCTAATTGTACATTCAGCCAACCCATTTGAAGATGGTACATACAGAGTTGTCCTCACATGCTCCACACAATTCTCTCTCAACATTTGCTCAAACACTTTCCTCGCAAACTCAGGCCCATTATCACCCAGACATCTCCTAGGATTCCATACACCCATGGGAAAAAAACAACTGCTCAACCACACGCACAACAGTCACACTCCTTTTATCTCATAGGTGCCACATACACAAACTTTTATGATCAACCATCATAACCATACCAACATTCCCAGCACATGTACGCAGTAAAGACTCACAATCAATTACTACTAATCAGGGTGGCATGATTAAAATCAAATGATTTTAATCAAGCAATTTTAATCGATTATAATAAAAAAGAATCTTTGATTGAAATTTTCTTTTTTTTCTAAATTCAAATAAACAGAAATTATGTGTATATTGCAAAGTTGGCAATTTTTTTAATTTGAAAAAAAATTAAATAGATAAAAAAATTATTATTTTTGTTTTCTATTTTTTATTTGATTTTTTTATTTATATGATCTTTTAAATATTTTTCTTTTTTTGTAATTTTTTATACATATATTATACCTTAAAAGCAATATGGGTCACTGGATATATATAATGTTTATTTCATGCAATATCTCTACTTCCAAAATTACAATTAAGACTGAAAGTTGTCAAAAATCAAAATGAATGAATTAGAGCCAATGCCATCCATATGTTTTTCTAAACCTTCAAACCATATATCTTTTAGTTTGTTTACTTCTAA
This sequence comes from Ceratothoa steindachneri, assembly GCA_963969495.1. NCBI lineage: Eukaryota > Metazoa > Arthropoda > Malacostraca > Isopoda > Cymothoidae > Ceratothoa > Ceratothoa steindachneri. The sequence goes on along the minus strand of OZ018333.1, from coordinate 53,317,416 downwards.
ATAAAAGAAAAAAGAAAAGTAGATTAAAAAATAAAATCATGATTACTTACAGAAACAAATCAATTATTAAATAATCTGATTAAATCAGTTTGATTAATTTTCATTGCCAACCATGATACATGACTAAGTAAAAGAATGATTAAGAGTGTGATACTTCTATTCTGATTAAAATATGTAAGTTACCAGTTACTAACACTGTTATCTCTCAAATTATCCTTGATTTAAACAAAATTATTAATTCATATAACTGTTGCTACTAAATTTAAAACTTATAAATCTAAATTAAGTCCTAGAAATTAAAGAAAATATTGCTAAGAATTATTAGAAATATAATAATAATTAATGTTAATGATTTGATTTAATCAGAAAGTCTAATTTTAAAAAAAAAATGATCTTTTTCAATTTTTATTTAAAACAATCCAATTTATTTTCTCCCACCCTACTACTAATTCAAACGGTTCTTTCGAATCAACTTTCAATATCGGCGGCTTCACTTGCACACCTTGCACCTTTCGCTTCTGACACCTTTAACACGTAGTTGCAACATCATTCACAACAGTTCTCAGAAATGGATGGAACATACCCTCCTTCATAAACTTCCACAACTTATACTTACCCATATGCCCATAATTATCATGAACAACTTTCACCGGACCAATTATACCAACCAAGGACATCACAGGTTCATACATATCATCCTCATCCTTCATATACCTCACAAAATTACAACATCCATACAAACAACAAAATCCTTTGCATACCTTTTAGAATCACTCAAACACTCAGACCATTCATTCAAATCAACACACACCTCTTCAACTCACGGACAAAAGGACACATCTCTTGCATCTCTAGAATATCATCATCACTTAAAATCTCATCATCCATGACCAATTCGATCATACCGCAAAACTTGACAACATTCTTTGCACACTCATTCAACCTCTTCACCTCACATTCACCTTTCATAACACAATCCTTATCAGCATCCAAAGAAAAATCATTCAAGAAACAACACGGCATTTGGTCATCTTTCAGAATCACAAAGTCATGCTTCACATTCACACCACAGCCCAAACTCACTCTCAGACTAATCTGTTCCCATGCCACTATCTTTCCATTCCCCAATCCACTTATCTGTAATTTCACAGGCTTCTGTTCATAACATCTAAACTCATCGTACTTAGTCAGAATCCTCTCGTTCACTAACAACACTTGCAATCCAGTATCAATCAAACCACAAAAGAACCTTTCACCAACTTTCACTCTTGCTTCCATCATATCACATCCTCTATGCTTGCAATACACAGAAGGAACAACCACACCAACATCAGCACTGAGATCCACACTGTCATCAACTCACATATACAAACACTTTTCAATCACCCAATTGTAATGCACACCGCTCAAACACTGCAAATGCACCACATTAGCATTCAAACTCTTCACTTTCTCATCCTAGTACACAATCGGTCTCTCACCATGAAAGTGCACATATATAATCAATCCATACAAATGACTCACTACAATCAACACTTCCTAAAACGATGGGACCCCTGACATACACATTGCTTTCAATTCTTTCATAAAGTTCTGCATCCTCTCCATACCAATACTTTCAGGCTTTCTACATACTTCACTCATTAGCTCCTTCCTTAAGTCATCCACACTGTTGGGCACTCTCATATCTAATCCATCACTCTTCAAATCTTGCAAACCATTCCATACGCTCTCAAACAAGGAATCACCACCACGCTTACTCTCCTTTCCATTCATAATCCCTTTTGGCAAATACTCAGTATCACTCACTCCACACACATTTTCATCATTCGTACCAGGATACCTGGACATCAAATCAGCCACTTCATTCAGTTCACCAGGCACGTACTCAATCACATAGTCAAAATCACTCAAATCTTCCAAAGTCCTCGCAATCCTACTATCAGCACATCTCATACGTTGCAAATACACAAGAGGTTGGTGATCTGTTTTAATCACAAACCTCACACCATACAAAAATGGACTAACACTTTCAAACAATACCTTATTGCAGCCAACTCTGGCTCCTCAGCCAAATACTTTCGTTCTGCAACATTATTTGTTTGACACTCTCTCCATTCAAATGCTGCTCTTGCATCAGAAAACCTCCCATATAGTACCCACTCGCATCTGTATACAATTCAAGCATCTTAGCATTCACACTTTAATCTGGGTATGCTAATTCAACATCTTCAGCCGCTGCTTCTTTCAGTTTCTCATATGCCTCATTCATCTTATCATTCCACCTGACAACCGTACTACCTTTCTTGCCCATCCACTCAGTCAGAGGCTTACTCACACCAGAACAATCACAGATAAACTTTTGCTGGAACTCAATCAAACCCCAAAACGACTTCAGTTGCTTCACAGTCACCGGTTTCGGAACATTTGCACCTTCTCAACATACTTCGGCGACTTTCGTAACCCATTCTCACTCACCATATGCCCAAGGAATTCCACTTCTTTTGCAAACCATTCACACTTCGCCACTTTCACTTTCACACCAACACTCTCCAACGTTCTCAACACATCATTCACCAATCTCATATACTCCTCAAAAGTCTCAGTCATAATCAAAATATCATCTATAAACGCAATCACATTCTTACTCGCAAACTTACTCAACGCAACATTCATTGCCCGCTGGAAGGCTCCGGGAGCATTAGCCAACCCAAAGCTGAGGTTCCGGAACTGATAATGCCTTTTCATAGAAGAAAAGGCAGTCATCAGCCGGCTCTTCTTAGCAATGGGCATCTGGTAATATCCCTGTACCAGATCCAGCTTTGTAAACCACTTCATCCCATGCATACTATACACACTCAGATACCACACACATTAGAAACCTTTCATTCACCTTTTGATAATCTACACACAGACGCAATCTTCCATCCGGCTTACATACAGGCACAATCGGACTATTCCATGCACTCTTACTTTCTTCAATCATCCCCAATTGTCGTTCTAATTCCACACTCTGCTCCTCAATCTCATCAGCAACCGGACACAGGAAATTTTTTGGCCGCTGATAGATTGGGATGTCCTCCTTCAGGATAATCTTGAATTGCGGAAGCTTCTCAACCCCGAAAACCAGATCGCCCTTACTGAGGTCCCCCTTTGGTTCAAACAGCATTCGATACACATCCTCCCTTTCATACTCAGTCAAACATTCATCCAATTCCACCATCCTTGCCACTTCATTATACATCTATTCACACATGTTTCCATTCATAACATTTACCCTGTCATCCGTGCTATCATGCATACTTACCTCACTGACAGTGGAGAGGTGACCCAGTACATCTCCGACTTGGATCCCCCTTTCACTCTGGGGTCCACCTGCACACATACAAAGGGATCATTCATTCTCATCATGCCATCAAACACACAAGCAACATGCCTTACCTTATAACACGCATCCTTTCCATTCTAAAACTCTTATCATATGTTTCGTGGGGAAGGGACTGCCGTACCCTGTGGCTATTGTATACAGCCTTGATCCAGTCTAAGCTGGACTAGAGGTCACAGGTGTACTCTTCAGCATCACCCTCAAACCTAGATAAACTCTATTCCATCAGGAACCAGGGCGTATGTTTCACTTTGGGAGCATTCAATTCCTCCCCAATACCTAGTCTTTATGCAGAGAGTGGGATTCTCCCACTACCCTTTCACCGCCTTAACCTTAACCTGCAGTACCTCTTCAGACTGAAACAACTTCCCCAATCACCTGTATATGAGTGCACCTACAATATTCACTCGGTAGCCTCATATGACAGGTTCCCTTCAATGACTCGCCCATTTGCCCTGCGCATGACTTAAGATACAGGTCAACTGAAGGAACTATCAGTAATCTCATATCATCCCAAAAGTACCCCCATGGCTATTACCACCAGTGAGGGTCTGCAAGGCGTTGGCAGAGGAACCAAAGACCAAGTTCCTACCTTCCGTTCTACAATGCCTCTTCCATGAACATACTGTGCGCCACAAACCAAGCACCTTTATAGACACAGACAGATCGAAGTCCCCTGACGGGGTAGGAGCCTCTGCTATCCTTCCCTTGCATCATGTGTCTGTGTGCCTGCCTAGTGCAGCCTCTATCTTCACGGCTGAGCTTGTCGCGATACTGGCTGCACTGTATACCATTGCTTCTTCACCCTCAGGATCATATACAATATTCTCTGATTCCCTCAGCTCTTTAGAAGCCTTAGCCAATCCATTCCCAGATCACCCATTGGTTTCAAAGATACAGAAGTGGCTTTTTTTTATGTCCTCGTTCCACAAAATCTTATTTTGCTGGGTACCTAGCCACATAGGTATAAAAGGGAATGAGAGAGCAGACACTGTTGCCAAGATAGCAGCATCTCTAGGAACCACCACCCCTGCCCCTCTTCCTTTCCGAGACACTGTGCCACATATCCATGAATATGTGGTCAACCAGTGGCAGAGGACATGGGATGAACTCCCCCCAACCAAACTGCATACCATCAAACAGTCAGTTCGCCCTTGGCCACCCACTACTAGAACCCATACTCAAGATGTTATCCTATGCCAGCTGAGAATTGGGCATTGTCGCCTAACACATGGCTTTCTAATGGAGGGCCTTCAACAGCCTCCAATGTGCACTCACTGTGGAGTACCAATGTCCGTACTCCACCTATTCACCGAATGCGCACGCTTCCAAACCCTAAGGGATGCGTTCTCAGCTGGCCCTGAGAAGTATCCTTTCTGAGCACGAGAACACCTTTAATAGGAACAAAGTGCTAAAATTTTTATCAGAAACGAATCTACTAAAGGAAATTTAGTATTTCATCATTGTTAGAATGAGATAGACATGTCTTATTACTTTATTTTGATTTGACTATATTTTAGAGACATTTATTTTTCTATGATTTTACTCCCTTTTATTTTCTAGGGTTTTACTCATTTTTATTCTAGATTTGTAACCATAATCTATGTTTTATAACGAATATTTGAAATTTTAACCAACCCTTTTTGAAAATGGCTACGAGTTTGTCCATTTGGACCTACGCAGCATTTGCCTTTTATGTACCATTCATTCATTCATCCAATATCACAGTGTTCCACCCACATTTAAACTCACATCCTTACTCCACTCATTCTAACAGACACCCTTTCACCCTTCACAAGCCTTACATTCTCCATAGCAGTCACCTCAATACCGGTAAACATTCTCCTCAAAACACTATCATCTTTCCCTACATACAACTTATACACCCCACTTTTACCAATCTTTCTCTCAATCTGATCACTCGCAGGATGCACAACCATATGGTTCACTTTCATAAAATCATAGCCCAAAATCACACCATACTCACTACTCACCTTATCAATCACAGAGAATTCACACTCATTCATCAACATACCATGTATTCAAACAACTGACCTTATCATTCCAATCACAGGTACTCTCATACTACCAAACTACCCTTACACTCAGACAGGAGTGCTTTCTCACTTAGCTTGTCATACACATCCTTATATACCAAATTCGTCTTGCATCCAGAATCTATCAAAGCCAAACACTCAATCCCGTTCAATTCCACCATCACACTCAGACACTCATACTTCCTACCAGACAGCACTTTCACACTAGACAGACTTACCAACACATTACTCGCACTCATGTGCCCAGAGGATACTTCACCAGATACCCTCTTACGATTCAGTTTCCCACTTCAGACTTTCCATTCACACCTTGCACTCTCAGTCTAATCCAACACTTTTAACTTTAATGTCCTTCCATCGCATAATGACTGGCCTTTCCACAGTTACCACATTCGTCTCTTCCACTCCCCCCAGCATTTGCTCCACCATTCTTCTTCAGACAATCTTTCTTTACATTTGAAACACTCTTTCACACTTTCCTGGCATGCAGCAGATGTCCACCTACATTCCACCAACATATGCCCATTCCTTCCAGACCTACGACATTCCACAATCTTTCTCATACCATTCGGTCTCTCATTCGCTGGGACATACCTTGGTTGCTCCCTCATATACCCATTCACGCACTTAACAGTCATCTGCCCCCTTACATTTGTCCATCCTTCATTCGGCCATCCAGCCTGCCGGCCCAGGAAGTTCGACATTACCCCAGCCAGCGCAGCCCTCAGGGCATCCTGATAGCTGACAAACTGCTGGGGTGGAGGAAAGCTCCTGGGCTTCTTACCCCCAACATTCATACTATACCATCCATCCTCATCTAAATCACTCTGTTTATCAAATTGCCCATCTTCCAGAAGCTCCAACACATCCTCCCACACCAACCATTCACCTGTCAGTCTCATCCACTCCTTTCTCTTCCCATTTTGCCATTCAATTATCTTTCGCAGGATTGTATCAAGGAACTTTCTCATCAATTGCTTACATTCATTCACACCATCACCATACCTCTTTCTCGCCATACTCTCAAGCCTATGTGCATACATGTTCACACTTTCACTCTTTCCTTATGTGAGCCTTCTCAAATTCATTCACCCTTTTATACTTTACACTCTTTCATTCATTTCACCTGCCCAATCAGTCTCTCGTTCACCACCTCATACCTTGGTTCCCCCACACTCGTTATCAGTTGGAAGGATTCTAATACTTTTCCATTCAAACACTCCCCTAAAACATTCATCCAGTGCCCCTTATTCTCCGCGTATTTTAGCTTGCAATAGCATTCAAACTCCCCAAAGAACTCTCCCACACTCTTACTACCATGCAATTTAAACCTATCAACTTTTAGGACTTCCTTAATCAAAATTCCCATCCCCCACATCCACTTTACTCTCACTCATACCAATCATACCATCACTCTCTATCCGAGTACAATGAGTCCACACTCTTTCCTCTCACCTTCCGTTCCTTTCCCTTTGACCCAGTCTTCCTTCCTCTCTTGCATTCCACTCTCTTCTATTCTCCGTCCTTCCTATCCTCTCTAGACTCGCACACACTTCCATTCATCTTATCCCTTCAGTCGGGTCAGGGTCAAGGGTCCTGAGGCTGGTCCTGACCCCTTCATCATGTCATATAGGTCCTTCATTCATTGTTCAACCTGCTTCTGTCTCTCGTCCATTTCTTTCCTCATCATGTCTGTCTTTTCATCCCTACTCATCATATCACTCTTCAATCCCTCAATCATGCTCCTAAACATTTTCACTCTTCTCCTTCCTCAATTCCAGCCTCAATTGTACCACTTCTTTGTGCAATCCATGCTCAGCAGGAGCCATTTTTCCGGATTAGTAAAAATGATAGAAAAAAGGGGAAAAACAACCAAACTACTTGTCATCCTAATTGGGTATGGACTGTAATTCAATCCTAACAATGCTCCCAGTTTCGAGATCTCATATCCTTATTCAGGCGCCAAATGTAGGGGGTCAAAAATCTACCTTAAACTCCCAATCCATCCAACCCACTTCCTACACTAAATTGGATGTGAAAACCCGAGGGAGAATGAAACGATTGGATATACTGTCCTCTATTCACAAAAATTACAAAAAATATGGGGTAATCCTATCACCAATCAATAATTTATCTAACTATAACTAAACGAACATGCAATCATATAAAAGAGGCCTGTTAATAGACACTCGGGATCCAACTACAAAAAAAGAAAAGGCTTCATGTTTTATCCCCAGGAATAGTTCTGCCAGCTGCCACTTGTGTGGTCACAATTACCGCAGAAATCTTAAATAAAAAAAGCTGGTGCCTCCAAGCTTGGTATAATCTGATCTGGTTGCGTCTTCAGGCTATCAAAGCTCTCTCTGTCCTGTCGGGACTCACAATAACTTAATTGTGTTATTTCCAAACTGCACTCTCAGCCACTCCCTACAAATGGTGGCAATTAAATTTTGGAGTATTTAATAGAGTCGCTTATCGTAAAATATCAAACAAATGGGTAAATAGCTGAGGAAGAGAAAAAAAAGCATTTTAAACAAAACATGAAATCCCTAATAAATAATATATACAAAAAAAATCTCTCCATTCACACATTCTTACAGAGGGAGGGAGAGGGTATTGGAAAAGGGGTGGGAGAATGGCCCTACAATCACTCTCACATTCACTCCACACTGTGTCCATCCCTATTTGCCTCCTCCCTTGGCTGTGTAGCGGGCCGAAAATCTAACCCCCAATCGATCCAACCCGCTTCCTACACTATCCGGACGTGAGAAATCGAAGGAGAATGAAACGGATTGTATATACAGTCCCTTTACTTACAAAAAATTTACAAAATATCTACAATAGAGAGGGGCGATTATATTGGAGATCTTACTTTTCACCAATGGATACAAAAAGAAAATCCTATATATATATAAATACTATTTAATCTATCCTAATAAACATAAAAATCAAACAACCAAAAAAAAAAATCCTGAATACAACAGTCAATATATAAACAACAATCAAGGCCTCACTTTATACAAAGAGGATGGAGAGATGTCCAGCCACCTGCCACTCGAGCGAGCAAAATGCCTAGGACTTACAAGTGTGGCGCCTCTGCGCTTGATGGAAGATAGTGACTTTAAAAAAGCTTACGTGGCTATTATAAGCCCTCCTTCATTAAGCTATACTAATGGCCTTTATTTATTAATGATAATATAGCTTTCCAGGATATAACGCTTTGTTTGTAATATAAGGATATACGAAACTAAGTCCTATCTTTCCAGAATATGAGGCTTTGTTTGTAATATAAGGATATATGAAACTACGTCCTATCTTTCCAGAATATGAGGCCTGGAAAGAAAGAAAAAAAACATGGTAATCATTTTTATACATAAAATAAACAAAAAAAACAAACCCATTCCCATTCACACACATTCTTACAGAGGGAGGGAGAGGGTACTGAGAAAAGGGGTGGGAGAATGGCCCTTTTACACACACTCACATTCGCCCCACCACACCCCTCCTTCCTTAAGCCATTCGACCAGCCACTCACTAAACCCTTTCAATCACTCTTCACGGTACCACTTGTGCTCAATCGCACCCTTCTGCACCCATTCACACTCGTCTACTGGTCCCTGGCTACGTGTAGCAATTAGTCGGGGTTGTTCGTCAGTCGTCCTGTCAGTCTCATCGTCACTATTTATCATCTCATCAACCATACTCTTAGCCCTCATTACTAGTTCTCCCATCTCACGACAGAATTCTTTCATACTCTTCCGTTCAGAACCCTCACTCTTCATACCCCCATTCATCAGCTCCTCACTCACAGCTCTCATCCAACTCAAGGTACATTCTTGCGAAACAGACAGGTCATTCACATCCCCTGTATTCTCAACAGGCATACCAGAAACCCCTTCGACTGGTTCCCACCAGAAACCTGAAAAATCAGCCACTTCATCATTCACTACATCAAACTCACCCCTACTATTACCATTCATAAAACCCGAAAAATCAGCCACACTAGGTTCATTCTGCCCAAACACACTATCATTCATACTGTTCCCAAAACCAGAAAAATCAGGCACAGGCAGCTCACTCACTCGTCTACTTATACCAGCCAAATCACTCACCTGTTTACGCAAAAACTCAATCTCCCTTTCAAGATCCCCCATACCAGAAACACTCTGCTCAGACTTACTTTCATTCGTACTTGCATTCTTCCTTTCACCCTTCTTTGTACGCTTTCTACTCCTCGAGACTAAGACTAGCTCTTTCCCAGACAGATCCATACTATCACATTCAATCTCATCATCATGCACTTTACCTCTCTCTCTACACAGTCCATACACTGGATGGCTCACCAGGTAGTCAGGAGGTTCTCTCCATCTCCTTAACTGACTCTGATGAGCCCGCACTCTCTCAGTCATGCCGTCATTCAAACTCCAAAACATATGTCACTCCATTTTCCCAAACCCTCACAACTCTATAAGATCCATCAAACTTCTCACTCATCTTTGATACATTCAACCTACCCTTCACTTCTTTCACCTTCAATACTTTTGTACCTAATTCAAATGAACGGAACCTTTCATGCGCCTCACGCCATACACTCTGCTCACTTTCACTCAAACGAAACCTATCTTTCACTCGCCTTTCAAAATTCATCACAAACTGACATGGGGACATTCCAGTTGCACTTGCACAGTTGAATTATACGCCCACAACACTCTCCCCAGACACACATCCCAGTCATTCACTGTCGTACTCATCATTCTCAACATCTCACACAAGGTTCTTATAGTCCGTTCAGCCAATCCATTTGAAGACGGTACATACGGAGTTGTTCTCACATGCTCCACACCATTCTCTCTCAACATTTGCTCAAACACTTCCCCTACAAATTCAGGCCCATTATCACTCAGACATCTTCTAGGCTTCCATACACACATAGGAAAAAACAACTGCTCAACCACACGCGCAACAGTCACACTCCTTTTATCTCTCACAGGCGCTGCATACACAAACTTACTTTTATGGTCAACCATCACAACCATACCAACATTCCCAGCACTCGTACGCGGCAAAGACACACAATCAATCACTACCAATTCAAACGGTTCTTTCGCATCAACTTTCAACATCGGTGGTTTCACTTGCACACCTTGCACCTTTCGCTTCTGACACCTTTCACACGTAGTTGCAACATCATTCACAACAGTTCTCAGAAACGGGTGGAACACATGCTCCTTCATACACTCCCACAGCTTAAACTTACCCATATGCCCATAATTATCATGCACAACCTTCACCAGACCAATCATACCAACTAAGGACATCACAGGTACATACATATCATCACCACCCTTCACATGCCTCACAAAATATACAACATCCATACAAACAACAAAATCCTTAGCATACCTTTTAAAATCACTTAAACACTCTGGCCATTCATTCAAATCAACATACATCATTACACACCTCTTCAACTCACTAACAAAAGGACACATCTCTTGCATCTCTAGAATATCATCATCACTTAAAATCTCATTCTCATCATCCATGACCAACTCAATCATACCGCAAAACTTGACAACATTCTTTGCACACTCATTCAACTTCATCACCTCACATTCACCTTTCATAAGACAATCCTTATCAGCATCCAAAGACAAATCATTTAATCTCATAAAGTCTACACCAAGCAAGAAACAACAAGGCATTTGCTCACCTTTCAGAATCACAAAGTCATGCTTCACATTCACACCATTACCCAAACTCACTTTCAGACTAACCTGTTCCCATGCCACTATCATGCCATTCCCTAATCCACTTATCCGTAACTTCACAGGTTTATGCTCGCAACATCTAAACTCTTCATACTTACTCAGAATATTCTCATTCACTAAAGACACTTGCGCTCCAGTATCAATCAAACCACAGAACAACCTTTCACTAACTTTCACTCTCGCTTCCATCATATCAGGTCCACCATGTTCGCAATACACAGAAGGAACAAGCACACCAACATCAGCACTGATATCCACACTGTCATCAACTCCCATATCATCACTCAACACACACTCATCTTCATCCAGACAATCATTCTTCTCTCTTATATATGAACACTTTTCAATTACCCAATTGTAGTGCACACCGCTCAAACATTGCAGATGTACCACATTAGGATTCAAACCCTTCATCTTCTCATCCTTGTACACAATCGGCCTCTCACCACCAAAGTGCACATATACAATCACTCCATACAAACGACTCACTACAATCAACACTTCCTGAAATGGCGGGACCCCTTGCATACACATCGCTCTCAATTCTTTCATGAAGTTCCGCACCTTTGCCATACCAATGCTTTCAGGCTTCCTACACACTTCATTCATTACCTCCTTCCTTAAATCATCTACACTATCGGGCACTCTCACATCTACTCCATCACTCTTCAAATCTTACAAACCATTCCATACACTCTCAAACAAGGAATCACCACTACCCTTACTCTCTTTTCCATTCATAATTCCTTTCGGCAAATACTCAGGATCACTCACTCCACACACATTTTCATCATTCGTACCAGGATACCTTGACATCAAATCAGCCACTCCATTCCGTTCACCAGGCACATACTCAATCACATAGTCAAAGTCACTCAAATCTTCCAAAGTCCTTGCAATCCTACTATCAGCCCACTTCATACGCTGCAAATACACAAGAGGTTGATGATCGGTTTTTATCACAAACCTCACACCATACAAAAATGGACGCAACACTTTCAAACAATATCTTATCGCAGCCAGCTCTCGTTCCACAGTCGAATACTTTCGTTCTGCAACATTCATAGCCTTGGATACATACCCAATTATTCGCCTGACATTCTCTCCATTCAAACGCTGCTCTTGCATCAGAAAACCTCCCATACAATACACACTCGCATCTGTATACAATTCAAGCATTTTAGCATTTACACTATAATCTGGGTAAGCTAATTCAACATCTTCAGCCGCTGCCTCCTTCAGTCTCTCATACGCCTCATTCATCTTATCATTCCACTTGACAACCGTACTACCTTTCTTGCCCATCCACTCAGTCAAAGGCTTACTCACACCAGAACAATCACGTATAAGCTTTCGCTGGAACTCAATCAAACCCCAAAATGACTTCAGTTGCTTCACAGTCACCGGTTTAGGAAACATTCGCACCTTCTCAACATACTTCAATGATTTACGCAATCCATTCTCACTTACCATATGCCCAAGGAATTCCACTTCTTTCGCAAACCATTCACACTTCGCCACTTTCACCTTCACACCAACACTCTCCAACGTTCTCAACACATCATTCACCAATCTCATATGCTCCTCAAAAGTCTCAGTCATAATCAAAATATCATCTATAAACGCAATCACATTCTTACTCGCAAACTTACTCAACACAACATTCATTGCCCGCTGGAAGGCTCCGGGAGCATTAGCCAACCCAAAGCTGAGGTTCCGGAACTGGTAATGCCTCTTTGAGGAAGAGAAGGCAGTTACTGGCCGGCTCTCCTCAGCAATGGGCATCTGGTAATACCCCCGTACCAGATCCAGCTTCGTAAACCACTCCATCCCATGCATACTATACACACACTCAGATACCACACACATCGGAAACCTTTCTTTCACAGTCCTTTCATTCACCTTTCGATAATCCACACACAGACGCAATCTTCCATCCGGCTTACGTACAGGTACAATTGGACTATTCCATGCACTCTCACTCTCCTCAATCACCCCCAATTGCTCCAATTCCAAACACTGCTCCTCAATCTCTTCAGCAACCGGACGTGGGAAATGCCTCGGCCGCTGATAGATTGGGGAGTCCTCCTTCAGGACAATCTTGAATTCCGGGAGCTTTCCAACCCCGAAATCCAGATCACCCTTACTGAGGGCTCCCTTTCGCTCAAATATCATTCGATACACATCCTCCCTTTCATACTCAGTCAAACATCCATCCAATTTCACCATGTCCTTCACCTCATTATACATCCATTCACATGTCTTTTCATTCGCAACATTCACCCTGATATCCGTACTATCATCCATACCTACCTCATTGACAGTGGAGAGGTGGCCCAGTACATCTCCGACTTGGATTCCCCTCACCTGCCCTTTCACACTGGGGTCTGCCTGCACACATACAAAAGGATCATTCATTCTCATCAAGCCATCAAACACACAAGCAACACGCCTTACCTTATAACACGCATCCTTTCCATCCAATATCACAGTGTTCTCACTCACATTCAAACTAACATCCTTACTCCAACTCACTCTAACAGACACCCTTTCACCCTTCACAAGCCTTACACTCTCCATAGCAGTCACCTCAATACCAGTAAACACACTCCTCAAAACGCTACCATCTTTCCCTACATACAACTTATACACCCCATTTTTACCAATCTTTCTCTCAATCTGATCACTCGCAGGATGCACAACCATACGATTCATTTTCATAAAATCATAGCCCAAAATCACACCATACTCACTACTCACCTTATCAATCACAGAAAATTCACATTCATTCATCATCATACCATGCATTCGAACAGGTGACCTTATCATTCCAATCACAGGCACTCTCCTATTACCAATACCTACTAAACTACCCTTGCACTCAGACAGGAGGGCTTTCTCGCTAAACTTGTCATACACATCTTTATACACCAAGCTCGCCTTGCATCCAGAATCTATTAAAGCCAAACACTCAATTCCATTCAACTCCACCTTCACACTCAGACACTCATACTTCCTACCAGACAGCACTTTCACACTAGACAGACTTACCAACACATTACTCACACTCATGCACCCAGAGGATACTTCAGCAGGTACCCTCTTACCATTCAGTTTCCCGCTTCAGACTTTCCATTCACACCTTGCGCTCTCAGTCTAATCCAACACTTTTCACTTGAATGTCCTTCCATCGCACAATAGCTACATACATTCCTCTGGTGACGACACATCCTTGCATAATGACCAGCCTTTCCACAATTACCACATGCATATTTCATACTTTCCCCAGCAGTTGCTCCACCATTCAACCTCGGACAATCTTTCTTCAAATGGCCTATTTCTTTACACTCGAAGCACTCTTTCACACTTTCCTGGCAATCCTTTATCATATGCCCTTTCTTACCACACCCAAAACACGCACCAGATGTCCACCTACATTCTGCCAACATATGACCTTTCCTTCCACACCGACGACATTCCACAATCTTTCTCACACCATTCGGTCTCTCATTTGCTGGGACATACCTCGGTTTCTCTCTCATATATCCGTTCCCACGCTTGAAATTCATCTGCCCCCTTCCATTCGACCACCCTCCATTTGCCCATCCATTCTGCCGGCCCAGGAAGTTTGACATCACTCCAGCTGGTGCAGCCTTCAGGGCATCCCTGTAGCTGACAAACTGCCAGGGTGGATGAAAGCTCCTGGGCTTCTTACCCCCAACATTCACACTGTACCATCCATCCTCTTCTAGATCGCTTTCATCATCAAATCGTCCATCTTCTAACAGTTCCAACACATCCTCCCACATCAACCGTTCACCTGTCAGTCTCACTCTCTCCTTTCTCTTTCCACCAAGCCATTCACTCACCTTTCGTGGGATCGTGTCCAAAAACTTTCTCATCAGTGGTTTACATTCATTTACATCATCATCACCATACCTCGTTCTTGCCATACTCTCAAGCCTATGTGCATACATATTCACACTTTCACTCTTCCCCATTCGAGCCTTCTCAAATTCATTTACCCTTTTATACTTCACACTCTCTTTCATTCGTTTCACCTGTCCAATCATCCGCTTCTTCACCACATCGTACCTTGGTTCCCCCACACTTGTAATCACACGGAAAAACTCCAATACTTTTCTCTCCAAACATTCCCCCAAAACATTCATCCAGTATCCCTTATTCTCCGGGTACTTGAGCTTACAATATCGCTCAAATTCCCCGAAGAATTCTTCCACACTTTTCCCACCATGTAACCTAAATCTATCTATCTTTGGCACTTCCCTTATCAAAATACCCTTTCCCACATTCACTTCACTCTCACTTGAGCTGCCTTCACTCTCACTCATATCAATCATACCATCACTCTCTCCTTCATCCGAGTACAATGAGTCCACACTCTTGCCTCTTACCTTCCTATCCTTCCCCTTTGCACCACTCTTCCTTCTTCTCTTGCATTCAACTCTCTTCCATTCTCCGTCCTTCCTATCACTCATAATCACCCTATCCTCTCTAGACTCGCACACACTCCCATTGATCCCATTAGTCTTATTCCCTTCAGTCGGAGCAGGGGTCAAGGTCGAGGGTCCTAGGGCCGGTCCTGACCCCTTCATCATGTCATACAGGTCCTGCATCCGTCGGTCCGTCTGATCCTGTCGGTCTCCCATTTCCTTCTTCATCCTATCAGTCTTTTCATTCATCCCTTTTATTTTATTCTCCATTCCCTCCATCATTCCCCGTAACATTTCACACTCCTCTTCTTTCTTTCTCAACTTCAGTCTCAATCGCACTACTTCTTCATTCAACGTTTCCGCTACAGCCATTGTTCCCAAGTTAGTAAAAAAGATAGGAGAAGGGAAAAATCAATCAAACTACTTGTCACACTAATTGGGTATGGACTGCAATCCAATCCAGTCACGCTCCCAGTTTCGAAGTCTCACGTCCCTATTCGGGCGCCAAATGTAGCGGGCCGAAAATCTAAACTAACCCCCAATCGATCCAACCCGCTTCCTACACTATCCGGACGTGAGAAATCGAAGGAGAATGAAACGGATTGTATATACAGTCCCTTTACTTACAAAAAATTTACAAAATATCTACAATAGAGAGGGGTGATTATATTGGAGATCTTACTTTTCACCAATGGATACAAAAAGAAAATCCTATATATATATAAATACTATTTAATCTATCCTAATAAACATAAAAATCAAACAACCAAAAAAAAAAATCCTGAATACAACAGTCAATATATAAACAACAATCAAGGCCTCACTTTATACAAAGAGGATGGAGAGATGTCCAGCCACCTGCCACTCGAGCGAGCAAAATGCCTAGGACTTACAAGTGTGGCGCCTCTGCGCTTGATGGAAGATAGTGACTTTAAAAAAGCTTACGTGGCTATTATAAGCCCTCCTTCATTAAGCTATACTAATGGCCTTTATTTATTAATGATAATATAGCTTTCCAGGATATAACGCTTTGTTTGTAATATATGGATATACGAAACTAAGTCCTATCTTTCCAGAATATGAGGCTTTGTTTGTAATATAAGGATATATGAAACTACGTCCTATCTTTCCAGAATATGAGGCCTGGAAAGAAAGAAAAAAAACATGGTAATCATTTTTATACATAATCATTTTTACACACACTCACATTCGCCCCACCACACCTGGTGGTCCTGTGACAGGCAGGATCTTCTCCATTTAAGAGAAGGATCTTACCAAGGCCTGTCCATCTGGCCTAGAGGCTCTTACCAAGGGAGGGGTGAGGTGGGTTCATTCCCTACCCTCCTCTCCTTAAAAAAGTACTTGGGGCTCCTCTCCTTCTGCGGGGGCTAAGCTAAGAGACGAGGCCGCTACCCTTTTGATATGCGGCCAAGCCAAGATCGGCACATCCGGCCATGGTGCTCCCAGGGGTTGGGATTCCTAGACAAGGACTAAAAGTGCACAGAGAAGACTGCATTACGTCGGGGCCCCTCATTCTGAGATTACTTGACATTTTCTAGCCCACTGGCTTTAAACGCTTCCTTATTTGCTCAACTGATGGCAGCACGTTGGCCAAGGGCAATATGATCCATCAGAGGAGAGCTCTAGCTAGTATGATTGGTAGAAAGCCGAAGGTGATCCATTTCTCAGACAGGAGCCTTCTGCCGAATGTATCAAATCCCTTTGAGGCAACCAGGATTAGTGCTCTTTGGACACTTGATGGCACGCCAGTGAGTGTGATGTCACACTCTACCATGTACTTTCCTGTAAGGGGCGCTAAGATTTGCCATCCTGGCCGCCATGCTGATGGAACTCAGCGCCCCGTCCGGCCCCAGCTTAGCCTTTTCTCCTTTCTGACAGCTCATTTTTTTACTCTACTTCCTCTCTTTCCCTACAATCTCCTACAACTTTCTCTGGTCAGCCTCTAATTTCAGAGGGTAGACGCCAACCAGCTTTTTCTCACCCAACTATCCTGGATCAGGGCTGAGGGGGGGAGGGGACAATGTCCCCTCACCCCTGAACTCCGGTCTGTGGTGGTAGGTGTTTAACAACCTGCTTCCTCCTAACCCACACTTTCCTCACATGCCCTGAAGTGGAGCCGATGGGTTGCCATGTCACTGGGTGGGAAGAGTGGCCTCAAATGGCGTCATCTTGTTCTGCCAGACTTGTATTCACCCCTCGCAAAGTAGGCTACTGTGTGGGGTGATGAGCATATGCATCCTGTCAAATGCATAGGGACACCATACCCAATGATGAGTTATCACACCAAAATTCTCTCCCTTTCCCTTCCCCTATACCATCACTGGAGCCTACTTTGGTCAGCTCCACTGAAAAATGGTCCTGCCCTCCTGTCTTCTCTCGGGGACCCTCCAAATTTCTTCTACCAGACAGAAGGCACTCTTCCCACCCAGTGACATGGCAACCCATCGGCTCCACTTCAGGGCATGTGAGGAAAGTGTGGGTTAGGAGGAAGCAGGTTGTTAAACACCTACCACCACAGACCGGAGTTCAGGGGTGAGGGGACATTGTCCCCTCACCCCTGAACTCCGGTCTGTGGAACTCAGCGCCCCGTCCGGCCCCAGCTTAGCCTTTTCTCCTTTCTGACAGCCCATTTTTTTTACTCTACTTCCTCTCTTTCCCTACAATCTCCTACAACTTTCTCTGGTCAGCCTCTAATTTCAGAGGGTAGACGCCAACCAGCTTTTTCTCACCCAACTATCCTGGATCAGGGCTGAGGGGGGAGGGGACAATGTCCCCTCACCCCTGAATTCCGGTCTGTGGTGGTAGGTGTTTAACAACCTGCTTCCTCCTAACCCACACTTTCCTCACATGCCCTGAAGTGGAGCCGATGGGTTGCCATGTCACTGGGTGGGAAGAGTGGCCTCAAATGGCGTCATCTTGTTCTGCCAGACTTGTATTCACCCCTCGCAAAGTAGGCTACTGTGTGGGGTGATGAGCATATGCATCCTGTCAAATGCATAGGGACACCATACCCAATGATGAGTTATCACACCAAAATTCTCTCCCTTTCCCTTCCCCTATACCATCACTGGAGCCTACTTTGGTCAGCTCCACTGAAAAATGGTCCTGCCCTCCTGTCTTCTCTCGGGGACCCTCCAAATTTCTTCTACCAGACAGAAGGCACTCTTCCCACCCAGTGACATGGCAACCCATCGGCTCCACTTCAGGGCATGTGAGGAAAGTGTGGGTTAGGAGGAAGCAGGTTGTTAAACACCTACCACCACAGACCGGAGTTCAGGGGTGAGGGGACATTGTCCCCTCACCCCTGAACTCCGGTCTGTGGAACTCAGCGCCCCGTCCGGCCCCAGCTTAGCCTTTTCTCCTTTCTGACAGCCCATTTTTTTTACTCTACTTCCTCTCTTTCCCTACAATCTCCTACAACTTTCTCTGGTCAGCCTCTAATTTCAGAGGGTAGACGCCAACCAGCTTTTTCTCACCCAACTATCCTGGATCAGGGCTGAGGGGGGAGGGGACAATGTCCCCTCACCCCTGAATTCCGGTCTGTGGTGGTAGGTGTTTAACAACCTGCTTCCTCCTAACCCACACTTTCCTCACATGCCCTGAAGTGGAGCCGATGGGTTGCCATGTCACTGGGTGGGAAGAGTGGCCTCAAATGGCGTCATCTTGTTCTGCCAGACTTGTTTTCACCCCTCGCAAAGTAGGCTACTGTGTGGGGTGATGAGCATATGCATCCTGTCAAATGCATAGGGACACCATACCCAATGATGAGTTATCACACCAAAATTCTCTCCCTTTCCCTTCCCCTATACCATCACTGGAGCCTACTTTGGTCAGCTCCACTGAAAAATGGTCCTGCCCTCCTGTCTTCTCTCGGGGACCCTCCAAATTTCTTCTACCAGACAGAAGGCTTACTCCTCTCATAGGCTTATGGGTGTAGGGGTCTCCTACACTTTATTTGACTGTTTGTTGTTGGTTGAATGTTCCTGCACTGGGGGGAGGTGTGCCTACCCCCGATGCCGGAGTGCTCTTCTTTCTTGCCTTTTTGGCTATTTTTAGCCTTTGTCATTTTTTAGTCTTATTTATTTGTTTTTAATATAGCCTAGTAATAGGGTAGGTCGAGTATGGTGACTTATGTCCAAGTAGGCAGTTGCCAGATGGGCTCGTATAATAATGATAATAAAAAAGGCTCACCCCACTGGCACTTCTCATCCAGCAGTACGCATTCTAGGATGTTCGTCTTGGGCCTCTGACATAGTGATTATTGCACACTGTAATAAATCTTTGATTATGAATGGAGAATGTTGTGTTTAATATATGTGCAATTCTTGCATGGTCTGTACAAGTTATTTTGACATTTATGGTGTTCATGATTGGGCTCCAGTGGTCACCTAGGTTTGTAAAGTCTCAGTCTCTTGGACAGTGAGGCCATGTGGTGTATTGGTGATTTTGTCTCTTTAATTCCTCTCACTATGTAATAGTGTAATCATAGAGTGGTATTATGGGAGATAGGATGGGTGAAGAGGATAGTAGGAAGCATACAGGGATGTAGTCATATATAGTATGTGGGGACCCATTGCTATGTGGGTGTGGAAATGTGTGGCATGGATGTCTGGAGACGTAATCACCAGACAATGGCCGGAAAACATGGGGAAGACCAGGCCAATGTGCTTGCAGTGGAATCTTTGCAAGGTGCAGGCCCAGATACCTATTTGCATCATTAATGGTTTTCAAAAGCAGTTTAGGGTGGTATGCATTTAGGTCCCTCCACTAAAAAGAGGGAAGATTATGGTTTGATTGAGCCCAGAGTGGGATGTCTATCTGTAGTTGTTGTTGTGGTGGGCAGTAGTGGGTAACCAATAGAATAGGACAGTATCCATATGTACCTTGCAGAATAGAAAGGAATCATCATGCATGTTTACGACAGTAAGGTGTATTGAGTGCTTAACTAAGATCGTTGATTCCTGTTGCACCGCCTGTGGAGTAAGGTAGATGTAGTAGCCATCAATGTGAAGTCTGTTCTTGGGAGGGTGTTGAGTACCCAGTTAGAGAGGCTGTGGCGAATACCATGCCAACTGCATACATTTAATTGTGTCACACTAAGCCAGCCAATGGTCCAGAGAGGAGTGCACATTGGCAGTGTTGGACAATGCAGCTTTTTCCTCTTTAATCTCTTGACATTGTACCAAGAGGGGGGGGATGGATGTCTTTCACACGTATTGGTGTGGGAGACAAGGAGGGTGTAGGTATAAGAAGAATTGTGAGCTTTTTGGGTAGGGTAGTGGGTGTTTTAATGGGTTGAGTTGTGGTGGCCTATGTGGGTGAGGTGTGGATAGCGGAAGGAGGGGTGAGGATAGGGAAATGGGGTGGAGACAGTGGTAGGATGGGTGGGGAGATCAGAATAGAAGACATGGTGAGTAGTGGAGGGAGTTTGATTGATTAGGTAAGATTGGGTTTGTGCCCTTTGGTATGGGTAGGAGTGGTGGATGGATGGGGTGGGGGGGCTGTATTAGGGTGAACACCGTCTTGGGAAAAATGATATGCCATAATCCATTTGCTGCATAGAGCAAGTTTAGGACACTGGCATATAAGTGAGGTTCATCCCAGACATTTCTTTTGCCACCGAAAAAAGTACTATGGCCAGTTGTGTTTTGGGGTTGCCATAAGTATTGGTTGTGTGTGTAAGTGTGGTGGGTTAGGTAGCCCCGTAAGTACCAGCAGTAGTGTCGCATTTTCTTGTAAAGTCCCCCCCCCATAATAGGACTAGCCTTTATGCAGTGGGGGGGGGGGGAATTGTATGTCCCAATGATTTGATAAGCCATGCTATGGGGGGGGCCAAGCTTCCTACTCCGCTCAACATAGTGGGAGAAAGCTACCCATACTGGAAGGGTCGGCAAGAAACTCGCAAGCCATGGTAGTGGAAGCTGGGTGTTATAGTGTGTGAATTAGTGTAAATGTGCTTTTAAGTCGGCGTTTGGAACCTAAATTAGCCTAGATAACTGCAAAGAACCACAATTGAATTGTCTGAAAAGAATCGAAAATTGTGTGAGGAAAATAGACTTATGAAAAATGCATACAAATTTTAGACTTTTCACATAATTTTTTTTTTAATGAATTAGTTTACTTTGCGGAATTAAGATTATTCGATTCAATATGGCCGTAAGTATGGGAGTAGCAAAATAGACTTGTTAATTGAGTTGTGTAGGAAAAGGGACGACAAAAAAAATAAAGAGGGAAAATAAATAAACTTATTCAATCGAAGCTTTAAAACGCACGCTTGCATTTCTCTGCACGCTACCACACTACAGACAATTGGAAAAATGTAGGAGGATATTAATGGAATAATGGTAGTGTGATGAGAAGCGCAAGCGTGCGTTTTAAAAGATTCACTTAAAAAGTATTTTTTGAAACTCAAGGTGGCCGAGTGGATTCGGCGCTCGCTAACAGTGGTCCAGCAACACGGGGAGCTGTTCGCAACTCTCCTACGATATTTTTTTTTTCTTTACCACTTTCCATACTCACCTCTATTAATAATGGTGTCCAGACCCGAGAGAAGGAGCGTTAGCCCGTGAATAAAATTTTGAAATGCGTTCTCTTCATTTCTTCAAATACGTTCGACTTTGAGACTCAGAATGGCTGAGTGGATTTGCTTATCCCTGGCATGTCAGCGTACAAAGACCATCGTCACATGAAAACTCTTGTGGTTCCTTTTCCTCTTCCTTTGTCACGTTTTAACGACGTTCACGTCTATCTAGTAGGCCCGCTGCCTTACTCCCTTGGTTACATTATCTTAGGTTTTGGGGGTTTTTTTTTAGCTTTATACATGCAGTTTTTGCCAAAATATTTCGGGTAACACAGATTGAAGGCAATCTCTTTAATTTTTGTAAATTCTAGGGCACTCAGAATATGTATTCCTGACTAAATAGACCAAGAATTTACAAAAATTTAAGAGATTGCCTTCAATCTGTGTTACCCGAAATAATTTTTGGAAAACTGCATGTATAAAGCTAAAAAAAAATCGATAATCGCAAGTTAAGGAAAACAGAACTATTACACAACATATTACTTTTACCATACCATGATTATACACTTAAAAATATGTTAATAAAACAGCCCAGCGAACGATAATAATGTAATGTAGAGTATACCTTGCTTGGATTGTAATTTATTATATGTAGAGAAACTTCTAAAAATATCTCTGTAAGAATATATGGCGGGGGTGGGGCCTCTTTCATATCACTTTATCAATATCATTCATCTTGTTGATTTTCTGTATTCGTATATATGTATTATTTCTAGACTGAAGATGCCCCTTCAAACATTTGACTCCATTTATCTGTATCATACTTCATCTTGAGATTTCTATATTCGTATCTTATGTATTATTTCTTGACTGAAGATGCCCCTTCAAACATTTTCTTGAATTTATTTATTTTTATCTGACTCTTGTATTCCTGTAGGCTGAGATTCTTTCTTTTTTAAGTTGGCTGGGTTAATTCTTGATCTTCTTTTTCTCGATGTATCTTCCTTTTTAACGCGATGTGATGATTCCTTCCAATTCTAATGACGTGATGACTTCTTGATGCTTCTTGACGATTTTGATGGGATGAGATGAGATGAGACGAGTTAGCCCTTGAACTCGTTTTCTTTCCGTTTTCCTTGACAGCGGGTTTCTCTTGAGTTGATTTCTTGAGTTGTCCTTAAAGCATTTTTTGTGGTCTCCGTTTTCTTCGAGAATTTTCTTTGTTAAAAAATTGTGGACTTTGGAGATCGATCACAGGTCTTTTGAATCCCGAGGCTAGCACTCTACCATTACACTATGGCGAAGTCCGTGTTGACTTGGTAATTTAATGGGCTATTTATATTCTCGCTTTTGGAAGGAAGTTTTTCTCTTATGCATCTTCGCACACCTACAAATACATTTACCCTTGAAATTGGACAGAATGGAAGTATACCTTTCCTTGATTTATTAATACACCGCACGCCTTCTGGTTTCAAATTCTCTATCGGAAACCAACTAATTCTTCTTCTTATATTCACTTTTACTCCTCGCACCATATTAAAGTCAAAAGATCAATTTTTATTTCAATGTTTCTCCGTGCACTTAGTGTGGTTAGTCCTGAATTCTTTGACTCTGAAGTTTCCAAAATTTTTGACATCGGCCATAAACTTTGCTATCCTTTTCATTTCCTTGATAAATACCTTCAGCTAGCAAAAAGTCTTTTTATCGTTTTGAACCTCGCTCGCCTTTTAATAACAAGAATACTCGTGTACTTCCTTTTAATTCGTCTTTTGCTTCTCTCCCTCATAGGCATTTGTGTAGTATTTAACTATAATAATACTATCTCTAAACTATTAGTCAACAACACCCCTTTCCCTATTGGTAATGTATATTGCGTAAAATGTATCAATTGCTCTAAATATTACTTTGGCCAATCAGGTAAATGTTTAAAAAAAACGAATTTCTCAGCATAAATATAATGTCTGTCGTGGCGAAGAAAGCAGCTCATTTTATGTTCATATATAATATCTTAATCACAATTTTGATTGGAATTTTGCTAAAATCATCTGTCATAATAACGATACAAATTCACGAAATATCATTGAATCAACATTTATTAGTAAATTCCCTAATTTTAATTTAAGTCCTGGTTTATATAAACTTGATGGTTATTTTTTAAATTATATTCACAATGCACTGTCAAAACTTTTAATTTGATACTAAATATTTATATTAATCTTAATAAACTATTTAATTTTATTTTTGTGCATCTATGTAGCCTTATGTTTATGTATGTGTATTTATTCTTGTTTGAGTCAAGTCTTTATAACATTTGTACTTATTCTACCTTGGTTTTTCAATCCTGACTTCTGAGGGTAATCTCTCGCTTAGATTTTCTCCCTCCCTAATTGCCTACGCGGTATTTCAATCCTCTTGTCAACCTTTAGTCTTTTGAATTTACCTGATTTAATGATCTTAGTTTGTATCTATCTCAGCTCGTCCTAAGGTTTCCATTTCATATTAATTCATTTTGTTGATTGTTTTTTTTTGCTTTTTTGTGGGTGATCCCTCCCCTCTGTATCATCCTTGTAAATATTACAATTTTAAATACATTTGTTAGTCCTTGATGAAGAACTCGAAATAGAGTTTGAAAGTACTTGGAATCCTCGTATTAATTTTCCCTGTGGGCTTTGTTGCATTTATTGCTTACTCACGCGATACTTTGTGAGTTTTCCATATATATATATATATATATATATATTTATTTATTCTAGACAGGTCAACGGTGCCGCTTACTGAGGGATCACTCTTTAGAGTCTTCATGTGCTGGAGGGTTGGGTGTCCAGGTTGGGGATGTGGTCAGCTCCAGCGTGGACTAATGTTTGCATCACAGGGCCTGTTTTTTTTAAAATGAGCACTCCCTAGGGACGAAGTACCCCGTTGTTATTGGCTAGCGCCCAGTCCCTGCGCAGACCCAGTAGGCATTGGCTCTCGGCTCCTGGGGCCAAACAGGAAATTAACATGCATACAGGTGTAAAAAAAAAATTATGGTCCTCGGGAGGTGGTCTACCAGGGCACCCGAGACATCATCTACAGGCTGTTTTGCTGCTGAAGAGAAGCAGATGGGAGCACCTCTTACTGCTTCAGAAATCAAGAATGGGAAAGTTGGTATCAGGACACCTTCTGGGTCCTCTACATCATCACAAATTGGAGACGCACTTATGATGACTGATATCCTACAAAGCCTCACATACAATGCAGTACACACTATCATGAAGAAGTTTGGTATCGTAACCAGAATCAGAATCATTTATGAGAATAATGATACCACCAACAGATGTTATGTGGTATTCCTGATAAACAAGGCCACTAAGAAATCCTGAACATGCAACCTCCTTACCCATATGCAACAAGAACTTCTCTGCCAGACTCGTAAGATCAAGTAATCTGGAAGAGATAGAGCAGGACTACTGTCTCAACATATTTGAAGAACATCTGGCAGAGAAGTCAACAAGCACACGAAAAGTATGCACTACATACTGGTTCATTGCTTATTACAAAGAGGGCAAGGGCAATTTCATCCAAGCCACCAGGTATCTGGAGAGAGTGAGATAGGACTCATTCCTGAAGGCCACCTAGGAGAGAGCTGATGTTTCTTCACTATGGCTAGCCACCCTGCCAAAGAAACAAAAGCTGCTCTCCCAAAACAGAATGTCACGGCCCCATCCTCAGAAGGTGCATCTGTTGCAGTGGCAGTGATGCCTTATAAAATGAGGCTGAGTCAACACATGCCAACTCAACTAAGTCACCACCAGTAGACTCAGTCCAGGCTGCAGAACCCAAGCCAAAGAGGGACCTGTCTACAAAATTCTCAAACTAGAAGAGACATCGCTCTTCCTCAGAGTCCTTGGACTTGGTGGAAGCACCACCACCGACTAAGATCATCCTGGCAGCGGAGGCTCAGGAGCTGGAGGCAATACATGCTGCCTCCACAACTTCAGAACCCCCAGTGGAGAAAGACCAAGACACCGACAACATGGAGAAGCAGGAGAGCAACACTACCACCGGCTCCAACCTGAAGCTCCGCTCGTCACCCCATGAGGAGTATGACATCTTGTCGTGCCCTAAGGAAGTAGAGTCCCCCAAGAATTCCATAAGGACACAGACAGGTGACATGCAGCCATCAGTGGACCCCCCCACAAACGGGACCACTGTGGCTGCACAAAAAAAAACATCAAGCTCCCTATAAAGAACGGTGGAGAAGAAAAGAAAAAAAAATTCCCAACCCCACCCTACCTTCACCTCAGGGAAAAGTTTAAAAAAAAAGTTGTTCCACTGCAGGAACACTAGCCAAAAAGAGAGGCCTAGTGGTCCTTAAACCTCGATCAAAATAAACATGGCCACGATCCTGCCTTGGATCTTGGTCTAAGAGCAAACTGGGAGGAACTTGTTACCCTGGTGGTAGACTCCTTCCCAGCAGTTATCTGTCTTCAAGAGACCATGATGAGGCAGTCAAATTCTCTGTGCCCCATGGAATATGAGGTGCTGCAAACCTTTATCCCCGGTGGTAGAGAACATCGTGGTAGTATTTTTTATACCACCGTTGTGATGTCCCCTTCCAAGAAATAAAATTACAATCCTTCCTGCAGGCTGTGGCCGTCCACACTAATGTCAAAATGATGGCAACGAGTCTGTAAAATGAAGGGGAAGTATGTTGCCCCATCATCTCCCATCCTGTCACTAAATGGAAACACCATGGCTGCACCTGCTGATTTGGCAGAGGCCTTTGGCACCTTTTTCGCTTCAGTAGCCCAGTGCAACACTACTTCCCCTTCAGCTATATGACGACTCGTGAAAGGAACAGAAGAACATTGACTTCACATCCAAAGGTGGAGAGTCGTACAATGTGCTTTTCACCACACATGAATTTAGAGAGGCCTTGAAAATCTGTCAGGACAGCTCTCTGGGTCACAACGACATGTTCTGCAAGAGATGTCCTTTCCGCTAGGCCTCTATAAAAGAGATGAGATGATTAATCGGAATAGGGAATCGTAAGAATTGGTCATTTGGAGGGGAATTAGCATTGGCATTGGTATCACTAAAAATAATCCCAGTTTTCCAATTCCAAAAACGATTCCTTCAAAATTTCAGTAGACTCTTTCAACAGTGTTTTTTTAAGTTTTTAATTTTCTTTCCTACTTGACAAATAGCTGAATCAGCGGGGCTGACTTCAAACAGAGCCGGTGGCAATACACCACTCGGTACGGCAGATAACGCGACGTGCCCGTTTCGGAGACCGGATTGTGATCTATATCGACTCACAAAGCGCCCTGAGTGCTCTCGGGGGCATTGTGGTCTCCGCATCCCCTGGTTCGCGATATCCGTGACTCCACGGTTTTGGGGAGCCGGGCGGATGTCGAGATTATCTTCTGCTGGGTTCCTGGACATGTAGGAATTGCGGAGAATGAGCGCGTCGATGAGGGCGCAAATGAGTCCGCGACTCTGCGACCGGACCAGCGTTTCGCTCTTCCTCACACTGACTACGTGGCAGGAATACGGGCACTCTTCGGACTGCTTAACAAGGAAGATGGGAGACGGTCAAAGGGAACTTAAAGTTGCGTGCCATTGCGCCGCGACTGTTCCCATGGACCTATCCCCCAATGCCGCGATGGCTTCAGGTCGCTTTCTGTCGTCTCCGAATCGGACACACTCGTGTGACTCATCGCTATTTGATGGAGCGCTCGCCTGCGCCCTATTGTGACGACTGCGTCGTCCCCCAGACTGTTCGGCACATTCTTGTCGAATGTTCCAGTCTGGATGATCTTTGTGCACGTTACCTGTCGCGGTACCTGGACGAGCGGAGTATCTACCGCTTATCTCTTGTACTTGGGATGGGTTCTAGCACACTCACTTGTCGACTTTACGTTATTTGGAGGAGGCTGGCCTCATCCACTTTATTTGAATGTTTGTTTTGGGAAGGTGGACCTACCCCCAACGCCGGGGCACGCTTCCTTCCTGCCTCTTTGCTTTTTTTATTTTATTTTTTTTAGCCTTTGTAATTTTTATCGTTCTTATTTCTTAGATGTTTCGTAATATACCTTACTAATAGATTGGGTCGAATACGGCTCATATATATATATTTTTTTTTTTTTTTACAAAATCCATCCCCACATAGGATTGCACCGCTCACCTGGAGCATTCAGGTCGTCCCTTAGCCTTTTATTGGATGGAGGTGTAATTCCCTTAGACCTCCGCAGGTATTCAGCACTGATCAGGTGTTGGTGCCGCCTACAGAGACTGCCTGATTCTCCAGAGGCATTTGGTGCACTAGTCTGGGTGTTGCTTGATGCTCACCCTCACCTGACCTGTGCAAATAAGCCCACATGAGCAGTCCATACTTGGTCCCTATGATCTACCTAAGGTCACCTTTTGTATGGGACTTTCAGGGAGAAAAGGATCACTCCTGCCACAAGCTGAGCTCCCCAAGGTTAAAGACCATCAGTCTTTACATGAAGGAGCTATACCAGTCTACACTACTGACTCCAAGACCGATGAGGGAGTCGGTTTTGGAGTTATCTTTCCCTCATCCAGGAAAGGGCACACACTTCCTTGAGCTGCCCCTATATTCACTACAGAACTTACTGCAATTTTGACTGCCCTCAGACCTTATTTTCCTGAAGACTGATTTGTCCTATTTAATTTATTCACACTCTCTATGTACGGTACTTCAGGCGATAGACTTTTCATCCCGAACACCCGCTGATTCTATCAATCTTAGAGTGGTTCCATCTACTCAATAACCGAGGTCGCACTGTGCAATTCTGCTGGGTCCCTGGCAATGAAGCGGCTGATGACCTCGCTAAGACATGTGCATCAAGACCGGCAACACCCCGCCTCACAATAATATCATGTTATTT
The DNA here is from genome assembly GCA_963969495.1 of Ceratothoa steindachneri. Lineage (NCBI taxonomy): Eukaryota > Metazoa > Arthropoda > Malacostraca > Isopoda > Cymothoidae > Ceratothoa > Ceratothoa steindachneri. The sequence goes on along the minus strand of OZ018333.1, from coordinate 53,288,312 downwards.
CCGACCTGCCATCCGCCATACCATACTTCAAGCATGGAAAGAGCAGTGGACCTCGTTAGACGGAAACAAACAGATCGATTCGCGAAAGCGTGAAGAGATGGTAGTACAGTGGTCTGCCACGCCGCCTGCAAGTGGTGGTAACACTTCTCCGGGTTTTCCAGACCAAAATTACTCATAGGAAACTTATGGAGACGAGCCCACCCCCTTATTGTGATTATTGTTTGGTGCCCCTTACGGTGTTCCACATGATGGCGTAGTGTCCCAGCCTCGGAGACCGCAACGCTTATCTTGCGAGGCACCGGGGGCAGATGGTGCCTACTCCCTACTCTCCATGCTTGGCCAAGCTGCTGGAGTGGATCGGGATTTGATCATATTTTTGAAGGAGGCTGGCCCCTTTGAACATATATAATTCATAAATACTTTATTCCAAATATATATTCCATATATTTTATCCTTCCTCCATCCACTTATCATCTTTCACCCATTCATCCCCATCAAAGCATTACTTTGTAAATATCTTAAAACAACTTCATCAGGCATAATTCATCTATTCTGTCTCCTTCACCCACTCACCCCCACCATCTTTCTCACATTCATTCATCTATTTATAATTCATTACGGATCCATTCACCCTCATTCATCCATAGCTGCACTGCATCTGTAAATACACATTGTTTTAAATTTATAATTTATTTTCTTTTTAATATTCTTTTTAACAATTATTGAATCATAATTGTAAATCTTCAACCATTTTAGAGCTTTGACCATCCGTCATCCATCCATCACCAATTCACCGCCCATAATAAATGTTTAAACTGAATAAAAAGGTTTAGCTGGTGGCAATAACCTAATAGTTGCGCTACTTAAAATCAATCAATCAATTTTTAAAGGTGGGGGTGGATGGTATCCGCACACTTCTTTATGAGCTAGTACACCTCATGCTCACGGCGACGTAGTTACCATCGCAATTGAGTCGGCGGAGGGGAGTATATGTGCATTCGATGTAAAAGTGACCTTTTACACCGCATTTCGAGCAGACAAGTTTTGCTTTGCATGAGTTTGTTTGGTGACCAGTCCTGTAACAGTGTAGCACTGGTGTAGTCGGTTGTGTTGTGCTTCAGGTTGCCGAGAACCTTTAAAGCCCTGGTTCAGCAGGTGTTTTGGAGAGTGTTGCCTGTTTTTGGTGTGGTTGTAATATTATAGGTGTTGAATAGCTTCCCCGCTCTGTACATTTTTTAATTCGGTGCGCAGTTCTTGAGCTGTAAATTACAGCCAGAGAGGGCTGGGACGGGACATCTTATGCACACTTGGTGCGGGTGTTTTCTATCAGAGCATCTTTTAACGTGACTGGAATGCTTGGGCGTCAGTATACGACCTGAAAATTCCCCCTCTTCTTTTTTTAGCTAGCCTTAAATGGATTGGGGGGGGGGGGGTCTTTGCTAGTTTGTTATTCTGTATTTTAATGAAAAATGATGTCCGATTTATTTTCAGGAGAAAAAGTCATCATCCAGTCACAAAGTTGTCCCCCGATTTATTTCACAATCAGCTGCCAAACAAGACCCCTCTTACATTGAAAGATTTAGTGCTAACGGAAATTCAAGAATTCCAAGTCACAGAAATTCTCTTCAATTGCAAATGGGTAATAAGAAAAAAATATTTAAATGCAGTTCTTGTTCTTATCAGACTTCATCTAAGGACCATCTAGTTATACATCTAAGAACCCACACGGGTGAGAAGCCTTTCAAATGCAGTTTCTGTCATTATCAGGCTGCCACGAAAACAAATGTTAAGAGACACTTAGTAATTCACACTGGAGAGAAGCCTTTTAAATGCAGTTCATGTCCCTATCAGACTGCAATGAAGAGAAGTTTGCTAGCACATGTAAAAACCCACACTGGCGAGAAGCCCTTCAAATGGAGTGTATGCCCTTATCAAGCGACCACGGAATCATATGTTAAAAGACATTCGCTAATACACAGTGGCGAAAAACCTTTCAAATGCCGTTCTTGTCCTTATCATACTGCACAGAAGAGAAATATTGTAGCACATCTAAGAACCCACACTGGTGAGAAGCCTTTTCAGTGCAGTTTCTGTCCTTATCGCGCTACAACAAAAGGGCAGGTTAACAAGCATTCAAAAACTCACATGCGAGAGAAGCCTTTCAAATGCAGTTCTTGTCTCTATCAAACTATATGGAAAGGAAGTTTTGTTGCACATGTAAGAACCCACACTGGTGAGAAGCCTTTTCAATGCAATTTATGTCTTTATCAGGCTGCAACGAAAATGCAAGTTAAAACTCATTCGGTAATTCACACTGGCGAGAAGCCTTTCAAATGCAGTGTGTGTTCTTATCAGACTGCAATTAAATCAAGTTTTTCTGCACATGCAAAAACCCACAATAGTGAGAAGCCTTTTCAATGCAAGCTATGTCCTTATCAGGCTGCAACGAAAATACAAGTCAAAAGACATTCAGTAATTCACAGTGACGAGAAGCCTTACAAATGCAGTTCTTGTCCTTATCAAACTAAACAGAAGAGATACATTGTTGTGCATCTAAGAACCCACACTGGTGAAAAGCCTTTCAAGTGTAGTCAGTGTCCTTATCTGGCTGCAACAAAAGATACATTGAATAAACATTCAAGAACTCACACGGGGGAAAAGCCTTTCAAATGCAGTTCCTGTCCCTATCAGAGTGCCAAGCAGGAAAATTTCGTGGCACATATAAGAAACCATACTGGTGAAAAGCCTTTCAAATGCATATATTGTCTCTATCAGGCTGTACGAAAGAAAGATCTTGTGATACATTTAAGAACTCACACTGGTGAGAAACCATTCAAATGTAACTTTTGTCCTTATCGGGCTGCAAGGCAACACCATATCAAGAGACATTCGCGTACGCACACCCTAAGATCCGAGAAGGACTCTCGCTAGGTGTTCAACTTTATAAAAAATGCCTGGCCAAGGGCGATGCAAGTTCCCCGAAGAAGGCTTTACGATCTCCAATGGTGTCCAGTAAATGTCCAAGATCTTCTTGAGCAGTAAGCTTTAGAATCGTACCGCCACTATTATTCATTTATTCAAGACTCACAATAGAGGGTGTGAATGCACATTTTGAGGGGCTCACTTCCACACACTGACATTCTGAAGAAGGCAAAATGAAGACTGTGGAAGATTACAACGTTTATTTTCACTCGTGCATCTCTCTCATCATTGCTACGGAGGAGAAAGGGGCAAGTATACCCTGAGCCCTGCATTCTACCAGCAGTCAATCATCCACGTACAGGGCTGCTGCTCATCCAATACAATCGGCTTCTCACCCCCCCCCCCCCCCCCGTCCCCCCTCCACCAAACAACCCTTATGAACAAAGAATGTCATCAGATGATCAGGAAAGAGCATCTCCTACCAACGGTACAAAGGCAATTTAGTTATGATCTATCCGTGCATTCCCCATCATGACATCATGATGGGGCTTTCTCTCATTGGGCACATGTGGTAACAAAGTGGTGCTGGAGCAACCTCTCATAGGGCACGTGTGGTAACAGAGTGGTTCGAACACCGTGTCCCTGGCTATAATTCGAACTTGTGAGTGGACAAGTCGAAGGTCGCAAACAGTGCACCCCACGTACGCACACTTTTATGGCAAGACTGGAATGCCCATAAACTGGTTCAGAGGCTGATTGATATTCCTCATGTGAACGAGAGTTGCTGACCTCAAAGGGGGCACACTAGTGATAATAATCCCTTTTAAACTTAGTATAAAGGGGTTGTCTTTTTATTATTCCTATCTGTTAGTTAATTGTGCCGCTTCCCGTCCCTTTTCAATCGTGGACCAGGTTCTCCACCAAATGAAATTGACATAAAGATCAGAATGATGAGACTGTAGGTGCGGGTCCTCGTTGGCGGGTATGTACAGAAAGGGCGGTAGGTTTTCGTGATCTGCATCCTACTAGCCGAAACCCTGTGAAAGTGGACTTAAATCCTACCCCTTCTTCCCCCCCCTTCGTATTTCCTGAGATGTCTGTGGACGGGTTCCTTCTCTAAAGACGAGGGTAGTTAGCAGGCTTAACCGTGCCTGAGGACTTTTATTATGCCCCTTCCATTTAATTATCACTTTCCCATAAACGCCCGTTGAGCTGTCACAACATCGATGTAGGGCAGCTTCGACGTGTCATTCGATCCTTATCACCCATAGAGGCCTCCCATATCATCCCGTGAGCCTCGACCCCCCTCCCCCCCAAGCTTAGCATGTTCTCTCATACCCTGTCTTCTTACCCTGCTTCCTTACTTCCCATACAACCTCCCACAACTTTCTCTGGTTAGCCTATAATTTCACAGGATAGATGCCGACCAGCTTCCTCTCTCCCAACCAGGGGGCTTAGGGGAAGAGGACAACGCCCCCTCACCCCCGAGCTCCGGTTTGGGGTGGTTGGTTTTTGACGACCTGCTTCACTCCCTTTCTCCTTTCACTAATCGATTCTATGTATGCCAAGCCTAAGGTGGAGCCGCCAGGCCACTAGGAAGGAGGAGTGTCTTCAAATAGCGGCAGCTAGTTTTGCTGGACGCATGTTCACCCCTCGCAGAGCGGGCTACCTCGTGGGGTAATTAGCGTATACATCCCGTGGTATAAATAGGATCGCGATGCCCAATGATGAGTTGACTAAAAATACTCTTATCATCGCCGGCTTCGGTCAGCTCCACGGAAAAAATAAATGCAGCCCCTTCCGCCTCCTATGCTTTCACAGGGGACCATCCAAACTCTTCGACCGGAAAAGAGGCTTACTCATCATCCCCTGTCTATGGGTGCAGGGGACTTCCCCATCACAACTTTCTCTGAGTTCGCCCTTGAGCGACTCACTCTTTCCAGTGGACTACCAAGAAATCAGGCAGGCAGCCTATAATAGATGGCTCGATAGGGTCAACCGCCCTTAGGAGGGTAAGGGATAACAGGTTCCCGTGGCCTGCAAAGTCCTGCAAGCGTGCATATCTAGCTTACAGGGCGTCACTATACGTGCCATCCTATCTTCCCCGACGGATACTTGTTCGCTGGCCCAGGGTAGAATAAAAAATACCTCTAAGGGGACTTGTGATGTTTTAGGGCGGGGGAAACCAAATGGTGGAAGCCCCCATGAGGTGACTCAGCCCCAGACGGTAGGATCTTTCATGGGGTTGACAAGTACAGAACCCTAGTCCGCTTTGAAAGGTCCACGGGCGCCGCTCGAGGACTTACTAGGAGAGGAGGGATCTCCTCCCACGGCTGGTGCCGATGTGAGAGGCAAGACCTCCGTTTCAGAGAAGGATGGATCTTGCCGAGGCCTGCCCTTCTGGCCTATGGTGTTCCTGCCCCGCCCTCCAACCCTAAAAAGAAATAGACTCGGAGGGGGCTCCTCTCCTTCCACCGGATCTATTATCGGCACCTTCGGTCCCGGTGCTTCCCCAGGTGGGGAGTCCCAGACTAAGACGAAACGTGCGTAGAGAGGAGCCTCGATTGTGTCGGGGATACTCATTCAGAGGTTACCTAGCATTTTCGAGCCCGTTGGCTTCAAATGCTTCCTCGTTATTTGCTACACTGATAGCATGTTGGCTAGAGGCAACATGTTCCATCAGAGGAGAGCTATAGCTAGCGTGATTGGTAGAAAGCCGAAGGTGACCAGTTTGTCGGCTGGGATCCTTCCGAGGTAGCTATGATTAATGACCTTTGGACACTTGATGGCACGCCTGTGAGTGTGACATCGCACTCTACAATGAACTTCGTGAATTGAGTGGTTTATGCGAGGGAACTCGTGGACTACTCCATATATGACATCACCTCAGAGCTGGCTGACCATGGAACGGCTAAGGTCGAACTTGTGATGAGAAAACTGGGAGGGTCCTCGACAACCAACCGTACACTCTTCGTCACGTTCAACTGGGACAAGCTCCGTGAGTCTATGCGTTCCGTTTTGTATCTCTACCGCGTGAAGGTTTTCGTGCTACTACTGCCACCGGTTTGACCATACAACTTGCTCCAGTAGACGCGCAAAGTTGGGGTTACCCGAATTCTGTGCGTGTCACACTAAGGCCGCACACGATTAGTCCGAAATCATGTTTTGCCAAGTGTGTTAATTGCGCAGAACCGCACACCGCTGCTTCGAAGCAATGTGATGCCTATCTCCCTGGGATGGAAATCTTATAGTCTCATTTCGTGAGGCTAAGGACTTGGTCCTGGCGCTGCCTGGCACGTCTTCGGGCAAATGTTAAGAAAGACACCTTCTGCTCTCGGCCCCTCCAGGCCTATGAGCAAGGTCGTTTCCGCGCTCATTCAGAAGACTTCGGCTGGTTCTACCCGTCCCGGTAACTTCCTTGGTAGAGCTGGCGGCATAAAGGGTTCACATCCAGCCCCAACTCAATCCAGCGTAACTGTTTCCCGTAAGGCGAAACGAACAGGTGGCAACCCCGTCCTGAAGTTGGTCGTGAGGCCATCTTCCAGTTTTTGTGCGACCGGTGCCGTCCGCACTTTCCCTATTCAGAATCTACTTGTTGATGCTGGAGAGATGCCACTCGCTCTGCGGCGTGCACAGTGCATTATTCTGTACGCGCGAGCCCGGCTCCTCCCTCAGTCGCCAGCAGCTCTCACTGCATCCGCAGCTGATCTTGACGCTGCATATGCCGCCGGATGACGCTAGTCATACCCTAAGTCTTTTAGGTTTAGAGCTAGGTATAGCTCTAGGGGCCTGCCGGTGGCGCCACTGGTTCTGCCAAGCACGCCACTCTATCGCCCTGCCTCTGCTCCCAAAGTTTCCACAGCGCCGGTAGTATTGCGTTCGGCCTTTTGGGGTCCGAACCCAGCGCTCTGCCGGGCGCTGCGTCTGTCTTCGCGGCTGATCTGGTTGCAATACATCACTCGGCACGGGTGATAATGCGACGTGCCCGGTTCTGACACAGGATTGTGATTTAAAGCTACTCACAAAGCGCGCTGAGTGCTCTCGAGGAATTGGAATCTTCGCATCCTCTGTTTGGTGATATCCGTGACGCAACCGTTGTGACCAGACCAGCGTTTCGCCATTCCTCACGCCGACTGCATGGTAGGAATACGGGCGGCTTGGCAAAGGATATGGAATACGGTCGAGGAGAAATTAAAGTCACGTGCCATTGCGCCGCGACTGTTCCCATGGACCTACCCCCTAATGCCACGACGGCTTCAGGTTGCTTTCCGTCGTCTCCGAATTTGACCCACTCGCGGGACGCACTGCCATTCGATGGAGCGTTCGCTTTCGCCTTATTGCGACTGTTCGGCACATTCTTGTTGAATGTCCCAGTCTGGGTGATCTTCGCGCACGTTACCTGTCCTGGTCCTGGGATGAGCGGGGTCGCTACCGCTTGTCCCTTGTACCCGGAACGAGTTCGTACACACTGACTTGTGGACTTTTTGGATGAGGGTAATCTCGACCTTATCTAATTTTTTTTTGTAGGTAGCACGTTTCTGCGTCGGTGTCTTCCCTCGACACCCGAGCGTTCTTGCTGTCCTTTATTTTTTCCTGTTTTATTAATTTTTTTCTGCATACCGATATTTTAATTTAGACTAGTACTCGGATGTCATGAGTACGGCAACTTGTGCCCAAGTAAGCTGTCGCCAGAATGGCTCCTAAATTTTAAAATAAAAAAAATGTTACTCCCAGATAGGCTCTGGCCTTTTCCTGGCGAGAGGGGTCAGCGCCGGCCTGATGCTGCGAACCAATCTTTTAATACCCCCCCATCTCCCGCCTTATTATTTTCTTTTACTCCCCTATCTTCCTCCCACCTAGTAACCTTGACGCCGATTACCTGACATCTGCTTGTTTTTATCGGACTGATTCTGAATTCCTGCCGATGCTCAAAGATTTAAGGAAGAATCGAGTTGGGCAACTGCCCAATCCAAATGAATTCTAAATGGCAGCAGGAAATAATCCGGGGACAATTAATTATAAAAGAGGGAGAAGACCACTATGCGAAAAAAAAATAAAATAAGGGTATAAAAGATTCCCTCTCCCATAAGTAAACGAAGGTGAGGGATAGTTGAAAGGGTCGGGGAAACAAGACGACCGGAGAATGGCGAAATGAGGGCATTCCAGTAGAAGATAGGCGACCGATTGGTCCCCACCACAAAAACGGAAGCAAAAGCTCATTCTAGCGCCAGCAGAATCAAGATGGCCGTTGGTAAGTAGTGTGGCCGATGGGAACGCGGCAGAGTCCCACCTCTAAGGACCGTAGTCTCTGAAAGTCCGAGACTCGAGCGTCGACTCCAACAGGCATTGAACCGCGTCTCTCGCTATGCCGAAGCGCACATGTTTTGGTTTTCTTTGGCCAAGACTAAGGTGGTGCATTTCTGCCGCCATCCACGGCTCCCCCCCCCGACCCAGATTTGTTTCTTAATGGGGGTACACCCGGATGTGGTTGAGTCGCACCGTTTCCTTGGTCTTGTATTCGACCGACGCCTCACCTGGGAGGCTCATATTCGCAGCTTTAGGGGGTCTTGTACCCGCGCCATGGATATTCTCCGTTCCGTGACGTTCAGCGCTTGGAGCGCTGATAGGGCTACTGCCCAACTTTTTTATCGATTTTTTTGTTCGTTCAGAGCTCGACTACGGATGCGAGTTTTATGCATCCGCAGTCGAGCATTTATTGTGGAAGGTGGATTCGATCCACCACACTGGCCTCCGCCTTGCGACCAGTGCCTTCCGCACTTTTCCCATTGAGAGCTTGTTGGTCGATGCTGGGGAGATGCCACTCGCTTTGCGCCGCGTGCAGTGCATCACTCGCCTGTACGCGCGAGCACGGCACCTCCCTCAATCGCCAACAGCTTTCACTGCATCCGCAGATGATCTCGACGGTGCCTATGCCACCGAGAGACGCCAGTCATACCCTAAGCCCTTTGGGTTTAGGGCCAGGAAACTCCTTCGAGAGCTAGATATAGTTCTCGGGCCGGTTGCGCCCCTGGTTCTACCCAGGACGCCACCCTGGAGGGTACCAAATTTGGCTATTTGACGCACTGCCATTCGATGGAGAGTTCGCTTTCGCTTTATTGCGACTGTTCGGCACATTCTTGTTGAATGTATCAGTCTGGGTGATCTTCGCGCACGATACCTGTCCCGGTACCAGGATGGGCGGGGTCGCTACTGCCTGTGCCTTGTACTCGGGACGAGTGCGTGCACATTAACTGGTGGACTTGTTGACTTCTTGGGGTAGGCCGGCCTTCTCCCTATTATTTAAGCAGGGTTTGTTTTGTTTTGTTTTTTGCATTTGTTTTTTTCCCCTTTGGTTGCACGCTCCTGCGCCGGGGGGACCTTCACCCGACACACCAGCTTGCTTCCTTTCCCCCTTTTTGGGTTTTTTTTTTGTCTTTTTAATTTTATTTTGAAGTAGCCTAGAACTAGGCCGGTTTTAATACGGCGACTAATGCCCAAGTAGGCAGTCGCCAGATGAGCTCTTAAAAAAAAATTAAAAAATGAAAGCCCGAGAGCCAAGAACAAATGGAATTTTTCATATATAATTCAAAGGATGAAGACCCATCCCTTCCGTCCTGCCACAACTGAAAAATATATTCCCTTATTCGAGGGAAAAGATTTCGAAAAGGCAATGCAGAGTTATCCGGGGACACATAGTAGGCTGAACGGGCCAGTTGATTATCTATCTCGTTGCCCAGAACCCCTATATGCCCCGGGAGTCGACAAAATAGAACTATAATGGGACGAGTTCTGAACCTGCCAGTTGCATATTTCTCCGACTAAGGGATGGGAAAGTACTAAAAGAAAGAATTGCTTGTAAAACATTCCTGAGGCGTAGAAAATAACGAAATCTTTAAAAGGTAAAATTTGGATGTCTTAAAAATAAACAAATGGCTGAAAGTTTGGAAAAGTTGAAGCTGCCAGCGGCAAAGACAAAATTAATAACTATTCTGCCTAGGCGAATTCAGCACCCACGCCACTGTCTGACTTGGAACCATATGTGAGTTTAGGGCAGTCTTGTATATGTGAAGTATCCTCTAGGAGCAGGCTCTTTATTGAGCAAGGGTCCGCGGACGAATTGTCCAGGCTCCAAATGCTAATACGAACTGTAGGAGGTGGAGCCCGCCAAATAGGTGTCGGGCGACGACGGAAGGGCAAGGCCTCTTAGAGCGCCCAGGTTGAAGAATGATCTATTAGGAGGTTCAAGAGGTGGGGTAAAAACAGCAACCTATCGAATGTCCTCGTTGACTCTGCAGCATAAATTCATCTGTAAATCTCTGATACAGGGGTTTGCTACACACGGCAGTGGTATCACGTACAAATCTGGACTCGATGATAGAGCAAGGGTAGCACCCCAGTCTCGCAGTAAAGACTTAACGGGAGAGGTGCAGAAGTCTCCACTGGAAAGACTAACTTCGAGGTTGCCAATGGGGTTCAGCATTTTAAGGGCTGACGGTGAAGCCGAGGAGGAAATTTGGGACCAATGGCCAAATTTGGATTGGAATGGGCCAGTGTGTACTGGCCACAGTGTTCGACGATCACTGCCTTAAAACATGTGGAAAAGAACTTTAAACATGTAGATAGCCCGTTCGAAGATGACGTAGGTGTGGAAACAAGGATAGCCTGGGATCAAGGGTTACGCCTAGAAACCGAAATTCAGAGACGAACTCTATCTCTCCACCTTGTAGGGAGATATGTGTCGGAACAAGAGCCCCTGTACCTCGGTGAAAATACATTTGCCTTCGTTTTGCTTGTGGAAAAGCGGAATCCCCTAAGTTGTCAATTTTCGAAGCCGTATCGACTGCCAGTTACTGAAGGAAGGCGAGACGAGGAACAGTATAGTGCCAACTCATCGAATAACAGGGTCGCCGATACACCGTCTGGGAGATAGGAAATGATATCAATTGAGCGCAAATACAAAACATCAAACGCTTTCGTGAGGAACTCCCTTCTCTTGGTGTTGCAGGTCAGAGTAGGTGTCTCAAACACGCACCCTTAATGATCGAGATGCCAAGAAACTAAATAATACATTGTTAAAGACCTCTCATGTTTTGCCGGCTCTAGGTCATTTGGTGCCCTAGGCGAGAGTATTCTCCCCCTCCCTCCAACAAAAATCAGCATGTACACATTCATTATTTATTTTAAATGAAATACAACCTGTAGAAAAGTACAAATAATTTTAATAATTATATTAGTAATAATATAATGAGTAACATCTCCAGGTGTAATGCAAATGTTCCGGAAAAAAAGGTGCAAAATCCAAAAATCAAGGTAAAACGGTGCAATTAAAAGTGAAAATCAAATATAAAAGTTTCAGAACAAGTGAATTTTCTAGTTTCCTGTTGTGGTAATCGGTTTATGTAATAGGTAGGCTACTGACAACAAGTTGCAGGATTCAATAGGCCTAGCAAGAAACTCCACAAAATGGACGCGCGGTCAATACAAAAAGAGAGAACGCGAGAAAGGAGATAAAAGGTCAAGATACCCAAGTCAACAAAAGGAAACAAATAAACATACAATTCACGTCTCGGGATAAAATTATCAAAAGACGGAAGTCTACAGAACACCTGAGCAAACACAAAGTCCAGCCAAAGGAAATTATTACAGTTCTGTAAAATCGAGTCATAGAATAGCTAGATTAGCTGGAGGATGTAATCAAATTGTGATACACAGCCGTGCAAAACTCCACCTTTAAGTGGTGGAACTAATGAGCCTCGACGACAGATTTGTCCCGGAGTTGAAATAGGCGAGCAATGAGAGGAATAGTGAGTTAAGAATTAAGCATTATAAATGTCATTAGCGTTTACGGAAGCCCTTTCAAATTCACCAAGTCTTATTGCTCCAGAATTTAATACTTCACGTTGAGTATATATAGACTACTAGTCGCCCACAAAGTAACTTCGTGACGTGCCGTCTGCTCCCTTTATAATACCCATCCTTGGACATCATTTATTTAATTTGCCTTCAATATAAATTAGTTACCACTCGTTTCGACCGGACAGTGAAAGTATAGAAAAAATGGACGCAAAAAGCTATCGTCAGACAAGACAAGGTGAAGGGAAATTCGTGAACGCCATCAACATCAAACCACCCATCTTAAATGAAACAGCATTTGCAGGTTGGTTCAGAATTGTGGAGGCTCAATTTCACATCTTCGGTATTAAAAAAGAAGAGACTAAACTTTTCCACGTATTGGCCTCATTTCTTCTGAGACCTTCGAGCGGACCGACCCTAAGCAGGACCAAGGGATACGGGAGTCGCCAACAAGGACACCGACCCCAAGCCCACTTTAAGCGCAAGAAGAAGAGGACTTAGCTATCTCCATCATCATTGACCTACTCTATTAAAGAAACTGCAGGAAGGATGGTTGAAGGATACATTTCTACACGCCGGACCACTGCAATGAACACTGGAACGAGGTGATGCCAGACGAAGCTCACGCCAAACGTTCGGGTACAGTTATTTTAAACTTATTAATAACAAGCGTAGAGAGTGTTGTGTTCCAGTGATGATCAATTTAACTGAACAAATTCAGTATTTTTTTATATCTCCAGTGGTGTGGGAAGGATATCAGTCCGAGCAATTTAATAATGTACAAATTCGATTAATTGTTAATATAAAGTTAACTCCTGTTCGTTTACATAATCCATGTACCCAGCAAACATCGAAACATCGGTCCGATGACGGCAAATATCGGCACCAAGGCGGAACTACGTGAAGCTGTTATTAGTCTTTATTTCTTCGGGTACTTGCGGTTTGTTCAGTCGCAATGTCCCCACACTTGTAAGGCCATTTTTGAGAACTTCTGCTAGCGGGATTGATGTGAACTAGTTACCATGCATCATATTTCTCTTTGTTCTAAAGTATGGCTATGGAAGTTCTTTTGAGTAATAGTGAGCCAAGTTGATATTTCTAGCTTCTGGTGGTACAACAATAATTTTTTCCAAATAAGGTAAAGCATTAAACATATATTTCTCCTTACCGTCGCAGAACATCCTTATTTTTATTGCAAATTTGGCCGGCTTGTTCGGAATATACATCCGGAATTGGTATTTTCCGCGGAAAGCTAACAATTGCTCATCCAATGTAAGATGTTCTCCCGGATTGTAATTATCTGTACAATTTTTGATGAAGCAATTCCATACTTCTCTTATTGCTGCCATTTTTGTCAGTCTTCTTCCTAACTTCACACGTGGCAAGATTGTCAAAACGTATAGAGTTCAATAGAAAATAAAAGCGACGTTCGTTCGTTCGTCTGTCTTGGGGTTGAACATCTCTTGTGCTGTCAGATGGTTTCATTTCCGGGAACCATTGAAAATCTTTGCAGGTGTGTTTTTTTTGTTTCTTTTTAAGAGCCTATCTGGCGACTGCCCACTTGGGCATAAATCGCCACAATCACGACAGCCTAGCACTAGGCTACTTTAAAATAAGAATATGAAAACACAACAACAATAAAAAGGCAAAATGGCAAAAATTAGGAAGCAAGCTCCGGCGTCGGGGGGGGGGGGGAGGTTTCCCCTCCCCCCGACGCTAGAGCGTGCGATCTACAAAGAAAACAACAATAACAAAAAAACAAAACCTAGTTAAATAAAGGGTAGAGGGCCGGCCTACTCCAAAAAGTCTATAAGTCCACCAGTCAATGTGCACGAACTCGCCCCGAGTACAAGGGACAGGCGGTATCGACCCCGCCCATCCCGGTACCGGGACAGGTAACGTGCGCAGAGATCCCCCATACTGAGGCATTCAACAATAATGTGCCGAACACTCTGGGGGACAACGCAGTCTTCACAGTAGGGCGCTGGCGAGCACTCTATCAAATGGCGGTTCGTCCTGCGAGTGTGTCCAGTTCGGAGACGACAAAAAGCAACCTGAACCCTTCGCGGTATTGGGGGGTTGGTCCATGGGAACAGTCGCAGCGCAATGACACGCAACTTTAAGTTCCCATCGACCGTCTCCCATCTTCTTTGCCACCAGCCCGTTTGCAGGTGTTCTTAGTTGTTGCCTCAGCACTTGCTCCATAATTGACAGAGGCCTTTGTGATGAATGCATTTGTCTGCGTCACTACTACGTCAAGCATATATTCATCAACGAACAATTCGAAGCAGTTCTGCTAAGTGTTCACCCTTCTTGCTGCACCTTTTGGACCGATATTACCACTAGTTACGATGTTCCTTTGCAGCGTTCTACTGGTTCTCGGTTGAACGGGTGTCGTCCTCCAGGTGAACTTATTTAAACCTTCAATTTTTGGTTTCGAGAATTTCAGCATAGCGCAACTCTCGTGGACAACTTCATGTGAACATCGTTGAGCTAGGGTACTAGAGGGTGCTGGTGTACCAGTTCTTCGTTGTCGTTTTGCTTGCGACATCTTCCATCTACCGCCATCATCCAAATCTTCCTTACCTTCGGAAGATTCTGAAGATAAACTGGGGAACTATGTATTTCCAGAGGTGGGTGGTCCAATTGTCCGATTAATTGGACTCGCATGTTCGAATTGGATAATTGAATCTGACTAACCTCCGCCAAACTAATCGGATAATCGCAATCGAACTCCTGAAAATTTAAAGCTATTTGCGATTAATCCAGGTCGAAGTAGTCTTTGTTTTTTCGCAATAGTAGTTTCTTAATAAATTTTTCTATATTTTTCTCAAATAAATATTTTTTCGTTTTATTCTATTCTATTCACATTTTCATATTTTCTCTATAATATAATGCGTAAAATATCACCCAACGCAGGCCGGCCTTCAACAAGCCAGCCGCCAAGGCCCAGAGCGTGTGGAACGCCCAGAACAGAAAGACAGTGACCGTCAATGACATTAAATCCGCTCTGGACAAGAATCTTACTACCCCTGGCGTCACCAGGTGGAATTCTAGCCACGACGCCAAGTGACTGCTGACCGAGGTGCTTGACTTGGAGAAGAGGAACAAGCTGAACCAGATCGTTCAGCGGCAGCACCCCCACCCCCTGCCGCACATCACGCAAGATGACGTGCAGATCTGGTCGGAGTACGTCAATGTGACCGCCCCCCTCGCCGCCTGCCTAGACGTACCCCAGGGCGAGGAGAAGGCAAACATGGGGTGCCTTCTCCCCCACCTCCAGGTGCTTAAAAACTCCCTGGAGGCGCTGTCGCGCGACAGCATTTTCCATGCCCAGAATCTGGTGGCCCACCTCCTCCACCAGCCTGGAACAAATGGCTTTGATGGCAGGTTAGTCATATTATTATTTTCTTTTATTATATTTTATCGCAGTGAGTTAAAACTTAAGTGTTTTTTTCTTCTTATATTATATTATTATTAAATGATTATAATCCTTGCTAGTGTTTGAATTAAACTAAAATCAGTGTAATTAAATTTAATTTTTCAATTGACAAATCTGATATATTTTAAAATTTGTTTTAAAACTTTTCTTCTACTGCCGGTTCAGCTACCTCTTTGTGGACATAGACCTGCTGATGGCTACGGCGCTGCACCCCCAACACAAGCTCGCCACGGCCAGAGCCATCTGCAGGAGACAGGACAATGAGGTCTACTGCGACCTGGTGAAGGACAAACTCATCAGAGACTTTCTCGCCCTCGTCCGGCCTGACGAGCACCTGTGGAAAAAAGCATGATCGTGGTTACAAGGCTGTGTAAAGCGTTGTGACCGTACCTTTGATGGTACCAGCATAGGCCCTGATGGTGTGGAAGATGGTGAGAATAGTTGGAAGAAGCCATTTGTTCCAGGCTGGTGGAGGAGGTGGGCCACCAGATTCTGGGCATCGGGATGCCCTCGTTGGTTTCTCTTTTGTGAAACAGAGTGGGACCTGCGCCTTCGATCGCCAAACCCGTGCCCGTGCTCGCTCTGTGATTCCCGCTGCAGCTTTAGCCGCTGGATGTCGGCTTCCATCCTCCGTATTGAAGTTTCAAGGTCCCTCGATAAAGATGGAACCCTTGAACGCTCCGACCGGTCGTCTGAGCAGCTAGCCGTGCTTATGTTCTTAAATTGAGATTATTGTTAAATGGGCCGTGAGTTTGGCCCTTGCCCCAATTTACATAAGGACTCTTGAATAATTTGTCTGCGGCTATAACAATCTCCTCAATGCTCGTGGGGGTCGAGCCTAGGAACAGTGGCCTGATTCCCTCTGGGACTTCTATCTTCAAAATCTCAGTAAGGAGAGGACTAAAAAGTTCAGTTTGAGCACTTTTTACCCTGATAAGGTCCTTCAGATGCGTTAAGAAAGAAGTAGGACTCTTATCTCCCATTTCCTGAGTGTTCAGGAGCTCTCTCAGGTCGTCTATTTGGGACCTACTGTATTTGCTGAGGAAAGCCTCCTTCAGGCGGTCTAGAACGCCAGCCTGTTCCCCGTTATTTAAAACTTCCCTGAATTGTATAAAGATACTTATGGGCAAACGCTGAATTATTGCTGCAATTTTCTCTTCTTCGGTGATGTTCTGAGGTTTAAGGAAGAGGGACGAGACTTCCAACCATGCAATTGGGTTTGTAGGATCATATACGGGAACCGAGAGGTAGGCATATGGCTGCCTGTGCGTGGACTGGGGATCCGAGGCATTCTGTTGGTTGTGATGATCGGGTTGGCCGCTAACAGATGTCCTTATATGTGTGTTTGTTCCATCATAGTCACTATGTTTTATGTGTACTTGTGCAGGATGAATGAATGTGCTGATGTGAGTGAAGTAGCTATGGTTGTGTGCACGTGTGTGTGGAAATTATTCACGAGCACAGGAATGTGAATAAATGAAAAATAATTATGAGAAATAAAGAAAATTGTCCACTTGTTGTATATAGAGGATAGTATAAAATTAAAATGATATGAATTATGACAATTGGAAGAAGGATGTAAAGATAACGCGATATTAAAAATGAACACACGAATCAAAATGTTTTCTAACGAGAATAGCAGGGAAATGACGCGCGGAGTTCGAAAATTATTTTAACGTTTGAAGTTATTTATTGATTGACGGGAGATTATAAAATTCTGGGCACCATTTTATGGTATTTGGTTATTAGTGGGATTGATTTTAGTTAATAAATCAGCCTAGATAGCTATTTGAAAACCATTACCATAAATTTGTTGAATTGAATGAAATAGTCGTCTGCTAATATTTAGTCCTAACGACTGACGTGTACTGAATTTAGAAAACTTCGGGCACTAGGTTTATAAGAAAACGGAATATAAACAAAATAAATATATTTATAAAATCAAAGAATGCACAATGAGAAAATTGAATTAGGAATTAACTAGTGAGCGGTTATTACAATTATACGACTGAATATAATTAAATTGAGAATTGTTAAGGAATACAACCTAATGCAATGTATTAAAGTAAGGAAAAGTAGAATGAAATGTAAGGTGAAGTGAGGTAAGGTATGGTAAAGTATTTAGGGTAACTATGATAGACTGTGAATTGGGATCTTTATGCTGAGAATGACGAGATACGAGTGAGGAATATTTGTGTTCAATGCGGTTGTGCTGAAAGCGTGTTAGTTTTTGTGTTTGACTAAAGTAAGTGTGGCCGAAAAGAATGTATCTTAGCCATGATTTTTGGATAGCAATTAAATATTACAAAAGATATATTGAAAATACATATACAAAATATTTGAGATTTTGGATTGATTATTTATACATAACTAAGTTGAGATTTTACATAAGATTTAATAGAAATTGTAAAAATTAAATGGGAAAATAAATGGATCATTTTACATTGAATTTAAAAAGGAAAGAATGTTAATATATATGCACAAGGTACATCACGTTAAAATATTAAGTAATGGTAATATTTAAATTGATGCAATGGAATATTGATACATGTAATATTTTATAGGAATGCCAGAGGGCATTGCTATAGTATACCCCAACCGGTTTCCGCCCAATCTCTCTGGCTTCCTGCGTGTGTAAGTTGCTGGAGAAATTAGTAAATGTTAGATTGACCTTTTTTTCTGGACAGCGGATGCCATCTGCCCAGTGCGGCTTCTGCAAGTTCCACTCCATGTCGGATGCTCTGCTCCGACCAGAAAATACCGTCTGCTAGGCCTTCCTTAGTAGAGAGCAATATCAGACGGTGTTTTTCGATCTGGGAAAGGCCTATGATACCGCATGGCGATACGGCATCATGGAGACTCACTACACGATTGTGGGCGATGGGACGGCTCCAAATCTTTGTATCTGAATTTTTGCGACATCGTCGATTCGCCCCACGGGTTGGAGGAGCCCTCTCCGAAGCAATGGAGCAGGAAGATGATGTACCGCAGGGAAGTGTCCTCAGTGTTACACTCTTTGACTTGAGTATCAATGCCATCACCTTGGTGCTGCAGGGTGTTTTTACTACGCTCTACGTGTATGCCAACTCTGGAGCGTTGACTCCAACAGGAATTGAAATGCGTTTCTCTCTGTGCCGAAGCGCACAGAGTTCGGTTTTTCTCGGCCAAGACTAAGCTGGTGCACTTCTGCCGCTATCCACGGCTCCAACCTGACCCAGACTTGATTCTAAATAAAATGCGCCTGGAAGTGGTGGACTAGCACAGTTTCATTGGTTTTGTATTTGACTAACACCTCAACTTGGAGGCTCATATTCGCAACCTTAGGGTATCTTGTACCTGCGCCATGGATATTCTTTGGTCCGTGACGTTCAGCGCTGGGAGCGCTGATAGGGCTATTGCCTTACTTTTTTTATCGATCCTTTGTTCGTTCTAAGCTCGACTACGGGCGCGAGTTTTATGCATCTGCAACCTAGCGTGTATTGCCGAAGGTGGACTCGACCCCCACACAGGCTTTTGCATGGGAACCGGTCCATTCTGCACTTTCCCCATTGAGAGCTTACTTCTCTATGCCATTGGCTACGCGCGAACATGGCGCCTCCTTCAATTGCCAACAGCTCTCATTGCATTCGCAGCTGATCTTGACGGTGCCTATGCCACCGAGAGACACCAGTCATACCCAAAGACCTTTGGGATCAAGGCTAGGAAACTGCTTTGAGAGCTGGTTATTGCTCTCGGGCCGGTGGCGACCCTGGTTCTGTCAAGGACACCACCTAGAAGGGTACCACATTTGGCTATTTGTCGCCACGCCTCTGCTCCCAAAGCTTGTAGGGCGGCGGGAGTATTACGTTCGACCTTTTTGGAGCACACCTCGTGTCACGCTGGAACCGTGCCAGTATATACTGATGGCTCCAAGTCCCAATTGGTGGGCGGTTTCTGCGCCATATCCCCTGTTTCAAGTCATCAGGGTTCTGCCAGGAGCTGCCTATGTCTTCACGGCAGAGCTGGTTGCAATACACCGCTCGGTACAGGATATTACGCGACGTGCCAGTCTCGGAGACCGGATAGCGGTTCCTAGCGACTCACAAAGCGGCCTGAGTGATCTCGTGTCATTGGAATCTCAGCATCCCCTGGTTCGAGATTCCGTGAGGTCACAGTTTCCGCGAGCTGGGCGCATGTCAAGATTATCTTCTGCTGTGTTCCTGGACATGTAGGAATTGCGGGGAATGAGCGCGCCAAACAGTCCGCAAGGACTGGACGACCAGACCAGAGGTCACTCTTCCTCACACCGATTAAATTGCAGCAATACAGGCAGCTCTCCAGGTTGCTTGGCAAAGAAGATGGAAGACGTTCGAGAGGAATCTAAAGTTGCGTGCCATTACGCCACGACTGTTCCCATGGACCCACCCACTAATGTCGCGACCACTTCAGGTTGCTTTCTGTCGTCTCTAAATTGCACACACTCGCGGGACCCACCGCCATTTGATGGAGCACTTGCCTGCACCATATTGTAATGAGTGCGCTATCCCCCAGACTGTTCGGCAGATTGTTATTGAATGTTCCAGTCTGGTTGATCTTCGCGCACGCTAACTGTCCCGGTATCGATATGAGCGAGGTCGCTACCGCTTGTCCCTTGTACTCAGGACAATTTCGTGCACACTGACTTGTGGACTTTATAACCTTTTGGAGGAGGCTGGCCTCCTTCACTTTATTTAACTGTTTTTTTGTTGTTGTCCTTGTTTTGTAGGGCCACATTTCTGCGCCGGGGGTAGGCGAGCCTCCCCTCGACGCCGGAGCGTGCTTCCTGCTGGTTGCCCTAGGTGTCGTACTAGGCTATCGTGAGTACGGAGACCTATGCCCAAGGTGGCAGTCACCAGATGGGCTCGTAGAAAAAAAATCAAATCGAAAAACACCGTGGTTTAATGCTGTCTGTTTCGAGACGGAATAGAGCATTCGAGGTTACAATTTTTTTTTTCGAGAGCCCGTCTGGCAACTGACTACTAGGGCAAAAGTCGCCATACTAACAAGAGACTAATACTAGGGTAGATTAAAAAAACAAATAAGACAAAGGCTAAGCACAGGCTAGAAAACAACAAACAAAAAAAGAAAGGAAAGCAAAAAGGCAACAGGAAGCAAGCGCGCACCGGCGTCGGGGGTAGGCCCGCCTCTAGAGAGATTGGTCGGAATTCAGTAGTGATAGAGTGATCTCTCCCCGGTTTACTAAAAGCGAATACAGTAGCCATTCGCCAAGCGTCTGGTAGGATCCACTTTGTCCAGATCCTGTTGAGCAAATCTAGCCGAAATGCCATACTGCGATCAACTAGGTCTCGAAGCACGAGAGCGGAACGCAACTCGCTCAATGTAAACCTATCAACGAAAGGTCCTTCGCTTCTGGAGTTAAAGTCCAGATGGCGGCCTTCAGTGCCATTATGACGTGCGTGACTGGCATCTCTCGGCAGCATAGAGATCAGCTGTGAATGCAGTAAGAGCTGTTGGCGACTGAGGGAGGCGCCGGACTCGCGCGTAAAGGTGAACTATGCGCTGTGCACGGCGCAGAGCGAGTGGCATCTCCCCAGCATCGACAAGTAGGCTCTCAATGGGGTAAGTGCGGAAGGCAGCGGTCGCCAGGCGAAGGCCGGTGTGGTGGATCGAGTCCCCCTTCTGCAATACACGTTCGGCTGCGGATGGATAAAACTCGCATCCGTAGTTGAGCTTCGAACGAACAAAGGATCGATAAAAAGTAAGGCAATAGCCCTATCAGCGTTGAACGTCACGGAACGAAGAACATCCATGGCGGGGGTGCAAGAGACCCTAAGGCTGCGAATATAGGCGTCCCAGGTAAGGTGTCGGGAAATACAAGAACAAGGAAACTGTGCGAGTCTAGCACTTCAAGGCTAACCCTATTTAGAAACAAATCTGGGTCAAAGTGGAGCCGCGGATGGCGGCAGAAGTGCAACACCTTACTCCTGGCCAAGGAAAACCAAAGCCTGTGCTATTCGGCATAGCGAGACACGGTTCAATGACTGTTCGAGTCGACGCTCTAGAGTTGGCATCTGGGCCGCGCCAATAAAGATCGAAAGGTCGCCCACGTAGAGCGTTGCGAGAAAATCTTCCGGCAGTACCGAGGTGATGCCATTGATGATCAGGGCAAAGAGTATGACACTGAGGACACCTCCCTGCTGAATTTGGCCAGAGGGCTCCCCCCACCCCCACCCTTACTCTAATCGACGATCTCGCAAAAATTCAGACATAAAGAATGGGAGGTGTCCCCTCGCTCCATCGTGTGGAGTGTCCATGATAACGTATCGCCATACGATTTCATAGGCCTTCTGCGGGTCGAAGAACACCGTGGCGTAGTGCTATCTACGAAGGAAGGCCTCGCAGACGGCATTTTCTAGTCGGAGAAGAGCATCTGGCGTCGAGTGGACAATGCGTAAGCTGCGCTGTGCAGGATAGATAGCCTATGCTGTCTAGAAAAAAAGCTAATGTAAGATTTACCAATTTCTCCATCAACTTGCACATGTAAGAGGTAAAGAGAGATTAGGCGGAAACAAGCCGGGGGAAAGTAATCTCTCCCCAGTTTGCGAAAAGCCATCACAGTAGCGATTCGCTAGGAGTCTCAAATATACCGGAACTTACCCAGATCCTGTTAAACAAATCTAGCAGAAATTCCATGCCTCGCTCACCCAGGTGTCTAAGCATGGCGTACGGGACATCATCTGGACCAGGGAAAGCGTCCATCACGCAACTCATTCAATGTAAACTTGTTGTTGAAGCGTTCTCCCCCCCTCTGGAGATAAAGTCCAATCGGCGGCCCAACGCAACATCACGACGCGCAATGAATGCTTGCGGAGCAGCATACCGGCTAGATAATGCAGAGAAAGCGGCCGCGAAGGATTCCGCCACCCAAACGGGTTTAGAGATGGCGTGCCCAAACTCGTTGAGAACCGGAGACCGGTCATGCGAGAACTTGCCGCGAATCCTTTTGACTCGCTTTCACAGGTCTGCCAGAGTAGTCTTCTCGTTAAGTGAAGACACGTATTCCCGGCAAGAAGAGCGGCGGCGTGCTTTGAAATTTGCCGGAACCTAGCCCTAGATCGACGAAATTCAGTGACAGTGAAGCCGTTCGGGCAGCGCTTATAGCGCATTTAGGTATAACGCTTCTGTTTCAGGGCCGTCTCACACTCGGTTGACTATCATGGGAGTGGTCTGGTGGGCCTCGAAGCGCTTTCCTGTCTCATCACACGTTCAACTTTGATAGCTCCATGGTCGGCCTGCTCTAACTTGATGCCATCTCGCGGTAGTACACGAGTACTCACGCATAGACCAATCTTTTCACGAAGTTCATGGTAGAGTGCGGCACCACACTCCTTAGCGTGCCATTGTGTCTGAAGCGCACTAATCATGGACGCTCTGGAGGAATCTGACGCATTCCCGGAAGGCTCCCGTCCGAAAAACGGGCGACCATTAAGCTCTCTATCAATCAAGCTAACTAATGTTCTCGTTCTCCTTTAATGGATCATGTTGTTGTGGCCAACATTCTGCCCTCATTGAGAGAATAACCAGAAAGCGGTTGAAGCCAGCGGGTTTGAACGTAATCAAGGCTCCGCTTGGCTCACGCTTTGTGCACTCCACCCAAGGTAGCATCGGAGCCGCTCGTGCCGATCTTTGCCTGATGGTGTGCCGAAATGCACGGATCCATCCGTCACAGGATTTCCCGGGGAGGGAGAGGTTTTCTCATTTATTTTCTCTTTAGGAGAGGAGGGTGAAAGGCGAAAGGAAGGATTTTTTTTTTAGGAGCACATCTGGCGACTGCCTAGCAGGGCATAAGTCACCGTACTCACGACAGACTATACTAGGCTAGATTAAAATAACAGTATGGAGTAAAAGATAACAGAAAAAAAACAATAATAGAAAAAAGAAAAGGGCAGCAAGCACGCTCGGGGGTCGAGGCGAAGCCCCGGCGCAAGAACGTGCCACCTACAAAAAATGAACAACAAAACAGATAAGGTGAAGGCCACCCTAATCTTAAAAGTCCACAAGTCAGTGTGGACGAACCCATTCCGAGTACAAGGGACAAGCGGTAGCGACCCCACTCATCCCGGTACCGGGACAGGTAACGTGCGCGAAGATCACCCAGACTGGGCCATTCAACAAGAATGTGCCGAATAGTAGCGCTCCATCAAATAGCGGTGCGTCCCGAGTGTGTGTCTAATTCGGAGAGGACAGAGAGCAACCTGAAAGCAGCGCGGTATTGAGGGGTATGTCCATGGGAACAGCCGCGGTGCAATGGGACGCAACCTTAGGTTCCCCTCGACCGTCTCCCATCTTCTTTGCCAAGCTGCCCCAATTCCTGACATGTAATCGGTGTGAGGAAGAGCGAAACGCTGGTCTGGTCGCCCAGTCCTCGCGGACTCTTTGGCGCCTTCATCAGCGCGCTAAATCCTACATGTCCAGGAAACAGCAGAAGATAATCTCGACATCCGCAAGGCCACCAAAACCGTGGTGTCACGAATATCGCGAAGATTCCAATGACTAGAGAGCACTCAGGGCGCTTTGTGAGTCGCTACAAATCACAATCCGGTCTCCGAACCAATCACGTCGCGTAATCTTACGTACCGAGCGGTGTATCACAACCAGCTCATCCATGAAGAGTGAGACACGCCTAGCAGAGCCCCTCTATACCTAGCTCTCGAATGAATTACCTCGCACTAAAGGCGAAGGGCTTAGGGTATGACTGGCGTCTCTCGGCGGCATAAGCACCGTCGAGATCAGCTGCGAATGCAGTGACTGGGGGAGGCGCCGGGCTCGCGGGTACAGGAAAGAAATGCATTGTGCACGACGCAGAGCGAGTGGCATCTCCCCCAGCATCGACAAGTAGGCTCTCAATGGGGGGAAGTGCGGAAGGCAGCGGTCGCCAGGCGAAGGCCGGTATGGTGGATCGAGTCCACCTTCCGCAAAACACGCTCGGCTATGGATGCATAAAATTCGCATCCATAGTCGAGCTTTGAGCGAACAAAGGATCGATAAAAAAAGTTAGGCAGTAGCTCTGTCAGCGCTGAACGTCACGGAACAAAGAATATCCATGGCGCGGGTGCAAGAGACCCTAAGGCTGAAAATATGAGCCTCCCAGGTGAAGCGTCGGTCAAATACAAGACAAAGGAAACGTTGCGAGTCAACCACTTCCAGGCGCACCTCATTTACAAACAAGTCTGAGTCAGGGTGGAGCCGTGGATGGCGGCAGAACTGCACATCTTTAGTCTTGGAAAAAGGAAACCCGAAGCCTGTGCACTTCGGAGTAACAAGAGACGCGGTTCAATGGTTATTGGAGTCGACGTTCTAGAGTTGGCATCTGGACCGCAGCAACAGAGATCGAAAGTCGTCCACGTAGAGCGTAGCAAGAAACTCTTCCGACAGCACCGAGGTGATGCTCCATTGGGCCGGAGAGAGCTCCCCCACCCGTGGGACGAACTCGCAAAAATTCAGATATAAAGATTGGGAGGCGTCCCCTCGCAGCCATCGTGTGGAGAGTCTCCATGATACCGTATCGCCATGAGGTATCATAGGCCTTCTCCAGATCGAAAAACACCCGTTGCGTAGTGCTGCCTACCAAGGAAGGCATCGCAGACGGAATTTTACAGTCGGGGCAGAGAATCCGACGTGGATTGGAGCTTGCGGAAGCCGCACTGTGCAGAAGACAGATGGCCTCCGCTGTCCAGAAAAACGGTTAATCTAACATTTACCAATTTCTCCATCAACGTTGAATGCTGGCGGAGCAGCATTCTGGTTAGAGAATGCGGTCGGGAAAGAATTCGACACGGACGCGGGGTCAGAGATTGCGGTCCCATTCTCCTGGAGAACGGAGGATGGGGCTTGAGAGAACTTGCTCGAATCCTCTTGACTCACTTCCACACCTCTGCTAGAGGGGTCTTCCCGTTAAGTGAAGACTCGTATGCCCACCAAGAACCTAGCCCTAGCTCGACGAAATTCATCGACAGTGAAATCGTTCGGCAGC
Source organism: Ceratothoa steindachneri (assembly GCA_963969495.1). Taxonomy (NCBI): domain Eukaryota; kingdom Metazoa; phylum Arthropoda; class Malacostraca; order Isopoda; family Cymothoidae; genus Ceratothoa; species Ceratothoa steindachneri. The sequence goes on along the minus strand of OZ018333.1, from coordinate 53,263,083 downwards.
GCTTATAGCTCATGTAGCCATAACGCTTCTGTTTGTAGGCTGTCTCACAATCGGCTGACAGCGTGCAAAACGGACAGAGGTTCGAGGAAAAGCAGCTAGGCCCACGGAGATGAACTCAACGGCCTCATCCACCGCCCTAAACTCCTCGGCTAAGACAGAGAAATCAGTCATTTCCTGAAATGCGCCAAGCACCACTGGGGAGGGGGTTAGGGCGGCAGCGGCCCAGAAAATATTTGAATTGAAAAGTAATCACAACCATGGAGGTCATCGTTCACTTCTTGGGGGGTGAGGCGTAAACTCATCTACACTTAGGACACCAATCTCCAGCTCGTCGATTAGGGCGGCAAAGACTTGAACCCCTGGGATTAATAGAGCAGTCTCCCCAGAGGGGGTGTCTACCGTTGAGATCTCCGAGCAAGAGAAAGGGCCTCGGCAACAGTTCCACGACGCGGCGGTCGCCCCCCGCATGGAATGTACGCGGAAATAACAATGTTCCCGCTATCCAGGTGCAGCTGCACAGCCACTGCCTTAAAGGAGGTATCTATAGCGAAGAGAAGAATTGAGAAATCATGGCAGGTGTAAATCACGCATCCTCCAGCCCGTCTCCTATCCCGTGGTGGTGTGGTCGCAAAACCCTTATATCCAGGGAGGGTAGGCAGCGGGCACGCGCCCAGCATAATCTCCTGTAAAAAGATAGCTAACGGGGAACGGGACAGGACGAGCCTCCGCAGCTCCTCCCAGTTGCCACGGAGTCCGCGAAACTTCCATTGAATGAATATGCCCTCCAGGCATAGCTCGAATGAAATGCGGGGGACCTCTTCGAAGAGAAAACACTCACGGAATTGGTGGTACGCTTCCTGGAGGCAGAACTCCAGGCCCTATCGCATTCGAGGACTTATCGGGGGAGTTTGGGCTCGCCATGCACTTTTCATTCGTCCGACTCGAAACCTTAGGTGAGCGGGGCGGCTTCGGAGGTGGGGATCCTTCTTTTGGAGGATCCATCGTCTCCGAGCCACCCAGCCTACCACTGGGTGTGGATGATGGAGCCTAAGCTCCTTTAGTGCTGTCCTTTGGAGGAGGGGGGGGGGAAGCCTTATGAACCCCGGAAGATGGCCTGACGACCATCTTCAGGGGTGTTGCCTCCACTGAGTCAACGACTCGGTAGAAGCGCGCAGCCGTTTCGCCTTACGGGAAACGATCACACTGGGGAAAGGGAAGGAAGCCCTGGTTTTAGCCGGGGCTAGGTGTGAACCGTTTGTGCCACCAGCTTTACCAGGGAAGCGTCCTGGGTTGGTGGAACCTGAAGAAGGGTTCTGAATGGGCCCGGAACCGACCGTCCTCGTAGGCCTGGAGCAAAGGGTGTCTTTCTTAACATTAAGGCTTAGGACGTCCCAGGCAGCGCCAGGCGCGCCAGGACCAAGTCCTTAGTCTCGCGAAATGAGAGACTAGCTTGGGCTTGAAGGGTCAGGAGTTCCTTAAGGAGACACGCACCGCATTGCCTCGAACAAGCGGGGTACGGCTCTTCGCATTGACACACTTCGCCACACACGATTTGGACTTATCGAATGCCAACCGGCACGTACCGTTTCAGGGAGCTTGTCACAGTCGAACGTGACGAAGAGTGTGGGAGTGGGTCTCGAGGCCCCTCCCTGTTTTCTCACCACACTTTCGACTTTAACCGCTCCTTGATCGTCGGATATAATGTGATGTCATAAATAGAGTATTCCAAGAGTTCCCTCGCAAAAACTACTCCTTTGACAAATTTCATGGTTGAGTGCAGCATCACACTCACCGGCGTGCCATCAAGTGTCCAAAGAGCATTAATCTTGGCCGCCTCGTAGGGATTCGCCGCATTCGGCAGAATGCTCTTGTCCGAGAAACGGGTCACCTTCGCTTCTCTATCAATCAGGCTAGCTAGTGCTCTTCACTAATGGAAAATCTTGCCCTTGGCAGACATGCTGCCATCAGTGGTGGAGCAAATAACTAGAAAGAGTTTGGAGCCTGTGCGTTCGTAAATGCAAGATAGTCTCTGAATGAGGGGCCGGGACGTAATCAAGGTTCCACCCTGCGCACCTGCAATTTTGGTCTTTGTCAGCGACTCCCCAACTGGGAGAGCAGCGGGGCCGGACATGCCATCTTGGCTTCGCACTAACCGAAAGGGCAGCGGACCCGTCCAGCCCCATGGCTCCTCCGGAGGGAGAGGAGCCTTTAGTCTCACGGGGGCATCGATGTGGCCATCCCATCCTCCCCTCTCCAAAAGACATCAAGGATCCCATTCGTTTTTTATCATATAATGCCGGCGAACCGACATTCGTCAGGGAAAGGGGTGCAGGTACACTGACCCCCTGTAAACTTGACATGCATCCAAGCCAGGCATTTAGAGGCAATGGCCGACGGACCCTTTTATCCCTTATTCTCCTAAGGAGGTTGGTCCTATCAAACCGCTCACACAGAGAATGGTCAATTATGAGCCACCTGCCAGCTCTCTTGGAAGCCTCCTGTGAAAGCAAAGGGAGGAAGGGAGGTTGTCGCTGTAGAATAAATGGAGTCGCCGAAGGGCACTTTCATAGTAGCGGGTGAGGGGGAATTCCCTTCACCCATAGGGATAGGAGAAGAGTAAGCCTCCTCTTTCTGTAAAAGAAGTTTGGAAGGGCCATTGAGAAAGCACAGGGCAGGGGCCAGATCTGGGCTGTAGGGGGGATGGTTGAGCTCCTCAAATCCGCACTCGTGCAACTCTAGCCTTGTGGAGTTTGATGACCTTGAAGTCGATCATGGGGCGTGAGGTTTCTAGGGACCCAACGGGCAGAGACCTTGGTCATAGCCAAATTGTCGTGGATGAGGTTGATAACACTTCCATGTGATATTCCAAGTTCTCGCTCGATTTCTTCGACCTTCACCCGTCGATTTTCTAGGATCATCCTCTCCACACGGGCGACATTGTCCTCGTTGGTCACGTCTGACGGGCGTCATCTTCAAGGGACTCACGACCATGGCGGAACTCCCTATTCTAGTGAGCAATGGTTGCATTGGAAGGGGCGGTGCCGGGGTACACTGCAACCATTCGTTCATGGATCTCTTTTGCATTCTTGCCTTCCTTGGTAAAAAATTTGATCACTGCGCGGTGCTCAACCTTCTCCATTGTTGAAGAATTTGTGACTGACGATCTGCGATCAGCTATTGCTTCTTAAATAGACGAGGCAGGAACGTGCGGCTGCAGCTCCTGACTTGTCATAACTTGTCCTAACACCCCCACCGATTCGCAAAACTTATTGGCCGCCCCTCGTATCATCCAATTACTTATAATCTATTTATCAAACTATTTACCAATATTTAACAATTATCCAATCTATTTAACAATTACTATTTACAAATTACTTATAATACAATCTATTTAACAATTATCCATTACCAATTATAATCTATTTAACAATTACTATTTACAAATTACTTATAATACAATCTATTTAACAATTATCCATTACCAATTATAATCTAATTATCAATCATCAATTGTTATACTCAATTATCAATCATCATTTGTTATACTCTAATTACCAAATCATATTTATAAATTGTCAATCCATTCCCTTTAACTCATTCAAATTTAATTCACAGGTAAAATTCTCAATCCAACCATAAACTGTTACTGTATAAATTCACCTTTAAATAATTTACCTGTTTATTCAATAATATATATTTTTCTTAACTCTTTGTTTTTAATTTATTTATTTCCCCAACATCGCCCAAATTAGGCCTAAGGAATTTGTCTGCAAAATTTAGACTCATGATCATTTAACAATTAATTCCCTTGAATAACGAAATATAGGTTTTTATGTTTATTGTGATCTGAGAGCTATCTAGGATATTGCTGCAATATTCATTTAAAACCTATAAAGGAAAGGGGGATGCTCTCAGGTGTGAAAAATACAAGGGGAATCAGGAGCTGCTGTATGCCGATGACCTTGTGCTCACTGCAAGCTCAAAGGAGAAAGTGATTGACATGTTTGAGAAGTGAAAAGGACTAAAGATCAACATCAGTAAGACTAAATGAATGGTGACAGGAGGAGAGCCAAGAAGAAGAATGAGTATGGGAGGTGGCCATGTGGAGCATGTGGCAAAGGAGAGGGAGGGGCGGGCATAAGAGGTGCTCTGGACTTCAGAGACTCATAGGAGAAAGAAATTTGCTATGTTCTGGGTGCCGCACAAGACCAAATGAGAACGGGGTCGCAAATGAATGGAATGTTGGAGGTGGTGGACCAGTTCTGCTACCTCTGAGATATACTAGACAGTGAAGCTGGAATGGAAAGAGCTGTTCGTGCAAGAATAGCCATTGCCTGGAATAAGTGGGGAGAGGTGTCAGGATTGCTGGTAAACCGAGGCGTTCCCTTGAAGAAGAGAAGCTTGGTATATGTAGCATGTGTACAAGCAGCTCTATTGTATGGTGCTGAAAATTGGCCCTTAACAGAAAGACTGATGAGTGTGTTGAGAGGATGTGATCGACGTATGCCGAGATATATGGTTGGCGTGAAGTGGCAGGATCGCATCGGGAGCTCTGAGGTGGCTGACAGATGTAGACTAGTGGAGCTGGAGTCTGAGGAGACTCAGATGGCTTGGTCACATGGAGAGATCAGTGGAGGATCGCTAACTAAGGGAGGCTAGCATATGCAAGTGGAAGGAAGAAGGCCACCAGGAAGACCTAGGAAAACTTGGAGGGACTGTGTTGAAGATGCTCAGGACTGAAGTCAGTGGAGAAGAGTCATACGACCATCCAACCCTGCAGAAGCAGGACCAAGAGGATGAAAAATGAAGATAATGAGAGAATTAAGGAGAATAAAAGTCCAGTTTACAGCTAATACAAGAGGGAATAATAATTCTGTTCTCCGATGGAAAGGTACAAGTCTGTCTGCAGAGACCCAAAAGTCTGTGGGTGAGGAAGAGGGGGGAGGATCAGTAGAACAAGAGGCTTAAACAAGTCTATGATCGCAGCGAGAGTAGTCTGAGGTGTTGGGTTAGCTGGGAGTAGGTATGTGGTTGGTAATATTTGAGATGGGAGAGGTAGATTGATCTCAAGGTAGATTGTAGACTGTAGAGATGTGGAAGTTAGGAAGTACAAGATGGATATTGGTCCCCGTGGTGACAGATGACTGGGATATTAATGAAGAGTGAGGGAACAGAGATATTGAGGGAAATGAGTGAGAGTTAGGGGTGTAAATGGCTATAATTGGTTGTCATTTTAGCACAGGAAGGGGGATATTGGACACGAGTAGTATGGGTTGGTAAGTAGTCCATGCACAATTTTTATTAAGATAAACTTTTCCTACCTGTTTAATTTACATGGGCATTGATGTTACTAATTTAATAAATTATAAATTTTAAGACAAATATAGTAATCTGAAGTTCTATCAGTAATGTCTAAATATTTAAATTAACTAAAGAAAAAAAAGAGGCATATGATAAATTTTATTACTTATCAATTAAATTAAAATTTAACATTAGATAAAACCCATAAGGTTACAGTAAGAACTTTTAGGTATAAACAAAGTGAGGTTATTATTCTCTAGTTAGGCTACAACTATTCTTTAAAACCCATTACTTTTCTCATAAATATTTCTATCTATGGTTCAATGACACTAGCAAAGGCAAATTTCAATGAATATTCTGTTCATCTTTGCCAATATCTGTAGTTTTAAAATGCCAGGAACTGCAAGGAACTCCTTGCGCTTCCTGGCATTTTAAAACTACAGATATTGGCCAAGATTTTGTGGCACCATAATTATAGATATAGATTTGTCTTCATTCTTATAGGCTTAATTCAGGACTTTGGGGTTCCCGTGAGTTCAGGGGAGAGGCTGTAAGTATCCATGTTGAATTTAACATTTGGTATGTTGATTTTCCTATACTTATGGATAAAGTGATCTGTCATCTTGCAGCTGCTCAAGGGTCTTTTTTATAATTTTTTTTTAATCTTATGTGGACTTTGTAGAGGGAAGTCACTCTAGTATCAAGGGTTGGGGCAGAAATGCTATCTGAAAGTCAACCCATGTCATGGTGAGATGCCTCCCTTGCCTTTTACAAAATCTTGGCCAATATCTGTAATTTTAAAATGCCAGGAAGCACAAGGAGTTAATTTTATTAGATTTGCCTTCTTTCTACTGGCTTGATCCAGGACTTCAGTATGGGTTTATTTATTAGCAGTTGGTCTCTTGTGCATTTAGTTTCTCCTGCATCCTTATAATGGCTAGTTAAGAATATATATGCTGTCTGCCTGTAGCCCTGTAATTAGTTTATACAATGCCATAAAAGGTGTATTATGAGATATTTGTTGGGAAGCTGAATTTCTTATTAATATATGCATTTTCTGCAGCCTGACTAGGGGAGAAACTGCATTTGAAAGGCGCAGTTCCAGTGTGGGTTCTTACATGTGCTTCAAAACTTCTCTTTCTGGCAGCTTGATAGGGACAAAAACTGCATTTGTAAAGCTTTTCACCGGTGTGGTTTCTTAAAAGATTTAGGTCAGCGTGAGTTCTCGAAAAATGTTTTTTAACATTTTCTTTTGTTGCAGCCTGATAAGAACAAAGACTGCAGTGGAAAGGCTTCTCACCAGTATGGGTTCGTAAATGTTTAATAATATTTGCCTTATGTGCAGTTTGATAGGGACAAGAACTGCATTTGTGACATTTTTCATCAGTGAGGTTTTTTAAAGGATTAAGGCCGTGAGTTCTTAAATGATTTTTAAGATGTACTTTAGCTGCAGACTGATAAGGACACAGACTACAGTGGAAAGGTTTCTCACCAGTGTGGGTTCTAAAATGTTTCACAATATTTCCCTTTTGTGCAGCCTGATAAGGGCAAGAACTGCATTTGAATGGCTTCTCGCCTGTGTGTGTTCTTAAATGTCTCTTAAGATCTGCTTTTTCTGCAGCCTGATAAGAACAGAAACTGCAGTGGAAAGGCTTCTCACCAGTGTGGATTTTTAAATGCTTCACAATATTTCCTTTTTGTACAGTCTGATAGGGACAAGAACTGCATTTAAATATTTTTCCCATATCCATTTTCAACTTCAGTGTAATAGGATTTTTGTGAATTGATTGGGTAAGAAATGGGCTACTGCTGCTTTCTGAGAGTTTCCCCACAGTTTCAATTCTTGAATTCTTATTATTACTGCACTCTTCAATGTAAGCAGAGCCATTTGATGTTGATTGTGAAATATGAATAAAATGGGGAACAACTTCTTTGTTAATGGAAGGTGAATGTTTTGCCTGAAAAGAAATTGCAATCTCACATCAATTTCTATTGAAATACTTTTTGATAAGAGTCACTTCATCACTACATATACCATGTTATTACTATTAGCAATATAATTTTCCCTATCAAAGGATACCAATGAATTAATGATATTGAGTAGAAAAAAGACCATGCAGATTGAGGCAAATGAGAACCACAACCTGATTCTAGGCCATTTAAAGTGTTCAGGAGATTATCATCATTGATACCAAGTTCTAAAAATATTACAGCCCATTTCATTCATAGTCACATTTATTTGTCATCTATGTTGTGTGGACACACTCACTATAGGAAGAGCTAACAAAATAACATATATTATAAAAGATAAATTTTGTTTAGTAAATACAATAGGGACTGAATATAATTACAATTTTAAGTAATTTTGTGCTTCAGTTTTTACCTATCAACAGAGGCAAATTTAGCACTTCATAAGTTTTATTGCTTCAGATAATGTAACTACAATATTCACGTGTTCTTAAGGATGTGTTAGAAAATCTATGCAAATCCATGCTTCAGTTTTTGACCTATCTACTCTCATAATTATAAACTAAAATGTTTGGATTAGGCAATTTTTGTGGTTTCTAAGCTTTTTTGGTTGGGCCAGGGGCAACATTGGATTGATATAAAGTCTGAATTTTTTTAAAGCAAAATATCATAACCTTTCTAATGGTTGTTGTTCCACCAACAACAGTTGATTATTTCAGGAAATTCAGTTTTGTACTGCCAGTACTGTGAAGACATGCTGAGGCCAGTTATTTAATTTCAGATGAAAGTTTTGAAAGAATTTAGTAAACTAGATAGATTGAGAGTCAACTTATCATTTTGTCTGTGACAAAATGATAAGTTGATTATTTACCTGAACTTCTGCTTTGATTTTGGGGGAAAGATTTACTTCAAGCTCCTCCCTGGGGTTAGGATATTTTTGGATATCTTTTGTTTGATTTCATTTAATATATTTAGTAACTATTACTTTTTCTCCATATAAATATTTGAAGAGGTTTGCTTTTAGCTTTTAGTATAGTTATTGCTGAATGACAATCAAGGAGTGAAAACAGTAAAGCTTTCAGTTCTACAGAGAGAATTTAAACCAAGAGGGAAGTTACCTCCTGAACTGTAGTGAATCCAAATCCACTCCATTTATTCTCAAACATTTCACCCATAAATTCTACACCATTATCACACACACTTCTCTGATTTCAACGTACATCAGGAGGAACATCAGTTGTTTTCAAGTCAAAAGAAATGGATGGAACCCTCTCTTCCACACACTTCCATAACTTAAACTTACCCATGTCCAAAACTATCATGCATCACTTTTACCAATTTTATTATACCAACTAACATCACAAGCACATCTTTACCATCATTACAATGTCTGACAATACAAAACATCTATATATATCATAAAATCCCTTGCATAACTCTTGAATTCTGTCAAACATTCAAGACATGCACTCAAACTAATTCTTCCCTAGATATACATCTTCAGCTCTTGAACCATTGGACACATCTCTTGCATCATTTAAAACATTATAATCCATTTTTGACTGAATCCTATCACTAAAATTCACAACATACTCTGATCCAACAACATACTCTTAATCACTTTACCTCCTTTCATCACACAATCTTTCTCTGTATCTAAAGACAATCAATTCTCTCTCAGAGTTTATTTCAAGCAAGAAACAACATGGCATTTGCTCATCATCCAATATTGAGTTCATTTGCACGACTAACAGGCAGCCATACTTTTTCAATGCAATCATTCGACACAAACAAAGAAATCTGTGTCTGTGTTAATCAGTCCACAAAAGACACCTTCACTCACTTTCACTCTAACCTCCATCATTCCAGGACCTTCATACCCATAATATATCATCTGTATTATACAGTTTTCATTTACCAAACATACTGCCTCTCCTGAATATGCATTAACACTTTCTCCTCGATGATGCCCATGCAGTCATCATGTGATATGCCAGTACATATTTTGGTGATGCTCAGGCGGGGGTCTTAGAATAAACTGCTGCCAATAGATTTATAGGAAACTTGGAAGCTGACTATGTGATACTATATGAAAATTGGTGGAGTCTGCTTGAAAAATGTGATGTTAATTGGGTAAGTCAATCCCAAATGTAGGGGATGGGGGGAGGGGCTAATGAGCATACGGTGACTCAGTTGCGAAATACTTGTTGCCTACAAAGTTGTTCAATAAAATATGTATATTATTTTTTTAAACATTTACAATGTCTCATAGTGACATAGATAATAGTGATAGTGATTATGAACCAATGGAAAGTGACGATGAAACAATAAATAGCTATGATAGTGATGTATTCAATATATCAGATGAAGAAAGTGAAGCACTTACTTTATCAGGAGTGGAAAAGAGTTAGTGACATTTTTGCAGACACGAGGCCTAAAGTATTACCCATGTTAGTTTATAGTTACAGTGGTGCAAATCCTGCTCTTGATTGTAATGAACATATGAGTGTGTTAGATGTTTTCAAAAAGTTTATAACTGATGATGTTTTATCTCATTTAGTGAAGTGTATAAAGGACAGGGCAAAACATTTCTTTGAAAAAAATCTGGACAAATAAGGTATACCATATGGAATAAAATGGAAGGATGTAAATAATGACGTGTATATACATTTCTTGTCTTGTATTTTTATACAGCTTATATAAACTCAATGAGATAAATTTGTATTGGTCTTGAACACCACTTCAGGCAGGGGTTTACTTTTTTGTGCACTGATGATGAACAGGGATCGCTACCTTTCTATAATGAAGTTTCTAAGATTTAGTGAAGTAAAAGATATAAAAAATAATGATCCATCAACTCGTTTAGACAATTTCTGAGATATGCTGACTACCATTGCAATGAACAACGTTGATGCGGGCGAATATTGTGCAATTGATGAAGCTCTTGTTCTATGCAACAGTGACAAAGAATAGAATGGTTATAACTATAAGCTTTGCATTTACTATGGAAAGGACAGACGTTTTATCCCTGAATACCCTGATGCCTGTGAATTAAGTTCCAGTGAGCATATAGTTGTAAATTTGTCAAAATCTATTCTTGAACAAGGACGGCACATTATTATTGACAATTGGTATGCAGGTATGCATTTGGCTAAATTTCTACACTCATAAGATACTATGCTTGCTGGTACCATTCATTCTAACAGAGGAACCTCCAAAAGAATTAGCTTCTGAAAAACTACAACGATATGAGTCTGCATTCATCAGAAAAGATAACTCTTTGATTGTGAGATGGGAGGAGAACAGTAAATGTCATAACAATCTACTATTCCGCTGAGCTGCTTGAAAAGGATAAGAGTTACTTTGGTGGAATAAAAAAGAATTTCAAGAAGCCTTATCACATTGAAAAATATAATGAATTGATGGGCAGCATTGATATGGCTGACCAATTATTTGAACCTTATGACCCCAGCCGAAAGAGCCATGGCTGGTTCCAGAGGATAGGTCTCGCATCTTATTATGAGGATGCTTCTCAATAGCTTTTTACTGTATAAAAATTCAGTAAACAAAGCTATGAAAATGCGGAACTTCATTGAGAAGTTGGTTGAAGAACTTTTACTTATTCATAATGTGAATGGCAAAGACATTTTCGAAAAGTTTGTTGCTAATAACCCAAGAGCAGGATGAAAACAAGAGTGAGAAAAGGTTATCCATGCATTAGCAATGATCCCTCAAAAACCAGGCAGCTCTGTAGAGCGTACCCCAAAATGTTGCCGCATTTGGTACCCAAAACGTAAAGATACGAGAACCCATTGTATCGGATGCCCAGACAAGTCACCACATTAACAACAGTCTAGCACTAGGCTACTTTAAAATAAGAATAAAAAACAATAATAATCAGGGAAAAATGTAACAGGGAGGAAGCAAGCTCCTCCCTCCTCGGTGCAGGAACGTGTGACTTACAAAGAAAATGACAAAAAAAATAGTTAAATAAAAGGGGAAAGGCCGGCCTCCCACCAAAAGTCTATAAGTCCACCAGTCAATGTACACGCACTCATCCCAAGTACAAGGGACAGGCGGTAGCAACCCTGCCCATCCCGGTACCATGACAGCTAATGTGTGTGAAGATCACCCAGACTTGGGCATTCAACAAGAATGTGTTGAACAGTCTGGGGAATGACGCAGTCATCACAATAGGGTGTAGGCAAACGCTCCATTAAATGGTGATGCATCACACGAGTGTGCCAGATTCGGAGATGACAGAAAGTGACCTGAAGCCGTCACAGCATTGGGGGATAGGTTCATGGGAACAGTCAGGGTGCAATGGCACGCAACTTTAAGTTCCCCTGGACTGTCTTCCATCTTCTTTGCCAAGCAGTCTGAAGACTGCCCGTATTCCTGCCATGTACTGTGTGTGGAAGAGCGAAATGCTGGTCCGGTTGCCCTGTCCTCACAGACTCTTTGGTGCTCTTGTTGGCATGCTCATTCCTCACAATTCCTACATGTCCAAGAACCCAACAGAAGATAATCTCGACATCCACCCGGCTCACTAAAACCATGGCATCACAGATATCATGAACCAAAGGGTGCGGAGATTCCAATTCCCCGAGAGCACTCAGGGCACTCTGTGAGTCGCTATAAATCATGATCTACCAACTCAGCTATGAAGACAGATGCAGCGCCCAGTAGAGCCCCACTGACTTCAAACAGAGGGAATACGGAGTGGAAACCGACTCCCTCTTCGGACTTGGAACTTTGTTCAATTGAACATTTCAAAGCTTCCACAGTGACAACAGTGCTAAATAAATGTGAGTTAAATATATATTTTATATTTTTCTTTAGTAATCATTAATAGGTTAACCATTTTTGTCAATAATAATTAATTTTAAATAATACAAAAAAAGTTGTAATGCGCATTGAAACGTTGCCATGCAAAGTCAAGCAGAAGGGGTTAACCCCATTGTCTTTCATGCTACCACACCCTTCTTTCATATGACTTTTTCTCTACAATCCAATTTTAATGAACTTCACTCAAACATTACAAGTGGTTTCTCTTATCCTTATACATCATAGGCTTCTCACATTCATAATGCACACACAACTACCCTGTACAATCTGCTGACCATAATTGACTTCTTAGAAGGGTGGAACTTCAGGCATACACAATGTCTTTAATTACATGTCTTCTGTATCCTTGCTACACCAATCTTATCAAGCCTCTTAGATACTTATTAGTTGTCTCCCCTTCCTTAAATCATTGAGTCTCAGGCACTCCAACTTTCAGCTTATCCAATGAATCTCACTTTCATAATCCCTTTCAGCAAATAAACAGGATCACTCAATACATTCACTTCTGTTGCACCTGGGAAATAAGAGATCATCAACCATACCATTCCTTTTACTGGGTACATATTCAAAAACAATCAAAATCTCTCATCTTCCAATGTTCTTGCAATCCTACTGTAAACAACCTCATTCACTACAAATACAGTAATAGCTGGTATCACAGTTTTGGTAAATACACCATACAAAAATGGTGGCAATACTTTCATACAATACTAACAAAGCTGCTCTCTCTCTCTCTCAGCCTTCAACACATACCCAATTATTCTTCTTACAGATTCACCATTCATACACTGTTCTTGTACCAGACATTGTCACTTAACCCTTTGCACACAGTGTTGTGTCACACTGGCAGTGCACATAATATAGTTTTAGTGCATCATTTAAAAATATGTTTAAAAATGGAAAGTTATCAAATTATAATATATTATTGTTAATAATATATATTTAACTTAAAATTAATAGTCCCAGTTACATATTTAAACTTAACTTTAATTAGCTTCTTCAGGCTGAGAAGGTAATCTAGACCGATATAAGTTGATCTCACTATATTGGCATTGATCCATATAAAAATATAATGCAAGAAATGTATATATTTCATCCTCATTCACATCTTTCCACTTTACATTATTTACTACTCCTTTTTTATCAGGATTCTCTTCAAAGAAATTGGTTGCCCGGTCATTTAAGCACCTTACTAAATAGTCTAAAACATCATCAGTTATAAACTTTTTGAAACAATCTAAAACACTACCATTATCATTATAATTTAGTGCAGGATTTACACCACTGAAATTACGCAGGATGGCACCATCATCTTCATGCCCAGAAAAGTCAAAATCATCGCTCTCATAACTATCTATTGTTTCATTATCACTTCCCATGGGTTCATAATCACCATCACTATTATCTGAATCACTGAGAGACATTGTAACTATAAATAAACAAATAGGCAATAAAGTACTGAAATGCCACAATTGAAAACCATTGATTACAATTCCACTACTACAGATTAGGTAATCCCCGAGGCAATACATTGGGACATTCTAAACTCCACCCACCTCTTTTCTGATTGGTTGATTTCAGTGACATCAATTTGAGACACTAAACACTTCAGAGTTTCATGTAAAATTATATAAGTCACACCGGATCTTATTTTAACAAGATTGGTCTACTTTCTAATATGACAAATGCGCGTTTGTCATCGTAGCACACCATGGCAAACTTATGACTCATGCACATTTGTCATCGTAGGGAAGGGGTTAATCTGGGTATGCCAACTCGACATCCTTAGCTGCACTCTCTATCAGTCTCAAATGCTTCGATCATAAGGGTGGGTGCATAGAGGGACAAGGAGAATGCATCATCCTCAGCAGCCATTGCTAGAGTTAAAGTCAAGACAGTGAGCCAGGCCTCTCTGGTTTGCACTCAGGCCAGAAGGACATGCTGCTTCTTCAAGTACCAGGTGTAATAGGTCACACAGGATATCCACCTGAAGGGCAGCCTTTTAGAAAGGCATATACTATTTAATGCAAAGACTTGTCCTATCAGAAATGAATGAAAAAATAGTTTGGTGTGAAAATGACAAATGAGGAGCAGGCATTTTAAGTCAAGAACTGTAGAACAGCATTTTCTAGCCAGAGCAGAGCAGGTGACATGGAGTGGAACATGGGGAAGCCACACTAGGCAGAAGACGGGTGGGCTCCGCTGTCAAAGAAAAAGGATAGTCTAACATTCACCAATTCCCCCAGAGATTGGGTGGAAACTGTCCGGGGTAGAGTGATCTCTCCCAAGTTTCCCATTCTCCTGGAGAATGGGAGGGGGTTCCTGCAAGAACTCATCCTGAATTCTTTTGACTAAGTTCCAAATCTCTGCTCGAGGGGTGTTCCCATTAAGTTAAGAGATATATCCAGCAGGAAGAGTAGCAGGCATGCTTCAAAATATACTGGAACCTAGTCCTAGCTCAACAAAAATCACTGACAGAGAAATCATTCAAGTGGCAATTATAGTGCATGTAGGCATAATGTTTCTGTTTTGAGGGCTGTCTCACAGCTGACCAACTCAGAAGCATTGGGTGTGCAAAATGGTGACTTTCTAGGAATAGTAGCCAGGCCCACAGCAATGAGGATACCAACTCATCGTGCCCGCACCAAGGACCACTGGCAGGGTTTCTTAAAAATTAGCAGTCCAGAAAATAATCACTAATAAGGAGGTCATCAACAACCTCCCCACCCCCCTAAATCAGGCATTGCATCTTGAGAGCACATTGAATATAAGCGGAAATATTCACAGGTGATACCCTCCAGGGTGGCATCCTGGGCAGAACCAGGGGCGCCACCGGCCTGAGTTATACCAAGCTGTTGAGGGACATTCCTAGCCTTAAAGCAAAAAGGCTTATGGTATAACTGGCGTCTCTCGGCGGCATAGGCACCGTCGACATCAGCTGCAGATGTAGTGAAAGCTGTTGGTGACTTAGAGAGGCGGCGGGCTCGCACTGTGGACAGAGCACAGCGAGTGGCATCTCCACAGCATCAACAAGAGGGCTTTTAATAGGGGATGTGCGGGAGGGACTGGTCAGCAGGCAAACAACGGTGTGGTGGATCGAGTCCACCTTCGGCAATACATGCTCGGCTGCGGATGCATAAAACTCGCATCCATGGTCGAGCTTCGAATGAACAAAGGACGGAGAAAAAGGGTTAGGTAGTAGCAACATGGAATGAGGAATATCCATGGTGCGAGCACAAGAGACCTAAGGCTGAGAATATGAGCCTCCTAGCACCAAGCAAACGGTGCGAGTCCACTACCCCATTTAGAAACAAGTCTGGGTCAGGGTGGGGTCTTGGATGATGGCAGAAATGCATTACTTTAGTCTTGGCCAAAACCCCCCGAAGACTATGCGGTTCGGCATAGCGGTTTAATGCCTGTTGGAACCGACACTCCCGATTTGGCATCTTGGCTACGCCAAAAGAGATCGAAAGGTCGTCCACGTGGAGCGTAGCAAGAACGTCTTCCGGTAGCACCGAGATGATGCCGTTGAAGCTAAGGGCAAAGAGTATGACACTGAGGACACTTCACTGTGGGACACCCTCTTCCTACTCCATTGGGCAGGGGGAGGGTTTCCTCCCACCCGTACGCAGAATCGACGATCTAGCAAAAAAACGGATATAAAGATTGGGAGGCATCCCCTCACTCCCATGATGTGGAGTCCACGATACAGTATCTTAGGCCTTCTTCAGATCAAAAAACATGGTGGCCTAGTGCTGTATACGAAGGAAGAACTTGCAGACGGCATTTTCCAGTCGGAGCAGAGCATCCAAAATGGAGTGGAACTTGCGAAAGCGTTATTATGCAGAATGCATCCGCTGCCCAAATTCTCCATCAAATTGCAGATGCACGAGGTTAGAGAGATTGGGTATAAAACAGCAGGGAAGAGGGGTTTATTTTTTTAGGATCCCATCTGGCAATTGCCTACTTGGGCATAACTCAACGTACTCAAGACAGCTTAGTACTATGCTTATATTAAAATAATATGCGAAACAAAACACAACAATAACAAAAAAAGGAAAAGGGCAACAAGTAGGAAGCACGCTTCCGTTCCCCTCAGTGCAGGAACGTGCAACGTACTAAAAAAAAAGTCATAAAGTCCGGCACAGTAGCGATTCGCCAGGAGTCTGGAAGGATGCCTTCTTCTTAGATCCTGTTGAACAAATCTAGCAGAAAGGCCATGCCTCGATCACCCAAGTGTTGAAGCATGGTGTACTGGACATTGTCCGGACCAGGGGCGGTGCTCGTGCATGAAGTGAGAGCGGAAAGAAACTCACTCAATGTAAACCTGCCATTGAAAGGTTCTCCGCCTCTGGAGGTAAAGTCCAGTCGGCGGCTTTCTGCAAAATAACAAGACGCATTGAATGCTGGCGGAGCAGCATCCCGGCTAGAGAATGCGGGTCGCGAAAGATTCTGCCAAGGAGGCGGGGTCCGAGATTGCAGTCCCATTCTCCTGGAGAACGGGACGGGGAAGGGTGCGAGAACTTGCCCCGAATCCTTTTGACTCACTTCCACAGCTCTGCAAGAGGGGTTTTCCCGGTAAGTGAAGAATACGTATGCTCGCCAAGAAGGGCGGCGGGCGTGCTTCGAAATATACCGGAACCTAGCCCTAGCTCGACGAAATTCACCGACACTGATGTCATTCAGGCGGCGCTTATAGCACATGTGGGCATAACGCTTCTGTTTGAGGGGCAACTCACACTCAGCTGACTACTACAGGAGAGGATGGCGTGCAAAACGACCAGACGTTCTAGTAATAGTATTTAGGCCTACGGCGATGAAGTTGACAGAGAAGAACTCAACGGCCTCATCTACCGACCTAAAGTACTCGACTGTGACACAAAAATCTGTCATTTCCTGAAATACAGACCACTGCGCCCGCGCCAACACCACTGGGAACGGCTCTCGGGCGGCAGAGGCCCAGAAAATGATATTTAAATGGGAAAGTGATCAGTTCTATGGAGGTCATCAACCACTCCCAACCCAAAATCAGGCTGTGCATCCGGAGAGCACAAAGATAGATCGAAAGAGGAAAATGAAGCGATTCTCGGGCAGTGATGCATAAACTCATCCACATTTAGGACACCTATCTCCAGCTCGTCGATCAGGTCAGAAAGGACGACCCCTGGGATTAATTGAGTAGTCTCCCCAGAGAGGAGATCTACCGTTCAGACCTCCGAGAAAGAGAAAGGCCCGCGGCAACCGTGCCACGTCAAAGTCAGCTGATGGTGGAAATAACAGTATACCCGCTATCCAGGTGCAGCTGCACAGTTACTGCCTGAAAAGAGGTATCTAAATCAAAGAGAAGAATGGACACATCATGGCGGGTGTAAATCGTGCATCCTCCCGCCCGGCCCCCATCCTGTGGGAGTGGGGTCGCAAAACCCTTATACTACGGGAGGGTGGGCAAGGGTCAGGCGCCAAGCATGGTTTCCTACCAAAAAATATCTAAGAGGGAACGGGAGAAGACGAGCCTCCGCAGCTCCTCCCAGTTGGCCCGTAGTCCGCGGCAATTCCATTGAAGGAATATGCCCTCCAGGGCATTCCCTCGGGAATGTCCGTACATTTCTCGTAGCTGTTGGCCGGACAATGCCCTGAAAACGCTGTCGCCTTCAAAGACTTATCAGAGGAAGGTTGGGCTCGTCATGCGAGTCTTTTCCTCCCTCCGCCTCGAAACCTTAGGCGAGTGGGGCAGTTCGGAGGCAGGAGTCCCTCCTTTGGAGGATCCACCGTCTCCGAGCCACGCAGCCTACCATTGGGTTTGGGTGAAGGAGCCGAAGCTCCTTTAGTGCTGTCCTCCTTTCAGGGCGCACCTTTAGGAACAGCAGAAGATGGCCTTACAACTCTCTTCAGGGGTGTTGTCTCATGCAAGTCTAAAGAATCTGTGGATTCGCGCCGCCGTTTCGCCTTACGGGAAACGGCCACACTGGGTGAGAGAGGGAACCCTGGTTTTAGCCGGGGTTGGGTGTGAATCCTTTATGCCACCAGCTTTACCAGGGAAAAGCCCAGGTCGAGTAGAACCTGCAGAAGGGTTCCGAAGGGACGCACTAATGAGCATGCTCATAGCCTGCAGCAGAGGGTGACTTTTTTAACATTGATGGATAGGATGTCCCAGGTACCACCAGGCATGCGAAGACCAAGTTCTTAGCCTCGTGAAATGAGAAATGATCCTGGGTCTGAACCGCCAGGATTTCCTTCTCAAGGAGATACGCACCACATTGCTTCGACGAGCAGGATACAGCTCTCCACAATTGACACACTTGGCCACACACAACTTGGACTTATCCTGTGTATTCTTGGAGAAACTTACACAGACTTCAGGTAACCCTGACTTTGCATGTCAACATGAACGATTCACATGGCCAAAGCAGTGGCAGTAGTATGCATACCTTCACACACTAGCAATACGAACTGGCACGCACCGACACAGTGAGCTTGTCACAGTCAAACGTGATGGAAAGTGTAGGGGTGGGTCTCTAAGCCCCTCTCTGTTTTCAAATCACACGTTCGACCTTGACTGCTCCATTGCTGGTCAGATATAAGGTGATGTCTGCTATGCTGAAGTCCACGAGTTCCCTCACATAAACTAGAGTTTTCATGAAGTTCATGGTAGAGTGCAGCGTCACAGTCACCGGCATGCCATCAAGTATCCCAAGGGTACTAATCATGGCCTCCTTGGAAGGTTTCAGCAAATTTGCCAAAAGGCTACCGCCCGAGAAATGGGTCACCTTCGGCTCTCTACCAATCATGCTAGCTAAAGCTCTCCTCTGATGGATCATGTTGCCTTTAGCCACCATGCTGCCATCATTGGAGCGAATAACGAGGAAGCGTTTAAGGCAGCGGTCTTGAAAACCCCAGGTAACCTCTGAATGACGGGCCCGATGTAATCAAGGCTCTGCTCTGTGCAATTTTTATTTTAGTCTGGGACTCCCCATCCGGGGGAGTAATGGGCCCGGACATGCCAATCTTAGCTTGATTGCTTACTAAAACATTAGCAGACCCATCCATTCCTGTGGCTCCTGCGGAGGTAGAGCCCCCCCCCCCTCTTTTTCTTTTCTTTTTAGAGGAGCAGGGTGGGGAATAAACCAACTTCTCTCCTCCACCAGGAGGAGCCCCTAAGCCTTGATGCCCTGGCCTCTGCAAGATCCTTTTCTGAAATGAAGAAGGTCTTGGCTGTCACAGAAGAACCAGCTGGGGAAGGAGCTCCCTCTTCTCCTATGAGGCCTCAGGGACCTGAGCCATCTGAGGAGGAGGTTGCATATGGCGGATTCTGTTCTGTGCTTGGCACCGAGCTCGGGTTTGACCCCATGGAAGATCTTATCATTTGGGTCTGGGTCACCTCAGAGACCATGTCCATCTCAGAGGAGGAGGCCTTCAAGTGGCCCTCCCTCCCCAAGCCATCACAGATGCCATTCGAGGAACCTTTTGTCTATCTTTTTTCCGGCGAACCAGCATCAGTCAGGGAAGAGAGGGGACATGCACAGTAACCGCTTGTAAGCTTAGAACATAGGAGTGCAGGATGTTAGGGAGAACAGCCCAAAATGCCCAGCCATCCCTTGCCCCCCTAAAGGAGGTGGCCCTATCGAGCTGCTCCCATCAGGCATGGTCAATTTGGGGCCACACGTGTGCACCACTCAGTCCCCTGTGAAAGAAAAATACAGACTGCCGCTGGAATTTTTTTTTTTTTTTTTAAGAGCTCATCTGGCGACTACCTACTAGGGCATTAGTCGCCGTATTAAAACTGGCCTAGTTCTAGGCTACTTTAAAATAAAATTAAAGAGAAAAAAAACAACACCCCAAAAGAGAAAAAGGAAGCAAGCTGGTGCGTTGGGAGAGGCCCCCCCGGTGCAGGAGCGTGCAACTAAAGAAAAAAACAAAACAAAAAACAAAACAAAACAAAAACAAACAAACCTTGCTTAAATAATAGGGAGAAGGCCGGCCTCCCACAAGAAGTCAACAAGTACACAAGTCAATGTGCACGAATCTGTCTCGAGTACAAGGGACAGGCGGTAACGACCCCGCCTATCCCGGTACTGGGACAGGTATCGTGCGTGAAGATCACCCAGACTGGGACATTCTACAAGAATGTGCCGAACAGTCTGGGGGACGATGCAGTCGTTGCAATAGGGCGCAGGCGAGCGATGCATCACACGAGTGTGTCAGATTCGGAGATGACAGAAAGCAACCTGAAGCCTCCGCAGCAATGGGGGATAGGCCGATTGGAACAGTCGTGGCGCAATGGCACGCAACTTTAAGTTCCCTTCGACCGTCTCCCATCTTCTTTGCCGTGTAGTCGGTGTGAGGAAGAGCGAAACGCTGGTCCGGTCGCAGAGTCCTCGCGGACTCTTTGGCACCCTCATCGGCGCGCTCATTCCCCGCAATTCCTACATGTCCAGGAACCCAGCAGAAGATAATCTCGACATCTGCCCGGCTCGCCACAATCGTGGCGTCACGGATATCGCGAACCAGGGGATGCGGAGATTCCAATGCCCCGAGAGCACTCAGGGCACTTTGTGAGTCGCTATAGATCACAATCCGGTCTCCGAACCGGGCTGCCGCTGGAAAGAGGGAGTCACCCAGAGAAGGGAGTGAGGGGGAGTCACCTTCACCCTTAGGCTTAATGAAAGGAGTAAGCCTCCTCTCCAGCCATAGAGGTTTGGAGGGTTCCCTGAGAAATTGCAGAGGGAAACCTCCTTTTCTGCAGTGGAGCTGCCCGAGGGTGGCTCAGATTGTGGTAGAGAGGAAGGCAGAGAAAGAGTACTTTTTAAATTCTCATCATTGGGCATGATGACCTTTTATGCAGCACAACACCCATATGCTAATCACCCCATGCAATGCCCGCACTGCAAAGGGGTGAATATGAGGCGAGCAAAACCAGCTGCCGCCATTTGAGGCCACTCCTTCAGCCTAGTGGCCTGGCAGCACATCAGCATGGTGGCTCCACCTTAAGCTCGGCATAAAATTGATAGACTGTGAAAGGATAAAGAGGATGTAAAGAAGGTGAGGGTGGGGGTGAAGCAGGTTGTTAAAAACCCACAACCCCAAACTGGAGCTCAGGGGCATTGGCCCCTCCCCCCTCAGCCTCGATTCAGCATGGTTGGTTGAGAGGCTTACTGGAAAAAGTTGTGGGAAAGGTTGTATGGAAATTGAGGAAGTAAGGTAAAAACACAGGCTGTCAGAAAGAAGAGGCAAAGCTGGGGCCGGACAAAGTGCTGAGTGCCATCAGCATAGCGGCTAGGAAATCAAATTGCTATGCACCTTACAGTGTCCAAGAGGTGAGGTTTGTGCTTGAGCACGTTGGCAAGCCTCTCACACATCAAGATGCAAAGTGTCATGCAATGCGAGGACCTCATTTATCAATAAGAATATTGGGCAGATTTTTGATGCAGCACTGTGGGCACCACCACTGTAATTGGCACAGAACAGTGTTTTGGTGCATTCAGGGACAGGTAATCAGAACTACAATTCATGCAGGAATGTGAGTGCAAACAGGCATGACCAAGCTGTCAAAATGTATTACAATTAAAGCAACAATTGGGTAGTTCAGGTAAGGGCTTACCAGGATACGAAAATACCCAGCTTTAAAAAAACTGAGGGAGAGTTCCTGATGTTCGAACATTAAAACCAATGTGGCAGTTGGGACTCTAGTAGAGCCTACAGTTTTAGTCAACTTGTGTACATGTGTAATACATTGAGCACTAAGCTTGCTCTGAAGATGGGTGAGGTCTTAGTCCCTTAATTTGTTTGAATGGATGACGTGGATAGGGCGAAATGGTTAGGGCAACTTCAGGGTATCAAAGATAGATTTCACACAAAATTATGTTGAGAGTGAGATGACACTTCAACTATGATATCACCACTACCTCTTGACCACATCTGGCGGGGTTCACCACAGCGGGACTCAAATGATTCATTAACGTCAAACATACCCACTTTTGCAAGTGGGGTATCAGATGATGAACTCATGACAGGAAAGCGGGGATAGTCTAAATCTGGGTCCACATTGTTGGTATAGGGATCCAATGAGAAAATGAAGGCTGAAAGGGAAGTTGAAGAATGTTTGGCATGAGAACCCTTATGAGAAGGGAAAAGTTTTAGGTTTATGGCTAGCTATTGCAAATAGAAATAACTTCATATTCTTCCTCAGGACTTCCTACCATGGAAGCATACAAGGGCCTGGCACTACTGCAACTCTCCAATTCAGTTATGTTCTCTTGGAGAATGGATATGGATCCATCACACCAGCTTTATAGGACAAAGAGGCTGCCCGAGTTCTCCTACATGCAAAAAAAAGGGGCCAATGATGGGTTTCTCCTTGGATATCGGCAAATGAAGGCAGTGGAGATGCTCAACCTCCTCGGACCTTCATAAAAGAACAATTCCTAATCAGTACTATCAGGAACACCATTAGATAGGGGAAGGAAGAGGGGAAATAAAAGGCAGTTAAAGAAAAAATAGGGGGGTGGGGGTGAAAGAGGGGTATATTAAAGTCTAGTTTGCATCACCAGGGGACCCCTAAGGGACCCAGGGCTGACCCCACTCACCGCGAGAAGGCCAGAGCCTCGCTCGGACCAACCCCTGAAGAAAGAAAAGGTCCCAGAGAGGAAGAGGGTTAAAAACAGTATGATCTATAGGAAGAGCAGAAGCATAAGACAGGTTATTAAATTAAAAGGGACTACAAGCCAAAGATTATTTTTAACAAGGTCACTCTTAGCAAATGCCTACAAGGACATGCACAACATTAAAAAAAGTCTAGCCTATAAATTAGGTTATTTTAAGACACAAATAAAACAAAACAGATACAACCCAAAACAACCAACCAACAAAAACAAGCAAAAGCCCCCCAAAAAAGGCATGCTCAAGTATCTCAGCTACCTTACCTGGCACCAAAGCATGAACCTAACAACAGAGTCAAATAAACTAGAAAAAGAGGCCGACCTCCTGCAATAAATTGTACAGTTCACAAGTCTGTGTGCACATATCTGTCCTAGGGACAAGAGGTAGCAAACCTGCTCATCCCAGTATTTGGACTGGTAATGTGCGATCCTCCAGACTTGGATACCTAACAAGAATGTACCAAATAGTCTGGGGCACAACTCAGTCATTGGAGTAAAGTGTAGAAGAATGCTTCATAAATGGTAGTAAATCCTGTGTATGCCCAATTAAAAAATGACAAAGCAACCTGAAGCCTTTGGACCTTTCATATAAAAAGTGCTTCATGCAAAATCTTAGTGAAATCGAACCATGTTAGCAGTTCGCAGACTTTTGTCTTTTCTGTGGTGTTCAGTGGGAGCGAGGGGAGTTTATGGTGAGGGTATTAACTTTCCCTTCTGAATATGTTGACGTTTTTTTTTTCAGATTATATCTTCTACACAAAGCAAGAACCTTCTCTGGCTCCTGGAGAAGTCACCGAATCCAGGTTTCTTGGGAACCCACCTGCCCTCACGGGAAGATGTCCTCCTGGTCTTCCTCCACCACCATCAGCTGCAGAGGTGGCCAAGAGCACCTCTCTCAAGCTGCACTAAATGAGGGAGAAAGCGGACCTCACTGTCAAGGTGGAGCACATGATCCATCGTAACATCAGTAACTTTCACAATGAGTACATGATCCTCAAGAAGGAAGCCAAGTGGGAGACACCTGCCGCCATGACAAAAAGGAGGGGTTGTAAGGGGACAGATGAATTTCAATTGTGGGAACGGATATATGAAAGAGAAACCGAGGTATGTGCCAGCAAACGAGAGACCGAATGGTGGGAGAAAGATTGTGGAATGTCGTCGGTGTGGAAGGAAAGGTCATATGTTGGCAGAATGTAGGTGGACAACTGGTGCATGTTTTGGGTGTGGTAAGAAAGAGCATATGATAAAGGATTGCCAGGAAAGTGTGAAAGAGTGCTTTGAGTGTAAAGAAATAGGCCATTTGAAGAAAGATTGTCTGAGGTTGAATGGTGGAGCAACCGCTGGGGGGAGTGTGAAGTATGCTTGTGGTAATTGTGGAAAGGCTGGTCATTATACAAGGATGTGTCGTGACCAGAGGAATGTATGTAGCTATTGTGCGATGGAATGACATTCAAGTGAAAAGTGTTGGATTAGACTGAGAGTGCAAGGTGTGAATGGAAAGTCTGAAGCAGGAAACTGAATTGTAAGAGGGTACCTGCTGAAGTATCCTCTGGGTGCATGAGTGTGAGTAATGTGTTGGTAAATCTGTCTAGTGTGAAAGTGCTGTCTGGTAGGAAGTATGAGTGTCTGAGTGTGAAGGTGGAAGTAAATGGAATTGAGTGTTTGGCTTTAATAGATTCTGGATGCAAGGCGAGCTTGGTGTATAAAGATGTGTATGACAAGGTTAGTGAGAAAGCCCTCCTGCCTGAGTGCAAGGGTAGTTTGGTAGGTATTGGTAATAGGAGAGTGCCTGTGATTGAAATGATAAGGTCACCTGTTCGAATGCATGGTATGTTGATGAATTAATGTGAATTCTCTGTGATTGATAAGGTGAGTAGTGAGTATGGTGTGATTTTGGGGTATGATTTTATGAAAATGAATCGTATGGTTGTGCATCCTGCGAGTGATCAGATTGAGAGAAAGATTGGTGAAAATGGGGTGTATAAGTTGTATGTAGGGAAAGATGGTAGCGTTTTGAGGAGTGTGTTTACTGGTATTCGGGTGACTGCTATGGAGAATGTAAGGCTTGTGAAGAGTGAAAGGGTGTCTGTTAGAGTGAGTTGGAGTAAGGATGTTAGTTTGAATGTGGGTGAGAACACTGTGATATTGGATGGAAAGGATGCGTGTTATAAGGTAAGGCGTGTTGCTTGTGTGTTTGATGGCTGATGAGAATGAATGATCCGTTTGTATGTGTGCAGGCGGACCCCAGGGTGAAAGGACAGGTGAGGGGTATCCAAGTCGGAGGTGTACTGGGTCACCTCTCCACTGTCAATGAGGTAGGTATGGATGATAGTACGGATGTCAGAGTAAATGTTGCAAATGAAAAGACATGTGAATGGATGTATAATGAAGTGAAGGGAATGGTGAAATTGGATGGATGTTTGACAGTATGAAAGGGAGGATGTGTATCAAATGATATTTGAACGAAAGGGAGCCCTCAGTAAGGGTGATCTGGAATTCAGGGTTGCAAAACTTCCGGAATTCAAGATTGCCCTGAAGGAGGATGCTCCAATCTATCAGCGGCCGAGGCATTTCCCACATCCGGTTGCTGATGAGATTGAGGAGCAGTGTGTAGAATTAGAGCAATTGGGGGTGATTGAAGAGAGTGAGAGTGCATGGAATAGTCCAATTGTGCCTGTATGTAAGCCGGATGGAAGATTGTGTCTGTGTGTGGATTATTGAAAGGTAAATGAAAGGACTGTGAAAGAAAGGTTTCCAATGTGTGTGGTATATGAGTGTGTGTATAGTATGCATGGGATGGAGTGGTTTACAAAGCTGGATCTGGTACGGGGGTATTACCAGATGCCCATTGCTAAGAAGAGCCGGCTGATGACTGCCTTTTCTTCTATGAAAAGGCATTATCAGTTCCGGAACCTCAGCTTTGGGTTGGCTAATGCTCCCGGAGCCTTCCAGCGGGCAATGAATGTTGTGTTGAGTAAATTTGCGAGTAAGAATGTGATTGCGTTTATAGATGATATTTTGATTATGACTGAGACTTTTGAGGAGCATATGAGATTGGTGAATGAAGTGTTGAGAACATTGGAGAGTGTTGGTGTGAAAGTGAAAGTGGCGAAGTGTGAAGGGTTTGCGAAAGAAGTGGGATTCCTTGGGCATATGGTGAGTGAGAATGGGTTGCAAAAATCACCAAAGTATGTTGAGAAGGTGCGAATGTTTCCGAAACCGGTGACTGTGAAGCAACTGAAGTCGTTTTTGGGTTTGATTGAGTTCCAGCGAAAGTTTATACGTGATTGTTCTGGTGTGAGTAAGCCTTTGACTGAGTGGATGGGCAAGAAAGGTAGTATGGTTGTCAGGTGGAATGATAAGATGAATGAGGCGTATGAGAAACTGAAAGAGGCAGCGGCTGAAGATGTTGAATCGGCGTATCCAGATTATAGTGTGAATGCTAAGATGCTTGAATTGTTTACAGATGCGAGTGTGTATTGTATGGGAGGTTTTCTGATGCAAGAGCAGCGTTTGAATGGAGAGAATGTCAGGTGAATAATTGGGTATGTATCCAAGGCTATGAATGTTGCAGAACGAAAGTATTAGACTGTGGAGCGAGAGGTGGCTGCGATAAGGTATTGTTTGAAAGTGTTGCGTCCGTTTTTGTAGGGTGTGAGGTTTGTGATCAAAACAGATCATCAACCTCTTGTGTATCTGCAGCGTATGCAGTGGGCTGATAGGATAGCAAGGACTTGACTTTGGAAGATTTGAGTGACTTTGACTATGTGATTGAGTATGTGCCTGGTGAACGGAATGGAGTGGCTGATTTGATGTCAAGGTATCCTGGTACGAATGATGAAAATGTGTGTTGAGTGAGTGATCCTGAGTATTTGCTGAAAGGGATTATGAATGGAAAGGAGAGTAAGGGTGGTGGTGATTCCTTGTTTGAGAGTGTATGGAATGGTTTGAAAGATTTGAAGAGTGATGGAGTAGATGTGAGAGTGCCTGATAGTGTGGATAACTTATGGAAAGAGGTAATGAGTGAAGTATGTAGGAAGCCTGAAAGCATTGGTATGGCAAGGGTGCGGAACTTCATTAAAGAATTGAGAGCGATGTGTATGCAAGGGGTCCCGCCGTTTCAGGAAGTGTTAATTGTAGTGAGCTGTGTGTATGGAGTGATTGTTTATGTGCACTTTGGTAGTGAGAGGCCGATTGTGTACAAAGATGAGAAGATGAAAGGTTTGAATCCTAATGTGGTACATCTGCAATGTTTGAGTGGTGTGCATTACAATTGGGTGATTGAAAAGTGTTCATATATGAGAGAGAACAATGATTGTCTGGATGAAGATGAGTGTGTGGTGAGTGATGATATGCGAGTTGATGACAGTGTGGATATCAGTGCTGATGTTGGTGTGCTTGTTACTTCTGTGTATTGCGAACATGGTGGACCTGATATGATGGAAGCGAGTGAAAGTTGGTGAAAGGTTGTTCTATGGTTTGATTGATACTGGAGTGCAAGTGTCTTTAGTGAATGAGAGGATTCTGAGTAAGTATGATGAGTTTAGATGTTGCGAGCATAAACTTGTGAAGTTACGGATAAGTGGATTAGGGAATGGCATGATAGTGGCATGTGAACAGGTTAGTCTGAAAGTGAGTTTGGGTAATGGTGTGAATGTAAAGCATGACTTTGTGATTCTGAAAGATGAGCAAATGCTGTGTTGTTTCTTGCTTGTTGTAGACTTTAGGAGATTGAATGATTTGTCTTTGGATGCTGATAAGGATTGTCTTATGAAAGGCAAATGTGAGGTGATGAGGTTGAATGAGTGTGCAAAGAATGTTGTCAAGTTTTGCGGTATGATTGAGTTGGTCATGGATGATGAGAATGAGATTTTAAGTGATGATGATATTCTAGAGATGCAAGAGATGTGTCCTTTTGTTAGTAAATTAAAGAGGTGTGTAATGACGCATGTTGATTTGAATGAATGGCCTGAGTGTTTAAGTGATTTTAAAAGGTATGCTAAGGATTTTGTTATTTGGATCGATGTATATTTTGTGAGGCATGTGAAGGGTGGTGATGATATGTATGTACCTGTGATGTCCTTGGTTGGTATGATTGGTCTGGTGAAGGTTGTGCATGATAATTATGGGCATATGGGTAAGTTTAAGCTGTGGGAGTGTATGAAGGAGCGTGTGTTCCATCCGTTTTTAAGAACTGTTGTGAATGATGTAGCGACTATGTGTGAAAGGTGTGCAAGTGAAACCACTGATGTTGAAAGTTGATGCGAAAGAACCGTTTGAATTGGTAGTGATTGATTGTGTGTCTTTGCCGCGTACAAGTGCTGGGAATGTTGGTATGGTTGATCATAAAAGTAAGTTTGTGTATGCAGCGCCTGTGAAAGATAAAAGGAGTGTGACTGTTGCACGTGTGGTTGAGCAGTTGTTTTTTCCTATCTGTGTATGGAAACCTAAAAGATGTCTGAGTGATAATGGGCCTGAATTTGTAGGAGAAGTGTTTGAGCAAATGTTGAGAGAGAATGGTGTGAAGCATGTGAGAACAACTCCATATGTACTGTCTTCAAATGGATTGGCTGAACGTACTATAAGAACCTTGTGTGAGATGTTGAGAATGATGAGTATGACAGTGAATGACTGGGATGTATGTCTGGGAAGAGTATTGTGGGCGTATAATTTGACTGTGCATAGTGCAACTGGAATGTTCCCATGTCAGTTTGTGATGAATTTTGAAAGGTGAGTGAAAGATAGGTTTCGTTTGAGTGAAAGTGAGCAGAGTGTATGGTGTGAGGCACATGAAAGGTTCCGTTCATTTGAATTAGGTGCAAAAGTATTGAAGGTGAAAGAAGTGAAGGGTAGGTTGAATGTGTCAAAGATGAGTGAGAAGTTTGATGGACCTTATAGAGTTGTGAGAGTTTGGGAAAATGGGGTGATGTATGTTTTGGAGAGTTTGAATGATGGTATGACAGAGAGTGCTGGCTATCAGAGTAGTACCTTCTACAACACAAAATTATCCTCATTCATTCGGACACTTGCAATTGAAACTCTCTCTCTAAACCTCACAACAATTGAAACATCCTGTTCCCTCAATCCACTCAAATGATATCCACTATTCTTAATTTCACTTAGTTTCATTCCTTCAAGGGATTCATAGTACAACACATTCATCCTAACTCACTCCAGAACTCGACAATCTCTCTCTAACATTCATTACAATAGTACCTTGAGATACAAGTATAATTCGTTCCTGGATCGAGCTTGTATTTCAAATAAATTTCCACATTATAAATAACGGAAAAACATTTAATACATTCTAGCCCTCCCAAAACACCCAAATCAACCTTAATTAATTGGAAAGAACATGTTTTAAATTGTTATAAACACACGCATATTTTACTTATAGTGCAATTCATTGACTCATGCAAGTTACAAGTGCTTCTTTATGACAATTTGGCAGCTTTTCATGCTGTCAGGCAGCGGCAGCTGGGAGGTTACGAGTTGGGAATGCTCACATCATTCACACACAAAGCTCCCTGGTGCGTCGTTAGTGAGAAGAACACGAGGACATGATGGATCTAGCCAGTGCTCTTTCCTTTCCACACTCAAGAAGAGAGAGAGGACTCACTTTAAACATGCAAAAACTTTAAGGAGACCACCCTGGGGCAAATTAGTGACAGCAAAGTCAAGGTAGCTTGTAGTTGTAGTTGGAACAAAACCACATTTGAGTGCGAGGGGTGAGCTCACAAGGTCGTGTGTAGGCCATTGTATATATATTTGCTGAATTGGTCACATACATCTAATATTATTGCTTTAGTTGGAGTTATTTGCGTTTTTCCTTGTTTATTCTGTATATTAGATGATTTTTTCTGCATGTTTTTTGCGATTGTATTGGGTGGTAGGAATATATAGAGTGACTGGACCTAAGTATTTGCTCTACATTATTTCTGATGTATTTTGAAGAGTGAGATCTGGTTTGGGGTAAAAAGAACACGTAGTTCAGAAAACATATATTTAACAGAATATTTAAGCAGAACCTACAAAAATATATTGACAAACAGAAAATCAACTAAACAAAAAAATGTATGGGACAAAAGTAATTGGCCAAAACAAAAAACAAGTCTTTAGTATTTAGTGGCATGACCTTTATTTGCAATGACACAGCATGGAGATGATTATTGTAACTAGAAACTAACTTTTGACACACTGTTTGTGGTATCTTGTTCCATTCTTGCATGCAGATAATCCTCAAATCAGCAAGGTTCTTTGGACTCTTTTTGTGCACAGCAGTTTTGAATAATAATGGCTAGGCCAAGGAAGGACACCTATTTTCTTATTTGCAAACCATTCTTTCGTTAATTTCGCTGTATGTTTGAGGTCATTGTCTTGATGAAAGATCTACTTGCACTGGCTGTAAAATTTTTTGGCACTCAGATGCAGCTTCTGCTACAGTATCTGTCTGTACATGGAACTATCCATTTTTCCATCAATGATGTGTAGTTCCCTTACACCATGGACAGTAAAACAGCCCCACATCATGATGTTGCCTCCTCCATACTTGAGGGTAGGGATGGTGTTCTTGGGATCATAGCAAGTCACTGCTTTCCTCCAAACATGACTAGCTTCGTTTCGGTCGAAAAGTTAAATTTTGCTTTCATCGGACCATACAACCCATTTCCCAAACTCAATTCCTTTGTCAAACGTTAAATGATTCTTCACATGTTTTGCTGTAAGAAGGGGAGTTCTGTGTGGAGTGAAGGCATGTAGACCACTTTGATGCAATTCTCTAGAAACCATTTTTCAAATGATGTGAACTCCTTGTAACTCCAGTTAATCCTGTAGGTCTGTACAGGTAGTCATGGGCACATTCATCACCTTACGCAGCATATAGTGTCAAGAGTGGCCTGTGATCTTGCGAGGAGCTCCAACTTCTGGCAGGTTGGAGATTGCCCCAGTCTCTCGATGCTTCCGAACTATTGCCACACCAATTGAGTTTGGAACCTTAACACATCCAACAATTTGCCTATAGGTTAATCCTTAATTACGAAGTCCAACTATTTGCCTTTGAATAACTTTGGGTATTTCTTTGACTTTCGGCATTGTATTCACTGAGCATCCACCTTCAACAAACTCTTGAGAGATAAAGATTGTGCCAACCATAGTTTGTTTACATTACATGTGCTTCTGGAAGTTTCTGGCAGCTTTATAAGACGTGTTTAAATTAAGATACTCAAATTGTGTGATAAACTAACAATGATTTAACATGATATTAATTTTGGCCAAATACTTTTGTCCCATACAATTTTTTATTTAATTGATTTTCTGGTTGTCAATATATTTTTGTATGTTCTACTTAAATATTCTGTTAAATATATGTTCTCTGAACTACGTGTACTCTTTACCCCAAACCAGATCTTGAACTTTACTTCAAAATACATCACAAATAGAGTTGTGCAAATACTTACGAGAGGCAGTCAATAAGTTTTTTGCGAATCGGTGGGGCAAAACAGAGGAAGGGGGATGGCTGTTTATGGAGTGGTCAGGACAAGTTATGACAAGTCAGGACCTGCAGACGCACGTTCCTGCCTCATCAATTTAAGAAACAGTAGCTGATCGCAGATCGTGTCGCAAATTTTTCAACAATGGAGAAGGTTGAGCACCGCGCAATGATCAAATTTATGACCAAGCAAGGCAAGAATGCAAAAGAGATCCATGAATGCATGGTTGCAGTGTACACCGATACCGCCCCTTCCAGTGCAACCATTGCTCGCTGGAATAGGGAGTTACACCATGGTCGTGAGGCCCTTGAAGATGACCCCCGTCCAGGACGCCCATCAGACGTGACCAACGAGGACAATGTGGCTTGTGTGGAGAGGATGACCTCGAAAATCGACGGGTGAAGGTCGAAGAAATCAAGCGAGAACTTAGAATATCACATGGAAGTGTTATCAACATCATCCACGACAATTTGGCCATGACCAAGGTCTCTCTCCGTTGGGTCCCTAGAAACCTCACGACCCATGATCGACTTCAATGTCGTCAAAATCCACAAGGATAGAGTTGCACAAGCTGCCCTGCGCGAGTGCGGATTCAAGGAGCTCAACCATCCCCCCTACAGTGCAGATCTGGCCCCTAGCGACTACTTTTTAATCCGCCAGCTCAAGGTTGCACTGCGTGGACGCCGCTTTGGGGATGATGAAGATGTCCAGCTCGCCGTTCAGGAGTGGATTGAACAGCAGTCGGGAGATTTCAAAGCCTCAGGGACAAGTGGCGCAAGTGCATTGAAGTCGAGGGTAGTTATATTGAAAAATAATAAAACACTTTTCCTCATATTTCGTTTCCTTATATCCAAATTGCAAAACTTATTGACCGCCCCTCATAGGTCCAGTCACTGTATATATATTGATTTTTTTTCTAAATAAAATAAAATTGAGTATTTACGTTTCCTTGATCCTCCTTCCGATCTAATGGGCGTCTCACAAGCAAGTGAGCAGACCCTCGTGGAAGGTGGTTTCCAGCACCGTTCGCTACAAAGAAAAAATAACAATTCAAAGAAAACTCACAAAGTTTATGAAAAAAAGAGCCGACTCATATGACAACTTCGACGATCCACAGCCTAGCACTAGTGGCAATATGCTTTGTTTTGTAACTAAAATGCTTGCTGTTTTTTTTTTATCTTTATGTTTTGCAAATATTAAATGAATATAGTGTTTGACCTAAACACTATATTCAAAGTTGATTAACATACCTAATAATAATACATAAGATAACATAACATAATTTCAGAAAAATGGGGGTATTTACGAGTCTAAAGTCAAAGGCCATAAAAGACCCTTGAGTGGTGGATAGATTAAACTATAAAATATATAATAGGTCAACAAATGACCAGTCTGTCAGAATCGATTGCAGTCATAAGTCGACGACTTGTAGTACATAAAATAATATAATAAATTATATTAATAAGATAAAACAAAGGCGGCTACTAACAGAAGCCTCTCAATTTCAGCATGGATGCTTGTCCTTAGAGATAATTGTTATCCCTTTGGCAGGCATTATGTTCTTGCTAACATCCTTCTGTTTGATTTATTGTACAGATTATTGATGTACTGCATTCATACTACCTGGCTAAATCACTCACTCGCACAGCTAGCTCATGTTTTTAGAATATTTCATGTTTAATTTCCATTGAAATCATCGTTTTTTCTTCTCACTAGTTGCCTTAGCACTCACTTTCTTTGAACCCATAATGTAATACAAAAATATCCACTAAAAAAAATCATATAGAGTGTAAACACAACACACGAGATTTGTATCAAAGGCGGTTAACATGTGAACTGAGCACTGTAAATGCTCTGCCACCTAGTGCTCGTATCTCAATATTCTGCCTGCATCTCAATGCAAAATATTGCTCAAAACCTGGCTAGTATCCCGGAATACTCGTATATCGAGGTATTACTGTACTTGCACTCTAGAGA
Source organism: Ceratothoa steindachneri (assembly GCA_963969495.1). Lineage (NCBI taxonomy): Eukaryota > Metazoa > Arthropoda > Malacostraca > Isopoda > Cymothoidae > Ceratothoa > Ceratothoa steindachneri. The sequence goes on along the minus strand of OZ018333.1, from coordinate 53,229,845 downwards.
ATTCACCAGAAGGAACACACACTTTATTTTAGGAACCCATCTGGCGACTGCCTATTTTGCATAAGTCACCATACTCATGACAGCCTAGTGCTAGGCTACATTAAAATAACAATATGTAAAAAAAAACAAAACCCAACAACAATAATAAAAAACAAGGAAAGGGGCAGGAAGCACGCTCCAGTGTCAGTGGGAGGCCCGCCTGCCCCATGCACAGGAATGTGCAACCTACAAAGAAACACCAACAAAAAAAAAGCCAGTTAAATAAAGTAGAGGAGGCCAGCCTCCTCCAAAAAGTTACAAAGTCCACAAGTCAGTGTGTACAAATCCGTCCTGAGTACAAGGGACAAGCATTAGCGACCCGTCTCATCCCGGTACTGGGACAGGTAGCTTGCGCGAAGATCAACCAGACTGAGACATTCAACAAGAATGTGCCGAATGAGAAAACGCAATCATCACAATATGATGCAGGCGAGCGCTCCATCAAATGACGCTGCGTCCGGCGAATGTGTCCAGAGGAACAGTCGCGGCGCAATGGCACGCAACTTTAGGTTCTCCGCGACCCTCTTTGCCAAGCAGCCTGTATTCCTGCCATGAAATCGCTGTGAGGAGGAGCAAAACGCTGGTCTGGTCGCCCAGTCCTCGCGGACTCTTTGGCACCCTCATTACCCACAATTCCTACATGTACAGGAACCCAGCAGAAGATAATCTTGACATCCATTTGGCTCGCTAAAACCTTGATCATAGATATCGCAAACTAGGGAATGCAGAGATTTCAATGTCCCGACAGCACTCAGGTTGCTTTGTGAGTCGCTTTAAATAATAATCCGGTCTCTGAACTGGGCACATCCCGTTATCTCACGTCCTGAGTGGGGTAATGCAACCAGCTTGGCTGTGAAGACAGACACAGCGCATGACAGAGTCCTGTTGACTTCAAACAGAGAGGATACGGTGTGGAGACTGAGCCCCTCTTGTGTCTTGGAGCCATCCTTATACACTGGCACAGTTCAAGTGTGACCCAAGCATGCTCTAAAAAGGCTGAACGCAATACACCCAGCATTGTAGAAGCTTTGGGAGCAGAGGCATGGTGACAAATAGTCAAAGGTGGTACCCTCCATGGTGGCATCCTAGGCAGAACCAGGGGGAGGAGCCAGGCTCGCACGTAAAGTCAAAGAAGGCACTGTGGCATTTTCCCAGCATCAACAAGTCGGCTCTCAATGGGGGAAGTACGGAAGGCACCGGTCGCAACGTGAAGGCTGGTATGGTGGATCAAATCCACTATCCACAATACACGATCAGATGCATAAAACTCGCATCTTTAGTCGAGGTTCGAGTGAACAAGGGATCAATAAAAAAGTAAGGCTACTTATCAGCCCACAGGGCACTGAATGCCCTGGAGTGAAGAATATATATGGAGCGGGTAGAAGAGACCCTAAGGCTGCGAATATGAGCCTCCCAGCTAAGGCATCGATCAAATACAAGATCAAAGAAACGGTGTGAGTCGACCACTTCAAAGTGCACCCCATTGAGAAATAAGTCTGGGTCAGGGTGGAGCCTGTGTGCTTCAGCATGGTAAGAGACACGGTTCAATGCCTATTGGAGTCAACGCTCCAGAGTTGGTATTTGGGCTGTATAGAACATAGCGAGAATATCTTCCAGCAGCAGCGAGGTGATGTGGTTGATGTTCAGGACAAATGGTGTGACACTGAGGACACTTCCTTGCGGGACACCCTCTTCCTACTCCATTGGGCTGGAGAGGGCCCACCACGGGAGTGGTCTATGAGCAAAACAGCCAGACATTCTAAGAATAGTATTTAGTCCCATGGCGATGAGGTTGCCGGACAAAAACTCAACGGCCTCATCAACCGAGCTAAAGTCCTTGACTGAGATAGAGAAAACAGTCATTTCCTGAAATACAGACCACTGTGTCCATGCCAAATACCACTGGCATGGGCTCTCACGTGGTAGCGGCCCAGAAAATGATATTTGAATGTGAAAGTGATCACTACAATGTAGGTCATCGACCACCCCCACCCAAAATCAGGCTGTGCATCCAGAGAGCCCAAAGATAGATCAACAGGAAAATGAAGCAGTTCTCGGGCAGTGATGCGTAAACTCATCCACATTTAGGAGACATATCTCCAGCTTGTCGATCAGATTGAAAAGGACTTGACCCCGGGGATTTAATTGAGTAGTCTCACCAGAGGGGGTGTCTACCATTAAGATCTCTGAGCAAGAGAAAGGGCTTCGGTAACCGTGCCATGATGCAGCGGAAGTCCCCGACATCGAAGTCGGTTGACGATGGAATGTACGTGGAAATAACAGTATACCTCCTATCCAGGTGCAGCTGCCCAGAACGGAGACATTATGCCAGATGTAAATCGGGCAACCTCCTGCTCGGCCCCAATCCTGTGGAGGTGGAGTCGCAAAACCATTATACCGTGGGAGGTTGGGCAGAGGGCACGTGCAAAGAATGGTCTCCCCAAGAAGATAGCTAACAGAAAACAGAAGGAGATGAGCTTCCGCAGCTTCTCCCAGTTAGCCCGGAGTCTGCGGCAATTCCATTGAAAGAATATGCCCTCCAATCCTAGCTCAGAGGAGATGCAGGGGGCCTGTTTGAAGAGAAGACACTCACAGGAATTGGAGTGCATCCTCGCCTTTGAGGACTTATCGGGCAAGGTTTTCCTCCTTCCGCCTTGAAACTCTAGGTGAGTGAGGCGGGTGTGGGTGAAGGAGCAGAAGCTCATTTAGTGTTGTCCTGCTTTCTGGGAGCAGCTTTAAGAACCTTGGAAGATGGCCTAAAGATCAAATTAAGGGGTCTTGCCTCTTGTGAGTCTAGTGAATTGGTGGAAGCACACAGTCCTTTCACCTTATGGAAAATGGTCACGCCACACTGGGGAAAGGGAGGGAACCCTGATTTGAACCAGGGCTGGGTTTGAACCCTTAGGGCCACCAGCTTTACCAGGGGAGCGCCCGGGGTGGATAGAACTCACAGAAGGGTTATGTATGTGAATGGAAATGACTGTGCTCATAGGCCTGGGAGGGCTAGGAGAGGAGCGTGTCTTTCTTAATATTAAAGCATAGGATGTACCAGGAAGCGTCATGCACACCAGGAACAAATCATTAGCCTCTGAAATGAGAGACAATGATGTGCCTGAATGTCTAGGATTTCATTCTCAAGGAGATATGCAGCACATTGCTTCGAAGAAGCAAGGGGCTGCTCTCGGCAATTGACACACTAGGTCACACACGATTTAGACTTATTGTGTAGGGCCTTAGACCAACGTCTATGCGAGCGATTAACATGGCCGAAGCGGTGACAGTACTAGCACCTCCACAGCAGTGGCACGAATGCCTTCATGCAGTAGCTATATCAACCGGCATGCACCAACTCACGGTGCTTGTCACAGTTGAACATGATGAAGTGTAAGGGTGGGTCTTTTTAGGAGAGGAGAGCAGGGAATGAACCCCTTGCATAGGGGTAGACTCGGGTTCTGTGCTTGGCACTATGCCTGGGTTTGACTCCATGGAAATCCTATCATCTAGGGCTGGGTCACCTCAGGGACCATGTCCATCAAGGGGAGCCTCCATGTAGCCATCCCCACCCCGAGATACCAGAGGTCGCATTGGTTGTCTTGTCTTTGGCCAGCGAACAGGCATCCTTTGGTGAAGAGAGGGGGGCATGCACAGTGACCCCTTCTAAGCTCATTATGTGCACTGGCAGGTCTTTGGAATGCATGGGCTGACAGGCCCTTCCTTCCCTCACCCCCTAAAGGGGTTGGTCCTATCGTGCCACTCCTACTCAGAGCTGTCAATTACACTATCCAACAAATTTTAACTTTGTCTCTGCTACTTGAGTAAATGTTGTTGTAACTAACTAACTTTGGTGCTATGATTCCAAATCTAAGCTCAGATTTGTCCGAGCATGTAAGGTTCCTGAGTTATGCAACTAGGCTATATGGCTCACTTTGTCACCTTGGATCAATTAATAATATAATTATTACGAGTTTGAGAAGAATGAGATGTTTTAGGGCAAAGGTTTGTAATCGGGGCACCCTATTTGGCATTATGTACATCCTTTTGCAGACCCAGACAAGGAAGATCAATAAGTTTTGCGAATTGGTAGGGAAAAAAAGAGGAGTGGGGATGGCTGTTTATGGGGTGTTAGGACAAGTTATGACAAGTTAGGACCTGCAGCCGCACGCTCCTGCCTCATCTATTTAAGAAGCAGTAGCTGATCGTAGATCATCAGTCACAAATTTTTCAACAATGGAGAAAGTTGAGCACCGCGCAGTGTTCAAAACTTGGACCAAGGAAGGCAAGAATGCAGTGCAACCATTTCTCGCTGGAATAGGGAGTTCCGCCATGGTCGAGAGTCCCATGAAGATGATGCCTGTCAGACGTGACCAACAAGAACAATGTGGCTCGTGTGGAGAGGATAATGCTCGAAAATCGATGGGTGAAGTTGAAGAAATCGAGCAAGAACTTGGAATATCACATGGAAGTGTTATCAACATCATCCACGACAATTTGGCCATGACCAAGGTGGGGCCCTAGAAACCTCATGCCCCATGATTGACTTCAACATTGTCAAAGTCCACAAGGCCAGAGTTGCACAAGCTGCCCTGTGCGAGTGCGGATTCAAGGAGCTCAACCATTCCCCCTACAGTCCAGATCTGGCCCCTAGCAAGTACTTTTTATTCCGCCACTCAAGGCTGCACTGCGTGGACGCCGGTTTGGGGACAATGAAGATGTCCAGATCGCTGTCCAGGAGTGGATTGAACAGCAGTCGGGAGATTTCTGCTTGTTGGGAATTCAAAGCCTCAGGGACAAGTGGCGCAAGTGCATTGAAGTCGAGGATAGTTATATTGAAAAATAATAAAACACTTTTCCTCATATCCGAATTGCAAAACTTGCAAGAAATGCATCTTAAGAGACACCCGATACCTCATTCGTTGATAGGCCTTTAGCATGTTATCCACTAGTTCTTCATAGCTTTCAGCCCTATGATTACTAAGGAAGTTCTGCACTATATGGACAAATGAATCCCAGGCTGCCAACTCAAGTGGAGTTAGTTTATTTCTGAACTCCCTGTCACGTATCAATTCTCTGATCTCCGGTCCTACAAAAATGCCAGCTTTAAATTTAACATCAGTTTTCTTTGCACCAAATTTCTCTTTGAGATACTGGAATCCATCAGAATCATGGGCCAATGCTTTATCAAAATTTATGATAAAGCCAAATTTGATATGAAGTGGTGGAAGGTAGATCTTCTGTGGATGTACCAAAGGCATGTATTTCATATTGTATCACTCAACTATGTGTCCTCTTTTGGGTCACTTTTTGACAATATAATCATGGCTGTTCCATAGGCATAAGAAGCACACCTTCCAAAATAAATTTCATTGAGTCATATGTCTCTATCATCCCAACAATAAGTGTGACAGGAATTGAAGGTTTTTTGTTACCATTTTGTAGCAACACAGCTTTGAGGCTAGCAGAACTTTCATCGATGAATAGTCTCCATTTATCAGGTAAATGCTCGTTTCCTAGCTGATTCATGAGGCCATTAACATCAGTACAGAAACAAGCACCACTTTCTTCTTTATAGAAGGCAGCTAAGGCCTCACAGCGTTTACGGAAAGTAGATATTTTTGCACCATCCTCTAGAAGATTCCATTGCTCCTTTGACAATGACAATCCCTAACCAAATCATTCAATCTTTCTTGATTTATCAATTGGATCTTCTTTTCCTTAGAATCATCCTCATACATTTCATCGTCATTGTTATCCTCTTCTTGAGGCGATGCATCATCTTTTTTTAATTGCACTAGATGATGGAGGAACTGGGATTGGCATCTCCATATTATATGGGACTGGTTTTATGGCTGACTTACAATCTGAATATAAAATTTTTGACTTGTTCTTATTTGTGAATCCTGCAATATTTGTCATACAAAAGTAGCAATCAAAAACATGATTTGTTGGCCCATGCCACACCATTGCTACAGCAAAAGGCATACCTTCGATTTGCCATTTAACCACTGGGTGAGCCCCGTATAACACACAGTACAAGATTTGTGAAGTGCCCAGGGCTTGTCTTGGTCACCAACTTTACAACCAAAATAATAATTGTATGCAGTTTTCACTCTTTTAGCTAAATTTTTCCACTGGTTGCTTGAAGTATTTATTTATACATCCTCACCGATTCACATTTTCAACTTAGTTTGTATATATCCTGTTATATACTTTTGTACAATCTTATTTCATTTAAAAATTAATTGAGAGATAAATCTGAAAGAAAAATGCAATTAATCACTGTATGTAAATACCGTTTCAACACCACTACTATAATGGTTAAAGCAGGAGTGTAATGCAGGAACCAAACACACACAACACATCCTCTCACTACGGTAGCTGAAGCAACACTGCCCATATATGTAACTAAAGAGTATGAGTGTAACTCAGGAACCTTACGTGCTAGAACAATTCTGATTACAGATTTGGAATCAGCATACTCAAGTTATTAATTTTTTTAAGGGGCTATCTGGCGAAGGCCAACTTAGGCATAAGTCACCGTTAACAAACAGCCTAGTTCTAGGATACTTTAAAAAAATTGAAAATAAAAAATAAAAAATAACAATAACAAAACATAACAAAAACAACAACTAAACCTAGTTAAATGAAAGGCAGAAGGCCAGCCTCCCACCAAAAGTCAATGTGCACACACTCATCCCGAGTACAAATGACAGGCGGTAGCGACCCTGTCCATCCCAGTACTAGGACAGGTAACATGCACGAAGATCACCCAGACTAGGACATTCAACAAGAATGTGCCGAACAGTCTGGGGGACGAAACAGTCGTCGCAATAGGGCGCAGGCGAGAGCTCCATCAAATAGCGATGCATCACACGAGAGTGTCCGATTCGGAGACGTCAGAAAGCGACCTGAGGCCGTCGCCGCATTGGGGATAGGTACATGGGAACAGTCACAGCGCAATGGCACGCAACTTTAAGTTCCCTTCGACCATCTCCCATCTTCTTTGACAAGCAGTCCAAAGAGCTGCCTGTATTCCTGCCATGTAGTCGGTGTGAGGAAGAGCGAAACGCTGGTCCGGTCGCAGAGTCCTCACGGACTCTTTGGCACCCTCATCGGCAAAATCATTCCCTGCAATTCCTAAATGTCCAGGAACCCGGCAGAAGATAATCTCAACATCCGCCCAACTCGCCAAAACCGTGGTGTCACGGATATCGCGAACTAGGGGATGCGGAGATTCCAATGCCCCGAGAGCACTCAGGGCGCTTTGTGAGTCGCTATAGATCACAATCCGGTCTAAGAACCGGGCATGTCGCGTAATCTCCCGTACCGAGTGGTGTATTGCCACCAGCTCGGCCGTGAAGACAGACGCAGCGCCTGGCAGAGCCCCGCTGAATTTAAACACAGGGGATACGGCGTGGAAGCCGAGCCCCTCTTGGGACTTGGAGCCATCTGTATACACTGGCAAGGTTCCAGTGTGACACGAGGTGTGCTCCAAAAAGGTCAAACGCAATACTCCCGGCGCTGTACAAGCTTTGGGAGCAGAGGCGTGGCGACAAATAGCCAAATGTGGTACCGTCCAGAGTGGCGTCCTGGACAGAACCAGGGGTGCCACCGGCCCGAGAGCTATATCTACCTCTCGAAGGAGTTTCCTGGTCCTAAACCCAAAGGGCTTATGGACTGGTGTCTCTCGGCGGCATAGGCATCAACAAGATCAGCTGCGGATGCAGTGAAAGCTGTTGGCGACTGAGGGAGACGCTGGGCTGGCGGGTACAGGCGAGTGATGCACTACACGCGGCGCAGAGCGAGTGGCATCTCCCCAGCATTGACCAACAGGCTCTCAATGGGGGATGGAGGAAGTGCGGAAGGCACCGGTCGCAAGGCGAAGGCCGCTGTGGTGGATCGAATCCACTTTCCGCAATAAACACTCGGCTGCGGATGCATAAAACTCGCATCCTTAGTCGAGCTTCGAACGAACAAAGGATCAATAAAAAGGTAAGGCAGCAGCCCTATCAGCGCCCCAAGCGCTGAACGTCATGGAACGGAGAATATCCATGGCGCGGGTACAAGAGACCCTAAGGCTGCGAATATGAGCCTCCCAGATGAGGCGTCGGTCGAATACAAGACCAAGGAAACGGTGCAATTCCACCACATCCAGGAGCACCCCATTAAGAAACAAATCTGGGTCGGGGTGAAGCCGTAGATGGCGGCAGAAGTGTACCACCTTAGTCTTGGCCAAAGAAAACCTAAACCTGTGCGCTTCGGCATAGCGAGAGACGCGGTTCAATGCCTGTTGGAGTCGACGCTCCAGAATTGGCATCTGGGCCGCGCCAAAAGAGATCGAAAGGTCGTCCACGTAGAGCGTAGGGAGAACATCTGGCAGCACCGAAACGTGACGAAGAGTGTAGGGGTGGGTCTTGAGGCCCCTCCTTGTTTTCTCATCACACGTTTGACCTTGACTGCCCCATGGTCGGCCAGCTCTAGGGTGATGTCCTAAATGGAGTAGTCAACGAGTTCCCTGGCATAAACTACTCCTTTCACAAAGGTTATGGTCGAGTGCGGCGTCACACTCACCGGGGTGCCATGAAGTGTCCGACGAGCACTTATCTTAGCCTCCTCGGCGGGACTCGCCAGAAGGCTCCCGTCCGAGAAACGGGTCACCTTCGGCTCTCTACCAATTGCACTAGCTAATCCTCTCCTGTGCCTCATCATGTTGCCCTTGGACAACATGGTGCCATCAGTGGAGCGAATAACGAGGAAGCGCTTAAAGCCAGCGGGCTCGAAAACGCCAGGTAACCTCTGAATGAGGGGCCCCAATGTCATCGAGGCTCCGCCTTGTGCACTTTTGGTCTTAGTCAGGGGCTCCGCAACCAGGGGGGCAGAGGGGCCGGATGTGCCGGTCTTGGGTTGGTTGCTTGCCAAAGTGGCAGCAGACTCATCCATCCCCACAGCCCCCGCAGATGGAGAGGAGCCCCGAGTCTTCTTAGTATTTTTCGTCCTTTTCTTTTTTGGAGAGGAGGGCGGGGAATGAACCTGCTTCTCAACTCCGCCGGTAGAAGCCCCTAGGCCAGATGGAACGGCCTCAGCCAGGTCCTTCTCTGAAATGGAGAAGGTCCTGGTGGTCGCAGGGGCATCATCCGGAGGAGATCCCTCCCCTCCTTGTACTGCCTCAGAATCCCCAGCCATTTGAGGAGGACCTTGTATAGGGGCGGATTTGGGTTCAGTGCTTGGCGCCGAGCCCGGATTCCCCCCCATGGAAGGCCCTACCGTCTGAGGCTGGGTTTCCTCAAGGACCATGTCTATCACAGAAGGGGCCTCCAGTTGGCCATCCCCTCCCAGGACATCGCAGGTCCCCTTGGCAGCGTCATGAGTCTTTTGTGGGGAGGCACAGGCCTTGACCCCGGCAAGGTTTAATATTTTTGCCAGCAGGTCTTTTGAGGGAAGCGATCAAAGGGGCATGGCTTTCCCTCTCCCCCTAAGGGGGTTTGCCCTACTGAGCCGCTTACACGAGGGGCGGTCGGTAATGGGCTGCCTGCTGGCTTTCTTGGCAGTCCCCTTAGAAAGGAAAGGAGGGACTGCCGCTGGAAATAGGGAGGTGCCCGAAAGCACCTCCAGAGAAGGGGGTGAGGGTGTCCCCTACACCTGCAGGCGTAGAAGAGTAAGCCTCCTCTCCGGTTAAAGAAGTATGGAGGGTCCCCTGGGCAAGCAAAGGGGGGGTACCTCCATTTTTTCGGTGGAGCTGCCCGAGGGTGGCTCTGTTGATGTTACAGGGGAAGTTCGGGGTTGGGTTTTTTTTTTTATATTCACCATTGGGCATTGTGACCGTCTTTTTTACACAGGACGCAATAGCTCACCACCTCTCACAGTTGCCCGCACTGCAAGAGGTGCTTGCAGGCCCGGCAGAGCCAGCCACTGACATTTGGGACCACCCCTCCCGCCTGGTGGCCTGGCAGTCCATCGGCATGGCGGCTCCACCTTAGACACGGCATAAAATTGATAGAATGTGAAGAGGAGAGGAAAAGGGATGTGAGGAAGGTATGGGTGGGTTATGGCAGGTTGTTAAAAAAAACTCAGCCCGAACCAGAGCTCAGGGGTTAGGTAACATTGTCCCCTCCCCCCTCAGCCCCGATCCGGGACGATTGGCTTGAGAAGAAGGTCAGCATCTACCCTGTGAAATTAGAGGCTGACCAGAGAAAGTTGTGGGAGAGGTTGTATGAAAAGCGACGAGGTAGGGTATAAATACAGGCTATCTGAAGGAAGGAAGAGAGGCTAAGCTGGGGCCGGATGGAGCGCTGGATCCCATCAACACAGCGGCCAGGATGGCAAATCGCCGCCCCCCTTACGGGGGGGAAACAAAAAAGCGCATAACTACGAAGATCTGGTTACTAATATGCTTTTAGCATATCGTGATCTGGGATGCAACATGAGTGTGAAGCTGCATTTCCTAAATAGTCACTTCAACCGATTCCCAGAGAATCTGGGAGCTGTGCACAACGAACAAGGAGAACGCTTCAATCAGGATTTGATGATGATGGAAGAGCGTTACCAAGGTCACTGGGATAGACACAGGATGGCGAACTACTCCTGGGCGATTAGAAGAGATCAGCCAGAGAAGAGTTACAAGAGAAGGAGTTACAAACGCAAATTTATACCCGAGTGAAATCAAGAAGAGGTCCTCCAGCCGGATGTATGGTCATTAATAAATTAGCATCTATTTGTAATCCTAATGTGTAATTCAAGTTTCTTCTCATATGCAATACAATGTTTGTGCAACAAAACAGGCTTTACTATAAATAACGCAAAAGGATGATTCAAAATTACTTCAGGGTATGATGATAGGCGTGATAAATGAAAATTATTGTATAATATTAGTTATTGATATTACGAAAAATCTGTAGCATTTAGAGAGAAAAGTGCAATCTTTCAAATCTAGTGGTCTTCATCATATGTCTGTTTTATCTTAAGGTCTATTCTTCCTATTTACTGACAAGAAATTAAGATATTCAGCAAAATACATTGGTGAGGTAAAAAATACAATAATAAATGCTAGTACTAAAATATTAATGCATGTACACATAGAAGAGAAAAAAAAATCAAACTTACCTTTTCCTGGTGGGAGTTTTGTTGCATCAACTGGCAGGGTGTGTTTGCCTGAGAGTTTTCCTTTTTTGTAGAGACTCCTGCATAAATATCAGTGAGAGACAGTGGGTTTTCAAAGAATTCCTCAGTCACTTCTTCTTTCAGTGAAATCTCTCCAAGTTCCTCCTTAAAGAAATACAAAATGCAATTTCAAACAAGGTAACCAAAATACCAAGTAGTGATCCCCACAAATATATTTTTTTAGGGGAAAAGGGTCAAAATAGAAGACAGGTCATCAAGTGTACATGGATTAAAGGCAATCTAACACATATGAGGCTTACCCCCATCATGGAAGCAATTATTTTATTTATATAGGTGTAATAGAGGAAAAAGCCCACTTTTTTAAATAATAGATTATGAAAATTTGGAGTTATACATTTAGTTTCATTTTTTCCTTTCTACAAAGAATTGAAAGCAAGATTATGTCATATCTAAGATGTCCATGAGCTTGCATTTTCATTTTTTACACTGCCATTTTTTTTAAGAGCACATATAGCGAGTACCTAGAGGGCAAAAGTCGCTGTAATCATGCTACGGCCTAATACTATGCTAGATAAAAATAAAAAAACAAAAACATGCAAAAACCAAATAACGAAAATACAAAAAACAAAAGCAAACAAGCCAAACAAAAATAGGCAAATTTTTATTTTACTTTGACTTTAGGACCCAATCTGCTGACTGCCTACTAGGGCATAATCATGTTACAGTCTAATACTAGGCTAGATTAACCCATTAGCCACCCGAGGGCCTTTATACAAGATCAATTCAGTGCTATGTAATTGCCCGAGGGCCTTTTGTGGCCTTTCACTTTTAGACTCATTTTCCCTGATTAATATGATAATTCAGCATTTTTTTTTTTGTCAAACTCTAATGATAGTGATTAATCATCTAATTAAAATATATAAATGGCTTAGGTCAGTCCTTCTTTGTTTGTAAACAGAGATTTATGAATGAGAGTAACTTAGACTCATTCAAGGTCACACCATAAAGCAACCGCAAAACAGGGGGCTGATTTATGGTTCAAACACATCTAAACAGCCATTTTTTAAGGACTTCCTCTTTTTTTTGTTCGTAGTTTTTTTTTTTTTTATCCAATTAAAATCATTTAAAAATCATTCAATTAAAATCAGAAACTTATTCAAAGCGGACTATGGGGAGAAAGCCTGTTCAGCTCCCCAGAATTTCTTTTTTCATTTTTTGGCAGAATTTTAAAAGTTCTTTCATATAAAAATGTTATCCATAAGATATAAGCAACATTTTCTATAAAATAGTATTGGCTTAGAAGCAGTAACTAAAATGTAACAATTAATTTCTTCAGTTAACAAGAAATAACTTTGAGTAACTAGCAAATATTTCCAATCATAATTCTAAATATGTAGAAGTCTATTAATAATTTTTAGGTTAAATCAATTAATTGCAGATGATTTCAAAGCAATTCGCTCAGCAAATAATGGGTTAAAAAACAAGTAAAAACATGTAAGTAAATAAATAATAAAGATGAAAACCCCCCAGAAACAATGGCTAAAAAATAAAAAGGAAGCATGCTATGGCATAAGGGATAGGCCCAGGGAAGCATCAGACCAATTTTGGCCTGGTTGCATGCCAAAATGGCAGCAGACCAGTCTATCCCCAAAGCTTCCAAAGTGGGAGAGGAACCCTTATTCTTCTTATTATTTCCTTTCTTTTTATCAGCAGAGGGTGGGAATGGACTGACTTTTCTCCATCGCTGGAAGGACCCTAAGGCTGGATAGACCTACCTCAGCAACATTCTTATCTGAAATTGGCAAGGTCTTGGCTGTCAAAAAGACACCACTGGTGGTGGAGGTCCATGTTCTTCTTCTGAGCCCTCTGGGGTCTGAGCCGTCTGAGGAGAAGCTTGCACAAGGGCTGACTCGGCTTCAGCGCTTGGCACCAAGCCCCGGTTCAACCCCATTGAAGATCCTGCCATCTGGGGCTGGGTCACCTCCAGGACCATGTCTATCTCATGAAAGGAGCCCCCTTTTCCCTAGACACATATCCCATTCAACATTCCTTTTGTCTTGTCTATAGCCAGCAAACCAGCATCCATTCTGAAAGGGAGGGGTCAGGTATGCTGGCCCCTGTAGACTGAAAATACATGAGTGCAGGATGTTGGGAGGCATGGACCAACCGGCTTTGCTATCCCTTGCCCCTGTGAGGGGATTTGCCCTACCAAGTCACTAGCCCCAGAAGCAGTTAATTTGGGGCTGCCTGTCTGCTCTCTGGGAGTCATTTTTGAAAAGAAGGATTGCCGCTGGAAATGCGATGGAGTCGCCAAAGGTCACTTTCTATAGGCCTAGTAGAAGAGTAAGCTTCCTCTCCCGTAGAAGATGGTTGGAGGGTGCCCTGAGAAAGTACAGGGAGGCCTCCTTTCTTATGTGGAGCTACATGAGAGTGGCTCTGATGATGGCAGAGGGGATAAAGGTTTTTTTTTGGTGTTCTCCATGGCCATTAAGCAAGATTTTTCCACCCCTGTCTGTGATAGCCGACACTGACCCCAACAAAGGAACAGCAGTACTGGGGGCCTTTGATCAGCCCTGATATTATCATTTGGTGGAGTGGTATACATCTTCTCTGCCATCCCTTGGGAAAACCAAGACCAATTCCTACATGTGTGTGGTAGGCAGGTCAGGATGATGGATCCAGCTTGGTAACCAGCTAATGAGCAGTTTGGGTCACCAAGCCTAACATCTTTTCCCAGCAGTGTTCAGTTCTGTGATCCAAATGAGTGCCAGGTTGTAATTGAGGAGGTTCATGGGCAAAAGAAGGGGCCAACAAAAGGTGAGTGTAAGGGGATGATGGAAGGGCAAGGGAAAGATGAGGGAGAGTTGGCACAGGAGACAGAGATTGGAAGTTAGCAAAGTAAGGAGGAGAGGCTAAGCTGGGGCTGAACAGGGTGCTGATCCTAACAGTACAGCGGCCAGAAACAGTACAGCAACCAGAAACACATTGCTGGCCCCTTACGGGAGGAAAAAATAAGCAAAATGCAAGAGGGAAGCACACTCCAGCATCAGGGACAGGCCCACCTCGCCCCGGTGCAGGAACATGCAACCAACAACAAAGAACTAAAGAAAAAAGGACCAGCAAAAACCTTAGAATCCACTTACATATCCCAGACAAGAAGACTTATCTACTGTTAGTATAACATGCTCTTTATTTCTTCTTTTTTAACATGTATTTTATTTTTCTTTACTATTTGGATACTAAGGTACACATTTATTTATCTACATGTGTACCCTTTGACATATAGGTTCGGTTTTGCCTCAAAAGCACACACACACTCGTCAGAATGGGGGAAGGGGGAATGGTACTCTCTTCTCCTACAGTCTTTATCTGCTAGTGATGAAAATAATAAACATATAAGACAAACAGAAAAAGAAAATGGGAAATCTCATTCATTCCATGCCATACAGGGGGATATTGCTAGCATTTTTTTATTGATCATTTAATTTTTATTCCTTAATTCCTTATGATACAACTTTTTCATCTGTTCCTCCTAATATGTGATATTTCACAACTAAAATATTCATCTAGTTGGTTCATAAACATATTCAGACATGCTTTCCACTACACAGTGGGGTAAGCTATTTCAGATTTGTACGATCTTAAAAGTTTGGGGCTATAGTAGAGTTGAAGTGCTTATTCATTAATTTGAAACCATTTTGGCATGTGTTGGCCCTTTCATCCATCTCAGACAGTATTCTGTAATTAATATTTGGAAATCCTTTAAAGAGTTTTAATATTTTGATCATTGTCCACATAATCAGCAATAAGTGGAGTGTCTCTTCTTTTAACACTTTTTCTAACTGTGCAATATCTTTGTTAAGGTAGGAGCCTAGAATTTATTGCATATTTGAGGTATGGGTGCACAAGTGCTTTGTATAGAGGTAGAATTATATCCGGAAGCAAGGATTTGGCCATTCATATGATATTTTACTTTTAAGTTATGACATCCTAAGTGCATGACCTCACATTCACATATGTTAAGGCTCATCTGCCCTTTGTCCATCGACTTAACAATTTTACTAAGGTATCTCTTCATTTCCTCTAACATCATATCAAAAAGGTGCTCTGCTTCCTAGCTTCATGTGATCTGCAAAGTCAGAGATCCAACTAATCACTCCATTATCCAAGTTATTAATGTACATACAATAAATAATAGTGGACCCAGGAGTGACCCCTACAGCGCCTCACTGGTGACTAGGGCCCATGAGTGGAATGGTTTCAAAGTCCTTTTTAAACAAAATAAATTATATCCATCAGTTAGGCTGAGAGAACAGAAATTAGTAGAGTGAGATTACTCCCCTTTTTTGAATATTGACATAAAATTTACACATTTGAACTCTATTGGAACTAGGCCTTCCTCTATCAATCGATTGAAAATTGTGCAGAGCAGTCTAGCTAATTCATTTTTTTTTAATTGTTTAAGATGAGTTGGGTATACTCCTTTCTTCAACTAGTGTTGGTAATTGTATAATGTCCTCCATAGTAAAATCAGTTACAAAGTGCTCATTTAATTATTTAGCAATTTGTTTGGGATTGTCTGTTATAATACCCTCTTTACTTCTGATCAGCCCTATTGAACTCCTTATGGGCTTTCTACTGTTCACATAATTATAAAACCATTTCAGTTTATGCTTCAAATTTAAGGCAAGATCTTTTTTGTATTTCATTTTAGCTTCCCTAATTGCCCACTTTAGCAGCATTCAATAATGAATCTTTCCCACTTTACTATCATTTTGCTATTTTTTAAACTTTGATAACCTCTTATGTTCCCAAGTTAGGTTTATTATTAAAGAGCTAACCTATAGTACTATCTTTGATTTCCCCTTTTTTTTTCTGTGTACATATTTAACTAACTCAGGATCCAGTGTGAGTACATTTTGCTGCAACTCTGAGTACATGCCCTGCATTGTTCTATTATAAAAAAAACTTCACCAGTTATCCTTCTTATGTGGCCAGATTGGTTTTGAAGTTGCAGCTCCCAAATCATGGGATTAGTTGTATATTCTCTTTTAGCTCATTGCTTGTATACCTCTTTGATATAGCCACAATTCTGACTGGCCTAAATTGTGAATCTGGGTGTTCATATGAATCTAAGATACATGCCTGTTCATTAATCACTTCATAGGTGCCTTTTCTCTCTATACAGCTTGATCTCAATCTTTGAATGTGATGATCCCTCCCACGCAATTCATCAATGGATGCCTGAAATCTGTTTGCCAGCTTGTCTAATTTATGGTTTGTTGCAACAATGCCTCTCCCTACAGTTTGATTCTATCGTAATTTCATTCATCCTATTTGCCTGTTTCACCTTGAATGCCTGATTTAATAGACAGGTTCTAATGTAACCAGGGCCAGTAGGTACATAGATTTCCTTATTAAATGAAAGCCCACAATAAGCACAAACAAATTTCATGACAGGCATATTAAGCAAGAGATTTTTCAAAATGTCACTGCTATAGAAACATATTACATAGTTTTGGATTGTAATTATATTTATTTCACTTTTGAAATAAACAAAATGCTTGAGCATGACACATGAGAGAGCTGGGAGACTGTATCAAATAAGGAGAAGTCAAGTGGAAATTTTTGTTTGAGTCAGATAATCCATAAGTGTGTACAAAACAAAGTAAAAGCATTAGCAACCAGCTCATCCTGATAAGGGGATAGGTAACGTGGTTAAGATCACCCAGACTGGGACATTCAATATGTAACAAACAGTCCTTTTTTTCTTTTTTCTTTTCTTTTTTTAAAGGAGGCCATCTGGCAAAGGCATACTTGAGCGTTAGTCACCATACTAACTACAGCCTACGACTAGGCTATATTAAAAAACAGGCCTAAAACCAAAAATGAAAGCAACAAGCTAACAAGAAGGAAGCGCGCTCTAACGTCAGGAGTATGTCTGCCTCCCATGACGCAAGAGCATCTGACCCACAACAAATGGTTAAATAAAGTGGAGGATGACAGCCTCCTCCAGAAAGTAAATGCACAGGTCAGTGTGTACAAACCTGTCCCAAGTACAAGGGACAAGCGGTAGCGACCTCGCTCATCCTGGTAGTGGTAACATGCATGAAGATCGCCCAGACAAAGACCATCAACAAGAATGTGCTGAAGAGTCTGGGGAACAATGTAGTCTTCGCAATAAAGCGCAGGCAAGCACTCCATCAAATGGAGGTAATTAAGTCTCTCATTGATGCCAAACACAAGGCCTAAATAACCCTAGAACAAGACCCAAACTCTCATCAAAAGAAGGCCCAGTAGAAGCAATTAAAGTCACAGTATCAAATTAGACTCTGGTAGGATCCAGAATGACTCGTGGCAACAAACAGCAGAAGAGCTCCAAAATTATGCTGCTGATGCTGGAGACCTTAAAAAATTTTCTGCAGGTACAAAGAAAATTTTGGGCCCTAAACAACACTCCTCTAACTAAAAACGCAGATATACCAAAATGTTGGATGTAGCATTTCAACACCCTCTGAATCAAAACACATCAGCCCATCGGGATTTCCTCAGAAACATACCCCAACATCCAATTATGAATGTCCCTACCACCAACCTATCAAGAGTTCTGCATAGCCTTAAAACAAATGCATCAAGGGAGAGTTGCTGGACCTGATAACATTCCTACAGAACTCTTTGCCCATGGAGGTATAGTTCTAAAAACATGATTGTATACTCTCATACTCAGAATGTGGGAAGAAAAACATGTAACAGATGACTGGAAAAAGCACTCCTTGTTACCATCTTTAAAAAGGAGACCAAAAAGTGTGTGGAAATTATAGGGGAATATCTCTCCTGTCCATGCTGTAGGAAAGTCATGGCCAGGGTCCTGCTAAACAGACTGCAACAAGTCACAGAGACCATCCTACCCGAGTCTCAATATGGTTTTCGCTCATCAAGAGGAAACATTGATATGATCTTCTGTGCCAGATAACTGCAGGAAAAGGCAAAAGAACATGAAGCCCATATTCCTCATTTTCTATGACCTTGAAAAGGCATACGACAGTGTGCCTAGAACTGCTATATGGTCAGTTCTTAACCGATTTGGAATCCGTGAACCCTTCATAAAGATGATACAGACAATACATGATGGTGTGACTGCAAAAGTCATCGACCAAAATAACCTATTAGATTCTTTCCCTATCACATGTGGGTTAAAGCAAGGATGTGTACTTACACCTACTCTCTTCACCCTATATCTGGCTGCCATGTTATATGAAATCACCCCAGACAACCCGGGGCTCGAGATCAAGTATAGGTATGATGGTGGATCTTCAAAATGTCTAGACTCAAGTCCCGTCATAACAGCAACACTGCCACTGTAATGGAAATACAGTACAGAGATGATAATGCTGCCCCTGACCTCTCTCAAGAACAACTCCAGCGATCAGTAGTTAACTTCCATGCTGCATATACTCGCTTTGGCATGACTGTAAATAAGGGTAAAACTAAAATCCTGTCGCAACTAAGCCCAGGCAAGGACCTGCCACAAATGAATATCACCATAGATGGAACAACCATTAAATGTGTGGAACATTTTCCTTACTTAGGAATCATCCTCTCAACTCAATGCACTGCATCTAAAGAGATGGAAAACAGACTGCAGGCAGGTCACACTGGCCTCGGAAGACTATCCACCAGTGATCAAAATAAAGACCTAAGCATACACACTAAAATAATGGTCTATAACGCGATAGTAGTCTCCATGCTTTTATATGCATGTGACACCTGAACTATATATAAAAACCTTCTAAAACTGGAACAATTCCACCATAAAAAGCTACGTACCATCATGAACATTAAAGGGGACTACTAGGTCACAAATAGCACTGCCCTTGAAATGGCAAATATCACCAGCATCAAGGCAATGATCCTGAGACACTGCTTGAGGTGGTCGGGTCATGTGGTACGCATGGATGACATAAGACTACCTAAGAAAATCCTCTTCAGTGAACTGAGCACAAGCTCCCTGCCCTAAAGGCCGCCATCTGCTCAGATACAAAGACCAGCTGAAGAAATCCCTCAAAGACACGGACATAGACCCAAATGCTTTTGAACTATCTGCCCGCAACAGAACAGAATGGAGACACAAACTAAAAGTGGGTCCTGACCTATTTAAGGGAAATAGGAAAGCAAGCCTGGAAGCCAAATGGCAAAAATGGGCCAAAAGGCAAATCAACCCCAGCCCAAACACAGATTTCAATGCGACCAATGCACACGACTTTATAGAGTTTGCATTGAGCTCATAACAGGGTGGGCAAATCAAAAAAGCCCAGCCCTAAATAATGAGGGTTTTATTTCCAGTTTTTTGGGGGCTTTTTCAAGTGAAATTTGAAAATCCTGGGTTTGGAATTTTTTCAAAAATTACTTTTTTTTCAAGAAATGAATGCTACTTGATTTATTCAAAATTCATATTTGTTTATAATTTCAACAAATATGTATCAAATTAAGGTTATTTCTCTGATACTGACCCATAATAATTCATCTCTTCTTCTACAGGTTATGGCTATCAATCAGTGATCTGTTCTTACTATAATATAATTATTAAACAAGTAATTATTAATATTATATAAAAATAGAGATAGCTATTCTTTTTCTATGTTATTCTAGTGTTTGTAGCATTTGTTTTTTGAAAAAACCCAGAATAAATCCCGGGTTTTATTGGGCCTTTTCAAAATTTTGTTTTTTTCCAACCCTGGCTCATAAGATATATATATATATATATATGGAAAGAGAGAGAGAGAAAGAGTTAGCAACATATCACAAAAGCCCCAAATAAGCTGCCCTTTGGTCATAATTGGTATTTGGGGTCGCTCATCCTTCAATATGCATCAAAACCCTTAACAGCATTTTCTGTTAAGATTTTTCAGTGTGACATGGGGCCAAGTCCTAATGGAAAATCCATTATATTCCCATGTAATTGCCTTATTTGAGGTCGTAGATGGCTTTGTAGTACCTCTATGTACTTCCTCTGATTCAATGTTGCCTCTACAATGTGCAAGAGATTTGCTCAATATGCAGATATTGCTACCTAAACCATAATTGTCTGGAGACATTCATGTTTAAATTCTTCATCAGTGCTCATCATGCTTTGCACACAACCATCAAGCATTACAATTATTGATGTAAGAAAACACTAGCTACAATAATAGAAAACAATATTTGAATAGTAGGAAATCTAAACCAAGTGAATGTTTTACAGTATTACTATCAGAAATTGAGAGTAGGTGTAAGAAAATCCTTTATTTTTATTATATTTTATCAATCATAAATTATATAAATACCCTAATCCACCATTTTAGATGGTCTTACCTGCTCCCATTTCTTAGATAAGCATAGGTTTTCTTGTTGAACAATATACCTGTAGTCCACTTTCCAAATGTCTGTTGCTAACTGTTCTTAAATGCACAGTAATGTCTTCCTTTAAATGATGTGAACTCTTATAACAAGATATTCTACTTCTCTCATTTGTAATTATTTTTCTTAATCATTTGAGTTGTAGTCTTGCAATTTCTTTCTGTTTAGATGACAAAATGTGTTTGCACCACGTGGTGCAAATGAGTGTTGTCATATAGTTATTTTTAGAGGAATTGGAAGTCCGGAGTAATCTTTTAATCACCCACCAGGTGGCTTCTATTAGATTCATATGTGCTCCCTCCAATTACTTGGGACAAACAGTGACTAAAATCTACAATACACATAACTTTGCATAATGATGAATGACATAAGCTTGGGAAATTCTGTGAAAGTAAGAAACTACTTTGTAACGAATTGATCTGAACTTTCAGAGCTAATGTTTCTGGCTAAGCTATTCAACACTTTTGTCATAAAAGGTAAATGAAATATGAATAGAACTTTAGACCCTGAATAATTTAATGAATATATATAATAAAAGAGTACATAAAAAAAACTTGGTTTCACTAAGAGAATAAAAATTAAATAAACTTAAGTAATGAAATGTGAGCAGACTTTGCAGGAGCCAGATAGTAAAGGGTGTTCCATTAAGATGGATCGCAGTTAGCAAGCAGTAAATATACATTGCAGCAAAATATATATTGAGCTTTTCTGCCTCTTTCAACACTACTTTCAATCATCCTAACTACTTTGCTTATTTTTCATAGAATAAGTTTGTGATGGTAATATTTCTATTATGAATGACTAAAATTTGTTATACAGCATTGAGCTTTTAATAACTTTGGATTTTATATTTTCTCTTTAAATTTAGGTTGTGCAATACACATATGTATTGTATATATACCTATATAAAGCATACTTACCTTACACACAATTGTCTCTGATACAAATTTATCACTATTACTATCTGAATTTGAAGAAAAGTATTCATCTAATAGACTTGATTTCATTTTATCTATATTTGCATCAATTTCTTGCAGCTCAGATTTAATGAGTTTTGATTTTAATTCTCTTGAAACATCATTCTGTAACAAAGAAATTTCATGTTGAATAGAGTGATTATTCACATTATTTGGAACAGCAGAGGATTTTATCTCATTCAATAAAGAGACCCTTTTGAGATAAATCCTCACTTCTTTGGGGCAAATTTCATAAAGTTTCCTTTTAGAAATGTGTGAATTTAGCTTCAAACTCATAATTTATAAAAGATTTTAGCAAAGTTTTAAGAAGAATGCTCTCCTAAGCTGAAATAGTTAATACTAATATCAGGGAACTTAACATTATCTGTAAATATAAAAATGTAATTTAATTTACAACTGAATTTTATACATTCAACATGTAGAAGGTACATAAACTAAATACCCTAAAAAACACTTGTGGTGGTGGAGAAAAGCATACCAAAATCTCGTACCTGGTTCTTTTTTTAATTTTTCTTTTTTTTACCCTATCTGGAGACCCACTACAAGGACAGAGCCTACTTGCATCTTTAACTCCATTATTTTGTACTTGTCAAACACACCAACTCTATTGCAAATATTTACTTATATTTCTCCACCACTTCTGCACCTTATTTCCAAAGACTTGTTCACCATTTATACTCCAACTAAATTTTATTTTCCATTGATTCCCATAATCTGTTGTAACATCTAGTAATACTTGCAGATCTTCTCCATTTTCACTCATTATCAAGATATCATCTACAAATCATAAACAATTGATATTTCTGTCACTTATCACTACTCTGGTACACTTCAATCTTATCTTTTTTGTAACTCATCAATGAAAACTAAAAAGCTGTGGAGACATGGTGCATCTGTCTCATACCCACATCAGTTAGTTTCTACCCCTTTCAGACTCATTTTTACCCTATTAACTTGATATAAACTCCTAATTACATTCAGAATATTTGCATCCATGCATACTCTGGCTCAACAGAACAATGTTCATTCATTCACCACAATGTCCAGGAACCTAGCATAAGATAATCTCAACATCTGCCTAGTTTGCTGCAACTGTGGCATCATAGATACCTGGGACCAGGGGGTGATGAGATTCCATCCAATGCCATGCAACCACTCTCATACTGAGTAGTAAATTGCAACCAGCTCAGCTGTGAAGACAGACAGCACTTGATAGAGCCCGGCTGACTTCAAACAGAGGGGATATGGCATGAAAGTCCCCCCCCCCTTCCCCTGGAACTTAGAGCTATCCACGGATACAATGTGACACAAAGTGTGTTGCAAAAAGTTTGAATGCAATACTCCTTGTGATGTAGAAGCTTTGAGAGCAGAGGGGTAGCACCCTTCAGGGCGGCATCCTTGGCAGAACCAGAAGAGCTACTGGCCTGAGAGCTACACTGAATTTTCAAAGGAGTTTCCTAGCCCTAAAAGACTTAGGGTATGACTCGCTTCCCTCAGCAACTGGGGCACTGTCAAGATGGGTAGAAGTCACTGGCTTGCATGTACAAGCACATAATGCACTGTGCACAGTACAGAGCAAGTGACATCTATGCAGCATCAAGGAGTAGGCTCTCAATGGGGGAGGTGTGGAAGGCACCTTCCACAATACACACACAGCTGCAGATAATCAAGCTTCAAAGTCAAACGAACAATAGATCTGTAGAAGAGCAAGGCAGCCTAAGTGCTGAACATCACAAAACATGTTTAAGGCACTGGTATGAGACCATATGGATGTGAACATGACCCTCCCAAGGAAGGGGGTATGAATCTACCACTTTCAGCCAAACACCATTTAGGAACAAGTCCAGGTAGGGGTGGAACCCTGGATGGCAGTAAAAGTGGATCGCCTTAGTCTTGGCCAAGGAAAACAAACTTGTGCACTTCAGCATAGCGAAGTGGTTGAGCGAATGCG
This sequence comes from Ceratothoa steindachneri, assembly GCA_963969495.1. Classification (NCBI taxonomy): domain Eukaryota; kingdom Metazoa; phylum Arthropoda; class Malacostraca; order Isopoda; family Cymothoidae; genus Ceratothoa; species Ceratothoa steindachneri. The sequence goes on along the minus strand of OZ018333.1, from coordinate 53,206,367 downwards.
AGTGTGTGTGAAGGGCCATTCTCCCACCCCTTTTCCAATACCCTCTCCCTCCCTCTAAGAATGTGTGTGTAAATGGGAGATGGTTATTTATATATATATATATATAATTTGATTTTGTGAGTTGTTTTTTCTTTCCAGGCGCCATATTCTGGAAAGATTGACCTAGTTGTGTATTATATTGATTAGAAGCGAACTACTTACCATTTGTTAATTTAGAAAGGCCTCTCTAGTAGTTGATAAAGTTTCAAGACTGTGTTTCTCTTGTAAAGATTGGCTGACTTTGCGAAATTTCTAATAGTTTGGACATAATGAAGGAGGGCTTTTAATAGCCACGAAAATGTGACAAGATCGCTTATCTGATACCAAGCTTGGAGGCGCCATTTTTTTTTTCATACAAAGATTTTGTGGTAACATGTGAGGCCTTTTCTTTTTTGTTTGTTCATTTATCGTTTGTTGCTGTAGTTACAAATATTATTGTTGTTTGACTTTGCATCTCTTCCATTTGTATATATAGTCTAATTGAGTGTTTTGTATAAATTTTGATTAGTAGTATTCATAAGATAAAATTAATTGTTTTGTATATATATTATTAGCATGTTGTATATAAATATATTTATCCCCCATACTTTTTTTTGTAAATAAAGGACTGAACATACAATCCATTTCATTTATCCCTGGATTTCTCACATCTGAATTAGTGTAGGAAGTGGGTTGGAATGATTGGGGTTAAAGCATAGGTTGGTAGCCCGCTACAACGAGAGACAGTTCAATGCTTCAGAGTTGGCATCTGGGGCATACCAAGAGATTGAAAAGTAGAGCATAGTGAGAACATCTTCCAGCAGCACTGAAGTGATACTGTTGATGATCTGGGCAAAGAGTGCGACACTGATGATACTTCCCTGTGAGACACACTCTTATTGCTCCATTGGTCCAGGGTGCTCCCCCACCCATAAGCAACATCAACAATCTCATAAAACCTCAGAAACAAAGATTGGGGACATCCCCTCACCCCAATCATGCATAGAGTCTCTATGATACTGTATGACCATGTGGTATCGTAGGCCTTCTCCAGATCATAAAACACTGTGTCGTAGTGTTGCCTATGAAGGAAGGGCTCAAAGATGGCATTTAACAGAGTGTAGAACTGGAACATATGCTACTTTATTTCATATATGTAAAAGCACAGCCTTTAAAGTTCTGGTTGATGAGTCTATAAAAAGTCTCCATTCATCTGGCTTATAGGGGAAGTCTAAAAATTCAACTAATCCATTGACATTTTTGCAATATGCCAGCAGAGTATTTATGAAAGAAAAACTTTCAAAACTCTTCATCTCTGCTGCTGTACCAGTAATAGGTGATTCTGCAGCGAGTAAATTATTTTACTAAATCTTGAACCAAGTAACTGAGCTGACTCTTTTGATAGACTCAAGTCTCTGGTCAAGTTGTTCAGTTGGGCTAAATTTAAAGGATTAGGTTGGTGTAATTCTGGCAAGGGGTGAGGCTTAGCTGCACGCAAGCTCAAGGATGCATTTCCACTTGGCTAGCCTGTAGTCCTGATCAGACACTTGTAACCTTTACTTTCTCATTCACTGCACCCATCAACAACTAAAGTTTAAATGATTGTAGTGTTAGTCTGATTACGCTGGGCACCATGGCAGTGGATCAAAGACAACTTGAGCTTTGTACCTTCCATACATCTTTATCCCCTTTATTCATGATCCTCTTTGTTGATGCTGTCAATGATATGCCCTAGCTAAATGGGAACACAGTTAATTTCAGGAAAGTTAAGCCACATTGGCTTGCTAAGTTGCTGGATGGAGTCCAGATTCAGGCTTTGGATCTCAAATCAAACTTAAAGTCCCCATTAACAAAAGCTTTCAAAAGGATGTAGATAAGTAATAAAACTTGTATCAAATTATTTCTTATCTATGTCACAAACATTATTCCTTGTGCTAGGAAATTATATTTGAAATACACTAAGTTAATGGACTGACCAATCAAAATAAACTGCCAGTGATACTCAATGATCAATAGGAAAGGAAAAAGACATCAAATAATTACTTCTTTGAGTGAGCAAACTCGAGACATTGTTTCTTCATAACCATCAACCTCTTGTTCTTGACTACTCAATCTTTTCACAGTTTGAGCACATGAATCAAAAATTTCTTCCTTGATCTTTTGAGCTGGGCTTTCTTTGCAATCATCCTTATAAAAAATTAAAGGTGACTTGTACAATTTCATTCAATTGCAATATCTAATTATAATTACATATCAAATAGTCAAATGTAAAAACAAGATTACTGAACAAATAATGAAATGCAATTTAATATTGAAATCCTCACTTACCTTTTCATCATCCAAATCATTCATATGTCTTCTATCTTCACAGAATTCTTCCTTTATTTCTTTAATTGTCCTCTCACCAAAAGCATCCTAAGAGGGATAAAAATGAAAACCTTTCATCTTATACATCAAGCAATTTATAGAGGAATTATATTGCATGTCCTAATAATATAGGATGGAAATAAAATATAGATGAAATTAATCAAGAAACTGCATATTATTTATATCTAAGCCTTACACTTCCCACTCAAAGGGCTTAGTGGTTTTAGTAATCATGATTTAGGGGTCTCCTGAGATCAGCAATACATTTCTAGGGACATATATATTCATTGGTACAAGAGCCCATCCTGGGAGAGCCTTTCAAATGACCTGGATTTAAGCAGCATTAATATAATTTCACAAAGATTCCAGGGGCCATTTTTAACCAATAAGCAAAAAATATAAAATTCTCCATGATCAAAAAGGAGAAGCAAAACAAATCAATTCATCACCAACCGATTAGAAATTGATTGTGCTTGTGTATTAAAGCTCAACAGTCAAACAGTACAAGCATCCACTGATAACTCAGGTGCAATCAACCACACTCGAGAGGGACAGAAGGGTAAAGAAACAGAGGGACAGGAGACCATGAAAAACATAACAATGAGATCATAAATAAAGGTTGAGAATGGAGGAGAGAGGGATAGTCAAAAGTGCCTTTGCAGGCTGCTCTGATGAGCAAGTTGAGCCACATCTCCAATGATGAGGCAGGAACACACTCAGAACAAGCCTCTGGGAACATTGCAAGTGTGGAGTGGGTGTGCAGAGGTGGACTTAGTTTGCTAATTACTGAGTTTGACCCATGGAAGATCCTGCCTGCAAGGGCTGAGTCATCTCTGGGATCAGGTGCAGCTCAGGGGGGGCCTCCATGTACCCTCCCCTTCCTGGCCCAAGGCATCTCATTTGAGATACCTTCAGACAAGGTCAAGTCCAGGTTGTTGAACTGACCTCCATAAGGAAAGAGAGGAGGCAGGCATGTCACTCTCTGTAGGATGGTTGAGGGCATGGACCAAAAGGTCAGGTCATCACTTCTACTCTAAATGGGTTGGCCCTATCAAGCCACTCCCACTAGGGGCAGTCTAGGTTGGGCAAGCTGCCTGTTCTCTTAGCAGTTCCTTGGCATAGAAAGGGGGGGGGGGAACTGCTGCTTTTTCATAGGGTGGAGTCAATGAAGGGTGGCTGCAAAGAAAGGAGAGCAAGAAGCACCCTCTTCACTGGAAAAAGTTTGGATGGGCGACCTCCTTTCCTCCAGAGGGTGGAGCTGCCCGAGAGCAGCTTCAAACAATACCAAGGAAATGATGCAAATCCACCAATTCCAGGTAAACTCCATTTAGCAACAAGTATGGGTTGGGGGGAGAGCAGAGATGGGGGCAGAAATGCACTACCATAGCCTTGGCTTGAAGTAAACCAAAACCTGTGCTCTCTGGCATAATGAGAGATGCAGAATTAAGAACATATTCTGGCAGTGCAGCACGAGTGATGATGTAGTAGTTTGGTTGTCCGCCTCCCCTCCCCTATGTCTAATCCCTTTCTTCCTTTTCAGAATGTGTGTGTGGATCGTCGCGTGATCATCGTCTTTGCTTTGTGTGGGGGGATCGATAGATCTCTATCATGCTCCCCCGTTCATCTCTATTTTCTTTTTACGCAGATTCTTTCAGCTTAATAGTTGTGTATTTGCTCATAGTTTGAAAGTCAATAGTTTTGATTGAGGAAGGAAGAGCAGCCTGGATGGAAAATAGGTGAGTGAAAATTGTGTGAGTGGGTGTGGTTAAATGTGTTAGGATTAAAGATGTTTGAGTGTGGCAGTGAATCAGTGACTGAATGTGCTTTCTCTTTTCCAGTTCTGTGGTACCGATCATCGCCAACATCTGGCTTTCGGAGACGGCTGAAGCCAATCCTGACCCTTGTAAATGCGCCTACCTTTTGGGGTTAATTGGAGCAGCGCTTCACCAACAATGACCCAGCAGTTGGGACTAACAAGCGTCCCAGGCCCCTAAAGTCCTTGGCTTTGACGAGTCCTGAGCCCCTCAGAATCCTGCAGAAAGTGACCACCTCTTATTTTCTCCAACTCGTCTCGCTCCATTAGTTAGTTAAGGGTGCACTCATCATTCACGATATCTTTGTAGTAAATAGCTATTCGTTTGCATAGCCGAGATACAATTGTAAGGCCTTTTGTAAAAATATATGGCAAAATAGTTAGTACAGTAGCCATTCACTGAGTCTAGGATGATACTCTCTATCCAGATCATGTTGAACAAATTTAACACAAAGAGCATAAATCTATCACCTAGGTGTTGAAACAATCCATATGGCACATAGCCCAGAACAAAGGTGGATTTCCTGCACAAAGTGAGAGTGGAACGCAATTCACTCAAAGTAAATGTCATTGAAGAGTTCTCCACCTCTGGTGGTAAAGTCAAATTGGCAACCTTCTCTGATATCACAACATGCATTGAATACTGGCTTTAACTGTAGCCTCTGTTTGGTCAGGATTGATTGAGAATTCTGGTTATGACTTTTCTGTAATGACTTGTAGTTGTTCTCGCAGTTTGAGTGCACAGAATGGTTCATTTCCTGTAGTTTTGAGCATTATGTATCTAGACCAACAAGCCAGTCCAAATATTATTCTGAACTTGTTTGTTTTTACTTTTTGCTGTTGTTTTTTGTGCATTTTTTGTCTGTTCATTTTGTAGAGTTGGTGAGTCAATAATAGTATCCATGGCCTATAAGTGAAATTCAATACCCCTGCCTGTGGCGGCCCACACTAACCCCAACCAGGGGCTGGTACTACTGGGCGCCTTTTACAAGGCCCCAGCCGGTACCACTAGGTGGCGCAGTATACCCCTTCACCCCTGCAAACAATTGGGTCCTTTCTTTCCACCTCTGACTAATTGCTATCTTTCCTTCATTCTTCTACCTTACTGTACCACATCAATTTCTTTCTTTTCCTATGCTTTTCTCTTGACATTGCAAAGTCAATACCTCCGACCTTCATCGCATTGCATTTATAGTTAAAAATGGCAAGTAAAGCACTCTATCTAGTAATAATAATGTTATCCCTTCCAACTTGCCTGAAATATATGAATTTTTACAGAACAAATCCATGTATGAATAATTTAGGCTAAATAATTTTGAACATTTCTTATAAGAAATTATTTAATTATACAACTGTTTTTTCAGATAATAAAATTATAAAAATATGTCAAATGGACAAACTTATTTTAATGATAACTGGTTAGAAGAAAAAGTTCATAAAGAATTTAAGGACTGGCTTCAAAAGGTTTCTAGTGATGTTAGGTGTTGCTAGGTGGCATGTTTTAAATTTTGCTCTTCAAAATGCTGGCAAATTTGGACCAAAAGTTACCTTGTTTTTTTCTTTTGTAGGCAATAATTTGGTTGATTCATATATTTAGTTACCATACTTTTTTTTTCATTATTATTATTATTATCAAATTTGAGTATTATACTATTTGCTTTATTGTTGGACTTGAAAATAAAGTGGTTAATAAGAATGAGGTTAGTAATGGGACACACCTAATAGTAACTGACATAGATATATGTGTCCACTGCAATACCAAATGTACAGATAAGGGTAAAGGGAGTGAAGGGTTATTTTGTGATTATTGTGGGTTTTGGGTGCATGCCTCATGTGAGGGTCTGACACCTGAGGGGTACAAGCAATTCAGTAAGCTAGCTAAACAAATGCCAAACATAACATATTATTGTACTTTTAAACATTGTAAAACAGTGGCTGCAGAAATATTGAAACAACTGGACGCAATTAGACAAAGGGTTGAGGAAAATTCATAGAGGATTGAGGCTCTGGAAAAGGGTATACATAGTCAAAAAAGTGAATTATTGAGTGAAGTGAAAGCTGAAATGGAAGAAAACTTTGAAGAAAAAATTGAAGATATTTGGGAAGAAGAAAGAGATAGAATAGAAAGGAAGAAAAATGTATTGCTAGCAAATGTTCCAGAACAGGAACATGAGTATGGACAACAAAGAAAGCATGATGAAAGCATGTGAGTAACTTTTTAACCAATTCTTTGGGCACTGAAGTTAACACTAAAGTTTAAAAGATAATTAGAGTAGGTAAAAGAGATAAAAATAAACCATATCCAAAAATGATATAAGTAACTTTTGAAAATGAAAATGAGGTAAGAACTGTACTTGAAAATGCAAAGAAGATTCCACATATTTCAGATGATATCTTAAAGAATATTAAAATATTTACAGATTTAAATAATAAAGACAGGGAAAAGAGGAACATCTTGGTTAAGGAAATGTAAAAAAAAATTATGAATTAGCCAAGCAAAAGACCACAGATCATAAATGGATCATCAGAAATAACAAGCTCATTAAAATCAAACAATAGTCAGCACATTTTTTATAGATCAATCTCACACCAATATGCCTCTTGCAAACCCTGTTATTAAATGTATTTACACTAAATGTTGATGGAATATTTAATAAAATTGGAGAATTTAATGAATTAATTAATAAAGAAAAACCAAAAATAATTATGTTAACTGAAACAAAATTAAATGTTCAGATACAGAATCATGAAATTTTTGAAAATGATTATATAATTTTTCGCAAAGCCAGAAAAAATTAGAATGCACCTGGGGGTGGAGTATGTATTTTGGTTCATAACAGTTTGGTTTCTACAGAAAATGAGATAAAAAATTTTAATATGCATCAATATAGAGAGGCTGTATGGTGTGAAATTAAATTGGCAAATAATAGAAAGATTTTACTGGGCGTAATTTATAGACCTCCCTCATCTAGTAATGAAAATAATGAATTATTAAATGATCTAATAAAATTGACTTATGATTATAGAAGGGAAAATCAAGTATTTATTGCAGGCGATTTTAACTTTAAGGAAATTAACTGGGAAATAGACAAACTGAAAAATGGGATATCCCAAGAGATAGTCTTGTTTTTTATACCAGCTTGTCCATAAAGATACTCATAATATAGGAGAGGAAAATTCATCAAGACTTGATCTCATATTCTCTAGAAATGAACCTGATGTAGAAAATATTAAATTAAGTTGTCCTCTGGGCAAAAGCCATCATTCTGTCTTGATATTTAATATTGTTCCTGATATTCAAATTGATGGTGGAACTGAAGAAAATTATTGCAATTATTCTTTTCATAAAGGAAATTATAATGCAATTAGACAAAAACTAGAATTGATAGAGAGGGACTCACTTCTAAATGATAATTCTACTACTGAGGTGTGTGAAGTTTTTAATAATATTTGTAGGTAATGATCTTGTGAAAAAGTACATCCCAATTGCTATAAAAAGTAGGAAGGCTAAACTTAAATGGATGACAGGCGATCTAAGAAGACAGATAGATAAGAAGAATGAAGCATGGAAAAGATTGCTGAAAAGGGAGACGCCTTTAAGGAGAGAAACCTATAGAAGAGAAAGGAACAAAACCACATCCATGATGAAGAGAATCAAAGTGGAATTTGAGAAACAGGATATAAAGAAAAATCCTAAACATTTTTGGAGTTATGTTAGAAACAAAACTGTCTTAAAAGACAAGGTAATACAAGTGAGGCAAAATAATTCCTCATTAACTAATAATGATAAAGATACAGCCACTGTATTTAACAAAGCTTTTCAAAGTGTGTTTATAGATGAAGACATCACAGACATACCAAGAATGAATGGATCTGAATATAATGGACCAAAGATTGAAAATATCAATATTAGTGAAATGAAAGTGAAAAATATATTGAAAAAACTGAATGTAAACAAGGCTATTGGACCAGATGGAATACATCCAAAATTTTTAAAGGAATGCTATGATCAATTGTCATATCCAATTACAATCATTATTCAAGAATCATTGCATACAGGAATTGTCCCAGAACCCTGGAAAGTAGCTAGAGTGTGTCCAATATACAAGAAGGGTGACAAACATTATTCTTCAAACTATCGACCAGTATCATTGATAAGTGTACCATCTAAAGTGTGTGAAATACTTATAAGAGAGGAAGTAGTAGAACACTTGGAGAGTAATAACCTACGTAGTGATATACAACATGGTTTTAGATTGAAAAGAAGTACTTGTAACAAATTTGTTAACATACATGGAGTATCTCACCAGTGCAACTAATGAACAAACACATGTAGATGTAAATTATTTTGATTGGTGAAAGGCTTTTGATACAGTGCCACATCAAAGACTGCTAATTAAACTTCCTATGGAATTACTGGGAGACTTGTTAAGTGGATTGAAAATTTTATAACAGGTAGACATCAGTATCTTGAAATACGTGGCCAAATATCGGAGAAGTTACAGGTTACCTCAGGAGTCCACCAAGGCTCAGTAATTGGACCAATACTATTTTTAATCTTTATAAATGACATCAGTGAAAATTTAGAATGTCCATCTCTACTGTTTGCTGATGATTTGAACATTTTTATGAAGATTAACACTGATGAGGATATAGAAGCAATGAAATGGGACTTATTGAAACTGAGGGAATGCATGTAGGTCATAGAAATCCAGAGATTAAATACAGCCTTAATAATGTTGAATTAGAATTCACAGAAAAGGAGAGAGATCTTGGAATAATTATGACAAAAGACCTGAAACCAGCTCAGCATATTGGGATGGTTGCAGTCTCCTTCTTTTCTTATGTTCTTATGTTTTTAGCAAAGCTAATAGGATTGTGGGCTTGATAAGGTGAACTTTTGATTATATGGATATAGATATGTGTAAGACATTATATTTTACTTGGTAAGGTCGCATCTGGAGTATGCTGTACAATGTTAGTCACCATATTATATTAAAGACATTGAAGAAATTGAAAAAGTTCAGAGAAGGATGACAAAAATAGTATCTGATTTAAGACGAATTGAATATGTAGAATGATGTAATTTAATAGAAATTGATTTGTTAGAGAAGAGGAGAATATGAGATGACCTAATTGAGACATTTAAAATACTGAACAGCTATGAAAATGTTGATTTTAAACTATTTTTTCAATTGAGTGAGTTGGATATTCTGAAGTTATTTGAAGAGAAAAATTTTTGCTATTTTTTTATGTTTGTACATCTGTGTATGCATATGTTATATACAGATAAAAAAATTTCAATAATAAAGCATACATCCAACTCAAGTATTTAAGTGAGGTAGGAGTATGAAAAGACTTGTTCTTGCCTCTCATAGGATTGAACTAGGTAAGCATTGGTATCCAAGCATTAAAGTCACATGCAAAATATGATGCACAAAAGAGATTGCTTAAATTAAAATCTCAGCAGCCTTCTTTATCAGGTTTATTCAAAAGAGGAATGATTGATTTATTAAATTTGTTTTATAGGTGCTGAAAACTATATAAGGATTATTGGCACTGTGAAATTATAGTCTAAAATAGTAACCATCACCTCTTCAGTCTAGGGAATCCATCCTAGACACTCAAGAATAAAGAGAAAGGTGTAGTTTGTTAGTATGGGAGGACTTAGATAAACTAGACAGTGCCAGTTACAACATTATACATACATATATGCATATGCACATACATGAATAAAAAAAATTAAAAAAACACTAAATGTATCTATATAGTTATGTATTTTATAGAAACTTTAGTATTAGTTCAAATGGGACTGAGGAATTTAGGACAGTAGCAAATGAAAATCCTAGGTTGTTATCCAGGCAGAAATTTAAGAGGGGTACAACTTAAAGCATATTCAGGGCATTGCATAATAGCATGTTCTGGGGTAAGTTGTGTATTGCATTTTCTACAGAAGTGGAAAAGTGATGGATCAAAGTAGTAGCCATGGGATAGTCTACTACACCATAATCTTAGTCTAGTTAGTACGATACTGTCACGATGTGACATCCTATAAGGACTGCAATTGTTTAAATTAGGATTGATTTGGGAAAATTATGTTAAGACAACTTATGGTAGATAGTGAGCTTGAGGCAAACTTGAGCAAGCCAGGTGTATGAAAAACATAACATAATTTTATGGATGATAAAAGCCACAAGGGCCTATCAAAGGTCATCCACATCTGTCAAAACCCACCCACAAAATGCATCCATAGGATTGTGTCAGATCATGTGCTTACCTTAGTGAAAATTAAGAGGCAAGGGAGTCAGAGCTTGTATAAAGTGCCTCTTCTCTGGTTTTGAGTCTCGTACTAGTCATACCTATTTTTAAAGGTGTTAAGACTAGGGCTACTAACTATATACTCAGTGAGACTATTCCACTTGTTTGTAATCCTCGTATTGAAGAATTTATTTCTCTCGGTGGTCCTGTACCGTAGCTTCTTCAACTTCAGGCTATGTCCTCTGGTCTCTGGGTGATCACCTCTTGGAGTAAGTGTGAGAAAGCCCCCATCTCCCACCTTGACCACACACTTGAGTATTTTGAAGGCCTCGATCATGGCACCTCAGACCCTCCGTTTCTCCAGTGTGGTAAGTCCAAGGTGGGCCAACCTCTCCTCATAGGGCAAGCCTGCCAGTTCTGGCACTAGCTTGGTAGCACACCACAGGACCTGCTCTAGCTTCTTCATGTCCCTCTTGGAGTATGGTGACCAGACCTGGATGCAGAATTCGAGCCGTGGCCTGATCAGTGCCTTATACAAGGGTAGGAACATTTGGGTGTCCATACACATGTAAGTTTTTCATAGGAGTCCCACGATGGAATTTGCCCTAGCAGCTGCCTTTGAGACCTGCAGAGTGGGCTTTAGGTTCTTTGAGATGAGGACTCCCAGGTCCTTTTCTGCCTCAGATTCTTCGAGTGGAGTGTCCCTGATGTGTATGACCTTACACTTTCTGCTGTTGAACTGCATTAGCCATTTCTGGCTCCACTCTAGCAGCTTGTTAATGTCTTCTTGCAGAATCTTACTGTCCACTGGGGACTTTAAGCGATGGTAGATTTTAGCATCATTGGCAGAGAGTTTGCCACTTGATTCAGTGGAGGCTAGTAGGTCATTTATGAACACCAGGAAGAGTACTGGTCCAAGGACGCTGCCTTGAGGACTCCACTACAGACATCCAGCCATTCTGAATGAGTTCCTCTTACACTTACTCTTTGATTCATACCAGACAGGAAGCTTTGTATCAACAGAGATACCTCACCACCCACCTCTAATGCTACCAGTTTGACAAGTGAGCGGCGGTGGGGGACAGTGTCAAAGGCTTTCTTGCAATTGAGGTAGACAAGATCGACACTGTCTTTCTCATCGGTGGCATCTTCCATCTCATCCAGATACTTGAGAAGGTGAGTCATACATGATCTTCCAGATCTAAAACCGTTCTGGTTGGTACTCAGCAATCCATAGAATTGTGTCCGATCATGCATCTACAATATACAATTTGAACCAAACACAGAAATGTGCAAAAAACAAGAAGCATCATCAATAAAACTCGTCAAAATCCAAATCAATCATAATATACAATAAAAAATGCATCCACAGGAATGAGTTCAGAATACCCCACAAAGTTAACCCTCCTTCCCCATAAAATCATCTAATCTGTGCTTGAATACATTCAAGTTAAAACTGTCTACCGCCTCAGATGGCAAACTATTCCGGTAATCTACCACTCTATTAGTGAAAAAATATTTTCTAACATCTGAACTGTACCTGTGTTTTTTAATTTTTAAGTGGTGACCCCTAGTCCTATTACTACCTTCCAACTCAAATAACTTGCTAAAATCCAACTTATCCATCCCATAACAGATTTTAAAAAGCTCAATTATAATTCCCCTCACACATCTTCTCTCAAATGAGAACATATTTAGTACCCTCAGTCTATCTTCATATTCAGGTTGCCCTCCTTTGTACTGATTCATATCTAAAACATGGTGACCATGCTTGTATCAAGGTGGGCAAATCAAAAAAACCCGAGTTTTGGGGGGCTTTTTCAAGTGAAATTTGAAAAAACTCAGGTTTTTTTTGTTTTTTTCAAAATTAAATTTTTTTTCAAGAAATAAATACTACTTATTATTTTATTCAAAATTCATATTTATGTTTATAATTTCAAAAAATATGTATCAAATTAAGGTTAATTTCTGATACCGAATCATACTAATTCATCTCCCCTTCTACAGGTTATGGTTATCATGAGTACCCACCCATAATTCTCAATCAGTGATCTGTTCTTACCTTAATATAATTATTAAACTAATTAATTATTATTATAAAAATAGAGATAGCTATTCTTTTTCTATGTTATTCTACTAATGCTTGTAGCATTTGTTTTTGGAAAAAACCTGAGATTTGAAAAAAAAAACAGAATAAAACGTGGGTTTTGGGGGCTTTTTCAAAATTATACTGTTTTTTTTCAAGAAATAAATGCTACTTATCATTATTTTATTCAAAATGCATATTTATGTTTATAATTTCAACAAATATGCATCAAATTAAGGTTATTTCTCTGATACTGACTCATAATAATTCATCTCTCCTTCTACAGGTTATGGCTATCATGGGACATGGATAACCCAAATTCTCGACCAGTGATCTGTTACTGTGATCTATTCTTACTATAATATAATTATTAAACTAAGTAATAACTAATATTATATAAAAATAAAGATAGCTATTCTAATGCTTGTAGCATTTGTTTTTTGAAAAAAATGAAAATTTGAAAAAACCCAGAATAAAACCTGGGTTTTATTGAACTTTTTCAAAATTGGTTTTTTTTTGCCAACCCTGGCTTGTATACAGTACTCTAAATGTGGCCTAACATACGAGTTATAAAGTTTAAGGATAATCTCTTTACTCTTGTAGCTAACATTTCTGTTAATGTATCCTAGCACCCTATTTGCTCTATTTTTTGCCTCAATACACTGCTTTGAATACTTCAGTGACCTATCTACTACTATGCCTAAGTCCTTCTTATCCACAGGAATGAGTTTAGAATACCACACAAAGTTAACCCTCCCTCCCCATAAAATCATCTAATCTGCATTTGAATACATTCAAGTTAAAACTGTCTACCTCCTCAGATGGCAAACTATTCAGGTAATCTACCACTCTATTGGTGAAAAAATATTTTCTAATATCCAACCTGCACCTGTGTTTTTTAATTTTTAAGTGGTGACCTCTAGGAGGTGTGTGAGAGGGAATATGATTGAGCTCTTTAAATTTTTTTCCGGGATAGATAAATTGGATGTTAGTAAGTTTTTTGAGTTAGATAATGGAAATCGGACTAGAGGTCACCACTTGAAAATTAAAAAGCAAGGGTGTAGGTTGGATTTAAGAAAATATTTTTTCACCAATAGAGTGGTAGATTTCTGGAACAAATTGCTGTGGAGGGTAGTAGGTAGTCCAAGTCTAAATGTATTTAAGAGTAGGTTCGATGAGTTTATGGGGAGGGAAGGTTGTGATGGTTCCTAAGTTTTGTATATATTAATATTGTTTGTATATATCTGTAGCTGCATGATTTATTTCTTGACAATCCTTGATTGGCGATACCCTTGTTTCTGTACGCAATCCTCTGGATGTAGTTTTCCTGGGAGTCTGGGTGCCTTTAAAAAGAGGCTGTTTGACTCGGATGACCTATAATGGGCCCTTGTGGCTTTTGTCATCTGTTATATTATATTGTGGGGGACTTTGATTTTGTCTTTCCCTGGTGATGGTGCTTTTTGTTGGCGGGTTTTGACGGAGGCGGATGACCTTTGATAGGCCCTGGTGGCTTTTGTCATCCGTGAAATTATGTTATGTTATGTTACTACCTTCCAACTCAAATAACTTGCTAAAATCCAACTTATCCATCCCAAAACCGATTTAAAAAATCTCTATCATATCTCCCCTCACACATCTTTTCCAAATGAGAACATATTTAGTACCCTCAATCTATCTTCATATTCAAGGTGCTTCAGGAAAGGTATTATTTTTGTTGCCCTCCTTTTTACTGACTCGGTCTAAAATATGGTGACCATGCTTGTATACAGTACTCTAAATGTGGCCTAACATATGAGTTATAGAGTTAAAGGATAACCTTTTACTATTGTAGCTAACATTCCTGTTAATGTACCTTAGTACCCTATTTGCTCTATTTATTGCCTCAATACACTGCTTTGAAAATTTCAGTGACCTATCCACTACTACGCCTAAGTCCTTCTTATCAACTGAATTCAGCCAATGCCCATCCATTTCATAGCTAAATTCCCTTTTATCCCTTCCCATGTTAAGAACTTTCCTTCTTTTTAGGTTAAAAGTCATTGATTCCACTTCTGAGCCCAAGCTAATAACTTATTTATGTTACTCTGCACTTTAAAGCTACCCTCAACTTCTTTGACTACAGCTGCCAATTTAGTGTCATCAGCAAAAATTGACACTGCTATTTACAGCCTCCCAAAGATTACTTATATAAACTATGAATAATAAAGAGCCTAGAACGGATCCCTGAGGGTACGCCACTAATGACATCCATCCACTGTGACTTCACCCCATTCAGCATAACTCTGTTTCCTTTCTTTCAGCCATTCAAGCTATCCAATTCAAAACTTTACCACATATCCCATGAATTTTTAATTTGTGAACTATCTCCCATATGGAACTTTATCAAAAGCTTTGTTAAAATCTAAGTAAATTACTTCAACATTCTCTCCCCTTATCTAAGTGTTTAGTAACATAATCCATAAAATCCAGTAAATTTACTAAACACGATCTACCTGAGCATCATTTATTAACCTACCATACTCTAGATGGTCAGAAATCCCCTTTTAACTATCTTCTCAAGGATTTTACAAACGATAGAAGTTAAGCTTACCAGCCTAAAGTTATTTGGGTCCTTCTTATTTTCCCCTTTAAAAATTGGCACTACATTCACTAATTTCCAATCATTAGGTATTTCTCCAAACTCTAGTGATCTAGTATATAACTTCTCAAGAGCTACTGCAATACTATCTACACCTTCTTTGAGTAACCTGAATGAATGTTGTCTGGGCCAGATGACTTACTAGTATTTAACTCCAATATAAGACCTTAACTATTTCCCTGTTCACATTAACGGTATTCAACACTATTTCCCTTGACCTAGAATTATCATCAATTAATCTAACTCAATTCTCTTGTGTAAATACTGAAGAAAAATGATCATTAAGAACATCTACTATTTCCTCATCAGATTCTTTCAAAAGCCCTTTCATATCTAATAGGCCCAATTTAATCACCGTTAGATTTCTTATTAATTCTAAAATAGCTAAAGAATTTTCTTGGAACTTTATTATTATTTTGGTAATTGTGTAGACGATGGGCGGATGCGATTATTTTTAGCGTCGGCTCGTTGTTGGGCACGGCTCGCCGCGGGGATAACACTGCGATGACCCTGAGTTTCAATCCTTTGAGCCCCCCCCCCCAGTATAAAAACGAAAATCGCAATAAAATTCTTCGGTTTCATCTCTAAAAAAGTAACAACGAAAAGTAACCCAAAATAGCCCCCCAAAAGCTAGGCCTAGGATCCGGCCATCGTCTACACAATTACCATTATTTTGAGCTAAATTAATTTTTGCCGCCCTTTTGCTCTTCTTAATAATCTTGGTAATACTTCATATTTGGGGCGCACGGTAGGTGGCACTGTTAGTAGGCTACAATATATGTCTTATGACATCTGACGGTAGCTTCAGATGTGACCATTTACGGCGTTATATTTTTTTGTTGTTTTGGGGATTTGTAACTTTTAGGTTGTATTATTTACTAAATATCTGCGCCTCTGCTCGTTTATAGTTTTTTTCTAAGTTAAGTAAGGTTTCTTGATGTCTTTTATTGTTTTTGTATTTTTTGTGTGCAGGGAATGATAACAGCTTCCTACTGGCAACGTCGTAATTATTTTATTGTTTTTGTATTTTTTGTTTTGCAGTGAATGATAACAGCTTCCTACTGGCAACGTCGTAATTATAAATAGAACTCGCTTATCATTTGTTTCTCTTTCATTATGGCTTTTTCGTGCTCTAGTTGTGCTTCTTCGTTATTCGAATTCGGGTTTATTTTGCATGACTGTGAAAAACTTTTAGATTATTTAGAAGCGCATAAACTAATCAAGAAACCTATAAAAGTAAGTATTGTTTGTCATTTGGTTAGGTTTTTCTGCCAGTAAAAAGCTGTTGGGGGGGAAAAAACCCCCAGTAAACTCAAGGGGACTGCTCGTGGGGAGATATCACTGCGGGGGGACCACCTTGCGATGATCCTGAGATTCAATCAATTGGCGGGGAAGGGTCTGGGGGGGCGCATGCCTCCCAGTATATACTCGTATACAAAAAAATATAACGCCATAATTGTTCACATCTGACGCTACCGTCTGATGTCATAAGACATATATTGTAGCCTATAAACAGAACCACCTACCGTGTGCCCCGAAACTGAAGTGTTACCATAATCTTATTTAGCTCATTTCTGGTCAACCTATGATGATTTCAATTCTCAAAAGTACTTTCTGTAATATATGGTATCCCCTTTTCTTCTCAGAAATTTTCCTAGCTATCTCCTGATTCCACCACAATGGCTTCCTACATTTCTTCCTAATAGCCTTCATTGGAATACCCTGCTCCTGGACTATGTTTAGTATAGTCTTAAAAGTGTCCCACATCTCGTAAGTATTCTTTCCCCTGAATTCTATATCTCACCTAATCTGATTTAGCAAGTTTTGTAATCTATTGTAATCTCCCCTATAAATATTTGGAGTTTTTTTGGAGTTTGTTGAGGTTCTACCTTTCACTATTCCAAAAGTTAAAACGAACCATCTGATGATCACTATTTCCCAATGCTTCCCTAACAGTCAATTCTGAACCATGTGATCATCATTTGAAAGAACCAGATCTAAGATATTGGCACCCCTTGTTGGCTTATTAACAAATTGAGTAAAAAAATTATCCTCAAAGCATTCTATAAACTTAGAACTTGCTCTATCCCTTCCTATCATATTTTTCCAATCCACTGAATTTAATTTAAAGTCACCAAGAATATGTGTATCTACTTCACATCCTTTTCTTATTTCCCTAATCATTAGCTCATCAATACAGTCAGTCTGTCCGGGTGGTCTGCAAAAGGCTCCCAAGTGTATTATCCTATTTTACTGACCCTAATATCTATCATACCTCTCAGACACATCATTTATACCAGCACCCAGCAAACAAACTCTCACTCCCTTCCATTTGCTGTTACTCAACTTCCTATAACATAACATAACATAACATAATTACACGGATGACAAAAGCCACAAGGGCCTATCAAAGGTCATCCGCCTCCGTCAAAACCCACCCACAAAAAGCACCATCACCAGGGGAAGACAAAATCAAAGTCCCCCACAATATAATATAACGGATGACAAAAGCCACAAGGGCTCATCATAGGTCATCCGAGTCAAGCGGCCTCTTTTTCAAGGCACCCAAACTCCCAGGAAAACCATCCAGAGGATTGCATCCAGAAACAAGGGTATCACCAATCAAGGCTTGTCAAGAACTAAATCATGCAGCTATAGATATATACAAACAATATTAATATATACAAAACTTAGGAACCATCACAACCTTCCCTTCCCATAAACTCATCCAACCTACTCTTAAATACATTTAGATTTGGACTACCTACTACCCTCTGCGGCAATTTGTTCCAGAAGTCTACCACTCTATTGGTGAAAAAATACTTTCTTAAATCCAACCTACACCCTTGCTTTTTAATTTTCAAGTGGTGACCTCTAGTCCGATTTCCATCATCTAACTCAAAAAACTTGCTAACATCCAATTTATCTATCCCTGAAAAAATTTTAAAGAGCTCAATCATATCCCCTCTCACACACCTCCTTTCGAACGAGAACATATTCAACATATCTATATATTCAAGGTGCCTCAGGGAAGGAATAATCTTTATTGCCCTCCGTTGCACTGACTCGAGAAGGTTAATATCCTGTCTAAAATGTGGGGACCATGCCTGTATACAGTACTCTAGATGTGGCCTAACATAAGAGTTATAGAGTTTAAGAATAACCTCCTTACTTTTGTAACTGACATTTCTCTTAATGAAACCCAGCACTCTATTTGCCCTATTTCTTGCTTCAATACACTGCTTAGAAAACCTTAATGACTTATCTATTACTACTCCTAGATCTTTCTCATCCTCTACTGAGCTCAGCCAATGCCCATCCATTTCATAGTTAAATTCTCTATTATCTTTTCCCATGTTAATAACTTTGCACTTATCAAGGTTGAAAGTCATTTGCCACTTATGTGCCCAGGATAACAATTTATTTAAGTCCCCCTGCACTTTAAAATTATCATCAATATCTTTAACTACAGCTGCTAATTTGGTATCATCCGCAAAAATTGACACTTTATTATTAACTGCCTCCCCAAGATCGTTTATATAGATGACAAATAATAATGGACCGAGAACTGATCCCTGAGGAACCCCACTGATAACATCCCTCCACTCTGACTTTACACCATTTAGCACTACCCTTTGCTTCCTGTCTTTCAGCCACTCAGCTATCCAATTTGAAACACCCCCACATATCCCAATCATTTTTAATTTATGAACTAGTCTCCTGTGTGGTACCTTATCAAATGCTTTACTAAAATCTAAGTAAATTATATCTACATTCTCTCCTTTATCTACTTGATCTGTTACAAACTCCAGAAAGTCTAGTAAGTTAGTCAAACATGATCTACCTGATCTAAACCCATGCTGAGCATTGCTGATTAACCCCTCCCTCTCTAGATGTTGGCAAATCCCTTTTTTAACTATTTTCTCAAGAATTTTACAGACTACAGGAGTTAGGCTAACCGGTCTAAAGTTATTTGGATCCTCTTTACTACCCTTCTTGAAAATGGGGACTACATTCGCTCTCTTCCAATCATCGGGTATTTCTCCATATTCCAATGACCTAGTATATAACTTGTCCAGAGCTATTGAGATACTTTCTACCCCTTCCTTAAGTATCCTAGAATGAATATTATCAGGGCCGGAGGCCTTGGTAGTATCTAAATCACCTATTAGTCCTTTTATCATCCTCCGATCCACACAAATGTTAGTAAACACCTCTTTTCCTGACCTATGAGTACTATACATAGGACTATTTAGTTTCTCTTTTGTAAATACTGATGCAAAATGACCATTTAGTACCTCAACGATTTCCTCATCAGTTTCTCTCACAAACCCTTCATATTTGATAGGTCCTATTTTAACTCTGCCAGACTTGTTATTAGTTTTATAGTAACTAAAGAACTTTCTAGGATCTTTGTTGCTATCCTGAGCTAATTTAATTTCTGACACCCTTTTGTTCTTCTTTATAATCTTATTTAACTCATTCCTAGCCATTCTATAATCACTTAAATTTTGAATATTATTTTCTACCTGTAATTTTTTATATGCCCTTTTCTTCTCTGAAATTTTTCTAGCTATCTCCTGATTCCACCATAATGGTTTCCTACTTTTGTTCCTAATGGCCTTCATTGGGATACATTGTTCTTGGACTACATTTATTATATGCTTGAAAGTATCCCACATCCCATAAGCATTTTTACCTCTGAATTCTATATCCCAGTCTACCAAATTTAGCAAGCTTCGAAGTTTTACATAATCTCCCTTATGAAAATTTGGAACTTTTTCAGCATTCTCAGTTATTTTACCCTTCTCAATTCCCAAGTTAAAACGAACTATCTGATGGTCACTATTTCCCAATGCTTCCCCAACAGTCAATTCTTGAACTAAATGATCACTGTTAGAAAGTACTAAATCTAATATATTGTCCCCCCTCGTTGGCTCATTAACAAATTGATTCAAAAAATTATCCTCAAAGCATTCTATGAACCTGCCACTTGTTCTATCCCTACCTATCATATTTTCCCAGTCCACAGAGTTTAAGTTCAAGTCCCCAATAATAACTGCATCTGTTTCACATCCCTTACTTATTTCCCTTATCATTAGTTCATCTGTATCATCAGTCTGCCCAGGTGGCCTGTAAAAAGCTCCCAAATACACCATTCTATTTTTACTGAACCTAATATCTATCCAAAGTGACTCAACTCCATCCTGCTTTATTGAAGTATTTAAACTTGAAACAATGTTGTTTTTTATATAGATAATTATTCCTCCACCAATCCTACCTGTCCTTTGACTAATGTACATATTATAGCCCTGAAAATCAAATTCACTTATAGTGTCACTAAATTCTATTTCATTAACCCATGATTCAGTAACGCATAATATATCTATATCCTCATTGCTAATATAACTAAATAGCTCATCCTTCTTGTTTCTAAGACTACGAGCATTTGTATAGAAACAATTTAACCCCCCTATCCCTGAAGCACCTCTTGAAACTTGAATGACCTCACCTCTATCGCCTTGGAACCTATTTCTGTTATCTGCCAAGTCCATTCTACTTTCTAAATATCTAATCTGAGAGTAACCCATCACAAGCACCTCAGTCATCATCCTAGTTCCCCTAGGCCTAGCATTATCCTCACTCCTGTTCTCATCAGTCACTTCTTTCTCTCCAGTCCCTAGTCTAGACCTATCTTCCATCCTCCTGGTCCCAACCACATTCTTCATGCGTACACTCGCATCCCTTCTCACTTCATTCACCAACTTACTTAATCTTGTGCACTCATCAGGCAACTGACTCACCTCCTCTACCAAAGCCACATTTTCACCAAATCCTTTAATTTGATGAAAACTGAATGTACCTACAGAATATAGGTAGCTATACCCTCCAAAAATAGGTATGGAAGAAAGATTAAACTAAGAGTGTAATAAACCTATTCTCAGCAATGCATTATGATGTAGCCATTAGCTAACTTGATGGCTATTAACATAACATAATTTCACAGATGACAAATGCCACAAGGGCCTATCCGCATCTGTCAAAACCCACCCACAAAATGCATACATAGGATTATGTCCTGTAAAGGGTGACAATGTTGATGACTTTTCTCTGGTAAGAAATCTTTTGTGTGTTGACTGGAACAGGAGCTGCCAAGTGTAGGCGATGAATGGTCTTTTGCAGTCTCCTTCTTTTCTTATGTTCTTATGTCAGATCATGCATCTACAATATACGCTTTAAACAATCCATAGGATTGTGTCCGATCATGCATCTACAATATACAATTTGAACCATACACAGGAATGTGTCAAAAACCAAAGGCATCATCATCAAGACTTGTCAAAATCCAAATCAATCGTAATATACAATAATAAAAAAATGCATCCTCAGGAATGAGTCCAGAATACCTCCCAAAGTGGAATCAACGATCTCACAAAAACTCAAAAATAAAGATTGGGCAGGGTCCCCTGCCACCATCATGTGGAGAGTCTCCATGATACTGTATTGCCATTCAGTATCATAGGCCTTCTCCGGATAGAAAAAATGTGTGCTAGTGGTGTCTATGAAAGGTCTCGCAGAAGGCATTTTCCAGTTGGAACAGAGCATTTGATGTAGAGTGGAAATAGCAGAAGCCGCATTATAAAGACTGGTAGACTCTGCTGTCCAGGAAAAAGTCTAGTCTAACATTTACTAATTTCTCCATCAACTTGCATATGCAGGAGGTGAGAGGAAATTGGCCATGGTAGAGTGATTTTTCCCCAGTTTGCAAATAGTTAGTACAGTAGCCATTCACTATGAGTCTGGGATGATACCCTCTATCCAGATCCTGTTGAACAAATTTAATACAAAGAGCATGCATCTATCACCTAGGTGTTGAAACAATCCATATGGTACATAGCCCATAACAAAGGTGGATTTCCTGCACAAAGTGAGAGTGGAACGCAATTCACTCAAAGTAAATGTCATTGAAAAGCTCCACCTCTGGTGGTAAAGTCAAATTGGTGGCCTTCTCTGATATCACAACATGCATTGAATACTAGCTTTAACTGTAGCCTCTGTTTGGTCAGGATTGATTGAGAATTCTGGTTGTGACTCTTCTGTAACAACTTGTAGTTGTTCTTGCAGTTCTAGTGCACAGAATGGTTCATTTCTTGTGGTTTTGAGCATTATGTATCTGGACCAACAAGCCACCAGTCCAAATATTATTCTGAACTTTTTCTTTTTTTTTACTTTTTGCTGTTGTTTTTTGTGCATTTTTTGTTTGTTCATTTTGTAGAGTTGGTGAGTTAATAATAGTATCTATGGCCATTAAGTGAAATTCAACACCCTTGCCTGTGGCAGCCCACACTAACCCCAACCAGGGGCTGGTACTATTGGGCGCCTTTTACAAGGCCTCAGCCAGTACCACTAGGTGGGGCAGTATACCCCTTCACCCCTGCAAACAATTGGGTCCTTTCTTTCCACCTCTGACTAATTGCTATCTTTCCTTCATTCTTCTACCTTACTGTACCACATCAATTTCTTTCTTTTACTATGCTTTTATGTCTTGACATTGCAAAGTCATACCTCCAACCTTCATCGCATTGCATTTGTAGTTAAAAACGGCAAGTAAAGCACTCTATCTAGTAATAATAATGTTATCCCTTCCAACTTTTCTGAAATATATGAATTTTAATACAACAAATCCATGTATGAATAATGTAGGCTAAATAATTTTGAGCATTTCTTAAAAGAAATTATAAGAAAAACTGTAGAAAATTTTGGGGTAGGATCAAAGTTGCAATCATGGCAAAACTTGTCCTAGGAATGTCATTCTTTCACTCATTTGAAAGATCTCTTTCTCCTTAGCATTTTGTGACCAAAATTGTTTGATTGGTTAACTCTAGCCAAATTTATGACCTCTCAAACTTTTTGGTCAACCAATTTGACCAAAAATTGACCTGGCCATAAAAATGGCCATGGGTGACCCAGAGCCATAAAAATTGGTATGTGATGTTATCTCACCAGAGCCATTTGCATGCAAAAAATCATCAAAATCCATGACCTAGTGTCGCGATTTTGCTAAAAGGTATGTACACTTTACGTAGAATGCCCCAATAGCAGGGTTGTCTTGGGAGGGTAAGCTCTTAGCTAACGCGTAAATTTTAGCACCCGCCAGAGTTAAAAACGTAGCCACCTTCCTGTTGCCAGATATACTATTGACAACAAAAAATAGTTTGATACAGCCATTATTTGAAGAAAAAATGTAAAGTCTAGTTAGACATTTACTTCATTCCCTCCTAAATCTGAAAATAGTTATTTAGACATTTAGTAGAATAAATATTTAACTGGCGCATTTCAATACTGTGTGTGATTGTAATAGAGATCAAAACATTAGGTTCAATGATCCTTGTCACCAGGATCATTGTAATTGTCATAAATAATTTGTTTAAAAGGAATAAATTCCTTTGATAGTAATATAAATAGTTGTAGATAGATAGTTAAGGCAAGTTTAAGTACTCACGATACCACTTATTATGTTAATTAGATTATTTTTAAACTTTGTAGTACACCAGTATGGTAATAAGTAGAAGCACAAGTCACATACAACCTTATAGCTTCGTGTCTAGGCTTCATCCGACGCCGTATTGGGCACTATCTGAACTATACGTTACTGTCAGAAGTTCTTTAGAAAATTATCCCCCAATTTTGATATATTAATATTAGTTCCCACTATATTACATGTATAATGCTGCTTTTGTGGGTGTTTTGTTTGGTTTGAGTAGTGTGATGACTTTACCTAGTTTCCAAATGTTTGGTATTATGCAGTGTGCATATGAGTAGTTTGCTATGTTTGTGAGTGTTTGTGTATTGTGGGAACTGAGGTGTTTGAGATCTATGTTGAATATGTTATCAATGTCCATGGCTGACGAGTTTTTAAGTTGTTTTATGGTGTATGCAGTGTCTTCTGTTGTGGCAAGTATTACTGTGTAATCTAGTGGGAAGTCTTGTTTGCGTCTGTATATATGTTTGTCTTTTTGTGTTTGGGAAGCTGACTAATTTTAGAGTAATGGGTTATTAAAATGTTGGCCTGTTGTTTGCGTGAGGGGATTTTTTCTGAAGGGCTGATGGAAGCAGGATTTTGTACAATGCCACTGTTTGAGCTAGTGAGGCTTCTGATTGTATTGTAATCAAATGTTTTTAGGAAAGCTAACCAGTTTTCTGTTTGTTTCTCGATTAGTTTGGTATTTATCTGTGTGAGTTCTTGTATATATATAGTTTGTTGTGTTTTGTGTGTGCAGGGTTGGTATGTCATGTAGATTGTTGCGCTCTTATAAGTCTGGTGAGAAGTTGGGGTTATAATGTTTTCTGTTGCCTTTTGTGATGTGCACTTTGTCTGCGTTGCTTATTATGTCATTGAACTGTATGGTTGTGTTGTTTATTATTGGTGTTGATGTTATGCATGTATGATTTTGCTCCTGAAAATGTCTTTGCTGGTTTCTCGAAAACTCTCCCAGGCAGTTTAGTTGTTGTTGCTGGTATGGCAAGTGCGTGAGAATATGTCTGTTTTGGTGCGCAGTGTGATGATAATTGAAAGGTCTGTTACATTTTTTCATGTTAAGGAGGGAGACAGGTTTGGAGAGCAGAGTTATATCTGTTGAAGTGCAATTGAAATTTGCTTTTTGTGAATTGTGTGTATGAGTGTTAGTTAGTCAAAACCAATCCTTCCTTGATCCAGGAGGATCCCTGACCGGATAATGAAATCTATATAAAGGTCAGTATGATGATCACTGGTCGGTGCGAGGGCACCAGGAGCCGGTCCTCCTTGGGGTGAGGTGCCTCGAAGTATTCTGTTTTTGATACCAAACAGCATTCAGGTGGAACCTTCATTGCCCCGGCACAGAGATATGTGGATATAGATACTCATCAGAAGGATTCCTTGGAACACATGTCTATGTCTTTGTTATTAAGAATGAAGAGCTGATCTAGTTGTGTGCAGATTTCTATACCTCTTTGTGAGATGTTCTGTTGGGCATACCAGTCTGTGTGTTTGGCATTAAAATCTTCACCCAGAAGAAGGTTTGGGAGGGTATTCAATGTCTGTAGTCTAATCATATAGTTTGCTGGTATACCTGGTGAGTGTTCTGGTGGAATGTATGTGTTGATGAGTGTAATTTGTTTAGTGTGTCCAGTTTTGATTTTAAATGGTTGTAGTTCTGTGTATCTGTCTACTTGTGTAAATGTTCTGATATGTTGTTTGTTCTATGTAGGAAATACTGTGGTGTATATAAGTGATGAGGCCACCACCCTCAGTGTGGGGAAATCAATATCGCAAGGACCAAATAGACGCTAGTTTGGTTACACAGCATCAACAGCTATGTGGCATATGGGCTGATATTTTAACCCTCCCTCCCCCTTTGCCCCATTGACACAACAATCTGTGATTTCAGTCGCAAGGAAACCTTATAATCAGCAGATTTTGTAGACCATTAGTATAAACAAAGGAGGGTGGTATAGCCTTTCAAATAAAAATTTAGGAACGGGCTCACTGTCCCCTCCTATTGTTTAGGTCGAGTTTCGCCAAATAGACAAAATTTCATTTTTTCCAATGAAAACCAGAAGAGACCATTAGGGTTAGGGTCACCACGCTGAAAAGTGATCCCCTATGAGAGAGGCTTAAACATGGGCACTCATCTCCTCACCCCCAGGGGATAATTGAGGTATATATATGTCGATCTTGAGAAAGGAACATGATAATCGAGAGAAGATGAGTACCAGCATCAGTCTGGGCTTTAAGAAGAAGAAAAGGTGGGAGTTTTCTTCTAGAGGCTGTTCCTTTTGGTCACATCGAAGAGTAGACCATTGGTATAAAGAATCACTCTCATACCCCTCTCATCAGAGAAACCCCCTATCTCAGTTTTCGAATAAAACTAGAGATATCCCTCACCATTGAGGAATACCAAAGTGAAGTTCCACTCGAGAAAGGATTCACCTCTTAGTCAAGTCTCATCATCGAGAAGCCCCGACAAGTGTAACCCAAGGCTTGGAATAATCATACATCCACTGTCCCTTCATTTATATCGTCAAGTCAAGAAACATCACCAAGTACCCCTCCTCACTCATCTCAAAGTCAGGTGTGCATCTGACTTCTCACCTACCTCAGGTTTAACTCAGCAACACAAACACACGTCCTTCCGATTCAGCCTCCCATCTGTGACAACTCACTCCTCAAACCATTACCTAAATGAGGCTCTTGTTCAAGTTTATTCCCCATCTTTAAAGGTAAAAGGAGTAGAAGGGGGTGTAGAGGGATGAATAGGTGTTGGTTGTGTGTTATGTGCTGGGAATGGATGGTGCTTGTGTGTGAGGAGGTAAAGGAATGTTAGGAGAAGGTGTTGGTTGTGTAGTATGCTGGTGGATAGGTGGTGTGTGAAGAGGCGGAGGTTGTGGGATGGGTTGTTGTGTTGACTGATTTGTGTTCGGTTGGGTGTGGGCTGTTTGTCCCTGTTGGGTGTTGTTGTATATGTTTTGGCATAGAAGACATGTCCATTGTGCAGATGGGGCAAATGTAGGGACCTGGGTTTGTTTCAATGTCCGTGGCTAAGAGTAGTTGGAGGGATTCAGTCGCCAGGTTACCAAATCCCTTTAAAGAAAAAACTGGTGGATGCCAGCTGTGTGGCGTCACCCAGTGTGAAGCACTCTGGAAGAGCACCGGGGTTCCACTCTTGGTTTTCCTATAATTTGTAGATCCCTCGCACTCCTCCAGTGGGGTTGTTTGTGGTCGATTGGTTCGGTGGCACGTTCCTTCCATTCGTCCACAATGAAGCCGCGACTACACCAGATCCTGGGCAGCTATGTTTAGCGATATGGTAATTGGTCCATATTTTTTCTCTGATACTGTGTCTGCCCAGTCATCTCTGCATGTGCTGACAAAGTTTCTTATACCTTAATTAGATGAAATATCCTTATATGACTGGAGATTTATGTAGTTTCAACAGGATGGGGCTCCGCCACATTTTGCAAAGATTGTGTGTGAATTTCTACAAGAAACATTTGGAGATAAATGAATTGGATGACATGGACCAATTGAATGGCCACCCAGATCTCCTGATCTGACACCATTAGATTACTTTCCATAGGGCCACCTTAAATCAGTCACTTATAATAACTGTCCCAGAAAAATAGTGAAGCTAAAGGCAAACATATTAAGAGAATTTGAAGCCATAAAATCAAAGTAATGTTCAAAGGTCTTGCATGGAATGTGTTAGAAAATGTATGGAAGTAAATGGATGTCATTTTGAACATGTAATTGAATTGATAATGATAATAAATAAAGTGCAAATTAGTTTCTTTAATGCATTTCCTTTGGGGCCAGACTTTTGGGACACCCTGTATGTATATATATATATAATAAAATAAAAACGAAAAGTGGACCAGGCTTCATGTGCAGACTGATCTACCCAACTTTCATTTCGTTCTTCCATGACCTGACTACATGGCAGGGATATGAAGAGTCCAGGTTACCTTGCAAAAAAAAATGAGAGATTTTCCTAATAATTTCAGGAAGCTTGCACACTCCCTTACCATTCTTATTTCCCTAATCCCCTGATTCAGTACAGTATAGTCATTTACTTTCGCTCTGTTTCAGCAACATGTACAGAATGGAGTGCTCTCCAGCACTTTTCTGTCAGATGCCATACTCTGCATCACACTATTATTGTATCTTCATCTGGGAGAAATTCAGGCTCAGTACTGATTTCATGTGGCTGCCTCTCACTGTCTCTGATACTTTAGGTTGCTCTTATGTGCAAAGTTGTATTGTCATATTTTGGGTTTGGTAGGCATGTGAGTCACCTTTAGTGCACTTGTGTGTCTCTTATTTTTGTAGTGATATCCTATTATTACTTATTTTTTTATTTTTATAATAATAAATTACCTCATTTTTAAGTTTTGTTTTCCTTTTCAGTGGCTATTCCCACATTAATAGACTTGTCAGAAGAGTAATGTAAAATTAAAAAAATAATAATTATCCTGATTTTTTTTCCTTATTTGGCCCTCATTTTAAGGAGGATCTTGGCAAGATTTCAATGAAAGAAGAAATTACTGAAGAATTCATTGAAGAGACTATTTCTTTTACTGATGATTTACTTAATTCAAAGAATGAAATTCCTTCAGCAGACAACACCACTGAGGTGTTGCACCAAGGCACTCACCAACAAAAGGTATTTCATCTTTTATTTTATGTTCTTTTTCTGTGTTATTGTTTTTATACCAGCAATGTTCTTGCAAAATATATATCGCCTTTGCACTACTATGACCTATATGACCTCATTTCACATCTTACCCGGTCTCCCTCTGGCAGCTACACCCCCAACCTCCAAACTCCTAACACCCTTCACCCAATTATTATCCTCCATCCTCTCCACATGACTGAACCACCTCAGTCTGCCTTTTCTCAGGGCCACACTAATGCATTCTATGCCCAATCTATCCCTTAATTCCAGGCCTCAAATTCAGAGATGCTCCGCACATCCATCTCACCATGTTGATCTCAGTACGCTACGCTTGAGCCTCCGGATGTCTTCTTCCTTCACAGCCCAAGTCTCACTGCTGTACAGCATTGCACTTTGTACGCACGCTACTATGACTTCTCTAAACTTTACATTTGCTTCATTTCCCTTCTCTTACACAGTCACCAGTCTTTCTCTTTTTATTCTTTTCTAACTCAGTTTTCAAGCCCACAGGGGGATAGTCTGTTAGACTCAGTACCTGGAGGAGCTGCACATCTGACTGTAAATAATAAGGGAATCCCTGTCACTGGGTTGACATGAATTCTGATGGGGCCTGGAAAAGTTGTGGTGCGCTTCCCCATCCCTCCTTCTCAGTGCTACAGAAGAGAGACTTTGGGATTTCTATAAACAATGCTCTTTGAGGCCCAAGAGTTGCAAAAAACAAGGCTTTGATGGGATCTGGGCATTGGGGCCTGAATAATGGGAATATGTGTTTTGCCCCAATAACCACTTCCCTACTTGTAATGGGCTGACTACCTCACTATGGCCATTCTTGGGTGCATAAGGCTGTACTGTTTGTGGCTGATGAACTTTACCATCCTGTTATCTCATGTAAGTCTCAGTTCCCATCTTTGGGTCTGTCACAACATCTCCAGATCCTTGCTGGCCTGTCATGGATCAGTATGTCCTAAGGATATCCGCCTTTGCTACCCAGTTGGGAGCTGCAACCTTTGGGAAAGGACTGGCCACTGGGTATCTTTCAGTCACTGTCCTAGGTTGTGAACACCATTCTTAATGCACCCAGTGTGGACCCTTAAAAGTATGAGAACCTGAGACGGGAGAGACAAGAACAGCTGGATTTGGGATATAACCCACAACCCACCCTATCTTGTTTTCACTGGTCACAATTGTAGGGAAATTTTGTTTGTAAACTTTATAAAGCCTTTCAAAATTTTGGACTATATCCCCTTCTGTAAATTCTCTCCTGACTTTGGTGTTCGGGTGGACAAGGAGACTAGCTCCAGCATCTCTCTAACCAGTGGAGGAGCTACATTCTCCAGTTTTCACAGGTTAAGGGGGTATCCTCTTACCCACTTTTGCAGTTTCCTGTTTCCCAACCCTTAGGAATCTGTTTTGAGAGCTCAGCGTAGCTCTTGGGATGGTGGCACCTCTAGTTCTTCCCAAGATGCCACCCTTGAGGGTACCACCTTTGACTATTTGCTGCCATAACTCTGCTCCAAACTTTGCAGGGGGTACCCTGTGTATCTTGTTACACTTAGTACCTAGAGGATCTACACATCCCAGCTTGAGATCAAATTAGGAAAACCCCCGATCACTTGTTGACTTGAACTCTCTGATCAGGACTGGGAAAGTTGTCGGTGCACTTTCCCCTCGCTCCCTCTCAACGCTACTTTGTTTAGTTATTATCATTCTTATTTATTTTTATAACATATTATAATTATTGTGTATTATGTTAAATTTTTAATATGGTGTATCATTATTTCTTATTATGGCTATCCCCTCAACTTTTCTAATGGCACTTTGTACCAGAAATACTGTTACTACTGAACAGAGTTTGGTCCATTAGTCATGGTGCTTTGTTGGGTTGCAAGCTATCCCCAGATTACCTAGTACCAGGGTAATGATAATACCCTGGTACTTTCATCCTCTTATGAACCTTAGTTGAGTGGCAGTGTATACCATAAGGACCCTATCTGCTGTAAGGGCAGAAAGCTCACTGGTTTGGGCAAGTATAGGTACTTGGTGTGTTGGCCCATTGAACTCACCTTCCTCCAAAACACACATAACATGGCTATGTTGAAACCATCCTTTATGGTTAAATCTCAAGGACAATGTTGCCTGAATGATGGGCTGGGTTGGGAAAGCCCATCAACGTTGGACCGTACTGATTATGTGTAAAAAATTACATTCTGGAATTTCTGATGATATGGAGACTTTTATCTTAACCCTCCCAAGTCATTTGTAGGTCATATTATTTACTTTCCATAAGTTCTCCTTTACTTTCTCAACTATGGTGACAAGCAAAAAGAATAGTGGAAAAGTGTTGAGAAATCCACCTCTAAGCGCGGCCTCACCCTACTTAGGTATTGGGAAGGATAAGGAAAATCGAGCCACATATTCAACCGGTGGAGGGGCATCATCATGGGGCAAAGTGGCTATGTGCCAAACACCGAACGTGAGTCCGCCCCTATGCAAGCTTCTTAAAAGGCTCGGTCCCCTGTGGACCTCCTCTCCCTGCTGGTGCTTGTTTGAGGTTGGTCCATCCTGCATAGAGGTGGATAGAAATGAGTACATGTCTCTCCTCCTTCTCTTCAGCAAGTGACCAGACAAGATCAGTGTGTCCCTCCCCAAGAAACCCTCGCGTTAAATGGAGCCTCCATTACATCGAGGCCCCCTCATTGAGAGACTAGCATTTTCCAGTAGAGAGCCAAAGATCCCTCTGAGGCGACCATGATTAGTACCCTTCAGACACTTAAATGCACTTCAGAGAGTGTGATGCTGCACTCTACCATGAACTTCGTAAAAGGAGTGGTATACATGAAAGAACTCATGAAATACTCC
Source organism: Ceratothoa steindachneri (assembly GCA_963969495.1). Classification (NCBI taxonomy): domain Eukaryota; kingdom Metazoa; phylum Arthropoda; class Malacostraca; order Isopoda; family Cymothoidae; genus Ceratothoa; species Ceratothoa steindachneri. The sequence continues at coordinate 53,175,114 of OZ018333.1, read as the reverse complement.
ATAGAAGATATCACCTTAGTCTTGGCCAACGATGTAGAGGTCAAGATCTTTTGTGTGATGAGAAAACAGGGAGGGGCCTCGAGACCCACCCTATAATCTTCGTCACATTTGACCCCGTCAGGCACACAGCAATTTACTCTCCTGGCCACTGTGCTGACGAGACTCAGTGCCCCATTTGGCCCCAGCTTAGCCTCTTCTTTCTGGCACCCTCTCTTCTTACCCTGCTTCCTCACTTCCCCTACAACCCCTCACAACTTCTCCGGTTTGCCTCTAATTTCATAGGGTAGACACCTACCAGCTTCCTCTCATCCAATCATTGCGGATCATGGTGTAGCTGGCCAAAAATCTATGCTCTAATCCCAATCATTCCAACCCGCTTCCTACACTAATTCGGACGTGAGAAATCGAAGGAGAATGAATTGGATTGTATATACTTTGTTTAAAATAATCTTTTATCAAAGCGCCATATTTTTATGAGAAGCAAACTATTTATTCTTGTTAATGTAGAAAGACCACTAGTATTTTACAAAGTTCCAAGGCCGTGTTTTTCTTGTAAAGTGTGTCTGACTTTGTTAAGTTTGAAATAGTTTGGCATTTAAAGAAGGAGGGCTTATAACAGCCACGCAAGTGTGACAAGGTTGCTTACCTTACACCAAGCTCGGAGGCACCATTTTCTTTTTAAGTCCTAGGCACTTTGCCCGCTCAAGTGGCGGCTGGCAAGACGTATTTTTTGTTGTTCATTTATCGTTTGTTGTGATTGCCCCGGCAGATTTTTTATGGTTGTTGACTTTGCCTATTTTCCTTTTGTATAGTCTAATTGAGCATTTTTGCTAGTATTCATAAGTAAGATTTATTTATTTTTTATTGTGTAAATAGGAAAATTAGATATCTATTTTTGTGTGCATAAGTAACGAGATCTCTTGTAAATATTATTGTATTTTTTTTTTGTAAGTAAAGGATTGTATATACAATCCGATGGAGGAGAGAATCTGGTTATTTCCCGCCCTCCCCCAAAAAGAAAAACGAAAAAGACTCATGGCTACTATCCCTCCGCGGAGGCCTCGGGGACGCTGCCGTTTAGGTATGTGACCAAGCCAAGATCAGCAAATCAGGTCCCGTTGCTCCCGCGGGTGGGCGAGTCCCAGACTAAGATCAGAATTCCGCAGAGCGGAGCCTCGATTACGTCGGGGCCCCTCATTCAGAGGCGACCTGGCGTTTTTGAGCCCGCTATCTTCAAACACTTCCTTGTTATTCGCTCAAGTGATGGCAGCATGTTGGCTAAAGGCAACATGATCCAACAGAGAAGAGCTCTAGCTAGTGTGATTGGTCGAGAGCCAAGAGTGGCCCGTTTCTTGGACGGGAGCCTTTTGGCGAATGTGTGTGATGAGAAAACAGGGAGGGGCCTCTAACCCATCCCTACACTCTTCGCCACGTTCGAGCTTAACAAGCTCCTTAAGTCGGTGCGTGTCGGTTGGTATCGCCATCACGTGGTCATTCGTGCCACTGCCGCGCAGGTGCGACTACTGTAACCGCTTTGGCCATACTAATCGCTCCTGTAGACGCCGCTAAGTTGGGTTTACCCGAAGTCTGTAAGTTGCTCCAAGCCCACATACGATAAGTCCAAATCGTGTTTGGCCAAGTGTGTCAATTGCGGAGAGCCGCAGCTCGCTTCTTCGAAGCAATGTGGTGCGTATCTTCTTGAGAAGGAAATCCTGGCCGTTCAGGCCCAGGGTCGTCTCTCATTTCGCGAGCCCAAAGGCTTGGTCCTGGCGGGCCCGGCGCTGCCTGGGACGTCCTATGCCTCAATGTTAAGAAAGACACCCTCTGCTCCTGGCCCTTCCAAGCCTAAGAGCAGGGTCGTTTCCGCGCCCATTCGGAAGCCTTCTGCGGGTTCTACCCACCCTGGGCACTTCCCTGGTAAAGCTGGCTGCACAAAGGGTTCACACCCAGTCCCAGCAAAAACCTGGGATCACTTTTCCCAACGTGACCGTTTCTCGTAAGTCGAAAAGGCCGCGCGCCTCCACCGAGTCGTTAGACACCAAGAGGCAACACACCTGAAAATGGTCGTGAGGCCATCTTCCGGGGTTCCTAAAGCTGCCCCCCGAAAGGAGGACAGCACCAAATGAGCTTCGGCTCCTTCGCCCACACCCAATGGCTTGGAGAGGATGGATCCTCCAAAGAGGTACCCCGACTCCGAAGCCACCCCTCTCGCTTAAGGATTCGAGGCGGAGGGAGGAAAGGTCTCGCATGGCGAGACCAACCTCCCCCGATAAGTCCTCGAAGGCGACAGTGCATTTTCCAGCCAAAAAGCGCCGGAGTTCTGCCTCTTGGAAGCGTACGGCAATTCCCGTGAGGAGGCCCCCGCATCTCCTCCGAGCTAGGCCTGGAGCGCATATTCATTCAATGGAATTGCCGCGGACTCCGGGCCAACTGGGAGGAGCTGCGGAGGCTCGTCTCGTCCCGTTCTCCTTTAGGTATCTTTTTGAAGAAGACCGTGCTGGGACCGTGCCCTCTACCCACTTACCAGGGATATAAGGGTTTTACCACCCCACCACCACCGGATGGGGGCCGGACAGGGGGATGCGTTGCTTTAGATACCTCCTTACAGGCAGTAGCTGTGCATATATTCCACCGTCAGCCGACTTCGACGCGGAAGACTTCCGCCTCGCCGTGGTACGGTTGCAGAGGCCCTTTCTCTTGCTTGGAGATCTGAACGGTAAACAACCCCTTCTGGGTAGACTACTCAATAAATCCCCCGGGTCAAGTCCTTGCCGACCTGCCCGAAAACTGCTTCATTTTCTTGCCTTGATATATCTTTGTGCTCTTCGGATACACAGCCTGATTTTAGGTGTTGTGTGTTCGATGACCTCCATGGTAGGGATTACTTTCCCATTCATATATTATTTTCTCAGCCGTTGCCGCCCGAGAGCCCGCCACGGTGGTGCTTGGCGCGGGTTCGGTGGTCCGCATTTCAGGAAATCACTGATTTCTCTGTTTCAGTCGAGGACGGTAGATGAGGCCGCAATCTCGGGCCCCGCGTCCTTGGCGAATCCTTCGCTACCGCTTTCTCTTCATTCTCTGGAGAGAGCCTCCTCAACCTGCCCCCCGTAAGGCGCGCGGCGATTTGCCATCCTGGCAGCCGTGCTAACGGGACTCAGCACTCCGTCCGACCCCAGCTTAGCCTCTTCTCCTTCCTTCAAAACACTTGTTTCCTCGCTTTACATACAAACTCTCCCACAACTTTCTCTGGTCAGCCTCTAATTTCACAGAGTAGATGTTGACCTTATCAAGCCAACCATCCCGGATCGGGGCTGAGGGGGTATGGGACAACGTTTCCTAACCCCTGAGCTCCGGTTTGGGATGGTTTTTTTTTAACAACCTGCTTCATCCCCACCCATACCTTCCTCACATCCCTTTTCCTCTCCTCTTCACAATCTATCCTTTTACGCCATGTTCAAGGTGGAGCCGCCATGCCGATGGACTGCCAGGCCACCAGGCTGTAGGTGTGGTCCCAAATGGCGGCGCCTGGCTCTGCCAGCCTGTAAGCACCTCTTGCAGGGCGGGCAACTGCGAGAGGTGGTGAGCGGTTGCATCCCGTAATAAAAAGAGGGTCACCATGCCCAAGGATGAGTCTAAAAAAAAACCCTTTAATTCCCCCTGAACAAACGACGGAGCCAGCCTCGGGCAGCTCCAGTGAAAAAATGGATGTCCCCCTCCCCCCTGTGCTTGCGCAGGGGCACCTCCCTTTTTCCGGCGGCGCTTTCGGGCACCTCCCTTTTTCCGGCGGCAGTCCCTTCATTTCTTTCCAAGGGGACTGCTAAGAAAGCCAGCAGGCAGCGCATAGCCAGCCGCTCCTCATCAAAGCGGCTCGGTAGGGCAAACCCCCTTAGGGGGGAGAGGGAAGCCAGGCCCCTTCGGTCGCTTCCCTCAAAAGTCCTGCTGGCAAGAATATTAAACCTTGCCGGGGTCAAGGCCTGTGCCTCCCCACACAAGACTGGTGATCCTGCCAAGGGGACCTGGTCCTTGAGGAAACCAAGCCTCAGACGGTAGGGCCTTCCATGGGGGAAATCCGGGCTCGGCACCAAACACCGAACCCGAATCCGCCCCTATGCAAGGACCTCCTCAAACGGCTAGGGTTTCTGAGGCAGTACAAGGAGGGGAGGGATCTCCTCCGACAGGTGCCCCTACGACTACCAGGACCTTCTCCATTTCGGAGAAGGACCTGGCCTAGGCCGGTCCATCTGGCCAGGGGGCTTCTGCCGGCGGAGGTGAGAAGCGGGTTCATTCCCCGCCCTCATCGAAAAATGAAAAGGACGAAAAAGACCAAAAAGACAAAGAAGACTCGGGGCTCCTCTCCATCCACGGGGGCTGCGGGGACGGATGGGTCTGCTGCCACTTTGGTAGGCGACCAAGCCAAGATCGGCACATCCGGCCCCTCTGCCCCACCGGTTCCGGAGCCCCCGACTAAAACCAAAAGTGCACAGGACGGAGCCTCGATAACATCGGGGTCCCTGATTCAGAGGTTACCTGGCGTTTTTGAGCCCGCTCGCTTCAAACGCTTCCTCGTTATTCGCTCCACTGGTGGCACCATGTTGGCCAAGGGCAACATGATCCATCAGAGGAGAGGATTAGCTAGTGCAATTGGTAGAGAGCCGAAGGTGACCCGTTTCTCGGAGGATAGCCTTCTGGCGAATGCGGCAAATCCCGCCGAGGCGGCCAATATAAGTGCTCTTCGGACACTTCATGGCACTCCGGTGAGTGTGACGCCGCACTCGACCATGAACTTTGTGAAAGGAGTAGTTTATGCGAGGGAACTCGTTGACTACTCCATTGAGGACATCACCTTAGAGCTGGCCGACCATGGGGCGGTCAAAGTCCAACGTGTAATTTGAGAACAAGGAGGGGCCTCGAGACCCACCCCTACACTCTTCGTTACGTTCGACTGTGACAAGCTTCCTGAGTCGGTGCGTGCCGATTGGTACCGCTACCGCGTGAAGGCATTGGTGCCACTGCCGCGACGGTGCTATGGCCATACGGATCGTTCTTGTAGACGTGCAAAGTCGGGGTCACCCGAAGTCTGTGTAAATTGCTCCAAGGCCGCACACGATAAGTCTAAATCGTGTGTGGCCAAGTGTGTCAATTGCGGAGAGCCGCACCCCGCTTTTTCGAAGAAATGTGCATATCTCCTTGAGAACGAAATCCTGGCCGTTCAGGCCCGGGATCGACTCTCATTCCGAGAGGCTAAGGACTTGGTCCTGGCGCTCCCGGCTCTGCCTGGGACGTCATAGGCCTCAATAGTTAGAAAGGCACCCTCTGCTCCTGGCCCATCCAGGCCAACGAGCACGGTTGTTTCCGCGCCTATTCGGAGCCCTTCTGCGGGCTTTACTCAACCCGGGCGCTTCCCTGGTAAAGCTGGCGGCAAAAAGGGTTCATACCCAGTCCGTTAAAACCAGGGCTCTCCCCTCTTCCCCCAGCGTGACCGTTTACCGTAAGGAGAAACGGCCACGCGCCTCCATTTTAGTCGTTAGACTCACAAGAGGCAACACTCTTGAAGTTGGTCGCCAGGCCATCTTCCGGGGTTCCTAAAGCTGTCTCCCGAACGGAGGACAGCAACAAAGGAGCTTCGGCTCCTTCGCCCACGCCTAGTGGTGGAGTGAGTGGCTCGGAGACGGTGGTTCCTCGAAAAGAGGCCCCCCTTCGCCTCCGAAGCCGCAACGCCCGCCTAAGGTTTCGAGGCGGAGGGAGGAAAAGACTCGCATGGCGAGCCCAACCTACCCCGATATGTCTTCGAAGGCGACAGCGCCTGGGGTTCTGCCTCCGGGAAGCGCACAGCCATTTCCGTGAGGGTCCCCTCCGCGCTAGGCCTGGAGGGCATATTCCTTTAATGGAATTACAGTGGACTCCGGGCCAACTGGGAGGAGCTGCGGGGGCTCGTCTCGTACTGTTCTCCGTTAGCTTTTTTTCTGCAAGAGACCATGCTAGGCGCATGCCCCCTGCCCGCCCTCCCGGGGGTATAAGAATCTTGCGACCCCACCACCAGGGGATGGCCGGGCTGGGGGATGCGCGATTTACACCCGGCATGATGTCTCCGTTCTTCCTTTCTCTTTAGATACCTCCTTTCAGGCAGTGGCTGTGCAGCTGCACCTGGATAGGAGGTATACTATCATTTCTGCGTACATTCCACCGTCAGCTGACTTCGACGCGGGGGACTTCCGCCGCGTCGCGGCACGGTTGCCGAGGCCCTTTCTCTTGCTTGGAGATCTGAACAGCAGGCTACCTCTCTGGGGAGATTACTCCATAAATCCCAGGGGACAAGTCCTTGCCGATCTGATCGAAGAGCTTGAGATAGGTGTCCTAAACGTGGATGAGTTTACGCATCACTGTCCGAGAACCGCTTCATTTTCTTGCCTTTACCTATCTTTGTGCTCTTCGGATGCACAGCCTGATTTTGATTTGGGGGTGGTGGATGACCTCCATGGTAGTGATCACTTTCCCATTCAAATATCATTTTCAGGGCAACTGCCTCCTGATAGCCCACCTCGGTGGTGCTTGGCGCGGGCGTGGTGGCCTGCATTTCAGGAAATGACTGAATTCTCTATCTCAGTCGATGAGTTTAGGTCGGTAGATGAGGCCGTTGAATTCTTCTCCGGCAACGTCATCGCCGCGGGCCTGACTACTATTCCTAGAACGTCTGGGCGTTTTGCACGCCGACCACGGCCGAGTGTGAGACGGCCGTCAAACAGAAGCATTATGCCTACATGCGCTATAAGCGCCGCCCGAGCGATTTCACTGTCACTGAATTTCGTCGGGCTAGGACTAGGTTCCGGTATATTTCGAAGCACTCCCGCCGCTCTTCTGGGCTGGCATACTGGCCTTCACTTAACGGGAAGACCCCTTTAGCAGAGTCGTGGAAGCGCGAGTCAAAAGGATTCGGGGCAAGTTCTCGCAGGACGCCCCTCCCGTTCTCCAGGAGAATGGGACCGCAATTTCGGACCCCACGTCCTTGGCAGAATCCTTCGCGACCGCTTTTTCCGCATTCTCTAGCCGGGATGCTGCTCCACCGGCATTCAATGCACGTCGTCATGTCGCGGAAGGCCGCCGGCTGGACTTTACCTCCAGATGCGGAGAACCCTTCAACGACAGGTTTACTGTGAGTGAGTTGCGCTCCGCTCTTGCTTCGTGTGCGGACACCTCCCTTGGTCCGGACGATGTCCCTTACGCCATGCTTGTACAGCGCCGGGAGTATTGCATTCTACCTTTTTGGAGCACACCTCTTGTCACGCTGGAATCGTGGCAGTGTATACGGATGGCTCCAAGTCCCAAGAGGGGGTGGGCTTCCACGCCGTATTCCCTCTGTTTGAAGTCAGCGGGGCTCTGCCAGGCGCTACGTCTGTCTTCACGGCCGAGCTGGTGGCAATACACCACTCGGTACGGGAGATTACGCGACGTGCCCGGTTCGGAAACCGGATTGTGATCAATAGCGAATCACAAAGTGCTCTGAGTGCTCTCGTGGCATTGGAATCTCCACATCCCCTGGTTCGCGATATCCGTTATGCCACGGTTTTGGCGAGCCGGGCGGATGTTGAGATTATCTTCTGCTGGGTTCCTGGACATGTAGGAATTGCGTGGAATGAGCGCGCCAAAGAGTCCGCGAGGACTCTGCGACCGGACCAGCGTTTCGCTCTTCCTCACACTGACTACATGGCAGGAATACGGGCAGCTCTTCGGACTGCTTGGCAAAGAAGATGGGAGACGGTCGAAAGGAACTTAAAGTTGCGTGCCATTGCGCCGCGACTGTTCCCATAGACCTACCCCCCCCAAAGCCGCGACGGCTTCAGGTCGCTTTCTGTCGTCTCCGAATCGGGCACACTCGTGTGACGCATCGCTATCTGATGTAGCACTCGCAAGCGCCCTATTGCGACGACTGCGTCGTCCCCCAGACTGTTCGGCACATTCTTGTCGAATGTCCCAGTCTGGGTGATCTTCGCGCACGATACCTGTCCCAGTACCGGGATGAGCGGGGTCGCTACCGCCTGTCCCTTGTGCTCGGGACAGATTCGTGCACACTGACTTGTGGACTTGTTGACTTCTTGGGGGAGGCCGGCCTTCTCCCTATTATTTAAGCAAGGTTTGTTTGTTTTGTTTTTTGTTGTTGTTTTTTTGCATTTTTTTGTTGTTTTTTTTCTTTAGTTGCACGCTCCTGCGCCGGGGGACCTCTCCCCGACGCACCAGCTTGCTTCCTTTCCCCCTTTTTGGGGTGTTTTTTTTTTTTTTTCTCTCTTTAATTTAATTTTAAAGTAGCCTAGAACTAGGCCAGTTTTAATACGGCGACTAATGCCCAAGTAGGCAGTCGCCAGATGAGCTCTTAAAAAAAAAAAAAAAAAAAATTGTGACGACTGCGTCGTTCCCCAGACTGTTTGGCACATTCTTGTCGAATGTCCCAGTCTGGGTGATCTTTCCGCACGTTACCTGTCCCGGTACCGGGATGGGCGGGGTCGCTACTTCCTGTCCCTTGTACTCGGGACGAGTGCGTGCACATTGACTGGTGGACTTGTTGCCTTTTGGGGGTAGGCCGGCCTTCTCCCTATTATTTAAGCAGGGTTTGTTTGTTTTTTTTGCTTTTTTCTTCTTTTTTTTCCTTATAGGTTGCACGCTCCTGCGCCGGGGAGACCTTCCCCCGACGCAGGAGCTTGCTTACTGCTCATTTCCTTCCCCCTTTTTCGGGTGTTTTTGTCTCTTTAAAATTTATCTCAAAGTAGCTTCGAACTAGGCCAGTTTTAATGCGGCGACTAATGACCAAGTAGGCAGTCGCCAGATGAACTCTTAAAAAAAAAAACAAAATCCTTGGTTCGCGATATCCGTGAGGCCACGGTTTGGCAAGTCGGGCGGATGTCTAGCTTATCTTCTGCTGGGTTACTGGACATGTAGGAATTGCCGAGAATGAGTGCGCCAAAGAGTATGCGAAGACTGGGCGACCAGACCAGCGTTTCGCTCTTCCTCACACCGATGACATGTCAGGAATACGGGTGGCATGGCAAAGAAGATAGGAGACGGTCGAGGGAAACTTAAAGTTATGTGCCATACCGCCGTGACTTTTCCCATGGACCTACCCTCGAATGCCGCGACGGCTTCTGGTTTCTTTCTGTCGTCTCCGAATTGGACACACTCGCGAGACGCAACACCATTTGATGGAGCGCTCGCCTGCACCTTATTGTGACGACGGCGTTGTCCCCGGACTGTTTGGCACATTCTTGTTGAATATCCCAGTCTGGAAGATCTTCACGCTCGTTACCTAGCCGTGTCGGTACCCTTTTTCCCGTGTGCTCGTGTCTGGTTCATGCACACAGACTTGCGGACCATACTACTTTTTGAATGAAGCTTTCCTCCATTGTATTTGACTCTCTTGTAGGTTGCATATTCTTGCGCTGGGGAAAGGCGAGCCAACCCACGTGCTGGATCGTGCTTGTTGCTTTTCTGCTTATCATTTTTGTTTTTATTTTATAGCTTGTTTCTTAGCTTTTGTTCTTGTTTGTACTATTATTTGTTATTTACATGGTTTTATTTGTTTCTTAATCTAGCCTAGTATTAGGCTGTAGTGTGCTTACGGCCAATTATATCATGGTAGGCAGTCGCCAAATGGGCTCTTAAAAAAAAATAATAAATCCTGCAAAGAAGTATTATTCCTTTGCTTTGAGCATCATTGGTATCACCTCGGTGCTGTCGGAAGAAGTTCTCTCTACGCTCTACGTAGACGACCTTTGGATCTCTTTTGATGTATCCCAGATGTCAACTCTGTAGTTTCTACTCCAACAGGTATTAAACCACACTTCTTCTCGCTACACCTAAGTCCACAGGTTCCAGTTTTCCTTGGCCAAGACTAAGGCAGTGCACTTCTGCCACCTCAGCCGGAGCGTGCTTCTTTTTTTCTACTCTCTATTGTTTTGTTTGTTTTTGATGTAGCCTAAAAAAAGAGGCTTAACTTAATTACGGCGAATTATTATTTCCTTGATCGCAGTCGCCAATTGAGCGCCGTTAAAAATGTCTATTCTCTATCATTATCTTTATCTTTTGGTATACATGTTGATCAAGTGTCAGGAATTCATTATGTATTTTCATAAAAAATGACATTTGCCATTTATTTTCAGAATAGACGGTCCTCTTCCAATATCAAAGAAGACTTTGTCCCCCAATTTGTTGGTATTCCCCAATCAACATACCACGGCATTGCTTGCAACGAAGGATGCAGAACTAAGAGTACTTCAAAAACGGAAACTATTGGGGAACTCTCAGAAAACAGCCCATTCCCCACCCAATCAGCTCGCAGAAATCCTCTTCTATTGGAATTGAAAATGGATAAAAAGGGAAAAATATTTAAATGTAGTTTGTGTCCCTATCAGACTGCAAAGAAGGGACATATTGCCGTGCATGTAAGAACCCACAATGGTGAGAAACCTTTTAAATGCAGTTCCTGTTCCTATAAGACTGCACAGAAGGGACACATTATGAGGCATGTAAGAATTCACACTGGTGAGAAGCCTTTCCAGTGCAATCTCTGCCCTTATCAGGCTACCACGAAAGCAAGTGTTAAGACACATTCAGTAATTCACACTGGTGAGAAGCCTTTCAAATGCGGTTCTTGTCCTTATCAGACCTCAACAAAGAGAAGTTTAGTAACGCATGTAAGAACCCATACTGGTGAGAAGCCTTTCCAGTGTAATCTCTGCCCTTATCAGGCTGCCACGAAAGCAAGTGTTAAGACACATTCAGTGATTCACACTGGAGAGAAACTTTTCAAATGCAGTTATTGTCCCTATCAGGCTGCCTGGCGAGCAAGTTTGGTAGCACATTTAAGAACTCACACTGGTGAGAAGCCTTTCCAATGCAGTGTCTGTCCCTATCGAGCTGCCACAAAAGCAAATGTTAAGATACATAAGGTAATTCACACTGGCGAAAAGCCTTTCCACTGCAGTCATTGTCCCTATCGGGCTGCAAGGAAGGAAAGTATAGTGGCACATATCAGAACACACACTGGGGAAAAGCCCTTCAAATGCAGTTCTTGTTCCTATAAGACAACACAGAAGGGACATCTGAAGATACATAGGGTAATTCACACTGGCAATAAGCCTTTTAAGTGTTCTTATTGTCCCTATCAGGCTCCGAGGAAACAAGATATTATCAGACATTTGAGAACCCATACTGGCGAAAAGGCTTTCAAATGTTGTTTCTGTCCTTATCAAACTGCAAAAAAATCTCTCTTTACAAAACATTCATCTATTCATAATGTCGATTCTTGTCCCTTATCAGACTCCAAATAAATAAGATATTGTATCGTACTCTCAGCTATTAAACTTCTTGGTGCATAACTTCCGAGGTTATCTGTCTCTTATCTCTTTACTTACCTTTTCCACGCCACGGGACCGACAAACAGGCCATGGTAATAGGACCAATTGCTACTGATATGTCTTGAATAATAGAAGGTATTTGTCAATGTCCCACACTTATTGAATCTGGAGTGCCTTCATTTCTGCGAAGTCAACCCAACCATAATGAAAAAAATGAGCAGCATTGAGAGAGAACTTACTCTCAGAATGGTAATTTCACCCTGGATTTGTAATTCAACGGTGGTACATACAGCCTCACATCTGCTCTTCTGCATGAAACTCAAGCCGCACAGCAGAATTCTTAATGCTACCCCCTAAAGGCCTGAGCCAAACCAGTACATCCAGCTAATAACATGCATTGCACTTTTCATGGGGAACAGTAGAGAAGACTCAAATTTTCTGACACCGGCTGACATTCTGAAGAAGGTAAAAGGATAGGACGGTGGAAGATTAAAACATGTTTATTTTCTCTGATGCATCTCGCCTATCATTGTTCCAGATAACGAAAGGGCAACTATACCCTTGACCTTGCATTGTACCAAACACCCCTATGAACAAAGAATGGCACCAGAGGGTACGGTGAGAGCATCTCCTATCAACGATTGAAAGGCAATTTAGTTATGATCCGTCCGTACATTCCCCATCAGGATAGAGCACGCGTGGTGACAAAGTGGTTCGAACACCAACAGGGCCCTGCCCATAATTCGAACTTGTGTGTGGATAAGCAGAAGGCCACAAACAGTAGCACCCCGCGTGCCCCTTTAAGGCAAGTCTGGAATGCAATCGCCCATAAACTGGTTCAGAGGCTGAATGTTATGCCTCATGTCAGCGCGAGTTGTTGAACTTAATAAAAAAAAAGTTATTTTTCCTACGTGTTAGTTAATTGCGCCTCCCGTCCCTTTCAATCGGGGACCCGGTCCTCAAACAAATAATGAAATTTACATAAAGATCAGAATGACGAGACTGTAGGCACTAGGTGCCGTTCCTCGTTGGCGGGCATGTACAGAAAGAGCAGTAGGTCTTCGTGTCTTACATGCTACTAGACCAAATCCGGTTAGACCCATTAAAAAGGGTTTGAAAGTGGACTTAAACCTCAGTCTTCATTGGTCTGTCTGTGGAGAGGTGTCCATTCTCGAGAGACGAGGGAAGTTAGCCGGCTTACCTGTTTCCAAGTGAACTTTTATTATTCACCCCATATTTAATTTTTTTTTATATACTTTTCTTTTCAGTTTATAGAACTCCCTAAGCACCCTTTTTAGTGGTCCTAGTATCGACTGAACACCGATTGATCCTCCGCTCCCGAAACCGATGTGTCCCCGTTCTTGTAGCCTTAATTTGGACCCTCCCCCACCTCTCTCTGGTACCTTTTCTTTTTTTTTCATGGGTTGCTTCCATGCACGTTATTAGCTGGGTTTATAACTCAAGAAAGACTGAGGTTTAAGTCCACTTTCAAACCCTTGGGTTGCTTCTCGTTGCTAGGGGGAAAGGGGTCAGCCTGTGGTCCCTTTGTCCTGCGAACCAGATTTTTACTACACCCCCATTATTTTCGTTTACTGTCTTTTCTTTCCCTCATATATTGGCTTTGACGGTTACCTAACACCCCCCTCCCTCTCTGGGACCTTTTATTTTTTAGGGGTCGGTCCTAGAGAGGCTCTGTCCTTCTCGTGGTGAAGTGGATCAGTCCTGGTGCTGCGAACTAGACTTTTAATATTAATATCCCCCCCCCATACCATTATTACTTTCTTTTACTGCCCTTTATTTCCTCCTCTTCTTTCTCCTATCCAATGGTGGCCCTGACGGTTACCTGACTTGTTTTTCGGATTGATTCTGAATTGTTCTTTTATGAAGGTCGGAGGAGGACGCTGGGCATCTCCACCGCCTTCGTCTGCCGATGCCCAGGGAGAAACCCATCATTGGCCCCTTTTCTCCGTGCGTAGGAGAACTCGGGCAGCCTCTTTGGTCTATAAAGATGGTGTGGTGGATCCGTATCCATTATCTAAGAGGACATACTGGATGCAACCGAATCGAGAGTTGCAGTAGCGCCTGGCCCTTGTTGGCCTCCGTGGTGGGGATTCCCGAGGGAGATGTGAAGTTATTTCTATTTGCAATGGCCATCCATAAACATAAAACTTCCCCTTCTCGTGCCAAACGTTTTTTTAGCCTTCCCTTGCTCGTTGGATCCCTATACCAACGATGTGGACCCAGATTTAGACTATCCCCGCTTTCCTGTCATGAGTTCGTCATCTGACGCCCCACTTGAAACAGTGGGTGTGTTTGACGTTAATGAATCATTTGAGTCCTGCTGGGGTTAATCCCACCGGATGTGGTCAAGAGGTAGTAGTGATATCGTAGTCGAGGTGTCATCTCACTCTCAACATAATCGTGTGCGAAATCTGTCTTCGATAGACGAAGTTCCCGTAACTGTTTCGCCCCATCTACGTCTGAATTTTGTCGAAAATGTCGTCCGTTCTAACGAATTAAAGGGCAGAGACCTTGGTCAAGACCAAATTGTAGTGGATGATGTTGATAACAATTCCATGTGATTTTCTTAGTTCTCGCTCGATTTATTCGACCTACACCCGTCGATTTTCGAGGATCATCCTCTACACACGGGCCACATAATCCTCGTTGGTCACGTCTGGCAGGCGTCCTGGACGGGGGTCATCTTCAAGGGACTCACTACCCTTTTTAGATGTCCTCATTAATAAAGATCACCACGAATTAAAACTTGACGTTTATAGGAAACCAACCCACTCGAATGCCTATATACATTATTTTTCGTTTCACGATAATACTGTAAAAAAATCGGTAATTTCTAACCTTTTCCTTAGAGCATACAAAATATGTCACCCTTCCTATTTAGATGAAGAAATTGTCATTATCAGGACCATTTTTTCTAATTTGTATTACCCCGATTGGTTCATATCGTCTGCCCATTTTGCAGCTAGGAAAACATTTTATGGTAATAAGCCTTCCCGCACTAATGACTTCAACAAATGCCATTTAATAATAAATTAAATAGTTTAAAGAACATATTTGGAAAAGCGGGTATTAATCTAGCCTATAAATATAATAATTCCTTAAACTAATTGATGATTGCCAGGAAACCCAAAGAACATCATAACATAGGATATATGCAATACCATGCAACGATTGCCATAAAGTTTATATAGGGAAAACGGGGAGAAATCTAGACAAGAGATTGTATGAACACCAAAGAGATATTAGAGTGAGCAAGCGAAACCAGTGGAATATTTTGCCATGTTAGAGACTTGAATCATTCGATCGATTTCAATGGAAGTAAAATGGTATTTAAATCGGCTAACTATGTTAAGAGAAGAATCGTAGAATCGAGCTTGATATCGTCAGTTCCTAATTTAAATCTATCTGAGGGTCAATTTTCTTTTAATCCTGTAATACGAAAGCAAATAAACAAAATAGTAAAATGTCAGCCCTTCAATATGTTTAGGCCCCCCCCCCCCTCCTGATTAGCCACAAGTAGTGGATTGGGGTAAAAAGAGGGGATCTTTCACGACCTGACCCTGTGTTATGTTTCTAAGCACTTTTCTTATATTTTCTATCCAGTGTCAGTTGAAAAAGGGTGTGAGATACACCCAAACTGTTCTGAATTAAATTGTCTTCGGAGAATGTGGTTTAATTCCTCATCTTTTCTTGCGATATTGCATTAATTTTCATTATATATATATATATATATATATATATATATATATATATATATATATATATATATATATATATATATATATATATATATATATATATATATATATAATAGCAACGTTTCAGGCAACATGCCCATCTTCAGGTTCTAAGATTTAAAAGATACACAATAAGACAAACAAAAAATTAAAAATTGATAAAAATAATTTAAACAAAAAAAAAACGAAAGAAATAACATAATAACTAAAATGAATCAAATGAGTGATAACTTATTTTATGATAAAAAAGGTAAATGGGCAATTTAAAATATAATTAATAACTTAATTCAAGTAAATTAAGAGACCAGTAAGTACAGCGCCCAAAAATTTTAAAACTGAATGTATAAACTTACAAGGAACTTACCTCGGCAGTACTATTCGCTCATTATATGATAGGTTTTGTTCCCATATGGGAATTAGCCACCGCACTGGCAAAATCCTGTCTAGGAAGGAGGTTTCTTCTATCAGAAACCACACTATACAGTGCAAAACTGATTGCTCGATAAACAATTTTCAAATTATAGGCCGGAACACTAATGAATATAGCTTGCGAATATTAGAATCTCTTCTTATAAAAATTTAATCCGCGCAGGGAAGCATTTCGAACCATGCTCACTGAGGCAGTGAGCACCACTTTGATCACAGTTAAAAGTATACCTTGGTTCTCTGCGTGGCATAGTGCACTAAAGACCTACTTTTAACTGTGATCAAAGCTGTGCTCACTGCCTCAGTGTGCATGATTCCAATCGCTTCCCTGCACGGATATTTTCGAAAAAAAGTAATAAAAATATTACTGTAAGGAAAAATTATTCCTTTTTCTCTTTCAATGTGGTTTAATGTATTCATTTTCATCATTCTCTCACGCCGCTTTGATATATATATATATATATATATATATATATATATATATATATATATCAATGATAGCTGTGGAGCTACTACAAACCTACTTCAGGCTCGCCGCAAGATTTCATCAGTTTACTATATGACCCCTACTACAAAGATCTGGAAGAGGATTTACAAGATCCTGGGTTATTATGCCTGCCATAATACACCCACAATCAAATTACAGGGTTCCTTAGTGAATTACAGCCTGGTGGTCAAAAATGCCTTGGCCGACAGCAGTGTCGGGCTTTTCTAACTTTGCAAACGAAGCATCTCATCCCGTAATTTTGATCAAAAATCTAACATTTCGTATAATGCCTTATTCTCAATCCAAGTGTTGCGTGCTACATCTTTTCTTGGCCTTGACGGGATCTATTTTGGTATTACTTGGCACCCCCATCCAAAGTCTTTTATTTTCTTACTTGACATGTACAACCCTATATGGGTGAAGCGTTTTCACCCATCATCATGGCGCGTTGGGTTCTCTCCCCCTTCCTCTTTTGTCAAAACGAGCAGGGACGGGTTGGACGCAGATCACTACTGCCCTATAGCTCTACCAGCTGTCCTAGTAAGTTGCTAGAGAAGATGGTGTTAGTGCGCCTGAACTGCTTGATAAAAGCTTCAGACATTCCAAAAACCAGTGCTCCCGGCTGTTTTTTCTAACTGTAGGTAAATTTTATAATGAATTTGGATAAAAGCTTCAAACAGACGAAAAACACGCCCTCTTGGTTGTTTTTCTAACTGTGAAGAAAATCAAGCAGGAAATTTAATAAAGTTAGAACATACAAAAATGCAGACCTCCCGGCTGTTTGAAATTCATAAAAGTTTCAAACATATGAAAAAGAAACTTTCCCGTCAGTTTTTATAACTGTAAAGAAAATCAGTGAAAGAACTTGAGAAAAGCTTCACACATTCCAAAAACCAGAGCTCCTGGCTGTTTTTCTAAGTGTAGAGAAATATTATAATGAACTTGGATAAAAACTTCAAACATACGAAAAACACACTCATCCAGCTGTTTTTTTAACTGTGAGGAAATTCAAGCAAAGAACGTAGATAAAACCTTCAAACATAGGGAAAAGTAGCCATTTTGGCTGTTTTTCTAACTGTAAAGAAAACCTTAGCAGGAAATTTAATAAAAGCTTCGAACATACAAAAAAAACACACCTTCACGACTGTTTTTCTAACTGTGAAGAAAATCAAGCAAAAAACGTGGATAAAACCTTCAAACATAAGGAAAAGTAGCTATTTCGGCTGTTTTTCTAACTGTGAAGAAAATTAAGCAAAGAACGTGGATAAAACCTTCAAACATAGAAAAAAGTAGCTCTTTCGGCTGATTTTCTAACTGTAAAAGAAATCACGAAGAATGTGGTTTAGGTTTCAAGACTATGTAAGAGTGGTTTGGGTCAAACATGAACTTCTGGTCCAAGGGGTTTGGATGGCTGCCACAATCGCCTGACCGCAATCCCCTCAAAAACAGTGTGCATGTGCATGTCGATGGCAAGGTCTACAAGGTCACCACAGCAACGTCGACAAACTGGAGTCCTCCGCCAACCATGTGTGAGCCAGCATGATGAAGGACTTCATCTGCAATTTGTGCCCTATCTTTGGGTCTTAACTGGAGCGCTTGCTTGCCACCGAGGGTGGACACATGGATTCATATTACATTTAAAACATATATTTGTATGTTTAAACAATCATATTGTGTCAAACTGCATCAAAACTATCATTGTGTCCTTTGCTGAGAGCATTTTAACTTGTGTAACGTGACTTTGGCAATTATACAGTAAAGTAAAGGTTTAAAATCGATTTATTAACTTATTTTATATTCTGTATCTTATAATTTTGCAGATCTTTGATTTTAGATATTAGCTTATACATTTTAAATTTTTGAATGAAAATTAATTTATTTTATTATATTTTTCAGATTGTTACATTATTGTTGCTAAGCTAACCTGAGCAGAAAGAATAGAGCTGGTACTTTTATAGCAAAGGATGGTGCTACTTCACATTCGGTTGTAGATACTTTTAATATCAAGTACCCCGAAAGGTTTCCAATCAACTACAGAACTGTCAGTCAGATTTTAGCCCGTTTCAAGGAAACGAGAAGTGTCTGTGATTGACCACAAAGTGGTCCAAAAAGAACTTCTACTAATCCCAGTGTAGATAGAGGGGAGTAAGAAAGGGGGCAAATAAAAAAAATAATAGCGTAGGCGAGTTGTGAACAGCTCCCCGCGTCGCTGGACCACTGTTAGCCAGCTGCGAATCCACTCAGCCATCCTGAGTCTCAAAAAAGACTCATTCAAACGAAGCTTTTAAGCCGCTCGCCTGCACTTCTCGTACGCTATACCAGAACATCTGCACTGGTAAGAGATTGTGTGGAGCAAAGCCCCCGTAAAGCAATACGAAAATTATCACAGGAAATAGCTGTATTTAAGAGTTCAGTTTAGCTCATTTTAGCCACCAATCCTTTCCACCTGTATAAAGTCCATTTAATCCCGGAATTACATGGTGATGATCAAGATCATCGTATGGAATATTGTGAATGGTTTATGCAGCAGAGGTAGCTGGAAAAACTTATCATGTTTAGTGATGAAGCAATTTTATACCTAAACATTGATGTCAATAGACATAATGCATGATATTGAGCTACTGATAATCCATATTGGGTAGAGGAAGGACGCGCACAATTCAATCCAAGAGTTATCGTATGACCAGCTATGTTGTTGTTGTGGTTCCCCTGGCTCAGTCATCCCAGGAATAACATACCACGCAGGTAGGACACTACACTGACTGGATCCGACCAAAACTAATGGACATGTAAAATATTGTGGCAATTTGCTATGAGATGCGTGACTGTGTGGGGACTAACTTGACAGAGTGGACAGAGATTTGTATGGGTGTTGTCTCTGCAGTGTTTGTAGGCATTTAGTGACTCGTGGTATCCACAGCGAAGTCGTGTAAGATGTACTCTTTCCGACCGTGAGAGTTGGGTTTCTGTGCTTTTTATGTCAGGTGGAGGGGTGTTGAGCATCTTGTTGTGAGGAAGCCTGTTCAGTGCTTGCCTGGTGAGGGCTGAGTGAATGTTTTTATACTGAGTTACATTTGCAGGTTGTGGTATGGTATTTAGGGTGTTTGTGTAGTATCTGTGTGGTGTGTTTACTATTTGTCTGTTGGTGAGTGGGTGTTTTTTGTAGAGAGTGACAGAGGCTGTTTGCGTTGTTTATGGCAGATGCTAGGAACTGTATGCCTCTCTCTCTCTCTATCTCTCTCTCTCTCTCATAAAGAAAGTAGAGGGAGAGGTGACGCCCCCTTGTCGCGGGAAGAGAGCTTGTGTGTACATTTGACTTTTCGAGCTATGTCGGCGGAGGTACCTCTTCTGAGTACCCCTTGTAGGGCTTCCTTTGTCGATTTGGTCTGAAACGAGGTTCCAGACTAAGTGTGTCATTCCTTCCTTTTTCTACTCTATCCTTCTCCTTTTTTTACTTTTATCCTATCTCTCCCACTTATACAAAAAGAAAAAAAACAACCCAAAATAGCCTACTCCTATCATGTTACTCTTTCCCTTTTTTGCCTCCATCTACATATAAGGACCTGGGAGGTACCTCACGCGTCAGAAGAGAGGCTTTGGAACCTCTATAAATAACGCCAATCGACGCTCACTGGTTGCGAGAGACTAGGACTAGAGGTGTCCTAGGCGTTGGGGCGGGATGAATGGGATGAGGGTAGTGCCCTGTTAACCCCTTCCCTGGCGCGTAATTATTGACCGTTCCCAGTGCCCTTTGACGGGTGCCTCTGGTAGCATCGGTCCGAGGTGACGGCCCTTTGTCCCCAGGTTGGTTGCCAGGCCAATAAAAAGCCTTGGGTCGAGTCTCTTGGTGGGGCGGGATATCCATTGAACGCTGCTCCGAGATCCTGGTCTTTGTGAAGGGAACTAGTAGGAGTTTAGTAAGGGGCGTGCTTCGTTGTTGTTCACCTGGTGACAAATCGATGGTCCCTTCGATGACCGTCTGTGCTGCTTGGTTGGGAGCCACGGCACGCCGAGGCTTGACGACTTGGTCGGACGAACAGCAGCACATGGAGCGTGCCTTCTGGAAGACTCCGAAACGACTCCGATCAATAGGCGGGAGCGACTCAAGCGGGGAGAACTCACCAACCCCCCTTTTTATCATTGATTGGTCGCAAAGTATTGAAGGAGAGAAAGTGTTCAAAATGACCGGCAAGAAAGGACCAGTAGCACTAAAATACACGTGCGCAATATGCCACATAGATAAGTGGTGCGTGGACTTTCCGGAGGGGTGTTTTTCGAAATGCCACCCGGTCAGTTCCTGCACCGACTGTATTTTAAACGGCAAATCAAGGAGCTAAAAGAAACATGCAGGGCTTCCGAGGAAAGATCCAGGAAGTTGGAGGAGAAAATAAACAGCCTTGAATTAGAACACGCCGGACTGATTCGCAGGCTAGAGGTCAGAATAGCAGAGCTAACGTCAAGCCCTGTACTAAACACTGCATCTGCAGTATTACCCTCAGAGCTAGGTCCGCATGTTACGGATAAACACTCAAAGAAAAAGAAAAGGAAGGGAAAGAAACAGGAAGAATAGAAAGTTGAAACAGAAGATAAAGTAGAAGCTGAAAAAGAGAAAGTTGAAGCAGAAGAAGAAAAGAGAAATAACAGAAGAGTATGTAACAAAGGAAGATAGGGGGGGGGGGGGGGAAGATGAATAAGAAAAAGAAGAAGAAAAATAAGATAGAGAAGAAAGAGGGAACCGAGAGTTCGCTTCCACAAGGAAAGCCTCAAACCTCTGCACGGAAATGTCCGAGGGTTACCCTTGTGGGCGATTCCCAAGCACAGGGTTTGCAGCCCCTGCTAGCGGCCAGCCTTCGCACTAGTGTGGAGGTATGCTGCCAGCGAGGACGGAAAAACCAGCACATCAGGGTAGAGGCTGAGAAATCTCAGATTTCTGAGAATTCAGTTGTTGCCCTGATGGTGAGTGGGAATGACCTCTACCTCCGAGGAAGCAAAGTGGGCCCCAGCGAGAAAATTCTCAACACGGTCATGGGAGCCGTGGACGACTGTGGATTGAGAACTCGCAAACGGATCGTTTTAGGGATGCTCCCAAGAAGAGGTCCTAGCCGGACAGCTCGCTCAAGGAATGTGACCCTGAACCAGCGCCTGTCCGACCTCTGTACGGCGGAAGGGGTCTTCTTTCTGGACCCTTACCGCACCTTTTACGGTCAAAACGACCTTTACCAAAGGGACGGAGTGCACCTTTCATTTAAAGGAAAGGATGTACTCTGTAACTTAATATAGGATGTCGTAGAGCGGACGCAGAGGAGCGTCCGACCCAGAGGAGCGTCCAACCCAGAGTGAAGGCGGACATAAGACAGTATGCCCGTGTCACTCCTGGAATAACGTTCTTAGATGAGGCAAAGAGTGGTACAACCACACAAAAGAAGCCGGGAGACGGAAGAGCGTAGGGAGTCTTACACTGGGGGACTCCCTGAAAGTTCTTCTGTTCAATGCGAGGTCAATCAGGAATAAGTTTCTTGAGCTCCGTGGCCTCGTAGCAACAGAGGAACCTGAGATGGTGGCCATAACGGAGACGTGGATTAAAACCTCAAGCCGAGATTTTGAAGGTGAATTCACGATTCCCGGGTACCAGCTCTTCCAGAAAGATAGGCCAGACAGAGAGGGTGGCTGTATGATGTTGTATGTCAAGGATACTCTCAATTTGACGGATTGCAACATCGTATCCGACCATGAACTACTAGGTGTTGACCTAGAGATAGGTCCTGCCAAATACAGGACCCTGGTGCTTTATAGACCTCCTGCCCAACTCGTTGAAAAGGACAAAGATCTGTACCAGCTACTAGGAGAACTTGTCGAAGACAGAGTGTGTATCGTCATGGGTGATTTCAACACACAAGTTGACTGGGAAACCAGAGAACCCTGTGGTGAGAACGCACTACTCCTGGAGTTCACGAACAACGAGTTCCTGTTTCAATGGGTAAGAGAGCCAACGAGAGGAGACAATATCCTCGACTTGGTTTTTACCTCTGAGGATGACATCGTTGAGGACCTCTCTGTTGGCGAAGAGCTCGGTGGCAGTGACCACCGACTAATTAGATTTGTAGTCAAAGTCCCGAATGCAGGGCCTGTAACTAGTAAATCGAGGAAACTCAATTTGAAAAGAGCAGAATTGCAGGTCTTCGTGTTGGACTGACTGACGCGAGACTAGAAGTGTGCAATGCTGTTGAAGACTCGTGGAATAGTTTCAAAACCACATTCATGAGTCTTCAATCGCGTTTCATCCCTCTGAAATGTCCCCGTCGGTCTTCTGTTCAACCAAAGTGGTTTCCTCGCGAAATCGGCCAACTGCTTAGGGAGAAGAGAACTGTGTACCAGCAATCGAAGATCTCGGGTGACTTTGACGAATACCGGAGGCTAGCCAGGAGAGTGAAGTCCAGCATAAGGGTGGCTAAGCGGTCTGAGGAACTCCGAGTGGTGAGACTCTGTATAGAGAATCCCAAGGAGTTTTTTTGATATGTGAACAGCCGTAAACCAAACCGTCGAACGATTGGCCCTTTGAGAAATGATGAGGGGGGCATTAAAGCACTTAGATGCAGAAAATGCTAACCTCCTCAACGACTACTTCTCTTCAGTGTTTAATGAAGAGTGTGGTCCCATCCCCCAGCCAATGGATTCCTACTTGGGGGAAAAGCTGGAGGATATGGACTTCACCGAAGGGGAAATAAAAAAGATCAGTGACCTAATGACGAATAAGTCACCTGGCCCGGATGGGTTTCTACCTAAAGTGTTGAAAGAAGTGCGTGATCAAGTGTCACGACACCTGAGCGCAATCTTCAACATGTCAATCCGGACTTAATGTGTTCCTAGAGACTGGCGTGAAGCGGAGGTGACTCCTATCTTCAAGATAGGAGACCCCAGCCAACCGTCAAACTATCGACCTATCAGTCTGACTTCGATAGTCGGTAAACTCATGGAAAGCATGATGGTAGACAAAATGACGTCGAATTTAGAGTCAAACCTGCTACTGAGGAGTTCCCAGCACGGCTTCCGAAAGCAACGGTCATGCCTGACGAACCTTGTGGAATTCTTCCACTTCGTGTTCAGTGAGCACGATCGGGACAAGGCGGTCGATGTGGTGTACCTAGACCTTCAGAAAGCCTTTTATAGGGTGCCACACCGCCGCCTTCTCCAGAAAGTGCGAGCGCTGGGCATAGACGGAAAAGTAGCCGGCTGGATCGAGAACTGGCTAAGTGGCAGACGGCAACGGGTGGTGGTAAATAGAAAGGCTTCTGATTGGGTGCCCGTTACTAGCGGGGTGCCTCAAGGTTCTGTCCTGGGACCACTACTATTCATCATCTACGTCAACGACATGGACGGTGACATGGTTGCCAAGTTTTCGAAATTTGCCGACGATATCAAGCTTGGTATGAACGTTGCAAAGGATGGAAATACTGCCCGCCTGCAGGAAGATCTTGGGAAGATTGGGGAGTGGTCGGACACGTAGAAAATGCCTTTTAACGTGGGGAAATGCAAAGTAATGCATATCGGCCACAGAAACCCCCAATCTCAGTTTATCCTTAAGGGCACTGCTCTTGAATCGAGTGACACTGAGAAGGACTTGGGTGTAACTATCACTAGCGACCTCAAGTTCTCGAAACAGTGCATCGAGGCAGAGAAGAAAGCCCAAAGGATGTTAGGCTACATAGAGTGCCCGTTTGGATACCGTAACAAGGAGATAGTACTTTGTCTGTACAACTCCCTCGTTCGGCCGCACCGGGAGTATCCCGTACAATTTTGGAGTCCTTTGTTTCGAAAGGACATCGCAAGGTTGGAACGCGTACAAGCTAGGGAAACCAAACTGATTCCCTCTATCCGACATAAAAGTTATGAGGATAGACTAAGGTAATTAAATCGGTTCCCGCTGGAAACCCGTAGACTGCGTGGTCAGCTCATCGAGGTTTTCAAAATATTTCGAGGGTTCGACAATGTTGACTCTCGGGGTATTTTCAGACTGAGTGAGAACAGAACGCGCAATCACGGCTTCAAACTTGAACTGAAGCATTCCAACCGCAATCTGTGTGGAAATTTTTTCACCTACAGTATCTGCGGTAAGTGGAACGCTCTTCCATTGGAAGTTGTCAACAGTGAATCTGTTGACTAGTTCAAGTCAAGAATAGACAAAGTCTTGAAAAGTGGCCGTTTAGGGACGCAAAACAATTGAGCAAACATGTGCCCGCTCGATTGCTAGTCGAAAAATACCCTCTTTGAATGGACCGTAAGGTCTCCTAGGGTAATCTCTTTCCTTGTAACTCCTTGTAACTCATGTTCAGATGTTGTATTATAGTTGGTACCTTGTTGTTTGTGCGCCACTAAGTATGATTTAAGTGCAGTGTTTTGTGTTATTTGTAACTTGTTTAGCTGTGTGTTGGATATGTGGTAAAGTTTTGAATTGGATAACTAAATGGCTGAAAGAGAGGAAATAGAAAGTTGTGCTGAATGGGGTGAGGTCACAATGGAGGGACGTTATCAGTGGTCTAGCTCAGGGATCCTTTCTAAGCCCTTTATTATTCATAGTATATATAAATAATCTTGGGGAGGCTGTAAATAGCAGTGTCAATTTTTGCTGATGACAGTAAATTGGCAGCTTTAGTCAAAGAAGTTGAGGGTAGCTTTAAAGTGCAGAGTGACTAAAATAAGTTATTAGCTTGGGCTCAGAAGTAGCAGATCACTTTTAAACTTAAAAAATGCAAAGTTCTTAACATGGGAAGGGGGGATAATAGGGAATTTAGCTATGAAATGGATGGTGTGGGGATATCAAAATCGCAAAGACCAAACAGACACTAGTTCGGTTACATAGCGTCAACCCCTACGTGGCATATGGGGGGATACTTTAACTCCCCCTCCCCTTTTGCCCCGCTGGCACAACATTCCGCGATAACACTCACAAGGAAACCTTATAATCAGCAGATTCCGTAACCCGTTAGTATAAATAAAGGAGGGCGGTGAAGCCTTTTGAATAAAAATCTATGAACAGGCTCACTGTCCTATCCTATTGTTCCGGTCTAGTTTCGCCAAATAGACGAAATTTCATTTCCTCCAATGAAAACTAGAAGAGACCATTAGGGCTAAGGGTCACCACGCTGAAAAGTGATGCCCTAGGGGAGAGGCTTAAACATGGACACTCATCCCCCCTCCCCCCAGGGGATAAGTGAGGTATATTTACGTCGATCTGGAGTAAAGAAGAAGAAGAGTTAACGATCGAGAGAAGACGAGTACCGGCATCAGACCGGGCATTAAAGTGGAACCGAACCGGAGTTAAGAAGAAGACGAAATTCCTCCCGATGCTGTTCCTTTTGGTCACATCGAAGAGTAGACCATCGGTATAGAGAATCACTCTCATACCCCTCTCGTCAGAGAAACCCCCTATCTTAGTTTTCGAATAAAACCAGAGATATCCCTCACCATTGAGTAATACCAAAGTGAAGTTCTACTTGAGAAAGGATTCACATCTTGGTCACCTCTCATCATCGAGAAGCCCCACAAATGTAACCCAGGGCTTGGAATAATCATACATCCACTGTCCCTTCGCTTATATCGTCAAGTCAAGAAACATCACCAAGCGCCCCTCCTCCCTCACCTCGAAGTCAGCTGTGCGTCCGATTTAGCGACAACACGTCTCACATTGACTCGCCTCACCTACTTCGGGTTTAACTCACCTCGAACTCAGCTGTGCATCCGATTCAGCCTCCTGTCTGTGACAACTTTCCCCTCAACCCATCGCCTAAACGAGGTTCTCGCCTGACTCCACTTTGTTTAAAGGTAAAAGGATTCCCTTAAATATGTTCTTTAATTAACATTCCGTACTAAAGTAAATTTTTGCCTCAACCATCACGTAGTACTCATTGGTAGTATTAATTTTTATTTAGATACTCTCATTATATCCTTAGTAGATTTAACGTTTTAATATTTCATTTATTATATAATTAAAAGTTTATTTTTGCCCTAATTGTTTAATTAAATCCTCGAAACGCTGCAT
Source organism: Ceratothoa steindachneri (assembly GCA_963969495.1). NCBI lineage: Eukaryota > Metazoa > Arthropoda > Malacostraca > Isopoda > Cymothoidae > Ceratothoa > Ceratothoa steindachneri. The sequence goes on along the minus strand of OZ018333.1, from coordinate 53,149,065 downwards.
ATGGCAATAAATATATAATATAACGCATCCTCCCTAGGTAAATGATCAAATCAAAAGATCAAATAAATAGTAATATAGCACTCTTAGAGAAAAAAGGAACGGAGTTATTCATGTACGGAACAAACGTACATACATACTCGGCCGTATACCATGACAGATGGGCATTAGCTGAATTCAGTTGAGGATGAGAAGGACTTGGGCGTAGTAGAAGATAGGTCACTAAAGGTTTTAAAGCAGTGTATTGAGGCAAAAAATAGAGCGAATAGGGTGCTAGGATACATTAAGACGAATGTAGCTGCAGGAGTAAAGTGGTTATCCTTAAACTCTACAACTTGCATGTTATAGGCCACATTCAGAGTACTGTATATAAGCATGGTTACTACATTTTAAACATAACATCAACCTGCTAGAGTCAGTACAAAGGAGGGCAACAAAAATAATACCTCTACTGAAGCACATCGAATATGAAGATAGACTGTGGGTACTAAATATGTTCCCAGTTAAGAGAAGATGTATGAGAGGAGATATGAGTGAGCTGTTTAAAATCTGTTATGGGATAGATAAGTTGGATTTTAGCGAGTTATTTGAGTTGGAAGGTAGTAATAGGACTAGGGGTCACCACTTAAAAAATAAAAAATCACAGGTGCAGGTTGGATATTAGAAGATATTTTTTCATCAATAGAGTGGTAGATTACCTGAATAGTTTGCCATCTGAGACGGTAGACAGTCTAAACTTGAATGTATTCAAACGCAGATTAGATTATTATATTAGGAGGGAGGGTTAATTTTGTGAGGTATTCCGGACTCATTCCTGTGGATGCAGTTTTTTATTATTGTATATTACGATTGATTTAGATTTTGACGAGTCTTGATGATAATGCTTTTTGTTTTTGACATATTCCTGTGTATGGTTTGAATTGTATATTGTAGATGCATGATCAGACATAATCCTATGGATTGTTTAAATTGTATATTATAGATGCATGATCTGACACATTCCTATGGATGCATTTTGTGGGTGGGTTTTGACAGATGTGGATGACCTTTGATAGGCCGTTGTGGCTTTTGCTAGAGTCAGTACAAAGGAGGGCAACAAAAATAATACCTTCCCTGAAGCACATCGAATATGAAGATAGACTGTGGGTACTTAATATGTTCCCAGTTGAGAGAAGATGTATGAGAGGAGATATGAGTGAGTTGTTTAAAATCTGTTCTGGGATAGATAAGTTGGATTTTAGCGAGTTATTTGAGTTGGAAGGTAGTAATAGGACTAGGGGTCACCACTTAAAAATTAAAAAATCACAGGTGCAGGTTGGATATTAGAAGATATTTTTTCATCAATAGAGTGGTAGATTACCTGAATAGTTTGCCATCTGAGACGGTAGACAGTCCAAACTTGAATGTATTCAAACGCAGATTAGATTATTATATCAGGAGGGAGGGTTAATTTTGTGAGGTATTCCGGACTCATTCCTGTGGATGCAGTTTTTTATTATTGCATATTACGATTGATTTAGATTTTGACGAGTCTTGATGATAATGCTTTTTGTTTTTGACATATTCATGTGTATGGTTTGAATTGTATATTGTAGATGCATGATCTGACATAATCCTATGGATTGTTTAAATTGTATATTATAGATGCATGATCTGACACATTCCTATGGATGCATTTTGTGGGTGGGTTTTGACAGATGTGGATGACCTTTGATATGCCGTTGTGGCTTTTGTCATCCGTGAAATTATGTTATGTTATGTTATGATATGACAGGGCCCCAGGCAGGGCTGGCATAGTCTATTATAGACCGTATGTGTTGCTTGTACACTAGATTGAGTGTTTCTTTGTGTTTTCCAAAAGTTGTGCTTGTTAGTCCTCTGAGTGCATTATGTGCTTGGCCTGCACCTTGTGGTTATGTTGTTTATGTGTAGTGCATATGACATGAATGTGTTGTAAGTAATTCCAAGTATTTTTTTTTCATTTGTATGGGGTATCGTGGTTCTGTTCAATGTTGCTGTTGGTCTGTGTTGATGTTCTTTGTTGTGACTTGTGAGAAGTGTACTGGTGGACTTGGTGGGTGCTAATTTTCGTCTATTTTGTGTTAACCAGTTTTCTAGTTGTGTAATGTAGGCGTGAACTTGTGCGGAGCATGTGTCTGCATCAGTGTGTATTGATATGCTTGTTAGGTCGTCTTCATATGATGATATGTGTATGTTGTTTGGTGGTGTTGGTATGTTGTGTATGTATAGATTGAAAATGTGGGATTAGGACAGGGCTTTGTCCTAATCTAATAGTGGATGACTCGCCATTGTAGTATATGAATGATTGTCTCCTTGATAGTTAGTTGGCTAGCCAGCGTTTGGTGCTGTTGTGTAGTGTTGTGTTGTAAATTTTGTTAATGAGGAGTGGTCTGGAGATGGCATCAAACGCTTTACTTATGTCTATTGTTACTAGCAGTATTCTGTGTGGTGGTCGTCCTGAGTTGATGCCACCTTGTACTGTTTGTGAGTAGTGTTGTGGTGAATGGTCAGGTCTTTAGCCATGTTGTGTGGGTGACAGTGGAATATGTGATTATCTTGCATAGGAGAAGGCGTTCTACGACTTTGAATGGTGTGCAGAGTAATGCCCTTGGTCTGTACTGTTATAACGTTGTAATTACATCATAAATAATTTGTTTAAAATGAATAAATTCCTTTGATATTAATATAAACACTAACAAACACAAATATAGAAATAGAATAGAAATATACTAACAATCGTTAGAGGATCACTACACACAAATATTTACATACTGGTAGGTACGTGAAAGGGTAAATATAAAGAGAATAAGAAAAGACAGTTTAAGAGCAAGGATAGTTGTAGATAGATAGTTAAGGCAAGTTTAAGTACTCAGGATGCCACTTATTATGTTAATTAGATCATTTTTAAACTTTGTAGTACACCAGTATGGTAACAAGTAGGAGCACAAGTCACATACAACCTTATAGCTTCGTGTCTAGGCTTCATCTGACGCCGTATTGGGCACTATCTGAACTATACGTTACTGTCAGAAGTTCTTTAGAAAATTATCCCCCAATTTTGATATATTAATATTAGTTCCCACTATATTACATGAATGATAATGCTTCTGTGGGTGTTTTGTTTGGTTTGAGTAGTAGTATGACTTTACCTAGTTTCCAAATGTTTGGTATTATACAGTGTGCATATGAGTAGTTTGCTATGTTTGTGAGTGTTTGTGTGCTGTGAGGAGTGAGGTGTTTGAGATCTATGTTGGATATGGTATCAATCTCCATGGCTGGCGAGTATTTAAGTTGTTTTATGATGTGTGCAGTGTCTTCTGTTGTGGCAAGAATTACTGTGTAATCTAGTGGGAAGTCTTGTTTGCGTCTATATATATGTTTGTCTTTTTGTGTTTGGGAAACTGACTAATTTTAGAGTAATGTGTTATTAAAATGTTGGCCTGTTGTTTGCGTGAGGGGATTTTGTCTGAAGGGCTGATGGATGCAGGACTTTGTACAATGCCACTGTTTGAGCTAGTGAGGCTTCTGATTGTATTGTGTAGTTTGGATGTATTTGTTTTGCAATCAAATGTTTTTAGGAAAGCTAACCAGTTTTCTGTTTGTTGCTCTATTAGTTTGGTGTTTATCTGTGTGTTAAGTTCTTGTATGTATATGGTTTGTTGTGTTTGGTGTGTGCGCTCCCTTATAAGTCTGTTGATGTCTGGTGAGAAGTTGGGGTTATAATGTTTTATGTTGCCTTTTAGGATGTGTACTTTGTCTGCGTTGTTTATTATGTCATTGAACTGTATGGTTGTGTTGTTTATTATTGGTATTGATGTTATGCGTGTATGATTTTGCTGGTTTCCCGAAAACTCTCCCAGGCAGATTAGTTATAGTTGGTGCTGGTATGGCAAGTGCGTGAGAATGTGTCTGTTATGGTGCGCCAGTGTGATGATAATTGGGAGGTCTGTTACATTTTTTCATGTTAAGGAGGGAGACAAGTTTGGTGAGTAGAAAGTTATATCTGTTGAAGTGCAATTGAAATTTGGTTTGTGTGAATTGTGTGTATGAGTGTTAGTTACTCGAAACCAATCCTTCCTTGATCCAGGAGGATCCCCGACCGGATAATGAAATCTATATAAAGGTCAGTATGACGATCACTGGTCGGTGCGAGAGCACCAGTAGCCGGTCCTCTTTGGGGTGAGGTGCCAGGAAGTATTATGTTTTGATACCAAACAGCATTCAGGTGGAACCTTCATTACTCCGGGGCAGAGGGACCTGTTCCACGTCAGAGGTGTGTCAGTAGAAGGGGGTGTAGAGGGATGACTAGGTGTTGGTTGTGTGTTATGTTGGGGAATGGATGGTGCTTGTGTGTGAGGAAGTAAAGGAATGTTAGGAGAAGGTGTTGGTTGTGTAGTATGTTCGCGGATAGGTGGTGTGTGAAGAGGCGGAGGTTTTGGGATGGGTTGTTGTGTTGACTGATTTGTGTTCGGTTGGGTGTGGGCTGTTTGTCCCTGTTGGGTGTTGTTGTATATGTTTTGGCATAGAAGACATGTCCATTGTGCAGATGGGGCAAATGTAGGGACTTGGGTTTGTTTCAATGTCCGTGGCTAAGAGTAGTTGGAGGGATTCAGTCGCCAGGTTACCAAATCCCTTTAAAGAAAAAACTGGTGGATGCCAGCTGTGTGGCGTCACCCAGTGCGCAGCACTCTGGAAGAGCACCGGGGTTACACTCTTGGTTTTCCTATAATTTGTAGATCCCTCGCACTCCTCCAATGGGGTTATTTGTGGTCGATTGGTTCGGTGGCACGTCCCTTCCATTCGTCCACAATGAAGCCGCGACTACACCAGATCCTGGGCAGCTATGTTTAGCGATACGGTAATTGGTCCATATTTTTTCTCTGATACTGTGTCTGCCCAGTCATCTCTGCATGTGCTGACAAAGTTTCTTATACCTTAATTAGATGAAATATCCTTATATGACTGGAGATTTATGTAGTTTCAACAGGATGGGGCTCCGCCACATTTTGCAAAGATTGTGTGTGAATTTCTACAAGAAACATTTGGAGATAAATGAATTGGATGACATGGACCAATTGAATGGCCACCCAGATCTCCTGATCTGACACCATTAGATTACTTTCCATAGGGCCACCTTAAATCAGTCACTTATAATAACTGTCCCAGAAAAATAGTGAAGCTAAAGGCAAACATATTAAGAGAATTTGAAGCCATAAAATCAAATACTTCCTTGTGAAGTAAAGTTCAAAGATCTTGCATGGAATGCATTAGAAAATGTATAAAAGTAAATGGATGTCATTTTGAACATGTAATGTAATTGATAATGATAATTATATATATATATATATATATATATATATATATATATATATATATATATATATATATATATATATATATATATATATATATATATATTCGTGGTATAGGAAGGACCGAGTGGATGGTGTTCGTAGGTATAGGCTGGTTAGGTACTTCAAAACTCCGTGATTACGTTATCTCTCTAAGAGTGCTATATTTGATTATATTTATAATTATTACGTTAATCTTTGAGGGTTCTTTGTGCCTTGCTCAGCGTTTCGAGGAATCAATAAAAATTATTTCTAAGAAAACTAGACCTTTAATTAAAAACATGAACCAAGATTGAAATTTAACACACAAAGTACACCGAAATGAATTAAACAAATTTAAGTGAAGCTTACTAAATTACATAATATAGAATTTACAGTAATGGTTGACCCACAGCTCACTTCAATATTAAATGCAAACTGACCTACATCGAAACAGATACCGGGGGTTTAAATACTTTTAAAGATTCCACGAGAATCAGGTTGGAGTCTGACCTTGAACTCAATGGTTATGTCACCTCAAGACTGTTGTTTAAGAACTGGCGCGTGACCAGAGCGTCGAGCTGGTCAACAAAGGGAATGCTTTAAAGCTACAGAGAACCTCGGAGCGTGTAGCAGTTGGAGTAACGCACGCCTTCTGGAGGAAATGATTTCACCCCGGGACAGGGAAATTATGTTTCTTCTAATCTTCAGGTTACTCTGGGAATAATTCGCACTGGCAAGCGATGAACCAAAGCTTGAATCCTTTGACGCAGGGAAATGCTTGAGAGAGTTCACTTTCGGGTATTCCTCAAGGGGGAGGACTATCTCTGTGTTTTAAGAAACAGCAGGATAGGGGGTTTCTCTGACGAAAGTTAGTTAAATAGGCTTCTTAAATTAAGTTAACTTAAAGTTCGGTGTGACCACCAGGAAATGGTTCGAGGGTGAGCTTCTTATAAGTCCCTCTGGTTGGTTTGTCGGGCTCTTTGCGGGTCTTTGCTGTCTAGATTTCTTTAACGATCTACCTCTGACAGGCTTCTAAATTCGGTGTGACCACCAGGAACTGGTTCCGGATGAGCTTCTTCAACTCCCTTCTGTTGGTAGCCGAGCCTCTTCCTGGTCTTCGTCATCTTGCTGAATAATGTAATCTACCTCGTTTTCCCAAAGTTATTAGCATATATACTTCGCAAACACACCGGGGTTAGGGGCCTCAGGGGGAGGGGGATATGGACGGTTGCATTAAGTTTCCTCCTCTAACGGTTTTTGTCAGGGAGTCTTTCAGCTAGCCCTAAACAGGCGTTTCTGGCTTTAGGACGACGCTCCTCTAATTTCGTATATGCGGTGAAATTGAATATCAACTCTTAAGGGAAATCTTGCTGTTTTTACCCATGTTAGGCTCACTGGGGCCGACTTGAGCTGGTTAGTGCATTATGTGTTTTGAGGCTGCCGTTCAGCTTCTCTTCGAGGCGAGGGGAGAGAGGGGAAGAGGTTAAGTGGTCGGGCTACGCCGCATCCCATGCCAAGACGTTTTGGTTAAGGACCAGTGGCTCAGTTGCGAGGGTGGGGGTATCAATTCCTATATATATATATATATATATATATATATATATATATATATATATATATATATATATATATATATATATATATATATATATATATATATATATATATATATATATATATATATATATATATATATATATATATATATATATATATATATTTGATTTCATGTTTTGTATAAAATGTTTTTGCTCTTCCTCAGCTAATTGTTTGTTTATTGGTTTTTTGAAAGGCCACTCTATTAAATAACAAGATAATCCTACAATTTGTAAAGAGTGGCGGGGACTGTAGGGTTTGAACTACGCCACAAAGTTATTGTAAGTCCTATTTGAAAGGAGGAGGGTTCTTATATAGCCTCAATACGCGACCGGATCGCAATAATAATTATTGTATGAACTCGGAAGCCAAGGACTTTAGAAGTCGTACGCAACAAATTGCGAACCCTCGAGTGGCCCTGGCAGGACTTACCCCTAGGGGTAACACGTGAGGCCTTTTCTTTTTGTTTGGATCCAGTGTGCTTATTAGGCCTCTTTTGTATCGTTCGTTTAGTTGTGTTTGTTAGGCCGCTATTGTAAGGATTGTACAATTTTCTCTTGTTTGTTTGGTGATAGGATGGGTTTTTTTTAGTAATTAGATCTCAAATTTATTCATCCTATAACTCTTGTAAATATTTACTCCCATATTTTTTTGTAAATAAAGAACTGTATATACAATCCGTTTCATTTCTCCCTCGATTTCTCACAGCCGAATTAGTGTAGGAAGAGGTGGAACGATTAGGGTTAGAACGTAGGTTCGTGGCCTGCTACATTTAGTGCCCAAATAGGGACGTGAGATCTCGAAACCGGAAGTGTGACAGGATTGGATTGCAGTCCGTCATCGGATTGGACGTAGTGATTGCTTTTTTCCTTATTCTGTCCTTTCTTACTAACCTGGGAGGATGGCTTCTGTGGACCCAGGGTCTCCATGATGAGTTTGTGCGACTGAGGCTTGAATTGAGAAAGAAAGAGGAAGAATGTACAATGTTAAGGAGCGATATTGAGGGATTGAAGAGTGATATGATGAGTATGGATGAGAAGACCGACAGGATGAAGAAAGAAATGAAGGAAAGACAAAGGCAGGTCAACCAAAAGATGCAGGACCTCTATGACATGATGAAGGGTCTAGGACCATCCCAGGACCCTCGACCCTGACCCCTGCTCCACTAAAGGGGATAAGACTAATGGGATGAGTGGAAGTGTATGCGAGTCTAGAGAGGACAGGATGATTGTGAGTGATAGAAAGGGCAGAGAATGGAAGAGAGTGGAACACAAGAGAGGAAGGAAGACTGGATCAAAGGGCAAAAATCGGAAGGTGAGAAGGAAGAGTGTGGACTCATTGTACTCGGATGAAGGAGAGAGTGATGGTATAATTGGCATGAGTGAGAGTGAAGTGAATATGGGGAAAGGAATTTTGATTCAAGAACTCCTGAAAATTGATAGGTTTAAATTGCATGGTAGTAAGAGTGTGGGAGCGTTTTTCGGGAAGTTTGAACGCTATTGCAAGCTAAAATACCCGGAGAATAAGGGATACTGGATGAATGTTTTAGGGGAGTGTTTGAATGGAAAAGTATTAGAATCCTTCCAACTGATAACGAGTGTGGGGGAACTAAGGTATGAGGTGGTGAAGGAGAGACTGATTGGGAAGGTAAAACGAATGAAAGAGAGTGTGAAGTATAACGGGGTGAATGAATTTGAGAAGGCTCGCATGGGAAAGAGTGAAAGTGGGAACATGTATGCACATAGGCTTGAAAGTATGACGATAAAAGAGCTATGGTGATGATGTTGTGAATGAATGTAAGCAATTGATGAGAAAGTTTATTGATACGGTCCCTTGAATGATAAGTGAATAGGAAGAGAAGGGAGAGGATAAAACTGACAGGTGAACAGTTGGTGTAAGAAGGATGTGTTGCAGCTTCTGGAAGATGGGCGATTAGATAAAGATAGAGATTTGGATGAGGATGGATGGTATAGTGTGAATGTTGGGGGTAAGAAGCCCAGGAGCTTTCCTCCATCCTAGCAGTTTGTCAGCTATCGGGATGCCCTGAGGGCTGCGCCAGCCTAGGGGTGATATCGAGCTTCCTGGGCCGGCAGACTCGATGGGCGAATGGAGATGGAAAAATCGAAGGGGAGAGATGACTAGTAAGCGCGTGAATGGGTATATGAGAGAACAACCGAGGTATGTCCCAGCAAATGAGAGGCCGAATGGTGTGAAAAAGATTGTGGAATGTCGTAGGTGTGAAAGGAAGGGGCATATGTTGGCGGAATATAGGTGGACGTTTGATGCGTGTTTTGGGTGTGGTAAGAAGGGGCATATGATAAAGGATTGCCAGGAAAGTGTGAAAGAGTGTTTCGAATGTAAAGAAAGAGGCCATTTTAAATTTGAAGAGAGACTGTCCGAAGTTGAATGGTGAAGCGACTGCTGAGCGAAGTATGAAGTATGCTTGTGTTAATTGCGCAAAGGCCGGTCATTATGCGAGGATGTGTCGTAACCAGAGGAATGTATGTAGCTATTGTGCGATGGAACGACATTCGAGTGAAAAGTGTTGGATTAGACAGAGTGCAAGGTGTGAATGGAAAGTTTGAAGCGGGAAACTGAATTGTAAGAAGGTACCTGTTGAAGTATCCTCTGGGTGCACGAGTGTAAGTAATGTGTTGGTAAGTCTGTCTAGTGTGAAAGTGCTGTCTGGTTGGAAGTATGAGTGTCTGAGTGTGAAGGTTGAATTGAACAGGATTGAGTGTTTGGCCTTGATATATTATGGATGCAAGACGAGCTTGGTATATAAGGACGTGTCTGACAATCTGAGTGGTAAAGCCCTCCCGCCTGAGTGTAAAGATAGTTTGGTAGGCATTGGTAGTATGAGAGTACCTGTGATTTGTATGAATGGCATGAGTGTTTGAGTGATTTTAAAACGTATGCTAAGGATTTTTTGTTTGTATGGATGTTGTATATTTTGTGAGGCATATGAAGGATGGGGATGATATGTATGTACCTATGATGTCCTTGGTTGGTATGATTGGTCTGGTGAAAGTTGTGCATGATAATTATAGGCATATGGGTAATTATTAACTTGTGGGACTGTATGAAGGACCGTGTGTTTGATCCGTTTCGGAGGAATGTTGTGAATGATGTTGCGACTACGTGTGAAGGATATCAGAAACGAAAGGTGCAAGGTGTGCAAGTAAAACCGCCGATCTTGAAAGTTGCTAGTTTGAGTTGGTAGTAATTGATTGTGTCTTTACCGCGTACTAGTGCTGGGAATGTTGGTATGGTTGTTATGGTTGATCATAAAACAAGTTTGTGTATACGGCGCCTGTGACAGATAAAAGTAGTGTGATTGTTACGCGTGTGGTTGAGCAGTTGTCTTTTCCTGTGTGTATGGAAGCCTAGGAGATTTCTGAGTGGTAATGGGCCTGAGTTTGCGAGTGATGTGTTTGAGTGAATTTTAGGAAAGAATGGTGTGGAGCATGTGAGGACGACTCGTATAGGTTGAGTGACCCTACAATTAGAACCTTGTGTGAGATATTGAGAATGATAAGTACGACTTTGAATGCCTGGGATGAATGGTTGAGTAGAGTGTTATGGGCGTATAATTCAACGGTGCTTAGTGCAATTTGGAAAGGCAAGTGAAAGATAGGTTTCGTTTTAGTTTAAGTGAGCAGAGTGTATGGCGTGAGGCACCGGAAGGGTTTCGTTTGTTTGAAATAGGTGCAAAAGTATTGAAGGTAAAAAAAGTAAAAGGTAGGTTAAATGTGTCGAAGATGAATGAAAAGTTGGAATGACCGTATAGAGTTGTGAGAGTCTGGGAAAATGATGCGACGTATTTTTTGGCGAGTTAGAATGAATGTGTGAGTGAGAAAGTGCGGGCTCATAAGAATCATTTGGGAGATGGAGAGAACCTCCTGACTACCTGGTAAGCAATCCGGTGTATGAACTGTGAAGAGAGAGAGAGAGAGAGAGAGAGAGAGAGAGAGAAGAGAGAGAGAGAGAGAGAGAGAGAGAGAGAGAGAGAGAGTAACAAGGAGTAACAAGGAAAGGAAGTACCCTAGGAGACCTTACGGTTCATTCAAAGGGAGTACCTTTGGACTAGCAATCGAGCAGGCACATGGCTGCTCAATTGTTTTGCGTCCCTAAACGGCCACTTTTCAAGACTTTGTCTAGTCTTGACTTGAACTGGTCAACAGATTCACTGTTGACAACTTCCACTGGAAGTGCGTTCCCCTTACCGCAGATACTGTAAGTGAAAAAAATTCCACACAAATTGCGGTTGTAACGCTTCAGTTCAAGTTTGAAGCCGTGATTGCGCGTTCTGTTTTCACTCAGTGTGAAAATATCCTGGTAGTCAACATTGTCGAACCCTCGAAGTATTTTGAAAACCTGGATGAGCTGACCACGCAGTTTACGGGTTTCCAGCGAGAACAGATTTGATTCCCTTAGTCTATCCTCATAACTTTTATGTCGGATAGAGGGAATCAGCTTGGTTGCCCTGGCTTGTATGCGTTTCAACCTTGCGATATCCTTTCCACACGGAGGACTCCAAATTGTACGGCATACTCCAGGTTTAGCCGAACGAGGGAGTTGTACAGACAAAGTACTATCTCCTCGTTACGGTATCCAAACTGGCGCTTTATGTAGCCTAACATCATTTGGGCTTTCTTCTCTGCCTCGATGCACTGTTTCGAGAACTTGAGGTCGCTAGTGATAGTTACATCCAAGTCCTTCTCAGTGTAACTCGATTCAAGAGCAGTGCCCTTAAGGATATACTGAGATTGGGGGTTTCTGTGTCCGATATGCATCACTTTGCATTCGTTCACGTTAAAAGGCATTTACCACGTATCCGACCACTCCTTAATCTTCCCAAGATCTTCCTGCAGGCGGGCAGTATTTCCATCCTTTGCAACGCTCATACCAAGCTTGGTATCGTCAGCAAATTTGGAAATCTTGGCAACCATGTCACCGTCCATGTCGTTGACGTAGATGATGAATAGTAGTGGTCCCAGGACAGAACCTTGAGGCACCCCGCTAGTAACGGGCACCCAATCAGAAGCCTTTCTATTCACCACCACCCGTTGCCGTCTGCCAGTTAGCCAGTTCTCGATCCAGCCGGCTACTTTTCCGTCTATGCCCAGCGCTCGCCCTTTCCGGAGCGAGCTTTCTGAAAGTCTAAGTACACCACATCCACCACCTTGTCCCGACCTGGCTTACTGAACACGAAGTGGAAGAATTCCACAAGGTTCGTCAGGCATGACCGTTGACTTCGGAAGCCGTGCTGGGAACTCCTCAGTAGCAGGTTTGACTCTATATACGACGTCATTTTGTCTACCATCATGCTTTCCATGAGTTTACCGACTATCGAAGTCAGACTGATAGGTCGAAAGTTTGACGGTTGGCTACGGTCTCCTTTCTTGAAGATAGGAGTCACCTCTGCTTCGCGACAGTCTCTAGGAACACATTAAGTCCGGATTGACATGTTGAAGATTGCGCTCAGGTGTCGTGACACTTGATCACGCACTTCTTTCAACACTTTAGGTAGAAACCCATCCGGGCCAGGTGACTCATTCCTCATTTGGTCACTGATCTTCTTTTTTATTTCCCCTTCGGTGAAGTCCATATCCTCCATGCCTGCGGCTGATTTTTCTGGTTTTGGGAACAGTATGAATGATACTGTGTTTGGACACAAGGAACCTAGTTTGGTTGATTTTTCTGGCTTTGCGAATGGTAAGGGTAGAGGTGAGTTTTATGTGAGAATGAGTAGGTGACTGACTTTTCTGACTTCTGGTGGGAACCAGTTGAATGGGTTCCTGGTGTAGCCGCTGAGAGTAGAGCGAATGTGAGTGATTTGTTTGTTTCGCAAGAGTATACCTTGAGTTGGATGAGAGCTGTGAGATAGGAGTTGATGAATGGGGGTATGAAGAGTGAAGGTTCTGAACAAAAAAGTATAAAAGAGTTCTGTCGAGAAATTGGAGAGCTAGTAATGAAGGTTAAGAGTATGGTGGACAACATGATCGATAGTGACGAGGAGACTGACAGGACGACTGACGAACAACTCCTACAGATTGCTACGCGTAGCCAGGGACCAGTAGACGAGTTTGGATGGGTGCTGAATGGCGCGATTGATTATTAAAAGTATCGTGAGTAAGGATTGAGAGTGTATTGTGAATGAGTGTGGTCGAATAGCCTAAGGAAGTAGAGGTGTGGTGGAGCGAATGTGAGTGTGTGTGAAGGGACATTCTCCCACCCCTTTCCCAATACCCTCTCCCTCCCTCTGTAAGAATGTGTATGTGAATGGCGAGATGTGTTTATATATATATATATATATATATATATATATATATATATATATATATATATATATAAGTCCCGGATTTCATGTTTTGTATAAAATATTTTTTTCTCTTCCTCAGCTAATTGTTTGTTTATTGGTTTTTCGAAAGGCAACTTTATTAAATTATAAGATAATCCTACAATTTGTAAGGAGTGGCGGGGACTGTAGGGTTTGAGCTACGCCACAAAGTTTTTGTACGTCCCCTTTGAAAGGAGGAGGGTTTTTATATAGCCTCAATACGCGACCGGATCACAATAATAATTATTGCATGAGCTCGGAGGCCAAGGCCTTTAAAAGTCGGACTCAACAAATTGTGAACACTCGAATGGCAGCATGTAGGACTTTCCCCTCGAGGGTAACCACGTGAGGCCTTTTCTTTTTGTTTGGATCCAGTGGGCCTTTTAGGCCTCTTTTGTATAGTTCGTTTAGTTGTATGTTTCTTAGGCCTCTATTGTAAGGATTGTATTTGTTTGTTTTTGTTTTTTTTCAATTATCTCTTGTTTGTTTGGTGATATGATTGTTTTTCTTAGTAACGAGATCTCGAATTTATTTACATCATATCTCTTATAGTATATGGTTATTCATGGGATTTATTTTCTGTTAATAAATCAGCCTAAATAGCGCTTCGAAAACCATAACCATAAATTTGTTTGATCGAAGTTGTTGCCTGATAGTTTGTAGGCCTAAGACGAAAGTGAAATAAATTTTGAAATAATGAACTGGGCTTTAAGAAAAACAATTAAACAAATATAAATATATTCATAGAATCAACGAATGTACAATGAGATAAGTCGGATTAGGTATACAATGTAAGATATAGTAAAATATGATTTACAGTAACAAGATGTGAAGAGAAATGACGTACGTGAAATAAATATGAAATAATATGGTGGAAAAATATGGTGAAATAATATGGTGAAATAATATGGTGGAATAATATGGTGAAATAATATGGTGAAATAATATGGTGACTATGAAGGACTGTGAATTAGGGGCTTTATACGAAGAATGGTGAAAGTCGAATGAGAAAGAATATTGTTCCAGAAGGTCGAGCTGAAAGCGTGTGTTTGTTTGTTTGTTTGTTTGTGAAATTTGAAGAGATGTTGTTTGAAACAGTAGTACGTTAACTGAATTGACAAGTAAAATAAATTAATGAATTAATTATTAAGTTGTACATAAAATATGATTTAATTTACAAAAGTTAAGTAAAATGAATGAACGATTAAATTGACAAAGTTAAGTAAAATAATTGAACGATTAATTTATATATATATATATATATATATATATATATATATATATATATATATATATATATATATATATATATATATATATATATATATATATATATAAGTTTCCCAGGAGGTTTTTATTATAGGAATGCCCAGAGGCATTGCTATAACACCCCTCCTCCTTTTTACTATCTTGAGATTACAAGTCCGAGTACCGACGAGGCCTCCTGACGACTCGACCGGAGCGTGTGACAGTGCCATTGGTTTGGCTGCGGGTACGGGACACAGATTTGCTGTGGCAGTGGCATTAGCGTTGAACGATGCACTGGCACGAGAGAAGGTTGATGGAGCGAAGGGATCCGCTTGTTTGTTCCTTCCGAGATGGCGTCAAGCGGGATGTGGGAGTCTTGAGTCCCTTTGTCCGCTGACGGAGTGATCAGTGGGGGAGAGATTTGCTCCTGACTGACCACTTCTGCCGACGAGGGTTCCTGCAACAAAAGAGGAGGAGGCAGCAACACGGAAGGTGGAGTTGGAGTAGCAGGGGTAGTTAAAGAGGTGGGGTTGAGGTTGTTTTAGGGAATACTGTACCAAAAAGGGGTATAGTAGGAGGAGAATGAGGTAATTGAGGTTCTAGATGAACATTTTCGGTATAAGCAGGTTTCAGGCGTGTTGCCAGAGCACTATGTGAGTGCTGAATGAGTTCATGGCGTGTTGCCAGAGCTCTATGTGAGTGCGAGCGAATTGATGGCGTATTGCCAGAGCACTATGTGAGTGCGAGAATTGATGACGTGTTGTCAGAGCACTATGTGAGTGCGAACGAATTCATGGCGTGTTGCCAGAGCACTATGTGAGTGCGAGCGAATTAATCGCGTGTTGCAAGAGCACTATGTAAGTGCGAGTGAATTTATGGCGTGTTGCCAGAGCACTATGCGAGTGCGAGGATTGATTACCTGTTGTCAGAGCACTATGCGAGTGAGAGCAAATTAATGGCGTGTTGCAAGAGCACTATGTGAGTGCAAGCAAATTAATGGCGTGTTGCCAGAGCACTATGTGAATGCGAGCGAATTAAGGATTAAGTGTGGGTCATTGCAAAAGTGAGGACCTACCTGAATAAGTGAAGTGAGGTGTAGGTGGTAGATGTTGACCCGTTTATTGTCAATTGTTAATCCCTTAATATGTTATTTTTGTCGTTTGTTAATCCCTTGATATGTTAGTTTAAAGGATGTGAGGTGTTGAGTACGATAGCATACTCCTGAAGTCGAGAAAAAACTTGGCGAAGGTGAGAAAGGTGTTCCTCCAGCGAGGAAGATGATATTAGGAGGTCATCGATGTAGCAAAATACAAACGGAAGACCCCTAAGGACTTGATTCATAAAGCGCTGGAAAGTTTGACCAGAGTTACGCAATCCATATGGCATCTTGACCATTTCAAAAGCCCCAAACGGAGTGGTGAATAAAGATCTGGTTGAAAGCACGGATCAGATCCAAGCGAGAAAAAATCGTACATCCATGGAGAGAAGAGGTAAAATCGGCTAAGTACGGCAAGGAATAACGATCATGAATTGTTACAGCGTTAAGAGCTCTGTAATCCCTAACTGCTCTGAATTCTCCCGGCGGGAATTTGAGCACAATGTGAAGTTGAGAGGGCCACGGAAAAGAGGAAGGCGTACAAATGCCTGAATCAATCATGAATTGGAATTCATCACGCATAACAGAGAGTTTATCAGATGCTAGACGGCGTGGCCATGAGAATACAGGACCTCCTGCTGTCTCTATCCGATGCACCACACTATGTTTAATGGGCCTGTCCTTTGAAGGTGGAAGAGTGAGCTCAGCAAACTCCTGAAGAAGGCGCTGAAACGGTGGCTCAGTGGATGGGAGACGAATAGAGAGGAGGGAACTCTGAGAAGGTGAGTACGAATCTGAGATAGAAGGAGAGTTTTGCGGTCGACAAGCTTGCGTTGTCGAGAATCGACCAAGAGGTCGTGAGCCGAAAGAAATTCGAGGCCCAATATTGGACAATCTACCTCGGCCATGATGAAAGTCCATCGAAAAACCCGACGGAGACCGAGTGAGACTTGAAAGTTACGCCTTCCATAGGTCCTAATATTTGTCGAATTGGCTGCCTTCAGAACTAAATCTGAAGGGGCAGAAGCTTTGTCGGCCTTAGAAATTGGTATGACACTGCATTCAGCACCAGTGTCCACCAGGAATGAAAATTCAGAAAGTGAGTCATAAATACGAAATGGACGAGCTAATTAAGGAAATGAGGTGTAGGCAAGGGATGTAGACCCTTTTGTCCCATGCCTTTCTAGTTTAAAGTTTGTGATTGAGAGACTGGAGTGAGAGGAATGCAAGAATTTGAAGGTTGTGAAATTGAAATTTGAGGATTTAGAGGAAGTGGTTGAGTTGGGTGAAGTGAGAAAACTGGAGGGTTGAGATTTGAAGAAGGTACTGGGTCCAAATATGTGCACGGTTGCAAGCATTTTAGAGCTTGTGCACCATATTTGTTGTGGTACCAGCACCATTGAGTTGGATGAGAGGAAAAGGAAACGTTATGCTTCGGGAGACTACTTGGCGCAGTATGTGAAGAAGCATAACGGTGGCTACAAGGCCGTGTACAGTGTACAGCGTTGTGTCCATACCTTTGATGACACCAGCATAGGCCCTGATGGTGTGGAAGATGGTGAGAATAGTTGGAAGAATGAGGTTGAAAATTTTGCTGTCTCTCACCTCTTGCATCGGGATGCCCTCGATGGTTTCTCTTTCGTGAACCAGAGCGGGACCTACGCCTTCCATCGCCAAACCCGTGTCCGTGCTCGCTTTGTAGTTCCCGCTGCAGCTTTAACCGCTGGATGTCGGCTTCCATCCTCCGTATTGAAACCTCAGGGTCCATCGATAGAGAAGATGGAACCCTTGAACGCTCGGCCCGTTCGTCAGAGGAGCTCAACGTGGCTCGAACCTGCGAAATTGAAGGATTGTTAAATGGGCTGTGAGTTTGGCCGTTGCCCCAATTCACATAAAGACTTTTTATACAATTTGTCTGCGGCTGCAGCAACCTCATCAATGCTCGTGGGGTTTGAGCTTAGGATTAATGGCCTGATTTCCTCGGGGACTCCTCTTATGAAAATCTCAGTGAGGAGAGGGCTAAAAAGTTCGATTTGAGCACCTTTTACCCTGATAAGGTCCTTCAGATGAGTTAAAAAAAAAGTAGGACTCTTATCTTCCATTTCCTGAGTATTTAGGAGCTCTCTCAGTGCATCTATTTGGGACCTACCATATTTATTGAGGAAAGCCTCCTTCAGGCGGTCTATAAATCCAGACTGTTCCCCGTTAATTAGCACTTCCCTGAACTGAATAAACGTACTTATGGGCAACCGTTGGATTATTGCTGCTACTTTCTCTTCCTCGGTGATGTTCTGTGGTTTAAGGAGGAGGGATGAGACTTCTAACCATGCAATTGGGTTTGCAGGATCATACACGGGAAGAGAGAGGTATGCATGTGGTTGTCTATGCGCGGACTGTGGGTTCGAGGCAGACGGTTGGTCATGATGATCGGGTTGGCCGCTAACTGATGTGCTTAGTTAGTGTGTTTAGTCCATCATAGTCACTGTTTTATGTATACTTGTGCTAGTTGAATGAATGCGTTGACGTGAGTGAAGTTGCTGTGGCTGTGTGCAAGTGTGGTGTGTGTGTGTGTGTGTGTGTGTGTGTGGAAATTATTCACGAGCACAGGAATGTGAAGAAATGAAAAATAATTGAGAAATAAAGGAAATTTTCCACTTGTTGAATATAGGGGATATTATTAAATTAAAGTGACATGAATTATGATAATTAGAAGAATGATGCTAAAGATGAACGCGATGTAAAAAAAAAATGAACACGTGAATCGAAAATGCTCAAGCGAGGCTTCGGGAAAATTGACGCGTGGAGTTAAGAATTATTTTAACGTTTAAACTTATTTATTGATTGACGGGAGATTATTAAACTTTGGGCACCACTTTATAGTATATGGTTATTCATGGGATTTATTTTCCGTTAATAAATCAGCCTAAATAGCGTTTCGAAAACCATAACCATAAATTTGTTTGATCGAAGTTGTTGCCTGATAGTTTTTAGGCCTAAGACGAAAGTGAAATAAATTTTGAAATAATGAACTGGGCTTTAAGAAAAACAATTAAACAAATATAAATATATTCATAGAATCAACGAATGTACAATGAGATAAGTTGGATTAGGTAAACAATATAAAATATGGTAAAATATGATTTACAGTAACAAGATGTGAAGAGAAATGAAGTACGTGAAATAAATATGAAATAATATGGTAAAATAATATGGTGACTATGAAGGACTGTGAATTAGGGGCTTTATACGAAGAATGGTGAGAGTCGAATGGGAAAAAATATTGTTCCAGAAGGTCGAGCTGAAAGCGTGTGTTTGTTTGTGTGTGTGTGAAAATTTAAGAGATGATGTTTGAAACAGTAGTACATTAACTGAATTGACAAGTAAAATGAATGAATTAATTAATTACTAAGTTGTACATAAAATATGATTTAACTTACAAAAGTTAAGTAAAATAATTGAAAGATTGAATTGACAAAGTTACGAGGGGCGGTCACTAAGTTTTGCGAATCGGTAGGGCAAAACAGGTGAAGATGGATGGCTGTTTGTGGGGTGTTAGGACAAGTTATGACAATTCAGGACCTGCAGCCGCACGATTCGTCTTCGTCTATTTAAGAAACAGTAGCTGATCGCAGATCGTCAGTCACAAAATTTTCAACAATGGAGAAGGTTGAGCACCGTGCAGTGATCAAATTTTTGACCAAAGAAGGCAAGAATGCAAAAGAGATCCATGAACGCATGGTTACAGTGTACACCGACACCGCTCCTTCCTATGCAACCATTGATCGCTGGAATAGGGAGTTCCGCCATGGTCGTGAGTCCCTTGAAGATGACCCCCGTCCAGGACACCCGTCAGACGTGACCAACGAGGACAATGTGGCCCGTGTGGAGAGGATGATCATCGAAAATCGACGAGTGAAGGTCGAAGAAATCCAGCGAGAACTTGGAATATCACATAGAAGTGTTATCAACATCATCCACGACAAATTGGCCATGACCAAGGTCTCTGCCCGTTGGGTCCCTAGAAATCTCGTGCCCCATGATTGACTTCAACGTCGTCAAAGTCCACAAGGCCAGAGTTGCACAAGCTGCCCTTTGCGAGTGCAGATTCGAGGAGCTCAACTATCCCACCTACAGTCCAGATCTGGCCCCTAGCGACTACTTTAAATTCCGCCAGCTCAAGGCTGCAGGGCGTGGACGCCGGTTTGGGGACGATGGAGATGTCCAGCTCGCGGACCAGGAGTGGATTGAACAGCAGTCGGGAGATTTCTGGTTGGCGGGAATTCGAAGCCTCAGGGACAAGTGGCGCAAGTGCATCGAAGTCGAGGGTAGTTATATTGAAAAATAATAGAACACTTTTCCTCATATCTCATTTCCTTATATCCGAATTGCAAAACTTATTGACCGCCCCTCGTAAATGATTACATGATATAAATTTTACATAATAATTGATGTATATATATATATATATATATATATATATATATATATATATATATATATATATTCAAGTTTCCCCGGAGGTTTTTATTATAGGAATTCCCAGAGGCATTGCTATATCTCTTGTAAATATTTACTCCCCATTTTTTTTGTAACTAAATACTATATATACAATCCATTTCATTTCTCCTTCGATTTATCACGTGCGAATTAATGTAGGAAACAGGTTGGACGATTGGGGTTAGAGCGTACGTTCGTGACCCGCTACAACATGGCTATGCTGGAAACATCATTTATGGTTAAATCTACAGGACAATGTCGCCTGAATGATGTCCTTGGTTGGGAAAGCTCATCAACGTTGGACCGTACCGACTATGCGTAAAAGATTACCTTCTGGAATTTCTGATGATATGGAGACTTTTATCTTAACCCTCCCAAATCACTTGTAGGTCATATTATCTACTTTCCATAAGTTCTCCTTTACTTTCTCAACTATGGTGACAAGCAAAAGAATAGTGGAAAAGTGTTGAGAAATCCGCCTCTAAGCGCGGCCTCACCCTACTTAGGTATTGGGAAGGATAAGGAAAATCGAGCCACATATTCGACCGGTAGAGGGGCATCCTCATGCGGCAAAGTGGCTATGTGCCAAACACCGAACCTGAGTCCTCCCCTATGCAAGCTTCTCCTTAAAAGGCTCGGTCTCCTGAGGACCTCCTCTCCCTGCTGGTGCTTGTTTGATAGCCAAGACGTACATCTCGGATAAAGATTTTGCTGAGGCCGGTCCGTCCTGCATAGGCGCTCCTTCCAGAGGTGGATAGAAGCGAGTACATGTCTCTCCTCCTTCGCTTCAGCAAGTGACCAGACCAAGATCAGCGCGTCCCTCCCCGAAAAGGCCTCGCGAGAGCGTCAGACTAAGACAAAAGTTGCAAGTGCGCTAAATGGACCCTCCATTACGACGAGGCCCCTCATTGAGAGACTAGCATTTTCCAGTTCATTTGTTTCAAACGCTTTCTGACGAATGCGTCAGATCCCTCTGAGGCGACCATGATTAGTGCCCTTCGGACACTTAATGGCACTCCAGAGAGTGTGATGCCGCACTCTACCATGAACTTCGTAAAAGGAGTGGTATACATGAAAGAACTCATGAAATACTGTATAGAAGATATCACTTAGTACTGGCCGACGATGGAGCGGTCAAGGTCGAATGTGTGATGAGAAAACAGGGAGGGGCCTCGAGACCCACCCTATAATCTTTGTCACGTTTGACCCCGTCAAGAGCACGGCGATTTACTCTCTTTGCCGCCGTGCTGACGGGACCTAGCACCCCATCTGGCCCCAGCTTAGCCTCTTCTTCTTTGTGGCACCCTCTCTTCTTACCCTACTTCCTCACTTCCCCTACAACCCCTCACAACTTCTCCGGTTTGCCTCTAATTTCATAGGGTAGACACCTACCAGTTTCCTCTCATCCAATCGTCGCGGATCATGGCTGGGGAAAGGGTAGGGACAATGGCCCCTCGCCCCTGAGTTCCGGTTAGGGAGGGGGGGTTTCAACCTGCCTCATGTCCACCCTCACCTACCTCACACACCCTTTCTCTTCCTGGACTATTAATTTTACACCAAGCCTAAGGTGGAACCGCCATGGTGATGGTCTGCCTGACCACTGAGTGGGAGTAGTGGCGTGGCCATTCAAAGCGAGCTACTGCACGTATCCCGTGACCGATATTAGAGTCTCAAGGCCTATTAATGAAAATTTTAAAAATATACCTCAAGATCACCCAAGCCGTTCGAAGAGACTTCTCCTTTACTAGGCCTATGAGTGCGGTGCACTCCCCCTACTCCCCTTCTCGGTAGGCGCCCTTAGGCAATTCAATCTAATTTCCAGCGGCACTTCCTCCATTACTTTCCCAGAGGACTGCCAAGAAAGCACGCCTATGGCCCCTAATTCACTACAGCAGGAGCGGCTCGATAGAACAAACACCCTTAGGGGGAAAAAGATGGCAGGGTTCGCCAGCCCATGCCCTCTAACGTCCTGTACTCGGGAGCAGGATCAAACATACGAAAAAGCAGCCCTCCCGGCTGTTTTTCTAGCTGTCGAGTAATTTTATAATGAACTTGGATAAAAGCTTCAAACATACGAAAAAAAACGGTCTCCCGACTGTTTTTCTAACTGTGAAGAAAATCAAAGAGCTTTTAACATAAACTGACCTGAGTATCAAAAATTGAAGGTAACTAGATTAAATAATAAAATACCCTATCCTGTTTAATTATATAAAAAAACAGGCAATGGCTTCGCTACTAAGATTAAAATTTAAAATCTAAAAAAAAACAGCCATGGTTAAATTTTCATAAATTTTCTGAACTTTGCCAATTATAATCATTTTAAAAAGGAACTCTAAACTAAATTTTCTGAACTTCACCATTCGTAATTCTTTGTGTTTTCAAAAAATCCTCAAATTTTGATACTTATATTTATTTCTGAACTTCACCATTTTGTTTTTTGATATTATAAAAAAATTATTAGAACTAACTTTGATAAAAAACATAAGTCATAACCAAACTAAGATGAAATTATTATTCAAATACACAAAAAAGTCCCGTTTTTAAATTATAGAGTTAGTGATGATGATGAAGTGATAAAAATAAATGTGAACGAATTAAACAGAGGGACTAACTACGATAGAAAACTACTAATGAGACAAATCTCGTTAGTAGTTTTCTATTGTAGTTATTTGATTTCACAACTCCAACGATAAAGGTTAGTCGGTTGTCTAGTTAATGTATTGAAGTGTTGGTTGGTTATATAGTGAGTAGTTTACTTGAAGAGATGTAATTAATTTTTTTTATTGATATATAACGACTCCAGATTTCCAAATATAGAGAAGTTTATGCTGAAGATAAAATGGTAAATGAATCAGAATTAAGAGGATGTTGGGAATAATCCAAGTAGTGTCTGTTGGAAGAGGCATCAGGCTTAGAAATGGGGATACCAGTCTTATAACATCCTAAGATCCTGCATTTGAGTTGTAAGCCAGTTTGGCCTACATAACGACTCTGGCAGGTCATACATGTATAATTGTAAACTATGTATACAGGTTTGCAAGCCAACATGAAGTCGCTCAATATGGAGAAAAATGGAATTCAATGATACAGGGTTGGAATTGATACAAAATAATTGACATTCACGAAAATGGATTTCAGGGTAGAGAGAAGTTTGTTAAACTTGGATGAACTTTGATACCAACTGATCGAAAAGGAAATCGGGGTAATAATTAAAATTGAAGAAATCCCTTAAAATTCCCCGTTTAATGCTAGATAATTTAAATGAATTGGAGAGGTACTAAAAAAATATTTTCTGTAAATAGATGTAGACATCCATGAACGAGATTCTTTTTTCCTGTTCTGTTGCCATAGAAAACTTTATATTAAGATGATGTTTGTTAATATAATCGAATAGTAAGCCTGCATAATCCCTTTTGAAGACAAAAGGTTTAAATTCTTGAGGCCATTATCCAGCCACTAAGTTTCGTGGTGACCCAAAATCTGTTGGCAAAGGAGGGATGTAGTGGGAAACTCTTAGCCATGCCTTCGTGTTGTAAATAGAATTCGTTGTCAAATAGAAAAATGGTATCACCCACAGACAGCTATAAAAGCTTGAAGAAAAGTTGTTTATTTAAACCCAATATTTCACCCGTATTTTGGAAAGAGTATCTGAAATAATAATAATGATTCCTTCTACTGTAACATTAGTGAATAATGAATCCCCATCTATTGTAGCCATAAAAGAAGAATCCCGGAGAAAGAGATCACAATATACTCGTATTTTGCGAAATCGAAAAAGTCAAGTAACTTGAAGTGATTATGTGTCAAGGGATCAATAAGGGGTACACAAAAATTAGCCAAGTGGTAGCTTGGAGTATTGAATGCAGATACTCGTAAGATAGGGTTAGGTGTATTCCATTTTTATGAATTTCAGGTAAACCATAGATGACTCCAGAAAAAGCTTATGATAAACATTATTTAAAATATTACGTTTTTTAAGTAAACGTAGAAAATTATATCCTTTCAATTATTTCTATCCTTCTTTCCAATTCCTCTTGCTATTGTTTTCCTTCTGCTTCTCCAAAATACCCATTGTTTGGGTAGTTCGTTAGCTTTAAGGTAGATTTAGGTTTTTATTTTTAACAGGTTAGTTTAGTTTAGTTATTTAGTATCTTAGGTACCCTCTTTCAAATTTTGTCTCTTTTTTTTCACTTCTCTCTTCCCCTTTTCTTTTTCTATTTCGACAGAAGTTTCGACTATGGCTTTGTGGGCCACATAGTCGCTTGGTACTCGACCAGGCTACGCTTTTGAACTGATCTTTTCTTACTTCTGCCTCTGTACGAGTCGATGGATGCGCCCACTGGGGGGCATCGTCTGCAGAACATTGCCTTAGAGGAGGTTTGGTTGCCTGGGGGTCGTTATTTTGTTTCTGGGAGGTCTTTGCACCGCAGTCCAGAGAATCTCCGTTATGAGGCTCCGGTCGGCCGAGTGTGAGACGGCCCTCAAACAGAAGCTTTATGCCTACATGCGCTATAAGCGCCTCTCGAACGATTTCACTGTCGCTGAATTTCGTCGGGCTAGGGCTAGGTTCCGGTAAATTTTGAAGCACGCCCACCGCTCTTCTTGGTGGGCATACGTGGCTTCACTTAACGGGAAGACCCCTTTAGCTGAGTCGTGGAAGCGAGTCAAAAGGATTCAGGGCAAGTTCTCGCTCGCAGGACCTCCCTCCCATTCTCCAGGAGAATGGGACCGCAATCTTGGACCCCGCGTCCGTGGCGGAATCCTTCGCGACTGCTTTTTCCACATTCTCTAGCCGGGATACGGCTCTGCCAGCATTCAATGAACGTAGTCATGTCGCGGAAGGCCGCCGGCTGGACATTACCTCCAGAGGCAGAGAACCCTTCAACGACAAGTTTATTGTGAGTGAGTTGCGCTCTGCTCTCGCTTCGTGCGCGGACACCAACCATGGTCCGGACGATGTCCCGTACGCCATGCTTCGACACCTAGGTGAGCAAGGCATGGCCTTTCTGTTAGATTTGTTCAACAGGATCTGGGTGGAGGGTCTTCTCCCAGATTCCTGGCGAATCGCTACTGTGCTCGCCTTTTGCAAGCCGGGGAGAGATCACACTACTCCGACCGGTTTCCGCCCAATCTCTCTAACCTATTGCGTGTGCAAGTTGATGGAGAAATTGGTAAATGTTCGACTAGTCTTGTTCCTGAAAAGCGGAGGCCATCTGTCTTCTGCACAGTGCGGCTTCCGCAAGTTCCACTCCACTCCAAAATGCCGTCTGCAAGGCTTTCCTTCGTAGACAGCACTACGCCATGGTGTTTTTCGATCTGAAGCAGGCCTATGATACCGCATGGCGATACGGTATCATGGAGACTCTCCTTACACGATGGGGGTGAGGAAACGCCTCCCAGTCTTTATATCTGAATTTTTGCGAGATCGTCGATTTCGCGTACGGGTGGGGGGAGCTCTCTCTGGCCCAAAGGAGTAGGAAGAGGGTGTCCCGCAGGGAAGTGTCCTCAGTGTCACACTCTTTGCCCTGAGCATCAACGAAATCACCTCGGTGCTACCAAAAGATGTTCTGGCTACGCTCTACGTGGACGACCTTTCGATCTCTTTTGGCGCGGCCCAGATGCCAACTCTAGAGCGTCGACTCCAACAGGCATTGAACCGCGTCTCTCGCTATGCCGAAGCGCACAGGTTTCGGTTTTCTTTAGCCAAGACTAAGGTGGTGCACTTCTGCCACCATCCACGGCTTCACCCCGAACCAGATTTGTTTCTTAATGGAGTGCGCCTGGATGTGGTTGAGTCGCACCGTTTCCTTGGTCTTGTTTTCGACCGACGCCTCACCTGGGAGGCTCATATTCGCAGCCTTAGGGTCTCTTGTATCCGCACGATGGATATTCCTTGTTCCGTGACGTTCAGCGCTTGGGGTGCTGATAGGGTTACTGCCCTACTTTTTTATAGATCCTTTGTTCGTTCAAAGCTCGACTACGGATGCGAGTTTTATGCATCTGCAGCCGAGCGTTTATTTCGGAAGGTGGATTCGATCCACCAGGATCCACCACACCGGCCTTCGCCTTGCAACTGGTGTATTCCTCACTTCCCATATTGAGAGCCTGTTGGTCGATGATGGGGAGATGCCACTCGCTCTTCGCCGCGTGCAGTGCATCATTCACCTGTACGCGTGAGCCCGACGCCTCCCTCAGTCGCCAACAGCTTTCACTGCATCCGCAGCTGATCTCGATGTTGCCTATGCCGCCGAGAGACGCCAGTCATACCCTAAGCCCTTTTGGTTTAGTGCAAGGAAACTCCTTCGAGAGCTAGATATAGCTCTCGGGCCGGTGACGCCCCTGGTTCTGCCCAGGACGCCCCCCTGGAAGGTACCACATTTAACTATTTTTCGCCACACCTCTGCTCCCAAAGTGTGTATGGCACCGGAAGTATTGCGTTCGACCTTTTTGGAGCACACCTCGTGTCACGCTGGAACTGTGCCAGTGTATACGGACGGCTACAAGTCCAAAAAAGGGGTCGGCTTCCACGCCATATCCCCTCTGTTTGAAGTCAGCAGGGCTCTGCCGGGCGCTGCGTCTGTCTTCACGGCCGAGCTGGTGGAAATACACCACTCGGTACGGGAGATTACGCGACGTGCCAGGTTCGGAGACCGGATTGTAATTAATAGTGACTCACAAAGCACCCTGAGTGCTCTCGGGGCATTGGAATCTCCACATCCCCTGGTTCGCGATATCCGTGACGCTACGGTTTTGGCGAGCCGGGCAGATGTCGAGATTATCTTCTGCTGGGTTCCTGGACATGTAGGAATTGCGGGGAATGATCGCGCTGATGAGGAGGTCAAAGAGCCTTCGACGACTCTGCGACAGGACCAGCGTTTCCCTCTTCTTCACACTGACTACATGGCAGGAATACGGGCAGCTCTTCGGACTGCTTGGCAAAGAAGATGAGGAGAGGTCGAAGGGAACTTAAAGTTGCGTGCCATTGCACCGCGACTGTTCCCATGGACCTATCCACCAATGCTGCGACGGCTTCAGGTCGCTTTCTGTCGTTTCCGAATCGGACACACTCGTGTGACGCATCGCTATTTGATGGAACGCTCGCCTGCGCCCTATTTCGACGACTGCGTCGTCCCCAAGACTGGTCGGCACATTCTTGTCGAATGTCCCAGTCTGGGTGATCTTCGCGCACGTTACCTGTCCCGGTACCGGGATGGGCAGGGTCGCAAGGCGAAGGCCGGTGTTGTGGATTGAATCCACCTTCCGAAATAAACGCTCGGCTGCGGATGCATAAAACTCACATCCGTAGTCGAGCTTCAAAAGAACAAAGGATCGATAAAAAAGTAGGACAGTAGCCCTATCAGCGCCCCAGGCGCTGAACGTCACGGAATGGAAAATGTCCATGCCGTGGGTACAAGAGACCCTAAGGCTGCGAATATGAGCCTTCCAGGTAAGGCGTCGGTCGAATACAAGACCAAGGAAACGGTGCGACTCAACCACATCCAGGCGCACCCCATTAAGAAACAAATCTGGGTCGGGGTGAAGCCGTGGATGGCGGCAGAAGTGCACCTCCTAAGTCTTGGCAAAAGAAAACCGAAACCTGTGCGCTTCGGCATAGCGAGAGACGCGGTTCAATGCCTGTTGGAGTCGACGCTCTTGGGTTGGCATCTGAGCCGCGCCAAAAGAGATCGAAAGGTCGTCAACGTAGAGCGTAGCCAAAACATCTTCCGGCAGCACTGAGGTGATGCCGTTGATGCTCAGGGCAAAGATTGTGACACTGAGGACACTTCCCTGCGGGATACCCTCTTCCTGCTTCTTTGGGCCGGAGAGGGCTTCCCCCACCCTTATGCGGAATCGAAGATATCGCAAAAATTGTGATATAAACATTGAGAGGCGTCCTCTCGCTCCCATCGTTGTGAGAGTCTCCATGATACCGTATCGCCATGCGGTATCATAGGCCTTCTCCAGATCGAAAAACACCGTGGCGTAGTGCTGTCTACGAAGGAAAGCCTCGCAGACGGCTTTTTCCAGCTGGAGCACAGCATCCGACGTGGAGTGGAACTTGCGGAAGCCGCACTGTGCGGAAGACAGATAACCTCCGCTGTCCAGGAAATAGGCTAATCTAACATTTACCAATTTTTCCATCAACTTGCACACGCGAGAAGTTAGAGAGATTGGGCGGAAACTGGTCTGAGTAGAGTGATATCTCCCCGGCTTGCGAAAGGCGAGCACAGTAGCGATTCGCCAGGAGTCTGGAAGAAGACCTTTCACCAAGATCCTGTTAAACAAATCTAACAGAAAGGCCATGCCTAGCTCACCCAGGTGTCGAAGCATGGCGTACGGGACATCGTCCGGACCATGGGCTGTGTCCGCGCATGAAGCGAAAGGAGAACGCAACTCACTCACAGTAAACTTGTCGTTGAAGGATTCTCCGCCTCTGGAGGTACAGTCCAGCCGGCGGCCTTTCGCGACCGCACGACGTGCATTGAATGCTGGCGGAGCAGCATCACGGCTAGAGAATGCGGAAAAAGCAGTCGCTAAGGATTCCGCCACGGACGCGGGGTCCGAGATTGCGGTCCCATTCTCCTGGAGAACGGGAGTGGGGTCCTGCGAGAACTTGCCCCGAATCCTTTTGACTCGCCTCCACACCTCAGCTAAAGGGATCTTCCCGTTAAGTGAAGAACAGTATGCACGACAAGAAGAGCGGCGGGCGTGCTTCGAAATATACCGGAACCTAGCCCTAGCCCGACGAAATTTAGCGACAAGGAAATCGTTCGGGCATCGCTTATAGCGCATGTTTGCATAACGCTTCTGTTTGAGGGCCGTCTCACACTCGGCCGACCACCATGGGAGTGGTCGGCGTGCAAAACGGCCAGACGTCCTAGGAATAGTAGTCAGGCCCACGGCGATGAGGTTGCCGGAGAAGAACTCAAAGCCCTCATTTACTGACCTAAACTCCTCGACTGAGATAGAGAAGTTCCCCACGTCGAAGTCAGCTGACGGTGGAATGTACGCAGAAATGATAGTATACCTCCTATCCAGGTGCAGCTGCACAGCTACTGCCTGAAAGGAGGTATCTAAAGAGAAAGGAAGAACGGAGACATCACGCAGGGTGTAAACTGCGCATTCCCAAGCCCGGCCATCCTGCGGTGGTAGGGTCGCAAGACCCTTATACCCCGGGAGGGCATGCAGGGGGCACGCGCCTAGCATGGTCTCCTGCAAAAAGATAGCTAACGGGGAACTGGACAAGATGAGCCTTCGCAGCTCCTCCCAGTTGGCCCGGAGTCCACGGCAATTTCAATGAAGAAATAGGCCCTCCAGGCCTAGCTCAGAGGAGACGCGGGGGCACTCCTCGAACAGAAGACCCTCACGGAAATGGCCGTACGCTTCCCGGGGCAGAACCCCGGGCGCTTATGGCCGGAAAAAGCGCTGAAGGCACTGTCGCTTTCGAGGACTTATTGGGGAAGGTTGGGCTCGCCATTCGAGTCTTTTCCTTCCTCCGCCTCGAAACCTTAGGTGGGCGTTGCGGCTTAGGAGGCGAAGGGCCCTCTTTTCGAGGCACCACCGTCGTCGAGCCACTTGCTCTACCTTTGGGCGTGGGCGAAGGAGCCGAAACTGATTTGTTCCTGTCCTCCTTTTTTCGGGGACAGCTTTAGGAACCCCCGAAGATGGCCTAGCGACCATCTTCAGGAGTGTTGCCTCCTGTGAGTCTAACGAGTCGGTGGAGGCGCGTGGCCGTTTCGCCTTACGGTAAACGGTCAAACTGGGGGAAGAGGGGGAGCCCTGGTTTTAACGGGCTGGCTATGAACCCTTTTTGCCGCTAGCTTTACCAGGGGAGCGCCCAGGTTGGGTAGAGCCCGCAGAATGGCTCAGGAATGGGCGCGGAGCAGAGGGTGCCTTTCTAACTATTGAGGCATATGACGTCCCAGGCAGAGCCGGGCGCGCCAGGACCAAGTCCTTAGCCTCGCGGAATGAGAGTCGATCCTGGGCCTGAACGGCCAGGATTTCTTTCTCAAGGAGATATGCACCACATTGCTTCGAAGAAGCGAGGTGCGGCTCTCCGCAATTGACACACTTGGCCACACACGATTTGGACTTATCGTGTGTGACCTTGGAGCAATTTACACAGACTTCGGGTGACCCCGACTTTGCACGTCTACATGAGCGATTTGTATGGCCGAAGCGGTGACAGTAATAGCACCGCCACGGCAGTGTTACGAATGCCTTCACGCGATAGCGGTATCAACCAGCACGCACCGACTCAGGGAGCTTGTCACAGTCGAACGTAACGAAGAGTGTAGGGGTGGGTCTCGAGGCCCCTCCCTGTTTTCTCATCACAAGTTCGACCTTGACCGCCCCATGGTCAGCCAGCTTTAGGATGATGTCTTCAATGGAGTAGTCAACGAGTTCCCTGGCATAAACTACTCCTTTCACAAAGTTCATGGTAGAGTGCGGCGTCACACTCACCGGGGTGCCATGAAGTGTCCGAAGAACACTTATCTTGGCCGCCTCGGCGGGATTCGCCGCATTTGCCAGACAGCTTCCGTCCGAGAAACGGGTCACCTTCGGCTCTCTACCAATTGCACTAGCTAATCCTCTCCTCTGATGGATCATGTTGCCCTTGGACAACATGGTGCCAACAGTGGAGCGAATAACGAGGAAGCGTTTGAAGCTAGCGGGCTCGAAAACGCCAGGTAACCTCTGAATCAAGGACCGTGATGTTATCGAGGCTCCGCCCTGTGCACTTTTGGTCTTAGTCAGGGGTTCCACAACCGGTTGGGCAGAGGGGCCGGATGTGCCGATCTTGGCTTGGTCGCTTGCCAAAGTGGCAGCAGACACATCCGTCCCCGTAGCCCCCGCGGATGGAGAGGAGCCCCGAGTCTTTTTTGTCTTTTTAGTCTTTTTTTTATTTTTTGGAGAGGAGTGCTGGGAATGAACCCGCTTCTCACCTCTGCCGGAAGGAGCCCCCAGGCCAGATGGACCGGCCTCAGCCAGGTCATTTTCCGAAATGGAGAAGGTTCTGGTAGTCGTGGGGGCACCGGTCGGAGGAGATCCCTCCCCTCCTTGTACTGCTTTCGAAACCACAGCCGTTTTAGGAGGACCCTGCATAGGGGTGGATTCGGGTTCGGTGCTTGGCGCGGAGCCTGGAACCCCTCATGGAAGGCCCTACTGTCTGAGGCTGAGTTTCCTCAAGGACTATGTCTATCTCAGAAGGGGCCTCCAGTTGGCCATCCCCTCCCCCCTCAAGACATCGCAGGTCCCGTTGGCAGTATCGTCACTAGTCTTGTGTGGGGAGGCATGGGCCTTGACCTCGGCAAGGTTTAATATTCTTGCCAGCACAGCAGGTCTTTTGAGGGAAGCGAACGAATGGGCCTGGCTTCCCTCTCCCCCCTAAGGGGGTTTGCCCTACAGCCGCTTCAATGTGGAGCGGCTGGCTTTCTTGGCAGTCCCCTTGGAAAGAACAGAGGGGACTGCCGCTGGTAAGAGGGAGGTGCCCGAAAGCACCTCCAGAGAAGGGGGTAAGGGGGAGTCCCCTTCACCTGTAGGCGAAGGAGAGAAGTAAGCCTCCTCTCCGGTTGAAGAGATATGGAGGGTCCACTGCACAAGCACAGGGGGGGGATACCTCCATTTTTTTTGCTGGAGCTGCCCGAGGGCGGCTCCGTCGCTGTTTCAGGGGAAGTTGGGGGTTGTTTTTTTTTGGGGGGGGGGTTATACATGGGCATGGTCACCCTCTGTTTTATACGGGACGCAATAGCTCATCACCTCTTGCACTTGCCCGCACTGCAAGAGGTGCTTACAGGCCTGGCAGAGCCAGGCGCCGCTATTTTGGACCACCCCTCCCGCCTGGTGGCCTGGCAGTCCATCGGCATGGCGGCTCCACCTTAGACACCGCGTAAAAATGGATAGAATGTGAAGAGGAGAGGAAAAGGGATGGGAGGAAGGTATGGGTGGGGATGAAGCAGGTTGTTCAAAAACCCTCATCCTGAACCGGAGCTTAGGGGTTAGGGAACATTGTCCCTTCCCCCCTCAGCCCCGATCCTTGACGGTTGGCTTGAGAAGAAGGTCAGCATCTACCCTGTGAAATTAGAGGCTGACCAGAGAAACTTGTGGGAGAGGTTGTGTGAAAAGAAAGGAAACAAGTGTTTTGAAGGAAGGAAGAGAGGCTAAGATGGGGCCAGACGGGGTGCTGAGTCCCGTCAGCACGGTGGTCAGGATGGCAAATCGCCGCGCCCCTTACGGGGTGGTGACGCATTGATAGTCGAGGCGAAATCAATTGAGCAGCATCAGCGGATCAAGCCCCTCCCTCTTTAGCTTATGTAGACATGTTCTCTGCTTCGCACCCGACATTTAACACCTGTACAGGTTTTATCTGATCGGGAGAGGTAATAGATTACGATGTTGACAGGCTGGTATCAAACCTTACCAATCAGAAGGTTGTATGTGCCCACTGCATTTCCAGGTTTGTGAATGGTGCTAGGTTACCTACCGCTACCATAATCCTGACCTTCAACAGATTGGAACCGCGCAAGTACGTTAAGGCTGGCTATCTTAACATCCTAGTCAAGCCTTACGCTGAAAACCCACGACGATGCTTCCTTGCCAACGTTTTGGCCATGTAAGCAAGTTATGTAAACAGGCAAGGTTGTGTGTGAATTGTGTATCGGATTATCACGGGACGCCCTGTTCTCAACAGCCGTGCTGCCCTAACTGTGGTGGAGAACACCCTGCAACATCACAGCACTGCACTTTCTTTCTCTATGAGAGAGAGAGAGTCATTGCCATTAGAAACAAGAGCAGGGTCAGTTTTGAAGAGGCTAGAAGAAGAGTAAAGGAGATGTATGTCCAATCTGGTATGAGCTTTTCTGTCGCTCTGCGTTCTACCGGGCCAAAGAAGGGGAGAAGCCAGAGACCTCCCACTGGTTCTCCTGTGCCTGACCAGGTAAAAAGTCCTCCCTGCCCTAAACGTACATCATGATGAACACTCTTGGTCAGCACCTAACAATGCTTCTGAGGTTATAAACAAGAAGAGGAACCTTCCATCCTCTCCTGGTTCCACAAGGGTGGTTAAGTACCTTGCTACCGCTCCAGAACATGTATATGTTGATCATGTTGATCCTCAGGTGGTATCCATTCCACCTCTGGATATTCACCATGCCCCTAAAGGACCAAGCTCTTCTTCAGCTCCAAAGCTAGTTATCACTCCCTTTTCCCTTGTTGATACTGCTTTGGAATTTCTTCGATCCCTGAATGAGAAGGAACCAACCTTTGTTCCTTCCCAAGAGCCAGCTGTTGTGGAGGTTACCTTCTCATCTGAGGAAGACTCTCAAAAATGACTTCATACCCTTCTCTATCAGCATCGACTTCACAACTTTTGCCGATGCCCTCACCACCAACATTGCCTCTACCATCCCAACCAATACGACCAGCTGTGTCAAAATCGTCTGTTCTCTCGACACCTGAACTGACCCCTGAAGTTGTATCCATCTCTTCTTCTCCAGTAAAGACAGCTCTCTCTTACAGCCACTTATCAAAATCTGATGCGCCGCCTCTTAAAGAAAACCAAAGGCAAAACTCAAGCTTCCGATGCCTCCTTTGTCATACTCCAAGCCTAAGGCTAGTATGACACGAAATACTTCCGCTGGTAGTTCAAATCCCAAATCTCCTACCCCTAAGGGTAGGAAGAAATCTACCGGTAACAATGTTTCCATTTATTCATTGGAACCTCTAAGGTCTCTTCCCTAAATGGGAAGAGTTCAAGCTCCTGCTTAAGGATTACAATCCCGATTGTATGGCTTTACAGGAGACTTGCTTGGGTACTCTTGCCTGTAGCTTTGAGAGCCATATATGATCAACACTCCTCCTACCATAGGCCTAGCACCTTTGTGTTCACCGATGGGTCCAAGTCATCGACGGAGTTGGAGCTGCTGCTGTCTTCCCATCTTAGACAACATTAGTTCGCCTACCAAGTGCAGTTTCTGTTTTCACAGCAGAACTTGTTGCCATTCTTGCTGCACTCTTTGCTATTTCTCCTATGTCATCTGGTTGTCTTACGATTTTCTCTGACTCCCTTAGATCTCTGGAGGCACTGGGTGCTTTTGCTTCTAGCCATCCGCTGATTTCCAAGATCAAGCGGCGGCTTTTTTATCTTTCTTCTATTCACAAGATTTCTTTTTGCTGGGTGCCTAGTTACGTGGGAATCCTAGGTGAGGAAAGGGCGGATGCTGTGGCAAAAGAGGCGGCATCATTGGGGACACTCCTATCAGCCCTAGTGCCACTTCGTGATGTCTATCCTCTCATTATCAAATATGCAGTTGGCTTATGGCAGAAGATGTTGGATGAGCTTCCTCCTACCAAGCTCCATTCCATAAAACCTTCAGTCCTACCATGGCCACGTACCATGAGATAACGTAGACTGGAAGTTATTTTGTGCCGACTGAGGATAGGCCATTGCCGCCTCACTCATGGACACTTGATGAATGGGCAGCCCCCACTTTTGTGCATCTTGTGCGGGGTGCAGATGTCCATCCTTCACATATTTGCCGAGTGTCCCCTTTTGAGAAATCTTGGGAGGAGGGTCTTTCCTTTCATTACTGGGCAGATGGCCCCCCAGCAGGTTCTGCGGGGCATCTTGTCTTCGACTAATGTCTCTTTTAATGTGAATAGAATTTTTAAATTTTTAGAAGAATATAATCTTTTATCCAAAAATTAATATATTGTTTCATGATTACATATTATCTGTTCTTGCATCTATTGTTGATCCATCTATAGTCTATGTTTTTATCCTTTGTCGAGTTCGCAATGGTCTATTTTTGATATGCTTTTACACCCTTTCATGGTTTTAAATTCCTGTACTTCAATTCTATTTGATTTTAATTTCATAGCTATATTTTTGTATATTCTCTAGATGTATATTATGCAAATTACCCATCCTTGAATTTGGCTGCTGGCTAGTCCATTTGGGCTTTGCAGCATTTATTTTCTGCACTATTCATTCATTCATTGTTCCTTAGGTTTCCCAAAGCACCATTCATAGGGGTTTGACGGAAGAGTTTCAATATCGGAAGATGTGCGCAAGATGGGTCCTGCGAATGCTCACAGAAGAACACCAGGGGTAACGAATCGACTCTTTCCGCGAATTTCTTTGCCGCTATGCAGACGAAAATGGCATCTTTTTGGATTCGATAGTCACGGGTGATGAAACCTTCGGGGACCACAATAAATGCTTGATGGTACTGTCAGACACTGCAAAAGCTCAGACGGGCGATTCAAAACCGGAGAAGAGGAATGTTGAAATAAATGATATCGCTTCATATATTTCTGAATAAGAATAAATTAATTTAATAACTGAATAGTTTGAACAAAGAATAACCACGATTTCACCTTATCAGAGCATATAAACATAATGAAAAGATCTAAGTCAGTGTATGAATGAAATAGATTTCAATCTTATTTCGTGGAAAAATTATTTGCCTTCTGATTCATCACAAGTGGTGCCCAGAACCAGGATCGAACAGTATGGTTTCCATTCGATTTTATGTACTCCTGATCCACCTTTTATTTTTTTTTTATAATTCCAACCAGTGGTGAAAACTTTTCGCATGTTAAAATTAAACATATCGTCATCTTTTAATCGTAATTCGTGACCATAAAGAGCCACGCAATTTGGAAGATTCCCTCTTCTAGCAGTTGCCCCGCCAGAGTGAAGGTTCAGGCCTTTTGCTCACCGTCTCTATCTCGAGCTATCTCTTTGCCTTCTCCACATTGTTACTTGCATAAGCAAAAATGTATTTGAGAACCATAAATTCAAAATTAGTGAGAATGGTTTATTGAAGTTTTTACTCTAGACCTCACGAGTCTTTACCAGGACTAGAGTAAAGAATCTTCACATGGCTACTTAGGTCAAATTAAAACTATTGATTGATCTTTCATAAATTTAATAGTTTTCTACTTTTTAAATATTACATAAATGAATTATATAGGCCCACTGATTAGAATGATACTTTCTTCTTTTAATTTGAAATGGTTCGCTTCGAATTTCCGTACGTGTCCATAATAAAGTCCATGATTACCTTAAAGGCGGCAAATGTTTCACTTCCCGTTGGAATGATTTGTTCGGGTGGAAGGTTGAATCCATATTTCCCCTGGTCGCGGAGCTCAATGGTATAAGAGTACTTGATTCCGGCAACCCCTTTGGCGTAATCGTCAGAAGCCCCAGCCGCAGGGTCTGGAATAAACAATTTATATTAGTCTCCCGATGCAATTTAAGTTCAAACGAAGGGAAAACATTTTCGCAGTTAAATAAACAACATTTAAAAAAAAAAAATTCTACATGATGGTATTTAAGATTTTAATCTCTGACAAAATTTAAACATTTGTGTACACTAATTTTCTGAATTTATACGATGTCTGAGCCTTCAAATCCATCATGGCCACTAAAGGAACAACCGCATTTGCGAAATATTTCTCACTTTTGAAAATAGAGTGAGCCCATACAAAGCTGTTACCACTCCCCACAAAACGCGTGGTTCCAAATGAAATGCTACAATCCTTTCCAACCCTCACACAAAGACCCAAATATCCTCCGTCAGAAAGTTAGAGGTTTGGTCCTCCATTTTGGGATATTTGCGGTTGGCGGATGCGATCTGGCTCCGATGACAAGAATGGGGTAAACAAAGAAAGTAGCGAGTGAACATTTGTTTTGACTAATTTCCAAACGCCCCCTTTTGAATTCCATCGGGTGATGGACAAAATTCCGGTGTCTCGGTTAAGTGTCGGTATTTTGGCGTTTGGGGTTGGGTTTGAGGGCTTATGACCCGGGACCGTAAACAACACATCGAGAACGAGATTAATTTTTGGGTAATGGCGCCATGAAGATAAGGCAATCTGTCAAATGGGGGTGGTCAAGCCCCTGCGAGAGCGTATTGACTTCTTCGATGTTTCCTTCAGTCTCTTTGGTCTCTTGGCAAAATAAAGCCACAAAAGATGAGCACCCATGTATAGGCAGCGACTTATTTTGTGATAACGTGGTACCTGAGGTGGCCACTTCCGCAAACCGTTAATTTTGCAATTGCCATTTGATTAATGTTGCGATGCACATGAGAAAGTTTGCTGTTTTTCTTATGTTGGAATGCTTAAGCAAACAGTAACTCGTCAAAACAGAAATCGTAAATGGCAATTCCATAATTTTGAAATTAAGGGTTTGCGAAATTGGCCACCTCTGCCTGGTGCAAGACGGAGCTATATCGTTTGCCTTCTTGAATTCCAGAGAGTCTAGCTTTTATCTCCTGATGGCAAGAAATGAATTTCGTAAACCGTTGTGTCAAATCTCTTTATTGCTACATAATGCTGATTATATGCATTGTTTTACATATAATGCATGTCTTTGATTGTCATGGCGTCATTTTAATGATCATCAGCCTCGCTGCGAGACTATTCAACAATGATGTTTATCCTAGCAATGACAATATTGAAATGGTATGGGAATTAGGGACGGAGAATACTTCCTTAAAATAAGGATTGTCGCAAGTCATACGCAGGTATATCAGATGACTTTGCTAAGTGTATAGAGGGACTCTAGATATTAGAAGCAGTTCACTTGCGTTCTCTCTATCTTTAAATATACAAAATTCAGATCATAAATTAAATAATGCAATAATAGCAGTTGCATTGAAAGACGCACCAACGAGTCGTTTCTCACTGAGGCGATGCAATATATCCAAACTGTTGTCTTCCCAATCCACCGAGTCGTATCAATCCAATTTCTTAGCCTTGTTTACCTGTCAAACTAGTGCATTTGAACAAATGCACCATACTTTTTATTTTTCTTGATTCATTTAATTTATTTTTCTTATATGATTTCTGCCTTTATTTATATGCCCTGTTATCATTGCTTTCTATCTCCATTGATATACAGCAGCTGAGGGTGGCGTAGGCCAAAACTAATTCTGTACTTCCAATTCAATAATGATTTAAAGAGTGTATCTCTCGACAGCACAAAACACACAGCAAATGAAAAATTAATTAAATGGCCATGAAGGCTTATATTCGCTTTCAATTTGTGACTGATCTTAATTCATAACAACCATAGATAAAAGGTCTAAAATTAAGTATAAGAGATTGTCGATATGGGAGTGAGATAGCCCAGGTAAAACAAAGTAATGAAGTTAATTTAGAGCTTACCAATAAGCCAAGTCAGTGAGTTAGTAACTTACACATTATTTGTCCAGAAGATCCAACCTCATAATTTGTTCCGTGGATGGCAGTAAGGGCCCTCACAGCTGAACGCGCCAACTCATCCTACATGAAAGAAAAAACACTCCTAAGAATGATCGTAATTATATTGAGGATTATGGAATATGAAAGCATAAATAAGGGTATTGTACCTACCAAATCTTGCCAATCCGAAGGCAAAGAGTCATCATATCCCCAAGGATATATCCAACATTGGCTATAGGAATGAAAAGTAAGATAGACCTTGATTGAAGCATTGTATTTGAGCATTTGACTGCGGACGACCTGAGCGCAGGGCTCTGAGAAAGGCTCGGGCCCAGCATAAGTCTCCGAGCAAGGCATTGATGAGGCGCCAGATTCTGAAGAAAGATCAGAAAATAAAACTTGCAAAAGAGGCCCACTATAAAGCCAAATATACATGCATGTGGATTTATTCGCTCACACTTACAAAGCCAAATGTATACACATATGTGCTCAAACTTTCAATTCCTTTTGGTTCATTAAAATAGTTTGCGCTTTAACTCTTTTCTCTAGGCTGCTTCTACTTAGGGAAGTGCTCACTTCATTATTGTTATTAGGGTAGTGTACACGTTAGTTCGAAGTTATAGTGTGATCCTAGCCTTCCTAGAGAGGTTGCCACCATGGTACGATCGAGCTTGCCAGCCACTGTCATTCTGATTTTTATATGTATTTCATTATCCAGTCAGGTGATCTCATCTGGTTGGCGTAATTCACTACAGGATTGCAAAATTAGAGTAGTACTTACCGAATCCTGTCAAGCTGAAGAGTAGTGTGTGAGGGTACGAAATTATTCTTGGACTAGCGATTACTGAAGATGTTCACTTCATAAGGAGCTTAAGTTAAATTGTTGATTACGTAGTAGTCAGTCATTTGGGGTCTTTTACGGAGCCTGCTCGGCACCGAATAAGGCGTTTGAGATTATATCGCGAGGTTAAGGTTAAGTTAGGTTAGGTGGAAATAAGTATTTAGATCTACCTATAAAACATGTTAAATTATTCTATTTGAAGATTTGGGACGGGGGGGGGTCTAGAATGTTATACAAAGATTTAGAATGATCCTATAGGTTCCGACTATACTTTGCCACATTGTGCTATCAGGGTTAAAAGTCAAGAGAACTAAACTGATTATAAAAGCACAAAAGATAATTGAGCAGAAAAGAAAATGTTAAAGTATTTCTCCATCATTGACTGTTACTCCGTTTTGTAGCTTGGATTGCTATAAAATGGCAGACCTTCAGGACTAATGCGAGCCTTCCTCACAGTGAAGCTAAGATGGAAATACTTCAACAAGCTCATCGACGGATGCTGGAAATTGAATCACGAAAATACTCATTAGTAATGAGCTCAATAAGCAAACTCTGAGAACACGATCGCCATGCGAGTCCTCTTTTCTGAGTTTGCTCATGAGCGCATCAAGAATGAAGCCGGCTCAAATTTGAGTGAATGTGCTTCGGTCTGGTCAGACCAAAAGGGAACTCATTGGCCAGAAATGTCATTAGCAGGTCGTCATGTTGTGCACCGTGATAATCCCGCCTATCATAATCGAAAGAACCAGTCAACATGGAGGCGGCAGCATTATGGTGTATGGCTGTTTTACCTTTTAATGGGAGGGGTGCTCTTCATATAATGGATGGAAAAATGAATGAATCCAGGTGCCGAAACCGCAACTGTGGAGAAGTTGGGGATGATTGGATGTCCCAGCGAAACAATGATCTCAAATCAACGCGGGATATGTTCATGTAGAAAAATATCAGTGTTCTATCGTGACCTAGTCATTTCCTCGACCTGAATCTGATAACAAATTCGTGGAAAATATTGAAGGGCACAAATGTAAAGGAAGAAACCAACAAATCTCAGCCACATGAAAGCCATATGCAAGGAGCAAGGAGTCTTTGACACATATTGCCACACAATATTTCCAGGAAGTCTTATAAGAAACACTTAGTAACAGTCATAGTTAACGATGGTAGTTAGACTAAATATTATTATGCTGTCTCTATCTAGTGTCCAAATATTATTTCCACCCTTTATTTGAATATTTGTAAAAGCCATCTACATTTGAAAAATGTTTTGAATTTCTGTTTTAAAGGTAATAAATAACTTATTAATTGTCATTAAAGAGAGACACGAGGTGTCTCCATAAAAAAGAGAGAGAAAGAGAGAGAGAGAGAAATAAAGAAAGAGAAAGAGAGAGAAAGAGAGAGAGAGAGAAAGAGAGGGAGAGAGAGAGTGTGTGTGTAACAAGGAGTAACAAGGAAAGAAAGTACCCTAGAATACCTTACGGTCCGAGCGGGCACATCTCTGCCCAAATGCTTTACGTCCTTAAACGGCCATTTTTCAAGACCCTGTCTAGTCTTAACTTGAAGTGGTCAACAGATTCACTGTTGACAACTTCCAATGGAAGTGCGTTCCAACTACCGCAGATACTGTACTTGAGAAATTTCCCACACAGATCACGGTGGTATCGCTTCAGTTCAAGTTTAAAGCCGTGATTTCTTGCTCTCCCCTCGCTGAGCTGGAAAATATACCCATAGTCCAGTCTGTCGAAGCCTCGAAGTATTTTAAAAACTTCGATGAGCTGACCACGTAGTCTCCGGGTCTCCAGCGAGAACATATCTAATTCCCTTAATCTATCTTCATAACTTTTATGTCTGATAGAGGGAATCAGTTTGGTTGCCCTGGCTTGCACGCGTTCCAATCTCGCGATGTCCTTTCTAAATGAAGGACTCCAAAATTGTACGACATACTCCAGGTGCGGTCGGACGAGGGAGTTGTACAGACACAGTACTATCTCCTCGTTCCGATATCCAAACTGGCGCTTTATACACCCTACATCCTTTAAGCTTTCTTCTCCACCTCAATACACTGTTTTGAGAACTTGAGGTCACTAGTGATAGTTACACCCAAGTCCTTCTCAGTGTCTGTGGATTCAAGATTAGTGCCCATAAGGATATAGGATGATTGGGGATTTCGGTGGCCGATATGCATAACTTTGCATTTGTTTACGTTGAAAGGCATTTGCCACGTATAAGAACACTCCTCAATCTTTCCAAGATCATCTTGCATGCGAGGAGTATTTCCATCATTTGCAACGTTCATACCAAGCTTGGTATTGTCGGTAAATTTAGAAATCTTGGCAACCATGTCACCGTCCATATCGTTGACGTAGATGATGAATAGTAGTGGTGCTAGGACAGAACCTTGAGGCACTCCGCTACTAACAGGCACCCACTCAGAAGTCTGTCCATTCACCAACACCCGTTGCCGTCTGCCACGTAGCCAGTTCTCTATCCAGGTGGCTACTTTTCCGTCTATGCCCAGCGCTCGCACTTTCCGGAGGAGGCGGCAGTGTGGTACCTTATCAAATGATTTCTGAAAGTCTAAGAACACCACATCCACCGCCTTGTCTCGATCGTGCTCACTGAATACGAAGTGGAAGAATTCCACAAGGTTCGTCAGGCATGACCGTTGCCTTCGGAAGCCGTGCTGGGAACTCCTCAGTAGCAGGTTCGACTCTAAATGCGACGTCATTTTGTCCACCATCATGCTTTTCATGAGTTTACCGACTATTGAGGTCAGACTGATAGTTCGGTAGTTCGACGGTTAGCTACGGTCTCCTTTCTTGAAGATAGAAGTCACCTCCGCTTCACGACAGTCTCTAGGAAAGCATTAGGTCCGGATTGACATGCTGAAGATTGCGCTCAGGTGTCGTGACACTTGATCGCGCACTTCTTTCAATACTTTAGGTAGAAACCCATCCGGGCCAGGTGACTTATTCGCAATTAGGTCAGTGATCTTCTTTTCTATTTCTCCTTCAGTGAAGTCCAAATCATCCAGCTTTTCCCCTGAGTAGGAGTCCGTCGGCTGAGGGATGGGACCACACTTTTCAGTAAACACTGAAGAGAAGTAGTCGTTGAGGAGGTTAGCATTTCCTGCAGCTGAGAGCTTTAATCTCCCCTCCTCATTCCTCAAAGGGCCAATCGTTCGACGGATTGGTTTACGGCAGTTTACATATCCAAAGAAGTCCTTGGGATTCTCTTTACAGAGTCTTGCCACTCGGAGTTCCTCAGACTGCTTAGCCGCCCTTATGCTGGACTTCACTCTCCTGGCTAGCCTCCGGTATTCGTCAAAGTCACCCGAGATCTTCGATGGCCGGTACACATTTCTCTTCTCCCTAAGCAGTTGGCCGATTTTTCGATTAAACCACTTTGGTTGAACAGAAGACTGACGGGAGGCATTTCAGAGGGATAAAACGCGATTGAAGACTCATGAATGTGGTTTTGAAACTGTTCCAAGAGTCTTCAACAGCCTCGCACACTTCTAGCCTCGCGTCATTCAGTCCAGGGCGTAGACCTGCAAAGTCTGCTCTTCTCAAATCAAGTTTTCTCGATTTACTAGTTGCAAGCTCTGCCTTCGGGACTTTGACTACAAATCTAATTAGTCGGTGGTCACTGCCACCGAGCTCTTCGCCAACAGAGAGGTCCTTAACGATGTCATCCTTTGAGATAAAAACCGAGTCGAGGATATTGTCCCTCTTGTTTGACCTCGCATTGAACAGAAGAACTTTCAGGGAGTCCCCCACTGTAGAACTCCCTATTCTCTTCCGTTTCCCGGCTTCTTTTGTGTGGCAGTACCCCTTTTTGCCACATCTAAGAACGTCATTCCAGGAAAGACACGGGCATACTGTCTTACGTCCGCCTTCACTCTGGGTCGGACGCTCCTCTGCGTCTGCTCTACGACATCCTTGATTAAGTTACAGAGTACAGCCTTTCCCTTGAATGAAAGGTACACTCCATCCCTTTGGTAAAGGTCGTTTCGACCGTAAAAGGTGCGTTAAGGGTCCAGAAAGAAGACCCTCTCCACCGTACAGAGGTCGGACAGGCGCTGGTTCAAGGTAACGTTCCTTGAGTGAGCTGTCTGGCTAGGACCTCTTCTTGGGACCATCCCTACAACGACCCGTCTGTGACTTTTCAATCCTCAGTGGTCCACGGCTCCCATGACATTGCTGAGAATTTTATCGCTGGGGCCTACTTTGCCTCCA
Source organism: Ceratothoa steindachneri (assembly GCA_963969495.1). Lineage (NCBI taxonomy): Eukaryota > Metazoa > Arthropoda > Malacostraca > Isopoda > Cymothoidae > Ceratothoa > Ceratothoa steindachneri. The sequence goes on along the minus strand of OZ018333.1, from coordinate 53,105,645 downwards.
CGGAGATAGAGGTCATTTCCACTCTCCATCAGGGCAACGACTGAATTCTCGGAGATCTGAGATTTCTTAGCCTCTACCTTGATGTGGTGGTTCCCCCGTCCGGGCTGGCAGCATACTTTCACACTAGTGCGAAGGCAGACCGCTAGCGGAGGCTGCAAAGCTCGTGCTTGGGAATCGCCAACAAGGGTAACCCTCGGACATTTCCATGCAGAGGTTTGAGGCTTTCCTTCTGGAAGCGAACTCTCGGTTCCCTCTTTCTTCTCCATCTATTTTTCTTGTTCTTCTTTTTCTTATTCATTTTTCCCTATCCTTCTTTGTTATATACTCTTCTGTTTTTATCTTTTCTTCTTCTGCTTCTACTTTATCTTCTGCTTCAACTTTATCTTCTGTTTCAACTTTCTCTTCTTCCCGTTTCTTTCCCTTCCTTTTCTTTTTCTTTGAGGGTTTATCCATCGCATGTGGACATAGCTCTGGGGGTAATACTGCAGATGCAGTGTTTACTACAGGGTTTGACGTTAGCTTTGCTATCGTGACCTCTAGCCTGCGAATCAGTCTGGCGTGTTCCAATACCAGGCTGTTTATTTTCTCCTCCAACTTCCTAGACCTTTTCTCGGAACCCCTGCATGTTTCTTTTAGCTCCTTGATTTGGCCGTTTAGAATACAGTTGGTGCAGGAACTGGCCAGGTGGCATTTTGAATAACACCCCCCCGGAATGTCCACGCACCACTTATCTTTCTGGCATATTGCGCACGTGTATTTTAGAGCTCCTGGTCCTTTCTTTTCGGTCATTTTGAACACTTTCTCTCTCTCAATACTTTGCCACCAATCAATGATAAAAAGGGTGGTTGGTGAGTTCTCCCCGCGTGAGTCGCTTCCGCCTATCCATCGGAGAGGTTTCGGATCTCTCAGAAGGCACGCTCCATGTGCTGCTGTTTGTCCGACCGAGTCGTCAAACCTCGGCGTGTCGTTGTTCCCAACCAAGCAGCACTGACTGTCCCCGAAGGGGCCATCGATTTCTCACCAGGTGAACAACGGAGCACGCCCCGTACTAAACTCCTACTAGTTCCCTTCACGACGGCCAAGATCTCGGAGCAGCGTTCAATGGGTATCCCGTCACACCAAGAAACTCGACCGAACGCTTTTTATTGGCCTAGCAACCAACCTGGAAACAAAGGGCGTCACCTCGGACCGATGCTACCACAGTCAGCCGTC